>OU862926.1:6000000-6726722 GCA_917880885.1 Limnephilus marmoratus
AAACAGATTTCAAAGTACGCCAGAAAATAGAGAATCTATTGCAATTATTCTCTCAGTAAATTGGTTTAACCGGTATTAAATCATTAAGTCGGGCGGGGTATATATAATAATATAAATAAATCGTGTCAAAGCGGTCAAGCCACTTTCAAAATGGTCTTGTGACCAAAATAACTCAAAATAATAAACTAAAATGCTTGCAGTATTTAATAACAACATTATTAGAATTGATATAAATTCAATCAGAGTGTACAATTTACATGCAATAGTAATAAAGTAGATAAGTTTGCAAGGATTACGAAGCACCGCACAAATAGGACACCGATAGGCTACGAAGTACCGCACAAAGGGGAGACTTCCAAATTTATTAAACCAGAAGATACAGATGAAGGGTAAAACAAAACTATGGGGGGCGAAGAGGGGAAAGATGAATGTGATTCGTTAAAAAATCAATATGACAGCACATAGGCATCTCGCATTATAATATCACCATTTAGTTCTTAAAAGCAAAATCTGCTTTTGAATGAATAGACCTTTTTACATGGGAGCGCAAATTGCTCGCCAAGGTATTAACATATTTGTGAAGTCCAAATGCGGCAAAGTAAAGTTCGCCGAATTTCACAGAGGAATATTTTGTTGCCGTATTTAGTTAAGACACTTTTTTACAAATGTTTCATAACTTACTTACCCCTGTAACCAGCGACGAGTTCACGGAGAACCGCCCACATTCGCTATGTTCACATATTTTAGGGTACAGCGTGTATAGTACAAGCTCTAATTTTTGACGTGTTATTTCGTAAAATGTACGATGTGAGCTCGGCGCTGGTCAGGACAAGAATGATGACGTCACGTTTTTTAGATTTGTGGCGGTCACTTAACCCGCTCTGCGACGTTTACCGCTGTGCCACTGGACTCTAGCCAAACGCACTGGAAACTATGGCATACCTACCTGCAGCGAGTGCCGTAACGTAGTAGAAATAATAATTCGCCACCTACGCGAAAGAGCTAGAACGTCTGGCTGTACCAAACAAGTGCCCGCAGAAAGTTCGAGTGATATCTCGCCTTTGTGTGAGTTCACGCATTACCTACCGGGAGACTAATTACTCGCCACGAGTATATAAGCAGCGCTCGCTTGCTGTCGCTCAGTTAGTCAGTACCTTCCATTCATCGAATAAGGAACACAGTCCGAGCAGTGCAGTAACTCTTTACGTGCCTGCGCCCGGCACGGGCCCGCGCAGATAGTAGTGAAATCCATTTATACAGTGTGACCCAGGAACATTCCAGCACCTTCGAGGAACTTCTCCGACTACCATCTCGACATGAGATGTCAACCAGCATCTTGCAACGAGCAGCAACCACAACCGGCAACGCGCCAGCATCCTCATCGCCTCTCAAGGTTCCTTCCTGCGTCACGTGTGTGCTCCGACCCACTGGACACACAGCCGCCATACCTCGTCAACGAGACGACGGTCAACCGCCTGGACCAAGGTCATCTCTACACCGCCATGGTGTAGGGCAACACGCCGGCTTCCTGAAGACCAGTGATCTTCACCGCCGTAGTCTCCTGACCTTTCTTTTCACTCATCACGCAGCAGCACCACCGTCACTCCGCTCCGCATCGACCTCCGCTACGTAGCAACGATAAAGACTGACTCATACATAGACTGACGCCTTTCATTTCTCTCTACCGATACGGACCGCTCCCTCAGATTCAAGCGAGGCTCTTGTAAGCCCAGCCGGCTCCATGGAACCGGTATGGGGAGGGGGAATAATACGCTTTTATCACTTAGGGCAGGTCTAGATATATTCATATGTCCATGGATTATACTATCTCATTCCCGCGCAGGCAAAATCCTGTAGTTGTAAGTGTTAGTCTATTTTTCGAATTTCAAATCAAAACGGTGGTAAAGAAGTTTTCACTTCAATAAATGGAGAATAAATTAAAAATAACTACGAATTAAACTCAAAAACACTTTATACGGTTCAAATTCACTACAAAAAAATGTCATACGTATTTTCACGACATTCATCGCAGACACATACGATAAAAACATATATTAGTGTGGGTTTTCAACATCATACATGAACGAGAAAGAGTTATAAAATCATCCTCTGATAATGACCGCTTCTGGACAGGTTATAATATGTCCCGGGTATGTCATATCGAAATATATCAAAACCATAACGTTAACGGATCTGTCATCAAACATTCACTGCCCTTTACAGTAAATACAATGGGGTGGCTGGGAGAGGGTTGGGAGGAAGGGGTTGAGGTTGTGGATAGACAGATCAGGTGGGCGGTATATCGGACACTCGGGGGTGGAATGATATTACTGAAACTGGCACTCGAAGCGCAAGCACAGATGATGATTGTGTTTCAGAGTATCAAATCAAACGATATTGTGTTATTTATTCAACGGTATTAATTCCTCGTGATTTGACATTTGATTAATTAGAACTGATATATCTATCTTAAGAAATAACATTATAAAAAAAGAAGGCTGTTCGGAAAGTAATCACCGTTTGGCTGTAAATGAAAAAACACGCATACATGGATATAAAATATTTTACTACGCGCCTTTTAACCTTCTGATGTGCGATATGGTCTGGCCAGACCTTTTCTATTTTAAAAGTTCCGTAATTTTTTTCTAGCTTGTTAGAAACGAAACGGCTTCACGACGTTCTCAACATCGGTGCGGCAAACGCAAGGGCGCAAAAAAACTCGGTTTCTTGAATTTCTTAATGAATATTTTTTTCCAATATTGATTTCGTGTACAAAAACCACAATGTCTGTACAGACTTAACATATGTATTGCATATTTTAATTGCGTGAATTACATTTTAATGTTCAAAACGCTCATACTGATCACTCACACCAATCACACCGAAGAATGTCAGCATTATCAAATCGCAGTGCCACTAAATCATTCTGTATTTGGATTGAAACCTTTCAAAATAGGTAATAAAGACTGATTTGTACGATCATATTACGGATTAATTGACGAAGCGATTACGGACAAAGAGATTTTTTGGGAAAAACTTGTTTAAATTATCTACACATACACTCACACACATAAATACCCACACATCCAAGTAAACATATTTATGCACACTTAAATTCACACCTTTGGTACACTTGTCCATGCCTGGCTCCAACTAACGCGAAATTATATCTGGTCTGCACAGACCTTGCTGCACTACTGACCGCCTCCCAGATAAAACTGCAACTTTCAAATATTTTTCAACAACAAAGTCCCCATTTAAAATCAAGCACTTGTCATACCGTCTCACCAATTTAAAACGTTTCTGTATAAAATTCAGCAGCCTGGGAATCTAGACAACCGGCCACATTTTGAAGGACTTCAACCTAAATCTGAGCTGTAATCAATAAATTTAAATACTTTTCCAGTTGACACAATAATGGGAGTTGGTAATGATTGGGATATTTTAAAGGACTTAATTAACTTTTATCTTCTGATATTATTAATAATATGAATCGTTCTTATTGTCTTGAGGAAAACTGATTGCAATCACTGCACATAAGATATTCGAACTATCGAGGGAGATTATTAGCCGGTCACTGTCCAGATTTCTTAATTGAGTCGACATTAATTTCACTGAGAAATCAACAGAAGTTGATCATTTCATAGACTCCTTTAAAGGACTCCAATTAACCGTATTGCAGCGGCGGTATTAAAGCACTCCATGGATTATTTTAATATACTCATTGTACTATTGTGAAATTATAAATGTCGAACGTGGATAAATTGGCCATACACTGTCAGGTAGGGATAGGTACAATAGTGGGTTGGGTGGAGGAAGGGAGATGTAAGTTGCATCGATAACCTACCTAGGTCCCAACAAATAATAGATATATTTTACGAAAACTCAAAAACGGCACCCTCTGAATTATTTATCACCCAAAGGTAGATTTTATTTGATTTTACTTGTAAGTTCCCAGCGTGGTTAAGTTTGTAAAAATCAAAACATTGACATTGAAGGCTATCGGGTTGCTTGGAGAGAGTTGAAGTGTCGGAATTGGAAGGCCAAAGTAGATGAGGCGAAAGGCGATATCTGGTGACGTATTACTTATTTGCTCCCCACGAGAACAGTTCACCTCGTGAATTTGTATGAGGTCCGACATGAGGTGACGTGAGTACTAGGGGAGTGACTGAATTCAAAACGTCATATTTGATTTGTCCCTTGAGGATTTTCTTAGAATCGAATACGAAATTGAGCAAGACTTTTTCGATTTTTCTCTCACGGTTATAACATTGCAGTAGTTTCATATAAACAACACATTGAAATTGAATGAAATATACTAATTTTTCTCTACACTGTAATGAAAAAAACCAAGGTAGGTGTAAGTTTAGGTAAATACACATTCACTAATTGAACTGCTTTACATTTTTTACATGAAAAGGTTAAAGCGCGCTTCTTACCCCTTGAAGGGTAAAATTAATATCAAACCAACCAAAAAAGTTATTTAAATAAAATAATGACAATATTAGTGAAACTCAATCGAAAATCTGGAAACAGAAAAAGCAGAAAAAGATATTTGCACCTCTGAGACTCGAACAAATGTCCTGGGTGAAAGCGAAATGTCCTGGGTTCGAGTCCCAGAGGTACAAATATATTTTTTGATTTTTCTGTTTCCAGATTTTCGATTGAGTTTCGCTTATATTGTCTTCATTTAATTAAATATTACAATTTGAAGTTTTTTTTTATAATATTAAAAATATTCTCAATATTAAAAAAAGATCTTTACAGCATTGTAGGTTACCTATTAAAAATATTATACGCACTATTTTTGCCAAATGAGATATATCCTTTTCTGTAAATGGTAATTGAAAACTACGGGTAAATTCTTAATGGCTGATTTTCGTTCCTGATGTCCTCTTATGCTTCCCAAAACCCTTCATCGCCCTGAATTATCACAAACACGACCATCGTACTCTTATTTGCCTTTTTTGGTTTAAATGCCCTTCGTTGTCCGGTAGACCCGAAATGGCCGCTTATTTCTTTCGCTGCTTCACATATCTTTTTATTACCTATAAAAGCCAGTCATTGGCAATGACAGCTACGTGTCGGTCCTGAATGGTAATTTACCAGTATGTAGTGTTTATTAATTCCAGTGATTAAGATTCCTTGAAATGTTTTGGGAAACTTCCAAATAAATCGAGGTTCGTTGAAATTACAAGTTACTTTATTTATGTTTATCGTAATGTACAATGAATATTTATCCGAACCAGGCGTCCTTTCCATGGGAGGTCATAAGTTACTCTAACGCTAGACTCGCGATCCTGAAGGAGTCTAACCATATGCCTTTGGCTATTATCATAACCGTTCGTGCATTAAACATGAAGGACCATGTATGATAATCTTCCAAAATACTATTAAATTAACGTCTGTTAAGATACCACTAAACTTTGTATAACTAACTATAGTAACGACAACCATCGGAGGATGTTGAATCTACATGACTAATCTACGCCACTCATCAGGGTAATGCAAACATTCGTCAAATATAACCCTGTTACTTCTTTCTACTCGTATCCACTAGGTACGTCTATGTGTCCATATTTTTTTAAAATATAAAGTACGTACTGATTGATTCACAATTCATTCTGTTTTATTTCTAATTTGCTAAATAATTTAATACTTGGAATGTTCACAAAGTAAGTGTACTGCGACCATAACGGGTTGTGGTTTTTTTTGTTTTTTAGGGGTTGGCATTGGAGGACCCACCACTTACCCGCCCTGGTATAGGTAACAGATGGTTACCCCTTCAAGGCTCTTGCAAGGACTCATACTACATTTGATAACGAAACTAGACCTCCAATGTACCTGCATACGTTGTTAGTAAGCAGTATACAAGTGCTTAGCGGGAAATACAGATACAATATGTGTTAGTACAACAAAATAAGACAATGGGACAGGTTGGTGAAAGTCCACGAGGTGGCAAGCGCTGGGTGATTGTATCCAGCGTATCCTACAAGCACCTGTTTGGGAAGAAGACACAATAGATAAGTAATAAGGAAATGGCAAACGGTTGGGAGTCCTCTTCAATCGATTGGCAGTCCCAGCAAGAATGCGCATGACATTCGGTCTAGTCGTGAACCACACTCAGCTTCCGCGCCCCTTAGCCGGTTCCTCGGTGATGCCTCAAAGAAAGGTAAATGGGAGATTGGGGGAAATACCCGACGTCTCGAAGGAATTCAGCATCGAGTAGCCGGAGGCAAGGCAAGGAGAGCTGAGGTCGCCCCCCCAAACCTAAAGCCTGCACATGTTGCTGGGGGTGGCGCAATTAATTTTAGAGGGCACCGTACCATCGTCGACCGACTCCTGTTGATGCAAAGACGAGGTCTAACGCACCCCCAGAAAGGGAAAAATAACATAACAAAATAAATAGATGCAGTTCAGTTCAGCCTTCTGAGCGAAGAAAAGTAGCATTGTGAGACTAAAAAGAAAAAGAGAACAAAGAAACCAAAACAAACTTTAAAAAAAAAGTCGAGTATGTTAGTTGAATCAATAGTCTTGCTTGGAATATGAAGCTGGAAAAAAAACCCCAAAAAATTGACGAAAAGTAATGAAAACAATAAAACGGTATCTCGATAAAACATCGTGTAGCACAGCTTAGTGAAATCTAAAATAAGTGAAAAGATATAAAATAAGCAAAAAAAAGGTAAGTCACAGAAAAATAAAAGCAATAGGAACAAAATTTATACAATAGAATAAGATAAAGGTACCTAAGATAGATATGTTATTATAACAAAAAAATATGTCTATACAGATATAAAGCATAAAACATAAAATTCTAGCAGTAGATATAATAAAGTAAAAAGAATGTCCGTGGATTCAAGAGCGGATACACCTGGTACCTACATGATTTTACAGCTAGTCAGCGACTCTTTACAGCGATCAGGCCATCTCTCAACCCAGACTTTCGTAAATTTCCTCAAACACTCAAAGTTCACCTTATTCGAAACGAGATCCGCGTTCCAAGCTGGTCTCGTAGTAACTTGCAAGCCATCAAGCATTTCCTCTCGGGCATCCGTCAAAATCTCGCAGTGCCACAGAATGTGTTCGGCTGTTTGATCAGTATTACCGCAAGCGCAGTTAGAATGGGGTGATAGAGAGAGACTATGAAGTCTTCCTCTGAACTCCCCATGACCGGACAAAAGTTGGGTCACAGATGATCCCTAGTGATGTACGCTCCTTCCATTCTGAGTTTAACACCACCTTCCCGTATTTGACCTATCCCAACGTTCCTGCCATTCTCTCAAAGTTCTTTCTCGCATCTCTCTAAGAAGTCCTGGGAGGGAAACCGCTCCACCTGGTATTAGCTCAATACCATGATGGGTGGCAGTTCTTCCTCTTGTTAGAAGCTTCTTTGTTAACACCTCCCTAATTTCAAGATCGGTAGGCAAAACGCCGGCCAAAACTGGCAAAGCGAAGTCCGAAGCGACTGTTCTGTATGCATCCGAAAGCGCCAGTAAGGGGACTCGCTGGCCTCTCTTTGAGAGCCGAGAGTATGAGTGCATTCTCCAGGCGGTGCTCCCACACAGAGGCCGCATACGAGACTTGCGCCACGTAAGCCCCCCTGTATAGGAGACGGAGCGCTCAGTCGGAGAGCGCAGTCCCCACTCGGCAGTAGAGATTCTTCTCAATTTCAAAAAAAGAAGGCCTGGGCCTTACTTGATATGCTTTTAACATGGGTCAAGAATAGGGACGTTCAATCCAAAGTGATGCCTAAGTATTTAGTGTTCTCAACGAATAGGATGTTGGTATCTCCCATTTTGATGGTGGGATTTCTACTTCTATTGAGGTTACCCTTCATCAGAAGTCCCATGGTCTTGTGGGGAGCAAAGGTTGGCCGATTTCTCTTTTCCCATTCTAAAGTCATACTTAAAACCTCTTCAGCTTTACTCTCAACTTCCTTTCTGCTGTTCCCCGAGACCAGATACAATTTATCATCAGCGTAATCTACCGAGATACATCCTTCAGGCAAGGGCAGCCTGGAGGAATCGTCAAACAAAATGTTCCAAAACTCAGGTCCAAGATTGAACCCTGAGGACAACCCATGACAACTATTCGTTCAATCAGGTAGTCTCCAAAAGAAAGGATGACCGTTCTGTCGCAGAGGTAATCAGCGCAGATCTTGAACAGATTTTGTGGACATTTCCTATTTTTGAGCTTGACAAATATCATCGGCCACCACGCATCATCGAAGGCACCAGTGATATCGAGGAAAATTCCTATTACGTACCTCTTTTGGCAAGCCTTCACCCAGTCAAGCGCATACGTGATGGCGTGCTCAGTGAACAAACCGGGGACAAAACCAAACTAACGTAAATTTTTAACGGTTTGACGTAAACGCTGCCTAATCAGTTTCTCCAGGATCTTCCCCAGGACAGGTAGCAGGGTGATTGGACGGTACGCTTTCACGTCCAACCTTGGTTTATCGTTCCCCTTTGGTATAATCCTAAGCACGCCCCTCTTCCATTCAGAAGGGAAAGTACCTCTTCTCATGCATGTATCCATCTTGGAAGATTTGGTTTGAAGACTTGGAAGAGCTCCTCCTTGGCGTGGATCCATACTTGCTTCGCTATTATTCCATTGAGCCTATCATGCCCTGGTGCCTTCTTAAGACCCAAACCCTTGATTATCTGCTCGATTTCCGCTTTAGTTACTGGTGTCATCCTTACCTCTTGGGCGAGGTTTCTCGGTGGGAGCCGTGACAGATTTCTAATCTGTTTGTGGTGGTCGCTTTCCCCAATTACTGAATCTACAGGAACTAACTTACCCAGAAGTGTATTGAGAGTGGATGCCACGTCCACATTTTCAACGTTCCTTCCGTCCTTTTCGGTTATTACGCTAGTTAAATACCGGTCAGAGCCTTTTCCTTATTTATCAATGGCGCTGTGGATATCCCACGGGTTGGCGTTGCCCACTTTTTGTACCCAATTATGCCATGAAGCTCGTTTCGCCGAGAGGACGGCCTATTTGAAAGCTCTACGGGAACCACTGAGTCGTGACTGGAGGACGTGTGTCTCCTCCTGCGTACACCCGCCACGTCTAGACACGCCTACGGCTCGATAGGCTCTCTTGTAGGCCCCTTTCAGTGAAGTCAGCTCATTCGACCACCATGGCGTCCTGATAACCGTCTTTAGGTTTGATCTTCCCAAAGACCGCTCGGCAGCGGATACCACGGCTGCATTAAAAAAGTTCCCCAAATTACCCAGGAGCGCGATTCCCGTTCTTTTGCGCTAACCTAAATGCTAGCATTCGCCAACGATGTAAGGTTGCGCATTTTGCGCCGCCTTAGAACCGAGCGATTCCCGTTCTCCCGCTGTGAAGCGATATCCTTACATAATCGTGTTAAGGAGAGAGACCTAGTAAAAAATCCTAAAAAATTGGGTTAGAGTTTTTTTGAAAACACTGATAAATGAAATCCAATCTAATAACGCGAGGTTGTCAACCAAAACTTTTAAAACAATGACTTAACATTGTATTTCATTTTAATCACATCTTATTCTATTTTAAAATAACATAAAAAACCATTTTGAAGATTTTCGTTTCTTAAAAAGGTACCTACCTTATTTGATGGTAGTAACTTTTTTACTCATTCACTGCTTTAAAAGTGAAATGACAGATGTCGCTCATCAAAATATGTCATATTGTCGGTTCGATTGTTTGGAATTCGATAACTTATTGATTGCTGGACAAAGTAATAACATTAGGTAAGTAAATGCTATAATATATAATGTAACTAAACGCTTTAAATATGTATTTGCTCCGACTCGAACTGAATTAGCGAACTCGAAGCAATATTATGTCTGTTAACAAGTAAACGCTTTGCGTTTGAGGTTAGGTTTTGTAATGTAGCTCATAAATTATTATTTTTTGTACTGTATTATTGTGCTAAGAAACATAAGAAAAGTATGTAATTAAGTATTGTGACACTAATTGACGTAATTTCTATTTCAGTATGTTGACTCAACAGGCTGCAAAAGCAATTTAAATACATGTTTCCCGCTGTTCATGAAATGGAGAAACAAAATACTTTGATAATGGTGGTCCACAAGTCATCCAATCCCAAAACGTAAGTTATTTTTACCAACTTTAAATGGTATTTAACATCATTGTACTTAGTGTATTTTTGGTTTGTATACCCGATAGCTGGCTGAAAATACGTTTATTTCTTTTACAGAGAGAGATCTCTTCCGATATTGATGCGAGTGGCATTGAAATTTGCTGTCGCTTATGACTGCTTTTGACGCCCGCTACCTGACAGCACCAGATTTGAAAATGAGCGTAATAATAATTTTTTTGTAATTTAAAGGAAAGTTGCCATTTTCAAAGCTTGTATTTATGATGTGTGCCAATGGTTTGCAAAGTGAATAAATTTTTTTTTTAAGTATTTCTGCAGTAATATTGTCATAACCAGGGGAAGAATTACCTTTTAATTCAATAATAGCCTGTTTAATTTCATCAGTGTTAGTTAGTCTAGTTTTTGCACTGATAATTCGTGGTGGAATTCCATTGTATTAGAATTTGAAATTAAAACACTTTTGTACTTTCTTCCACTAATTTTGTGGAAGAAAGTACAAAAGTGTTTTAATTTCAAATTCTAATACAGTGTTAGTTCGTTGGAATTGGGTTAAGGTGTTATAAGGATTGGAAGGTGATGAATATAGATCATTATTTTCGGTGTTTTTTTATTTTAAGTTCTAATTTTTCACCAACTGACCCAAAATAATTGTTAAAGATATTTGCACATTTCTTTGGATCCGTGTTTAAATTGTAAATTTTGTTATCAATATCTGTGATTTTATTTATATTAGATTTTTTTGGTTTTTTATCGATAATTTCATTGACAGTTTACCATATTTTTTGTTGTTGGTGCCAGCAATAATTATTTTTTCTTTATAGAAATTTTCTTTGGTTCTCCGGATAATGTAGCATAGTTTATTTCTGAATTTTTTTTAAATATTCGTGTAGTTTATAGTTTTCTGGGGACTTTTTAAATTCCTTATAAATCTTTTCTTTATGTCTAATTGAAATTATAATTCCTTGAGTGATCCATGGTTTTAATTTTTTGAATTTAATTTTTGGGGAGCATGTTATAATGGAAGAGGAAGATTTGATATGTTTATTCAAAATTAATTCAAAATTCAGTGAACATATATCGGTATTATTAGAGGATAGAACAGTTTCCTAATTTTCAATGTTAAGGTTTTGTTTTAGTTTTTCATAGTTAATAATAGTTTTAGGTAAATTATTGCAAGAATTATTATTCTCATTGATTTTGCCAGTTTTGAAGGCTACAATACATGTGTGATGATCGGTAATATTACATTCAACACTGGATAGACAAATATCTTCTGAAATGTTGAAGGACGAATCTTCAAATAAAGAGTTCATGATAGTGTATTGGGAGAATAGATTAATAAAATCTTGATTAATTTATTGATCATATATTGATTGATCACATCTTTATAATTACTAGCATAGTCGTTTACAATTTTTAAATTCATATCTCTTACAATAATATTATTTATATTTCTAAATTCAATAAAATGTTTTTTAATTCATCTATAAATTGTTGAACTGTAGACTTATTTATACGATAAATAGCAATATAATACGATAATGTTAACATAGATATATTATTAGATAGATATATTGTTAACGCACGACTTATTGGTGAGTTATTTGTTGCATTCATGCTGTCACCTTTATTGGAACTATTGAATGTATAGAAATTCATCAGTTTCAGGAATGTTCACAAAGTAAGTGTACTAGATGTTTGCATTTTTTTAGAAAAAATGTATTTGAAAAAAAAAACAGGATATTGTTGGTACACGTGTTGACTATTTTTGTACATAATCGTTATCCCATTCAATGCAAGTGGTGAACCGTGGCACAAGTTTCTTTATATCCTCCTCGAAGAATTCTGCCGCCAGGTCCTTCCCCCTTTTCAAAACATCTTTCTGCACCTGCTCGTCGGTTGAAAATTTATTTTTATCCGTACACGCCTTCAGGGAGGTAAAAAGATGATAATCTGAAGACGTCAAGTCAGGGGAATACGGGGGGTGGTTCAAGACATCCCAATCAAATGAGTTCAAAACGTATTGGTGGCTAAGGCTGTGTGAGGACGGACGTTTTTATGAAACAAGCACATTTTTCTGGTCAGCATTCTCCTCTTTTTTTTAATGCTCCTTTTGAGTTTTTTAGGGTATCACAATATCGTTAGACATTGGTGGTCTCCACCTGAGGCAGAAATTCGACCTAAATGTTGCTTTTTTGCTCCCAAAACACTGAGGCCATGATTTTTTTAATCGAAATTGTTTTTGAATTTTTGGCAGATGGGGAATTGGGGAGACGGCATTTTGACGACCGTGTTTTTCCCAGGCATGTAATGAGTCACCCACTGTCATCTCTAGTCACAATAAAGCTCAAAAATCCTCACCTTTTTTATTGTAGGTCCTAGTTACTCCTTCCATGAGTAAAAAGTGGATCAAAGCAATTAGCGGGATTTTTCGCCGACATCATTTACAACTACAAATACATCTACTACAATACATCATTTACAACTTAAATACAATATATATATATATATTTTTAATTTATTTATTGCAACATTTATTATAATTACAATTTTACAACAAATATATAATTTTTTTTTTTTACAGGTATTTTTTTTTACTACCCTTCCATTTAAAGCATTTGCTTGTGTATGGAAGGGGAGTGTACATAAATGCTATTAGTTATTAGTTATAAGTTAGTACTTAAATAATTAATTGTACATAAATATATGTGAGCTGCAGTATTTGTTTGATAATGGTGTGAATTTTTTTAAAAAAAGAAAGAATGTAATGGAAAACTAAGGATATTTGTAAGATTAATTGACAGTAATTTTTTTCTTAAGAATATTTTTAAAATGTCTCTTGACAGAGAGCAGTATTCGGGTTTTATCATTAATGCTTCTGATTTCTTCTGGTAGACGATTGAAAAAAGTTCTTCCCTGGTAAGTATAATGATGCTGTGCAAAAGACGTATTTAGTTTTGGGCATAGAAAAACATGTTTAAGTCGAGTTCTGTTTTCATTTAAAAATGGATATTTATCTTTTTCCTTTATAATTTGAATCAATGAATTTTTAATATATAAATATTTAAATGTGGGTACTTGAAATTCTTCAAACAGGCGTTCTATTGGGTAGTCTAAGGATTTTTTAAATATTATTTTAATAATTGTCCTTTGTACAATTTCTATTGGAAGAAGGTTACATTTATACGCGGATCCCCAACTAATAATAGCGTATTGTAGAGTGGATTGAACTAAGGCATAGTAGATTAAATATAGATTTTTTATCGACAGAAAATTTCTAATTCTTAAAAATATATATATTAATTTTCTGATTTTGTTTACTACTTGACATATTTGTTCCTTCCATTTCAGATTTTTGTCGATAATTACTCCGAGATATTTAATTTTATTTGTTGTTTTTAATATTGTACAGTTTGATTTGCAATAATTTTGGCTATGAATTTTAGTATTATCGTGTATGACAATGTTAAAATTTTTGGGAGCATCGTTTGGATGGATTGCAAATGGAATTACAAATGTCTTTTCACTATTTAGTGATAGTAAATTAGTGTCGAAAAAATTCTTAAGCGTGTTGATGTCTTCTGTGGCCTTTAATTCTACATTTTCCCAAGTCTTTTCACTTATTATTAATACTGTATCGTCGGCGTATGATGTAATTTGACCATTTAAATGTTGAAAAAAAATATCATTTACATATATGGTAAAAAAAATTGGTCCAAGCACTGTACCTTGCGGGATTCCAAAGCTTGAAATCTCTTGATCACTATTAACATGATTGATTTTTACCACTTGAGGGCGGTTTTTAAGTAGTTTGTGATCCATTTAATCGCGTTGCCTTTAATGCCAATATCATTTAATTTTTTTAATAGCATCTCATGGGATATGCTATCGAATGCCTTTCTGAGGTCAATAAATATACCCGCACATTTTTTACCTTTATCTAATGATTCGTAAATGTATGAAGTTACGTTAGCAATGGCATCTTGTGTGCTGAGCGATTTAATAAAACCAAACTGGTTTTTGTGTAGTATTTTATTACTATCTAGGAAATTTACCAATTGTTTTTTTACTATTTTTTCAAATATCTTTCCTATGTTGGAAATTAGACAAATTGGGCGATAATTCGTTACTTGTTGCGGATCACCAGATTTGTAAATAGGTGAGATTATTGTGTTTTTGTAATTCATTGGAAATATTCCTTTCGTTAAACTCAAGTTTATTAAATGAGTGATGGGTTTTATAAGGTAAGATTTCATAGATTTTAACATTTGTGCCGTAATAGAATCAAAACCGGGAGACGAACCTCCTTTCATATTTTCTATTATTTTTAAGATTTCACATTCTGTTGTTATTTCAAATGTTGAAAGTATATTACGTTTCTGTAATTTTTTATTTTTTTGTTTTTCTGGGTTAGAAGGCTTATGAATATTTTTCGCAAGATTTTTTCCAACATTTGCAAAGAAGGAATAAAATATGTTTGCACATTGTTTAGGCTGTAAATTGGCATCTATAATTTTTTTTATCATGTTCGATGTACTTAATATTTTGTGTTTTTTTTGTATTGTCTATGGCCAAATTCACAGTTTTCCACATTTGTTTATGGTTATTTTCTGAAGATAATATTTTATTTTTAAAGAACTCTTCCTTACTTTTTTAATATAAGATGTTAATTTATTTTTATATTTTTTATAAAAAATATATGCTTTTTCATCATGGGGATTTTTTAAAGTTGTTTTATAAAGTTTTTCTTTGTTTCTGATAGATATTATAAGTCCTTTGGTAATCCAAGGTTTTAAACATCTTAATTTTGATTTTATGTGTATTATTATTTCAGTTGTCGAATTTTTAATGTGTTGTGACAGGATTTTTTCAAAGTTTTTCGAACATATTTCGGTATCATCACTCTTTAAAACATTGTTCCAATTTTCCATTTTTAGTTTTTCAGAGAGAATAGTCATGTCTATTGTTGATTTTTTGGGTACTAAATTATGTTTTTTATGTTTAATATTATTATTATACAGAAGTAAGCATGAATGATGATCAGTTATGTTAGTTATCCAAACAATTGATTTTAGTTTGTGAAGATCTTTAATGTTTACGTTTGCCCAAATGTGATCTAAACAAGATGGAGTATGTTCTTTTATTTCTCTAGTATTTTTATTTATGCAAGATATGAAGTTTTGTTCAGTCATACAATTGATGTATTCAGTTTTGTTACTATTTTCTATTTTTTCATTAATGTTCACATTAAAATCACCCACCACGAAGCAGAGTTTATTTTTTAATTTATAATATGTATTTGAGGTCATTAATAAACGTAATAATACTTGAGCCATGCGTTCTATAGATAGCTATTAAATGATATATTGATTTGCCGAGTTTGAAATGTACTTCGATGCAGTTTACCAAATGTATTGGGTGTTCTATAATGTTAACAATACTAAATTTATTATTTGCAAATATTATTATTCCCGAATTTTTGTTGATATCTACTTTGGTAGAAATATAATTGTACTCCGGTAAGTGATAAGACGGTGACTCAGCGTTTGTAAATGTTTCAGTTAACACTATGAAGTCCGGCTTTTTAATTAAATTATTTATTTTTAGAATTAGTTCATCTAAATTTTTCTGAATGCTACGGATGTTTATGTGCATAATAATTATATCATTGATGTTTTTAGAAATAATTTTGTTACATGAATCAGTACAAATACATTCATATTCTTGAATTTTAATATTTAATTCTAATTCGCTATTTAAGAAATCATCCATTTAATTAATGTATTTTGCAAAATTATATATAATTTTTTATTTTTTTTTATTCAATGTCGTAGTTTATTCTTTCTTTGGCTAATTTAAGCATGTAAGAACGGAACTTACATGTTTCGCTGTTTGTTCGGTGGTCTATTTCATTCATTTTACTGTTGAAGGAGTTTATTTCTTTCTTCTTGTTAGCTGAGTGACAGTTAGCGCATTTGGGCGGCAGTTCCAGGGATTTACACTCGGAGATGGGATGATCTTCTGAACAATGCTTGCATGTTGGTTTATTCATTTTATTGTAGCATTTTTGTGCTGTGTGTCCGAATCTTTGACAATGGAAACATTGGGTAAGAACGTTACAATCGGTTACATAGATTCTCATGAATCCTAGATGAATTTTTTTCTATTTATAAGATGTAGTCTCAATTCTGGATTTGTTTGGAGAATTAAGTTTTTGCTGTTAGTTTTTTTGTTCGTAGTGATGGCTTTAACTTGTAATATATTTTTATCTTGGTATTTTTCACATATCATTTTGATGTCGTTGTTTTGTTCAATTATGTCTTCTAAGAATTCTTTTTCGGTATAGTCTTTGTCAAGTCCTTTGAATATTACGCATGGATCCGTTTTCACAAGTACCTCCGCTATTATGGTTTTGTCGACTTCATTTATCTTTTCTTTTAATTTTTTTGCGTCTTCTTTTTCTGGCCATGTTATTATAATGTTTTTTTTTTGTTTTTTTAAATTCACTTACTCGAATTCCCAACTGCGATATTTTGATTTTTTGTATTTTCTCTTTTATTTTTTCAGTGTCTTCTTCTTTTAAGCTTTTTATAATTATAGGAAATCGTTTTTCTTGTGTTTGTGGTATTAATTTTTTTACTGCCGAAGAGTAAGAAAATAAGTTTTTTTGTATTTGGTTTTTTTCTTGAATTTCACATTTTTCTTGTAATTTAGCTAATTCTATTGCCATGTGGGATATCATTTCCATGATGTTATTTATTTCTTTCATCAATTTTGATTTGGTTTCTTTAGTAAGTTTATTTTCTTCTATGATTGTATGTAAGTCACTTATGTTTTGTTTCGCCTTAGTGATGAAGGCATGCGGATCAACCGCTTCCTCCATTTTCACGGGTTATGAATTATTTTATTTTCGGTTAATTTATATACTTTTAAAATTTGTCCGGGTTTGAAAGTGTTATTTTATTTGAATCGCCGCTCACTCGCGTCCAACACCGTTAGAGGTTGAGGCGACACATATATATATACATATATATATATACATATTTTTTTTTTTGTTTTTTTAAGTATCTCTATTTAAAATTCTAAATGATTTAGTTGATAGTTCGGTATTGCTTGAATTGATAAGCTTCCGGATACGACTAATACTAGAAGTCGGGATTTATTTCGGTATAGAAATTCTGGGACTAACTACCATATGTATTCCCTTTTACCCAGAATACTAATGAATTTTACCAAGTCAGTGGACATCTTCAATTTATCTTTAAACAAATATAAAATATTGTTACGAAGGCAGTTCAGTTATGTACAATAAATACTGTGTATTTCTTACTATTCATATGTAAAAGCCCCGAAAAAGGGCGTTAATAAATAAATAAATAAATCTACACCTTATTACAACATGGGAAATTCTTCGGTCAAATCTGAAATGAAGGTTCAACTTGTAAAGGCACTACTTCCCTTTGAAAGAAAATTACTTAAATTTTCTTTTAAATTTGCTTCACAAAGGTAAAAAGTAATTATAAGTAAGCCATGTTCGAAATGAAATTATTTTTTATTCAACCAGAATTTTTGTTAACCGCTTAAGAAGTTTATTCTAAGATGATAATAATTATTTATTGAGAGATACCTGGAATAAAAAAATACGTTTGTTTAAGACTCGGGTTAGTCTTGGGGTATCTTTTCATCCATAAAAACCTTTGTAAAGATTCAAATTTAAATATTACGATGGTCTTTATTATTTGCCTCGAAAAAAAGTTGGATATTACTGGATTCCGTTTTATGCAGACCAAGAATTTCGCAAAACGTGTTTATATATTATACTAACTACCCGACATGTGTTGCAATGCCGCTCAAACAAAGAAAATGTTTGTGTTTTGTTGTATATCTAAAAGCTTCCGAGCATTCACATAGAGGGCAGTGCTATCAGCTGTCCCGAAGGTCCGCAAGATGGCTGTTAGTTTAGTTCGGAGTTTGTGCACCAGGGGGGCCGAGGGCCGGGGTGCAATTTGCAGTCCGAGAGCTCACATAATTCAGATCCATTTTAGCTAGCTTCTATTTAGGTTGACTACTAACAGTCACAACATTTGTAATACGCGTAGTATTAATAAATCCAGATTAATATAAATAACTTATTACTCCAAAGAAGCAATCTCCTTCCAAGGCGAGTTGGAGAATCTGATAGTGTGAATATAACAACTTGTGAACACAACATTTTTAATTCTATTTATTAAAGTGCTTTCGAATACACGATATTTTTTGTTTCCCTCCCCTTCCACTATCCACGCCTTCCCCCTCCCTTGTCTCCCCTACCGCGATCCTCTCCCCCTCCTTCGTGCCCCTCCCATCTCCACCTCCTCCCTCCTTCCATCCCTGCCGATAAACTACATGTAATTCACACATTTTTCAAACAACTCACGCCCCATATTGTAAACAATTTGTACAAATTTCATAACGCCAGAGCTCGTCATTACATACAGAATCCTTCTTGGGCGTGCGCACAACAAATCACTAATCAGATTCAATTTTTTAGGTTATCAGGAAGAAGATTGAAAATTTTAGGAGTTAGGTAGATGAATTGTCTTTGTGCTGTCGTAATATGTAGTTTATGTTCATTGTAGTGTCACATTGATCGCATAATTATCAGCTGCGCACCGTCTAAATTAGTTGAGTTTGGGCATTGGCGATTTAATTAATTGCCGGCAAAGGAGAATTATGTGTTAGGTTAGGTTAGGTATATTAATTTGGAAGGTGGTTTTGAAATATATCAAGATGAATTTAAGTATAAAATAACAAAAGGAATCAAAATAGGACGACGCAACATTCAACATGTAACACATGGCTAGTTCTTGGGAATCTCCTGATATGTTTCGATACTATTAATGCCCTAAAATGCCATTTCAACACAGGTTTACAAAGGTAATCACGTGAAATATGTCCATTGAGTGCTTTTATTAATACATAAAAATCAAAAAATGTACCTACGTTCTTTATCCTAATAATGCAGCAGTCATTTCTTACACATTAAATATTGGTGAGACAAATGATGAGACACAATATAGGTGTGTCTGTTTCCTGCAAAGAACTAGTTTTTCCTTAGGATGAAACAGATGCTGAAACTCAGCTACGGTGAAGAGAATTGCTTTTCATTTATCTTATTCGTGTGAGGGAAATGTTTGATAACAGTTTGGTGAGACAAATGATGAGACACAATATAGGTGTGTCTGTTTCCTGCAAAGAACTAGTTTTTCCTTAGGATGAAACAGATGCTGAAACTCAGCTACGGTGGAGAGAATTGCTGTTCATTTATCTTATTCGTGTGAGGGAGATGTTTGATAACAGTTTGGTGAGACAAATGATGAGACACAATATAGGTGTGTCTGTTTCCTGCAAAGAACTAGTTTTTCCTTAGGATGAAACAGATGCTGAAACTCAGCTACGGTGAAGAGAATTGCTTTTCATTTATCTTATTCGTGTGAGGGAAATGTTTGATAACAGTTTGGTGAGACAAATGATGAGACACAATATAGGTGTGTCTGTTTCCTGCAAAGAACTAGTTTTTCCTTAGGATGAAACAGATGCTGAAACTCAGCTACGGTGAAGAGAATTGCTTTTCATTTATCTTATTCGTGTGAGGGAGATGTTTGATAACAGTTTGGTGAGACAAATGATGAGACACAATATAGGTGTGTCTGTTTCCTGCAAAGAACTAGTTTTTCCTTAGGATGAAACAGATGCTGAAACTCAGCTACGGTGAAGAGAACTGCTTTTCATTTATCTTATTCATGTGAGGGAAATGTTTGATAACAGTTTGGTGAGACAAATGATGAGGCACAATATAGGTGTGTCTGTTTCCTGCAAAGAACTAGTTTTTCCTTAGGATGAAACAGATGCTGAAACTCAGCTACGGTGAAGAGAATTGCTTTTCATTTATCTTATTCGTGTGAGGGAAATGTTTGATAACAGTTTGGTGAGACAAATGATGAGACACAATATAGGTGTGTCTGTTTCCTGCAAAGAACTAGTTTTTCCTTAGGATGAAACAGATGCTGAAACTCAGCTACGGTGAAGAGAATTGCTTTTCATTTATCTTATTCGTGTGAGGGAGATGTTTGATAACAGTTTGGTGAGACAAATGATGAGACACAATATAGATGTGTCTGTTTCCTGCAAAGAACTAGTTTTTCCTTAGGATGAAACAGATGCTGTAACTCAGCTACGGTGAAGAGAATTGCTTTTCATTTATCTTATTCGTGTGAGGGAAATGTTTGATAACAGTTTGGTGAGACAAATGATGAGACACAATATAGGTGTGTCTGTTTCCTGCAAAGAACTAGTTTTTCCTTAGGATGAAACAGATGCTGAAACTCAGCTACGGTGAAGAGAATTGCTTTTCATTTATCTTATTCGTGTGAGGGAGATGTTTGATAATAGTTTGGTGAGACAAATGATGAGACACAATATAGGTGTGTCTGTTTCCTGCAAAGAACTAGTTTTTCCTTAGGATGAAACAGATGCTGAAACTCAGCTACGGTGAAGAGAACTGCTTTTCATTTATCTTATTCATGTGAGGGAAATGTTTGATAACAGTTTGGTGAGACAAATGATGAGTCACAATATAGGTGTGTCTGTTTCCTGCAAAGAACTAGTTTTTCCTTAGGATGAAACAGATGCTGAAACTCAGCTACGGTGAAGAGAATTGCTTTTCATTTATCTTATTCGTGTGAGGGAAATGTTTGATAACAGTTTGGTGAGACAAATGATGAGACACAATATAGGTGTGTCTGTTTCCTGCAAAGAACTAGTTTTTCCTTAGGATGAAACAGATGCTGAAACTCAGCTACGGTGAAGAGAATTGCTTTTCATTTATCTTATTCGTGTGAGGGAGATGTTTGATAATAGTTTGGTGAGACAAATGATGAGACACAATATAGGTGTGTCTGTTTCCTGCAAAGAACTAGTTTTTCCTTAGGATGAAACAGATGCTGAAACTCAGCTACGGTGAAGAGAACTGCTTTTCATTTATCTTATTCATGTGAGGGAAATGTTTGATAACAGTTTGGTGAGACAAATGATGAGTCACAATATAGGTGTGTCTGTTTCCTGCAAAGAACTAGTTTTTCCTTAGGATGAAACAGATGCTGAAACTCAGCTACGGTGAAGAGAATTGCTTTTCATTTATCTTATTCGTGTGAGGGAAATGTTTGATAACAGTTTGGTGAGACAAATGATGAGACACAATATAGGTGTGTCTGTTTCCTGCAAAGAACTAGTTTTTCCTTAGGATGAAACAGATGCTGAAACTCAGCTACGGTGAAGAGAATTGCTTTTCATTTATCTTATTCGTGTGAGGGAGATGTTTGATAACAGTTTGGTGAGACAAATGATGAGACACAATATAGGTGTATCTGTTTCCTGCAAAGAACTAGTTTTTCCTTAGGATGAAACAGATGCTGAAACTCAGCTACAGTGAAGAGAACTGCTTTTCATTTATCTTATTCGTGTGAGGGAGATGTTTGATAACAGTTTGACGTTTTGTAGTTTTTGGAATTCACTCATATTTCAATATTATCCTTGTAACTTTATTCCTTAGAGACGTTCAGATGGTTTGGGCATGTAGAGCGAATGAATGAGGAAAGGGGTTTAAGTTTTAGAATGGTAAAAAAAGTCAGGGACGTCCATGTAAGACATGACACGACCAAGTGAATCAGATACTTGAGTCGGGCCATGTGAAGAGTCGGAATAAGAGAAGAGTATGTATGAGACGATGTATGAATGTGAACGAGGCAAGGAGTGTGTGCCAGGATCGAGTTGTTTGGCGGTCTGTCCTCTCTGCCTACCCCTGCGGGGAAATGATGTGATGGTTAGTTAGTTAGTTTAGTTAATTATATTCCATACTTTCAAAATTATCGTCACGGCCAATAGTATTGTAGGGATCTACGGAGACGCCACGGAGCGGTGTTTGGAGTCAGATGCAAAAAAAAATATTGATATTTATCTTTGGATGAAACAGACCTACGTTCATTTCGTGTCTCATCTTTTGAAAAAGCTACAGCATTATCATGAAAAGTATCGTATGTTTATAGCCTTTCTGTGCCGTCACGGTACCGTAATCGTGATCGTCACGGGCTTTCCAATAAAATAGACCTCTTTTTTTTGTCCAAGAATATTCCCAAGAACTAATATAGGTACAAATATACCTGAAGATCCTTCTCTAACATATTTAATATTTACCTTCAAAGACAATCCAATATTTGGAATCACGTACTGCAGAAACCTTCATAAATATTTACCTTCAAAGACAATCCAATATTTGGAATCACGTATTGCAGAAACCTTCATAAATATTTACCTTCAAAGACAATCCAATATTTGGAATCACGTATTGCAGAAACCTTCATAAATATTTACCTTCAAAGACAATCCAATATTTGGAATCACGTATTGCAGAAACCTTCATAAATATTTGCGGCCAAATTATTACTCTCATCCCGGGTGATATTTT
This sequence comes from Limnephilus marmoratus, assembly GCA_917880885.1. Classification (NCBI taxonomy): domain Eukaryota; kingdom Metazoa; phylum Arthropoda; class Insecta; order Trichoptera; family Limnephilidae; genus Limnephilus; species Limnephilus marmoratus. Next base: position 6,022,614 of record OU862926.1, read on the forward strand.
GTTTTCATATTATTTCTTTGCAAAGTGGATTATTCATCGCACAAATAACAATACGATACGTGGTTCGTGGAACGCCTCGTAGCAGTGACGTATCATATTAATCCCTATGGATTAGGTGGAGGGTCTTTTTAGGAAACCAAGGAGAGGAAGTTCTGGAAAGGAAAAGGGTATGAGGGTCAGTGTATCCAGGAGTGATGGACGTATTAATCCATCCCTCCCACTACGATGCAAGGCGATGTTCCGAGAGAGAACGGCTGGAGAAGTTAAACCCTCAACCATGCTCTCCCGATTCAGCCTGCCATACAGCTGGTGGCCAGACGTATCTGCCGCCAAGACAAACCCCACCTTACGAACCCGGGTACCTCTGCAAAGTCACCAAACATGACGGACCACTTGGGGTGACTTATAGAAGAGGTGTTGGTTATCCAATAAATCGTTCCCGGGGCGGCGGTACCTATACCCGCCTCCCAAATTACCATAAAGTCACAAATAATTTTCTAAGTTGTTACTAAAGTCAAAATTGAATTCTTTAATTGATTATTATATTTTATAATTTAGAACACAAATAAATAAAGTATCCATTATGAGTACTAGATATTTTTTTGATTAAGGATTATGGCCTCAGATCCAAAAAAAGCTAAGCTGTTTTTCGTAAATTATACTTACTGTTACTCCAAATATTTATTACACATTAACGAAATTAACCATCGTGAGTAAATGTAAAGTGAAATATCCTAAGTACCTACCTACCACAATTACACAAATCGAATAAAGTCAAAATCACTAACTTATAACATACTAAATAACTAGTTTTTTACAGAATAAAAACAAATTTAGCACACATCCTTAAAATCAATTTGAGAAGCGGGTATGGGTACCGCCACCCGGGAACCAATTACTGGATAACCGTCACCACCGCCATTTGTAGGTCACCCTAAGTGGTTCGCTACTTTAGGTGGCACCTGGGTTCATGGGATGAGCTTTATCCAGGTCTTGGCGGCGGATGCATTTTTCCACCTGCTGCATGATGGGCAGGATCGAGAGAGACTGTTTGAGGGAGGCCTTTTGACCTATCGCCTTGCACCACACTTGGAGGGATGGATTCATACGTCCGTCGCTCCCAGACAGATTCTTGCCCACCCTGCATACCCTTTTTCTTTCCAGAACGTACTACCCTTCCATTTTTTTTAAAGACCCTCCACACTGCATCCCCTAAGATAACACAGACTTGAGGGAAATTATTTTCCTCAGACTCTCCCGTGTGGAGCTAATGTAAAAAACATTAAAAGTAAACCAAAAACCTTGAACGTGTTTATTAAACCCAAGTGAATTGCTTGCACATGAATTTATTTACGTATGATTTTGCCCGTGTATTATTTAGGTAGAATAAATGGGATATTTCCACAAACGAGGAATTCTGTTGAAAATATACGGAATATTTAAAGATCATTTTTCTAATTTTAATCATCTTTCTAAAAATGTATGATTTTAAAAACGGTCTAAAACTGACAAAATCAAAACGGCTCATGGTTTGAAAATCGCAATGTGAGGTCACAAGCGTCGCTCAGCTGGGCCAGCATAAATTAACACTGTCAGTGAACGTCCACGCTCATGATGTCACACGATAACCCCGCCCCAAAATATTTTTTCAGCCCCTAATTAAAAAATGGGAAACTTTGACTCGCTGTAGAAAATTTATTCGTCAACATAAAAAATAAAATAAAGATGCCTTAATAATCGCAATTTTTTACTTAATTTATTTCACAATAAAAACGCGTGGAAATACCCCATTACGATATGTGAAAACAAAGGCTGTATAATTTAATTCCGACAACCCCTAGGATGACATTGAACTCTAGTTTCATAGTAGCTACCGGGATCTAGGCTGTTGACAGGGTACACAAGCTGCCTGATTTAATGCTCAGTGAGATTTACCCTAGAGATATTTGACCCTAGAGGAAATTTCCTAAAAAGGGTTTTACTAGGTATACAGGGAAAACGTGATGGATGAGAAGCGTGTTTGTGTTTAACCTTTTGTAAGGCTGGCGAACAAACGTGTTTCTATTTGAAACAAGATTATATAAGGGTGGCCTTTTCGCAGTCATTTCTCTCCTCTTATGTGCAGGGGTGATTTCATTTATTTTTCTCCGTGGCAGAGTGGTAGGTACACTTTGGGAAGCGGGTATGGGTACCGCCGCTCCTGGGACCATTTATTGGATAACCAACACCCCAGCCATAGATTTTTTTATTTTTTTATTTTATTTTATTTATTATAAAATGCATTCTGTATAAGAAAGCTTTGACTGTCCAACTAGGAAGGTCTCCCGTTCTAGGTCAGTTAAATTAACATATTCATATTAGTTTGGTAGGTACATTATCATTCATAAAGTATTAAGTAAAGTTAAGCTTCACAATTTGCATTTTCATAATTGTACAGTGGAGTAATAGGTTCTGGAATCAATTAATTAACAAGAAAAAGTGTATTCGAAGTGATTATACACGAAAAACAGTACCTAGGTAAAAGAAAAATAAAAAGAAAACAAAAATTTTGGAAACAAATGAAATATATAAGGTGCTCGTAATATACAAATATCAAATAACATTTTTTAATAATATTTCTGACTCTGTCCTGCCTATATCATGTAACCATTTTGTAATTTTTTAACGATTACCGGAGTGCCGGATCGGGAGAGACTGTTTGAAGGAGACCTAAACTAGACCTCTCCAGCCAGGCTCTCTCTATCCGTTGCCTTGCACCGCAGTGGGAGGAATGGATTTGTACGTCCATCACTCCAAGAACACATTGACTCCCAGGTTTGTTATCCACCCCTCACACCCTTTTCCTTCTTAGAACTTTTTCTCCTTTCTTTCCCTGAAAGGACCCTCCACAAAGCATCCCCAAAAATGACATAGGGCTTGAAGGATTTTTGTGATCTGTGTGGAGCTAATGTAAAAAAATCAGAGTGTGCAATCCATATACATTAGAAGTGAAATCTTCAGAAAACTAAAATAGACACAAGTGGGGAGACTGCGAAGCACCGCACAAAGAGGATATCGATGATTCTATCTCATTCTCTTACAGGCTAAATCCGGTAGATATATTTATTTGTTTCGTTTTAGTGTCGTTATTTTTCGATACATCGAATTTAAGATCATAACGGTGCTAAAGAAGTTTTCGCTTCAAAATACGTCGCCTCAATTTATTGAATGCCCTGCTGGTTATAATCCCTGTGTGCAATGTATCAAGACGCGGATAATTTCCGTTGTGTGGACAGAATAATTGTGATCTAATTATCACAATCCTATCAGCTAAAACACAGTATCACAGACTACCGATAAATCATTTCCGCTGTCGATGAGACCCCATCCCCTTCCGACCCTTATCGCCAGCCCCTCACTAGAGACCCCGAGGTCAGATGGGACCTCTGCAATTAAATCGCGAACTGACCCCCCCCCCCCCCCCTAATGCCGAGTTCAGACGTTTCGATTGTTGTTGAACCGAATTTGACATTCAAGATGGCGTCAACTGAAATTGTCAGTGCGTGCGTCTCTCTAACTTCTGATGTTCTGCGAGACGAGCTCGAGATTATGAAAAAGCATAAATTTGGTCGAGGTATTTGGGCGAGAAAATGGATCATGAGGAGTGAATTAATTATCAATTTTGAAAGATATGGCCCTAGAAGACTCCGAAGGATATAGAAATCACTTGAGGATGACAGAAAAACAATTTGATGAGCTGCTTGCCAAACTTGGCGATAAAATTCAAAAGCGAGATAAGATCGTGCGAGCAGTTGTTCTTCGATTTATTTATTAATTCTATCTCCTTCTAATATTAGGTCCTTACATATGAAATTGGCGTTTTGAATGGGAGGAACGTAAAGTCGATTTTTTTTTAAATATAATATATTTATTTAATCAAATTATGTACCATTGCTATCTATGCACTTTTGCCATCTCATAGGTAGTTCATCGATCCCTTTACTAAAAAAACCATTCGGACGGGAATCAATAAAATCTTTGAAGGCGGTTTGGACTGCCCCATCGGAGTTGAATTTTTTCCAACATAAGAGAAGATTTTTTGTTATTAGTTTTTGGGGTATTATGCCGTGTTACGCTACCTCCTTCTTTAGCCAACGTTTCGGACAGCGTTGCAGCGTCCATCATCAGGGCAGATGTGTAATAGTTAGGGGTGATGTTTGTACTTATCTACTTAGGAGCGATACCGTGTCGCCAGCTCCACTCCTCTACGAGCTGGCGCTACAATATACTTCAACATGTTTATTTGCGTTTAGCCTTGATGTAACCGTCAATCACCGGATACCAAGAACTGTTGAGCTTAGCTCCGTCGTCTCTATAAATATTTATAGGATTTTTGTGAATTTCAATTGCCTCCGTAATCAGGCGCGCTCTATGAGTTTTGGGTCTTCCCAGGACCTCAGGGACAAATCCAAAGTAATGGCCGGTTTTGATTAAGTGCTCGGCGATTGCCGATTTGTCAGGGTGGCCAAGTTTACAGGCACGGAAGTGTTCTGATATCCTTTTGGAGATCGTCCGCTCTGTTTGGCCTACATAAACCTTGTCACTTCCAGAACAGCTGAGTTTGTACACTCCATCTGTTTCCAGAGGAAACTTGGTCTTTGCAGGCCTCAAAAAGTCTCGTATTTTTGTCGCGGTTCCGAAGACAGTCTTGATGCTTTCTTTTTTCAATAGTCTGGCAATTCTTGAACGTAAGGCAGGAAAGCGCAGCCCTTTGACTCTTGTTCAATTCTGTCTTCGTTTGGTGCAGATTTGGCTCTTATGATTTGCCTTGTCTGCCTTGCTGGGTAACCGTTACGCTCCAGTGCATTGGTCAGTTTTGTAAGCTCTGCTCCGATTTTTGTTTCTTCACATATTCTGGTCGCTCGGGTCACCAATGTTTGGATAAGTCCTCTCTTCTGCGCTGGGTGGTGATGGGAATCAGCATGTAGATACCAATTTGTATGAGTTGATTTTCTATACACTGTGCGTCCTAGACTACCATCTTCTTTTCGCATCACCTCCACATCTAGAAAAGGTAGGATTGATTGAAAGGAGTGATCTTAGAGTCATTTTCCAGCTCCATTGTGAACTTAATTTTAACGTGGAGTGAGTTGAGATGGTCCAGGAATTCGTTCAGTTTCTCTGTTCCGTGAGGCCAAATGGCGAAGACATCATCGACATACCGCCACCATTCTTTGGGAACAGCCGAAGCTGTGTCGAGTGCCACTTCCTCAAACTTCTCCATAAAGAAGTTATTTGAGATCACACTTGCCAGTACGGCAAAACGCCAATTTCATATGTAAGGACCTAATAGTTTTTTTTTTTATTTTATTCTTTACATCGGTCGGCGTCAGTTCCAAAATACCCATTACAAAAATAATATTATTTATTGCAGTATCACGGGCATTCCTATTTTTGTACACTTCTTGCTTTTGACCCGAAAGACAGGGATGCCTTTGGTACAGATCCATAAATCTGAACATCAAAATCATCCGATCAATTCAGATATTTTTTCGTTGAAAGGGATTCCATGACGGTAGAAACTAGGAATGTCTAAAGAATATTGACATAAATGAACTAACACGTTTGACGTCTACTTTTTCCCGCGAGTAAATAACAAGCGAGTGGATACATGTGTTCATATGCGTCGATTCGATATGAAACTCAAACGATGGACATACCAAGATGGCGATGGTCATAATCGAACGTCAAAAGTAGACGGGCTATCAACTTTAGCTACATAGTCAACAAAAAACTTGATAAAATTTGTTGGCAAAGTGTTCCCATTTGCCAATTAGCTTTCGATTGTCGAGTGGATCAACAAAGATTGAACCGTGTGAACCTGCTGTAATGAAATGTTCCATAATAAAGGATTTACAAGCTCACGTCTTCTAAAGTGTTTCTAATCTGTGAATTTCCTACACATTATTAAATACTGTTAACTGATTGAATGACTGATTAAAAGACTGTCATCATTTTTTCAGTTCTCAAACAGTTTTTTAGTTAATTTAAAAGGGACACGCAAATTTATAAAATTTTACATTTTTTGAGGGCAGTCTACAAGTTTATTCGATAATTCTAAAAATATAAGAATATATTTTCATATGAAGCAGATAATTTGTGATGTGACATAATTTAAAATAAAAGAATAACTTTGTAATCACCACTTTTATTTCATATACTTTATGCCGACCGGGTTTCGCTACAATCGTAGCTTCTTCAGGGCAGTGTAATATATTTATTATACGGCATTATACTGCCCTGAAAAAGCTACAGTTATAGAGAACCCCGGTTGGCATAAAGTATACAAAATAAAAGTGGTTTTTACAAAGTAGTTGTTTTATTTTAAATTATAAGAATATCATTTATAGTTCTCCGAATAGTAAGTAGTGGAACGATTTGCCAGCCTCTGTGTTTCCTCCCTCCTTCAACGTGAGTCTCTTCAAGACCCGTATGCACTCCTTCTTCTCCTTAAAAATATCTTCCATACAGCGTCAAAGATGACATCGGCGCAGAAAAATAATGTAAAGAGCATCTGCGGCACGTTCCAGAATGGAAGATTCTCTAATTATCGCCCTGGTGTAAGACCACCATTCAGAATTGAAACGTTGCTTGAACTGACTTTAGCCGCGTTTGGTAACCAGATCTGAATATCCAGGTACTTCCTCTTCCCTACCTCCTTCCCATCCTCACAACCTTCAGCACATACCCCACAACATATCCCAATTAGGTATGCCATAATCTCACTGGCTCCAGAGGGCACTCTTGTCCTGTATTCACATAAAAATGGCTCTGAGGGAAATTAATTTCCTCAGGGCATCCTGTGTGAAATTAATTTTAAATAAATAAAGTTTTCTATATTACTTGTTTGTAAGTCCTTCTCTCGGAGAAAATAGGATTATTCCATGTTACATCTCGGATTAAACAAAACATGGTTGAAAAACAATCTGGAATTAGGACATTATTTTTCTATTTTGTCATCGTGTTTAATTTATCTTCTTTAAACTGGTCACTACTGTAAATAAATTTAAACCTTAAAACTCAATTAATTATTTAAAAATCCATTTGGGAATTAGGTCAGATCTCTTGTCTATATCTCTTTAATATTATGTAATCCATTTGTAATTACCGAGATATCTATCTTGCAAGACGACTCAGCGAGACGATTTAAGTCAACAGACTTATCTTTAAAAAAGCTCATAAATAAACGTTCCCTATTAAATTTATTTTAATGAAAAGACAAATAACTTTATAATGAATAACAGATCACTTTGTATAAACCACTATATTATAAACAATATCTACATGTTTCGATAACAATGTTATCTTCATCAGGATATGTTAATATAAAGAAAAATAAATGACAAACAAGTATAGACAAATTAGAATAAACTATAACATAGACAAAATATTAAAAAGTAGAGGTGATTAATTACTTACAAATCATAAAAATAGTTATACAAAATTAAATATAAAAATTATTTAAGGAAAAATAAAATTGCATTTAGGTAATAAAAAACTTTTAAGAACAAATAATTAAAATAATTAGTCTAAATTAAAAAATCAATAATTATAATTAATTGTAAGTAATAATAAGAAAGTAAATTTAAAAGATGGCTATTTTTAAAAAATGTTTGATTATTTATAATACTTAATTTACTTTTAATGCTTTTTCTAATTTCTAAAATTTCTAAATTATCCAATTGTATGCCCGTAGTGTTTAATATGTTAAATTTTAAGACCTGTATTAATATCAAAAGAATGACTTGTTTCCAAAATATGGTTGGCAAATTCAGAAAAATTATTATTATTTAAACATCTTATATGTTCCTTAACTCTAATGTTAAAATTTCTAGAAGTTTTTCCAATATAAAAAAGTTGCAATCATTACAAATCAATTTATAAACCCCAGATTTGTTCAAAAAATCACATTTATCCTTATTATTTATTATATAATTTTTTAATTTGTTATTTGTATAAAAAGCTGGCTGTACATTATTTGGCATGTTTTTAATTATTAAATTTGAATTGTTATTATTTAAAAATAAAAATTTTCTCCAATTATTATCATTTTCAAGAACGTGTGGATTAACAAAAGATCTAAAAAACTTTTTGTTAAATTTTTTGTTTAACATATTGTCTTTTAATTTTGAATTATAACCGTTATTAATTGCAATTTGTTTAATAGTATTTAATTCTGTTTTAAAATTACTCAAAGATAAGGGAACATTAATTAATCTACTTAGCAAAGTATGAAAAGCTGCTAATTTTTGTGAATATGGATGATTAAATGTTTCATGTATAATGATATCTGTATACGTATCTTTACGAAAAATGTTAAATTCAAATATATTATTAATGATAGAAATATTTAAATCCAAAAAATTTAAGCTGCAATTATTTCCAATTTCTAGGGTAAATTTAATTTTTTTGTTGAGTTTATTAATGAAATTTAAAAATATATTTAATTGTCTATTAATGCCAGTCGATATACAAAAAATATCATCTACATATCTTTTCCAAAAATAAACATATTTTAACCCTCCGCCCGTCACGCCTTTTTTGTAACGCGAGGTGTCACGTGGGGTCGCTTAGGACCCCAAAAATAAATATGATTAAATTGTTGTTGTAGCATACATTTTATATGTTATTTTAACTGATTACAGTCAGGTGATAATGATTGCTTTGAAATAAAAAGAAATGTTAAAAATTAGTTATTTATTTTCAATGCATGACCTTAATAATCAACAAGGAACATTTTTTTGAAATTTTGAATCATATTTTTTAATAGAAAACTTTAAAAAAAAATCTAACCAATTTCCATCAAACTCATAACTATTTGAGGTTGACATAGACTTATTATTATTAGAACAAAAAAATCAACAAAATACAATAAAAAATATATATAAACTTGATTTTTCATGGTATTTTGTTGATTTTTTTAGCCTCACGCCGAAACACAAGTCTGTATCTCACATCGCACATGCGCAAACTAAATTTTCTCGGCGCTTGCGTCAAGTATAGTCCCTTTTAGGAAGCTACCTAAAGTAAGAAATCAGTGGGAACATTTAAAATTAACATAATTAGCATTTCTGTAAAACCTGGGCTTTTAAAGACCCCACGCGACGGGTCGAGGGTTAATAATAACGCACGACTTTTAAAAAGTTTATTTTCAAAATTGTTTAAAAAAATATCTGCTACTAGGGGACTAGTGCTTGAACAATTTTTTCAATTTTAATTTTGCGAAGTTTGAAGAAGTAAACAAATAACTTTGTTTACATCACTGTTTTGAAACATCATTAAAGTGAAAACCTTTCTGAAGAAGTTTTCTTCGAAGAAAAAATCCATAAAATTTGTTGAATTTTTTCCGGATGTTTGTGAATTTCGTTTTTCTCCGAATATAAAACAAGACAATAACTCATCGTGTATTTTACCTTTGTATTTTTTTATACAAAAGATGGGGAAACTGAAGGAATCATGAATGAAATGATGCTTTTTAAAACATAAAAACCGTAAGAGGGAAAAGAACCAACATTTATTTTGTTACCTAAAATTGAGATTTATAGATGTGTCCAGAAAAAAGAAGTCATTATTTTTAATTAATTGGTATTTTGATCATTATAATCCAGAACTACACAGATAAAATGTATTGCTAATTTATCAAAAATCCTCTTCAAATTATGCGTAATTCCGGCTATAAACTGGATTGCAGGCAAAACGAGTGAATAAACTGGAAGAGGTGGCTTGATAAATGTTAGGTCGCAAATTATCAGGATTCCTTGTTTTTTTTTTTATTAGTTTTTATATACATATACATGTAATATAATTATGAGTAAATACATTTTTGTAACTACATTTTCAGGTTACAATCGGATTAAACTCAAATCATTAAATACTAACAAGCAAACATTGATTAGAAACAGTATAAACATATATATGTATGTAATATATAACCTTTACGAGAGTGTAACTACTCGTGTGTAAAGGGAAGAGAAAATACATATATATTTTTTAAATTAAAATTTTTTTAAATTATAACACATACATTATATTTACGTACTTACATAAATTAAATGTGTAAAACAAATCAAATAATATAAAAATAATAATAATGTAAAATAAATTTTTGAATAAGTATTGTTAATTAAAGGTTAATGCGGTTCTAAATGGCTAAATTATTTATTTTTGAATTTATTGTAGTCAGGTTCTAATCTCAGCTCTATTGCTAGTTGATTTAACCACACCACTCCATTGTACGTGTAGTAGGGTTGTGCAAAACTGGTATGCATTAATGGCGTATACAAGCGACCCACTGTGTTTTGCCTATTGCTCTCAATGCGGACCATGGCGTGGTGCGACTTCTAAGAATAGTCTTTGTGTATTTGAAGCAGTGTCTTTTTTATATATGTATTTTTTAGAGGTGGGACTTGAAAGTCTTGAAAAAGTTGGGAGGTTGAATAATCTGATGGTTTCTTAGTAATAATTTTGATTATTTCTTTGAGTAATTTCCAACGGTAAAATTGAGGTTTTGTAAGCTCCTCCCCATGCAACGATACCGTATTGTATTATCAAATGGGCTAGAGCATAGTTAATATTTTTAAGAATTTTTAAGTTAAGTATATTTGTTAAATTAATAAATATAAGTTTTCTTAATCTATTTATAGTATTGGTAATATGAGTCTTCCACTTAAACCATTCATGACGAAGGTTCCATATGGAACTCGAAAAAGTATTGGCATTCATTTAGTCACATCATGCCGATATGTTGAAATAGCAGTGCCAAATACTGTTTAATATAGTCTATAGGCATGTATGAACACGTTTGTCATGTTTGCGTTCAGTTCATTTGTGTGTGCCGACGTGGACAGACGTGTCTTTATTGAGTTAGAAAAAAAGTGCAATTTTTTTAAAATTTCAAAACTAGTGAAGTAAGTAATCCATTAAATTTATATAGTAGATTTGATTTTTTTCTCCAAAACTGAATATGATTTGTAGAGAATGAAATTCTCTGACTATTTACAAACATTTTGTTATAAAAATAATCATTATTATATTGAAATGAGTACTGTGAATTAAAGGTTTTGATTTTTGGTTCCATATGGATCTTTCGGCAGATCTCACTATACATAAAATGTAATTTTTCAAAGATTTCATTGAACCATTCAAAACCTTGGGGCCTTTGGAAAAATTAGGAGTGCTGAGGCCACCTCTCTGGACTTTCTTCACGGGGCCTGCAGGAGAAACTAGGAGGCCGTAGAGAGGAGGCTGAGGTCAACTCCATGACCTCTCCTCTTGTAAGTCCTTCAGGGAACCAAGGGGAAGTGCACTCTTCCGGCGTGGGGCCTTCGGGGAGCCAAGGAGGAGTGAAGTGGAGAGATCCCATGTGGGGCCTTCAGGAAACCACGTAGAAGTGAACAGGAGAAATGAGGCTACCTCTGTGAGCTCTTCCCTGGTGGGCCTTTAGGAAACCACGGAGGAGTGAAGATGAAGTCCTCTTCCCTCCTGGGGTCCTCGGGGAACCAAGGTGGAGTAGACTCTTCCCTTGTAAGGCCTTTAAGGAACCAAAGGGAGGAGAACTCTCCGTTGTGGAATCTTCGGGGAACTTAGGAGTGGAGAGGAGAGATGAAACTTTCTTTCCTCGTGGGGCCTTCAGGGATCCAAGGAACCTCCTTTTGGGCGGAACTGATAGAATGGACCAAAATGTTCTGTATTACCGCATTGTTTGTCAATAGAAATGGTGGTGGTCCATTTTTACCTGGGTCATCCAAGTAACAATTCAGAATTGCTGGCTTCTGAAGCGCGAAGCCACGAGTAATTTTAAATTGGAACAATTGGGATTCCGTTAAGAGATATCATTATTGCGAGAGGTATGCTACCAAGAACCACTTCAAGGCACCCGACAAACTTACCAAAATAGGTCAAAGGCGATTCAGTATGACACCTCCGTCCCGCATTGTCCTAATTCCAATTACGGAAACTAACAAGTATGGAAAAATATCTTGTGCATCTTGTGTAAGGTTGGACTATGCGTGAAATGCTTCGAGGGTTACCTCAATAAATAAGTTTTACTTTCTGTACAATAAAATTGAAAAAAATAAATTTCCGACTAGTTATTTGCCGAAAGTGCCATATGGAACTCACCCTTCTCTAGCTTCCTGAGGGGTGAAGAAACCATTTTTTTTAATTCTGAGAAAAATGTCCGTTTTTTACCTCCAAAGCCAACCCCCCTGTGAAATTTCAGCACGAAATTCGAGAAAAAAATAGTTCGTCATGAATGGGTAAGGTTAGTATCTATTATTACACCCAAATATTTTATTTCTTTTTTATTTGCTATGAATAGACAGTCATTATTTTGGCATGTTAATATTTTAGTGGTGCATTTTTTTGAATGAATTTTAATATTTAAGGCGATAGGAGGAGATTTTTTGTTATTTATACTAAAAGGTATATAATAGGTTTTTTCAATGTTTAATGTTAATAAATTTTCGTCAAATCATTCTTTCAAGATATAAATATCATGATTAGCAGTTGTTTCAAGTTCATTCCATGAATTTGCTTGGAATATAATTGCAGTATCATCTGCATATGAAACAAGTTTTCCTGTTATTGGTAATTCAAAGATATTATTAACATACAAGATGAAATAGAAGAGGACCCAAAATCGTGCCTTGTGGTATTCCAAAGTCGCTTGTACTCGGTTCACTAAGAATGTTTTTTATTTTTACATATTGATTTCTAGAGTTCAGGAAACTTTCTATCTATGTGTTATCTATAATTCCGATTTCGTTAAGCTTGTATAGTAATTTTACTTAGTAGTTGTTACTTTTATTAAATTACCAATATTTGATCGTGACAACGAAACACGTCTGCATGAAAATCTTGCATTGCAATACGAATCTTCCTGATAATTCCGCGGTAAATAACTCACATTTATTCGTTTTTGTGATATTTTGTCAGTAGTTAGTGAAGTTACTCACCAATTCACAAAGGCGTTTGATACTGTGAACCACAAAATACTTTTGGATAAACTTAAGAGGATAGGAATATCAGATACAGTTCTTCAATTATTTCATAGTTATCTAACTGATCGAATACAATGTGTTAAAATAAACAGTACCTATAGTAGTTCCCGAAAAACAGTTTGTGGCGTTCCACAAGGTAGCATCCTAGGACCCTTATTATTCTTAATTGACAAATCACAACTTTTGCCGATGACACGGTTTTGCTATTTCATGCCAAATCTTGGGATGAAGTCTTTAAAACTGCAGAAAATGGCTTTCGTATTGTTAAAAATTGGCTTAGTGCTCACATATTAACCCTGAATACAGACAAAACTAAATTCCTAACATTTCGAATTTCAAATAAGATCTTGCCTTCACAACAACGCCTTAAACTCCACAGCTGTAACCCCCTATTAACTCTATGCAGTGGCGGATACAGGGAGGGGGCGCAGGGAGCGCGCGCCCCCCCCCCCCCCCCCCCCTTGGCCACCCTAAATACAAGAAAATCTTTCTTCAATCATTCGCTCTATATGTCTAAACCATCTAAGCGTCCGATTCTTAATCTTACTTATTACGCTTGTATCAGCCTTGCATTATTTTCATATTTTTTTCACACATCATACATGACTTTCTATAGCATTTAGTCCTTCCTCTGCCAGTTTCATGGTTCACTGCCATACATCAGGGTTGGTACCCCGGTGCGTAGTCGGGAAACACGCCAAACGCGTGCCCAACATTTGTACACGGTTAACATTTGTAACATGAGAACGGGTCATTTCTTCGGCTCGTTCTTGTGTTCAACAGCTCGGCTGTGGAATGATTTGCCGGCCTCTGTGTTTCCTCCTTCCTGCAACACGGGTCTCTTCAAGACCAATGTTCATTCCTTCCTCTCCTCAAAAAGACCCTCCACACAGCATCCCAGATGACATAGGCCCCGAGGGAAATCATTTTCCTCAGGGCCTCCTGTGTGGAGTTAATGTAAAAAAAGCACACAATGGAGTTTATTAAGTACTTATAAAAGTATTTACCTTTAACTTTTAAAAGTATACTACTTATAAAAGTAGTATACTTTTAAAAGTTCTAGATGAACCAAAAATAACCGATCATAACCTTATCCACATTACAGATAACATAAAAAGAAATAAGACGAAAACCAGCAAAATAATAAAATACAGAAACTATAAAAAATATAGCAGCGAAAGATTAATTGAACTTCTGGGTGATATGGATGAACTTCGTCAAATGGAATACAATGAAAAGTCTAAATCATTAATAAATAATCTACAAGAAGTAATTGATAAGTTAACACCAATCAAAACTACTAAAATAAGAGGAACAAATAAATGGTATAATATAGAACTACAAACAATATAAAATGAAAGAGATAGATTGTACAAAATTGCGAAAATCTGAAAAAACTCTCAAGACTGGAAAGCATTCAAAATGAAAAATAAATACACAAAACAATTGAAAACTTGTAAAAACGATTACTTCAAAAACAAAATTATCTCTGAAAAAGGAGACACTAAAATAATGTGGAAAACTATAAAAGGATTACTACAAACCGAAGATAAAGAGATGAAATACGACATTGAATTCCCACATCAGATACAGGGTACCGTACAGAACTGCTTCAACAAATATTTCGTAAACAGCATAATAGAATTGCATCAGAGTATACCAATACTGAAGAAAGATATCTACGCGAGAAATGATCGGCTAAACCGAGAAAAACTTGTGTTTAAAGAGATTGATGAAACATATCTTTTACAGATTCTTAACAGCACCAAATCAAAAGATACTTCCAGGTAGACAGAATAGATGTTGAAGGTAACAGGGTTCCACCAACGGTGAATTTCCCTGGTACCGACTTTAAACGCTTCTGTCTACCTGAAGCTACAATGGAAATAGTCAAGCACTTATTGGGGTTTAGGTTAAGCCCGCGTATAGCAAGAGCTTGTGAAAATGCTTCAAGAGCCTCTTGTAGTCCTGACTCGGTTGTTGCTAAAAGAACAACATCATCTGCAAATGCAAGTGCATTAGCATTATCGCGTCCCAAACGGTAACCGATATATGATGGTATATTTCGTAAAGCGATGTCAATTACCAAATTAAAAAGCAATGGGGACAGAGGGTCTCCCTGTCTGACACCACGTCGAACTGGTATACTCCCTGACCGTTGGCTTCCGATTTCCAGCATCGTTGATGCGCTCCCGTACAGAGCTCTGACATACCCCACAAAGGAGGGCGGACAACCAATTTGTACGAGAGCGGCCAACAAGGCTGAATGGGAGACAGAATCGAAAGCCTTGGCAACATGAAGGACAGCCATATGTAAACTTTTAGTTTCATTCCTGGAATGCCATAAAATACATTGCATGGCGTACAGATTATCTGCAACACCATCTGCATTCCGGAATGCACGTTGTCGGCTATCTATAATGTCGGCACGGCCAAGGCGATTCGCCAAGACTTTAAAGTCTTAGAATTACAGATTGTACTGTAATTGGTCTATAATTTAAAGGGTTTGGATTACTTTCATCAGTCTTGGCGATAAAAACCGTTCGAGCAGATGTCAGAATCGCGGGTGGCTTACCAGAGAGAAGAAGAATATTCAAAACAGCCTGAGAGATACAACGGGGTGTTTTACCCCATTGTCTCGCAGTAATACCGTCAGGCCCAGGAGCAGTAGACACCTTAACCCGCAATCTATAAGCTTCATCAGTGCTAATATGTTGTAACATAATGTTTGTTAAAGAGTCACGTACAGGTGGTAAATTCTGATGATCTGTGAAAGGAAGTCTTGGTTCCCCAAAAATAGGTTTCCAAGCCTCCACAAATTCATCGAGAGTTGGCATATTACTAGCATCTGATGTTTTGCCGGTCAAAATTTCTCTGGCTACTGTACCTGGTTCTTTAGACCATCTGGCCTGCGCCCGACGGTAAATACGTCTTCTCTCAAGCTGTTTTGTCTTTCTTCTAATATGTACTATCTCTTCGCGAGGAATTGGTTCTCTTTGTGCTCTACGTGGGAAGACCGTAGTTATCCATTCAGAGAATGGATAACTACGGTCTCTCCACACTTTAGCTCCACACAAGAGGCACCGAGGAAAACAATTTCCCTAGGGGCCTATGTCATCTTTGAGGATGGTGTGGAGGGTATTTAAGGGAAAGGAAAGAGAAGAAGACATGGAAGAAGTTACGTATAACGAAGCTATATTTACTTTACACATCGGATTTATTAAGATGGGGAAAGAGTTAGTTGATTACTTTTCACAGCGATATACACATCGAAATAATTTATCATATCCTTAGGTTGTCGTGTCAGAGCAATGGTAGTAATTTTTCAGAGTGAGAATACTTGGCGGTAAATTAACAAACGTTAGAGTGTTACGTCGTCAAATAATGAAAAATTCTAACATGCTGACCGCGATCGATTGTACCCATCACTAATCTTCATTTCTTTCAATATTACTACTTGATTCTTGACACTGCCATTGGCGGAAAGCAAAACCAATGGCGTCACGAAACAAGGAGTCTAATTTGGTTTATTTTCCTGTGACACCTTTGTGATTCAGGTTTTCAATTTTTCTTGACGAGTTCGGTTAGTATGTAGCCGTCAATTATTTTATAAATTAATTTTTAAATATTTAAGTTTTTATTTAAATAACAAGATATTTCAAACCTTCAACATTTTCTCGACTATCGTATTTCTGTTTTTATTCATAGTCCAGTCAAGTTAAACATGAAAAGGGGGTTGTGCTTGCAAAAGGTCCAGTCATTCTGAATTTTTTATATGTTGTTAGGACCTAAACCAGTATTTAAAAAAAAAATTGCAACTTCGAAAATGCTGTGCGAGCGGCTGTGGACCCAAAAAACCAGAAAATTTTCTGATTTTTTTCAGTTTTTGCTCAATATCTCAGTGAAGGAAGGGTCTGACCGCACTTGAGGTAATCCAACCGCTTTCCCGCCCTGGTATAAGTAACAGATGGTTACTCCTTCAGGGCTCTCACAAGGACTCTATTTTTTTTTAATAAACGAAGCTACTTATAATGCACGAAGCTAAATCCTCAAATGTCCCTTTAAAACAGGAGTTAGTCTGAAAATGGGGTGATGGGTAATGAATGATGAACATAACATTAGATAAAAACAGAGAATATGATTAATATTATTTTATAAAACTTTACAGAAAAATATAAGAAAAAACAATACCATCACTCAAAACAATGGAAAAATAATAACGGTAAAAATATTAAGATTACAAGTAAAGTCACCTGAAAGATACAGAGACTGAGGTGGAGTAGACAATACAAAATATATAAAGTTCTAGGAACATTGCTCAACCAAAATCAACATAACTAGAATGATACACAGCGATATCACAATAAAAGAAAAAATAAGATAAAAATACTAAAAATTTCTTTGCACACAAAATTTAAATTTCAATAAAAAAAAGTGATACACAGAAAGGTCACAATAAGAAACAATAAAAAAAGAAATATATAACATACCTAAACTTGAAAGGAGGATCAAGGACGACCATAATCGGTCGACCATATTACCCGTGGCTCTATCCTACCGATTTTCTTTTGGGTATGCTCGGAATGAACCATCTACGTGTCAGAAGGGATGTGCACCTTGCTACGCATTTCTTCAGATTGATTCGCGGATGGTTTGAAAACTCAGCTATCTTGGAGAACATTCATTTTTATGTTCCCGATGGTTATCTTCGCCATCGACAGCATAGGCTGTTCTATCTTCCGGCCTGCAGGACTAACTTGCCAATGGTCATGCCGGTCGGGAGAGCAATCTTGCTGTTGAACAGAATTAATTCGGATAACGACATATTTAGCGTCAGTGAAGCTGCCTTTAAAAGACAAGCCCAATTGATGCTTAGAAAGTTTTTTTTGCCTACCATTTATATTTATGTTTAATGTAATACTGTTACAAATATATTTTAAAAACGCATTAAAATTTTAAATTTTGTAATGTTTTTGAAAGAATAAATAAATTGAATTGAATTGAATTGAATAAATTGAATTGAATCCTGACTTGTATATCAATAGCGGCTCGCTGTGCAGGACAGTTTCTATCACCCGTGGGGTGATCATCTTTTTTTTAAAACGTCTGCAAGTAGCACAGACAGCGGCCTCTGCTTTTTTGGGGCAATCCTCATAATCGTGACCACTTTCGGCACAATGACGACACGTAATTACTTCCTGAATGCAAGTCTTGCCTACATGGCCATACAGGTGACACTTGAAACATCTGATGGCTCCAATAAAATCGCGAACGCGACAGGCGTTCCACCCAAGAAAGCAATGACCGCTATCCACTAGAATCTTCCTAACCTCAGGATGAACGGTAACCACCATATTCATAGTAGGTTGGCCACGTTTCCCAAAGAGTGAAACGCGCCGCATCGTTCTCAAATGATCCTCCCTTGTAATTATAGATTTACCCTCAATATTATTAACAAAAATTTCTTTGAAAAGTTCGGGGTCACCGGAAATATCGCAGCTGGGAACATCATATAATACAATTTTTGGTAGTCCGCCAAGAGGCTGTACTACCTTGATGCCAGAAGCACTTAATTTTTCAGTGTTCTTTTTAATATTATCCAAACCAACAGTATTAGATGTCTGCAGGAGAATTCCAGCACCTTTTATTTTTCTCAAACGGACAATCCGAAAGCCATCAGTAGCTGGGTTCAGAACGGATGTGATGATCTTCTTACTTTCATCGGAAGTTTTACCTTCCGGAATACTGGGGTACAGGAGTACAGTGGGCTGTAAAGGAACTATCGGTCGCTCAACTCCACCATAAACCAATTTAGCGGATCGGTCTCCAGCCACAATTCCAGCGTACGATCTCACTGGTTGTGATGTCACACCGGAATCCATTACACCCGGTATAGATGCCTGTGCAGCTATCATTTTGTCAACTTTATTAGACATTTCAGCCTGTGCATTCATCATTTCATCAATAGTGGCACTTCGAGATTTTACACTACTCAAGTCTAAAGCGAGCGAGGTGAAATCAGACATCAAAGAGTCCACGATCTTCATAATTTCTGACTTGTCTGATTTTTTCATTTTGTTGGTGCCGTCGTTCACGATTTTTACTATTTGCATACATCGTTCAAGAGAGGAGACAATCCGAATTTGCTCCGCATGTGGTGAGTCGCTGAACCTCGTCCTCTTTCTATTGTCTTGGTTAGGTGACTGTTCGATTGTGACCACTGTAGCAGAAGTACCGGGGGCTGGTAAAATTTCGTCCTCAGAATCACTATCATATAGAGAGGTAACACTCGAGGGAATTGGATTGTCAGTATCTAAACGTGGCAACACAAGTGTTTCAGGAAGAGCCAAAGAGGATATGGACCCAGTCATTTCTGTAATTAATTTAAGTAATTTTTTCTTAAATTTCTTTATTCCATTAAGAATTGCCTGATCATTCACTGAAAGTATACTTTTCTGTTCCAATAAAATTAATTGTAGATCATATTCTTTCAGTGTTTGCATCATTTCTCGCATTTTTTTGTTTTGGCGTTTTGTTTGCGCAGCCATCATTTTCAATTCTTGAGGACTCAGAGATTTCAATTTCTCTAGATTAGAATCCTCTTCATCCTCAGAATTGCTCGAATAATTACCGTGTGATGTCATTATCAAACGGTGAGAATTTACTTTGTACCTAGGCACACTTTTTGTTAAAAATTCACTAAACAACGTCTGATATCGTAATTGCGCACTATATCACTAATTAATATTACTAATTAAATCTATGTGTGTACTTATAACCTATCAAACTGTTGTTTTAATACATATTTACACTAAGAACTTAAATCAAAGAAACGTCACTTTGTCACATAAAGTTAAAATTAATCACTTATATAGTTTAAATTAAGACAGGTAAATGGATTGTTGTGACGGGGATTAACTCCTCGAACACGTAAATGCTAAAAACATGTTTAAAAAAAGGTTCTCAACCGATTTAATTTTAGTTAAATAGCGGACCGGGTTTGAAACGCGCAGCGCCATACGAAGGCAACAATAACATAGGCAGCAATAGTCAGTATCAAAGATATTGAAATAAAAGTAGATGTACTATCTGCTGTTTTTACTATGTGGGTCTGCGCTTCCGGGTGTCGCCGATATTGTTTACCAATTAACAAATAAACTAAAAGAACAAATAATTAACGAATAAACCAAACGAACGTTAAACTAAATGAACGAATTCTTTCCTTATTCAAAATATATTGTTAACCAATATTGATGCACATTTTCAAAAAATCAACGAAATGAACAAATTCTTTTTGTATGAAAACTATGCTAATTAGCGCGTAGTCCGGCGACAGTTGCGCGGACACCATAGCATATCTCTTCTGTATTTGAATATCTTTGGTCAGTATAGTACTTTTAAAGAAGACTAAATTTTCTTTAATTTGAGATCAAAGCGAGCTGTATATAGTTGTTGGTTTCCACGATACAGTTATTCGAAAATAGACCATTTTTCCGAAAAGTGAATTTTTTTCGAAATGGTCACATATTTTGTAAAATAATTTCTAAAACACGGATCCCATGTCAAATATTTTGTAAAATAAAGTTGTAGTAAATTTAATTAGCTTTCATTTACGACTAGATTGATATCTGTAGACCTAACGGTTCTCTCAAGAACGCCAGATAACCAAAAACAGTCTTAAGTGGGTTTTGGGAGGAAATGCAAATAAACTGTTCTCACGTCTTTTTATGGTTTTATTTATCAAACAGTTACAATTTTTTTTTTGTTATTGTTAACACATTTTTGATGAAAAAAGAAAAGATAATACATCTATCGGGAATTACGTCATCTTCAAACATTGTTTTATATACCTACACACTAAAATGCTTGTACAAACATCATGGTACCTACTATAAGGACAAATTACATGTTCACAAAAAAATAAAACTAATATAAATCATGTAGGTATTGTATCTTGGTTGCTTAGATGGCCCGGGCTTAGGCTCGCACGAAGAAGGTGTCTCGATATCTGTGATGGACGCTGGGAGAGGCGCCCAGTCTGGAGTCGGGTCATCTTCATCGTCCAAGCATTTTAGCTCCACATCCGGGACGTTCTGCACAATTTTCCACCGCATGACTGACAGAGGACTGAGCAGTAGAGCCCAGCCTTTCTGCACGAGTAGCTCCCAGAGCATCCTTTCTTGAATTTACATGAAAATTTTAGCAGAAGGGCAGGAGGTGCGGGTCCATCGTGGTGGGGATCGGGGTGAGTCTTGAGAAGACAGCTTCCACCCTCATTCAGTGGGATTCAAGTTGACTACCCGCCACTTCTGCACTTGGAGGTAGCACCTTGCTGCATGGTGGCCTGCGGCATCTTTTGTCGGTGGCAAACAGGTGAGGTTTATGCTTGTCGAAGTGACAAACGTCTTATACCTCAGGAAACCCAAAGTATCCCTCGCGATGTCACCCCCATACAGAGCCACAAAGCACTTGATGCCTGCTTCACTCAAGGCTTGTGGGGTGGAGTCTGGCCGAAGGAAGACCTCCACTTGCTCAGCAAGTGGTTCACTTTTGCTCAGAAGTGTGGTGATTTTGGTCTTTCCTTGGCCAAACGATGCTGAGGTGATATCGAACCCGGTAAACGCGTGAGTGAATAGTACCAATCCTGGTAATTGCCAGGAGCCCTGGTGGTTGTAAGAGGTCGTAGAGTAGTGACAGCAACCAGCTTCACCCTTCGTGCTCTTCTGAAGATAGACGTTTGTCTTTTCAGCGCCTAAACCATTGAGTAGAACGAGCAGGTCGACGTCTTCTCCCACTATGACGACCCGATCGGCTACTGCTCTTTTTAAAAGCGCCATCACAACGATTTCTCGATCCGCATCTTCTTCGGCAATAGCCACTTCTACTCCCTCCTTCTAAAAGGCGTCGTAGAGAAGAGTTTTAAGGCGTCTCTTATTGTTCTCATTGCCCAATACATGCTTTTGAGCAATTTGAATTACTGTGGATTCATCGAACGTCAATTCGTAGCGGGAATGAGCTGCGTAGTGCCGGAGTCGTTCAGCTGTTTTGGTGTTTTTTTGGTAGCATCTTCGGGGTAGCCGTCAAAAACGATGGAGACGTTCTTCCCAAAGTGGTTTCGGACGTGGGTGGTATAACGCGCCAAAATTGCTCGAACCGTTCTCTTCCGCTGCCATACGACCGCAAGGTAGCCACCATCTTAAAGTGGGTGGTTTGTATATTTATGATCCAAAATGACGTGAGTGCTGGCATCTATCGGCGTGTGGCTGGAAAGAGGAGTGAAGGCACAGTGCAGAGTAGATGTTGTGCCCTTGCGCATCCCTTGTTCATTGGACAGAGACATCGGGCACGGGGCCAATTCATACTTGAAGTCATCCTGTGAATTTTTTTTTTTTTACAGTGAATACTGAGACTATGGCATCCCCAATTGGGATATGTTGTGAGGCTGAAGGTAGTGGGGAGGGGAAGGAGGTGGGGAAGAGGAAGGTTGGGAAGTACCTGGCTATTCAGATCTGGTCACCAAACACGGCTAAAGCTATTTTCTAGCAACGTTTCAATTCTGAATGGTGGTCTTACACCAGGGCGATACTGATAGTATCTTCCACTCTGGAACATGCCGCAAATCTATATATATACAAATTTAGGTTCCGTATGTTTGCGTTCGTTAATCTCGGAAAGTAATTGATGGATTGACTCAAAATTTTTACAGAACATTGCATTTTAGCAGAAGAGCGTTTATACATACTTTTTATTTGGAAGTTCCAAAGGAAAAGGATAATTTTATGTGTTTTAAATTGACTCATAATTTGTCATAGTAAAAAACGGAATGACAGTTCTAGACAGTGCTGCCATTTTGTTAATTTTATTAAAAGTTACAAAAATTTATGATACCTACAATTTAATCGGATTTAAAAGTAGAATTATATCTAACAAATTATATTACTATTTTCACTCATTTGATTTCTCTGTGCGTTTTAAATTTACTCATAATTGTACTGAATCTCAGTTCGTAACTTTGCAAAACCTACAAAAAATCAGATTAACACATCGAATTATATATGACAAATTTTCAAAGGGTCAAAAAAGTGTAACTGTGACCAGTTGATTGATGTGTAAGTTTTTTCAAAGTTGATCACCATTCGTGGGATGCCTCGCTTACGTTCAATTATAGGCTGTCGTACTCGACACGCAAACGTAGATCGTCAGAGAAGATCAAACCGCACTGATCAAGAACGTTTAGATGATAATGAACATGTTCGAGTTAGAATTATTCAGAGGCGAGCAGAAGAACTGGCGAATCGTCGGGAAGAAAGACTTAAAAGCTTACGAGTAGAAGCGCGAAGAAGACGAGCAGCACATTCATCTCAACAACGTCAAGAAGAAATAGATCAACACCGAAAACAACAGTGCAAGTGCAACTTTTGAATAACCATGCTTCGTACCATTGAATTGCTTTTTCATACGAACCAGATATTCAATACAATACCTCATGTAAATTTGTTCAAATCGGTAAAATGGATAAAGTTTGTCCACACTGCAAAGCGATGAAATTTAAAGGAGAAAATAGAGGAATGTATTGTGCGAGCGGCAAAGTGGCTACTTGAAATTGATCAGCCAATAGCAACACTGATAAATTTGTTGCAAGGAATTACTGATGATTCAAACATTTCCTCAAAAATATTAGAAAATACAATTCATGTTTTCAGATGACTTCATTTGGCGCTAACGTTATAACAGAAAATTTTATGCCGACGTTTAAAATTCAGGGACAAATTTACCATAAAGCTGGTTCTTTGCTTCCTTTTCACAGCAATCAACATAAATTTCTACAAATATATTTCATGGGAGATCAAAATGATCAGTTGAATGTAGGTTTCGGTAATCACCGTAGGTTTTCATGGATCGAATCAACTTCTGCTCAATTGTTAGGTCTGACTACAACCCAGACCAAAACATGTCAGACCGGCGAATGGTGAAGAATCCTTTTGTGAACATGTTAAATTATTACATTTTTACCCTAGGATAAATCCACGATGACTAATGGATTTACTTCACAGCACAATAACACCATAAAAAGACGTGAGAACTGTTTATTTGCATTTCCCCCAAAACCCACTTATGACTTTTTTTGGTTATCTGCCATTTTTAATAGAACCGTTAAGTCTATAGATATAAATTTAGTCTCAAATGAAAGCTAATTAAATTTACAACAACTTTATTTCATATAATATTTGACGTGGGATGCGTATTTTAGAAATTATTTTACAAAATATGTGACCATTTCGAAAAAATTTCACTTTTCGGAAAAATGGTCTATTTTCGAAGAACTGTATCTTGGAAATCGACGACGATATATAGCTCGCTTTGTTCTCAAATTAAAGAAAATTTAGTCTACTTTAAAAGTACGTATACTGACTACACCGGTCAGACCTTCCTTCACTGAGATATTGAGCAAAAACTGAAAAAAAACGAAAATTTCCTAATTTTTTGGGTCCACCGCCGCTTTCGAAGTTGCAATTTTTTTTTTAATCCTGGTTTAGGTCCTAACAATATATAAAAAATTCAGAATGACTGGACCTTTTGCAAGCGCGGATGATCTTGACTGGAGTATCAGTATAATGCTCTATTTTGTAGTTTTGTTATATTTTTCACGTGTCCATCGTTGGCTAAGAATAGAACGCTGCTACAGTTAGTAGTACTGAAGAAGCCATGGTAGTAGCTAAATCTAGTCTTTGTTCAATTTCTATCGTTTTAATTTATAAGAAAAACGTTTCGTACAAACTAAAAGATTTTTATTTAAAAAAGAACAATATTATTCAAGTTATAAATATTACAATAATGTTATTCCTACTAGCTGTGCGTGTTGAGACTGACTGACTAGACTAATGGATATCTGAATTAGTTTTATGGTAAAGGCAAGAAGACGTATAGGCTTTAGGCGCGTGGTTTCTCTCCAGCCTTCCCTCCGACTAGTATCAATGTATTTATGATACCCGCTTCCGGTGGCTGGATTTACTCGTCGCGTTCATTCTTCCGGCAAACAAATATTATTTAACATCACTAAAGAAGTAAACCAGTAGAAAGGTAATGTTGTCATACCCTTATCTTCAAAGTAAGTTTCATTTTCTTTGCCACTGCCGAAATCGATCAAACACTTATAAATTATTTATTTATTAGTTTATTAGCGCTCTTTTTCACGGCTTTTACAATGAATATTAAGAAACATGCAGTATTTATTGTACATAACTGAACTGCCTCAGTAACAATATTTTATATTTGTTTAAAGAAACATTAATTGAAGATATCCACTGAGTTGGTATAATTGTTTCCCTCCATTAGTATTCTGGGCAAAGAGGAGTACATATGGTAGTTAGTTCCAGAATTACTGCACTAAAATAAATCCTGACTTCTAGTATTACGTGGAATCCGAAAGCTTATCAATTCGAGCAATACGGGACTGTCAACTAAATCATTTAGAATTATACTAAGTCAGTGAAAATTCTTCTGTCTAACAATTTGATCATATTCTCATTTAAAATATTGTTGTAGTTCAACACAATTGCTGGAATACCCATTATAAAATTAAGAAAAAGGTAAAAAAATTGTTTCGTATTCTTACAACAAACAGCTTGTACATGTATATTAAAATATGGGTTCCAGACGGGAGAATTGTATTCAAGTTGACTTCTAACGTAAGCAAAAATAACAGTTTAACACATGTCATTTTATATTGTTAAAATTTCTAGTTAGCCTAGTTATAAATCCCAACATTTTGAAGCCCTTATTAGAGATTTCTGTTATGTGGTTAACAAATGAAATATTTGATTGAAAAGTTGTTAAGTAGCGCATTAAATGTACTTCCTTTTTTGTAATTATTAATAAATTAATCTTAATTTAATGAAAACATAACTGTATTAGTTTACAAAGTTGTTTGCTTTCATTAAATCAATAATGAGACTGGTTACGCTCGTACACATACCTACACATACACACACCTACAGCACTCATACATACTGTCACTGCTTGGAATTGGTATAAATTATTGTTGCAAGTCCTTTGTCCTACCTATTTCCCAATTGCTCCCCCCGTCAATTTTACCCACAATCTTAATCAGTCTGCAATAAACTCCCGCTGCATATAGCCATCACTGTGCTCTGCTCACGAAAGTCTGCAATATAACTCCCGCCGCGAAACAACAACTGTGCTTCGCCATCGGTCAATCCGCTATTAAAAATAACTGCTCCGTGCACTATAAAAATAACGAACATTTACGCCTATTGTGATCGTGCCTCTTGGATGGAAGCGAATGCAGCATTGCTAGCATACAAGATCCTTATCCTTTTTCCGGTGAGTCATTCCTTCTATGCAACATTTAATTTTGCTATTGCAGGCAGTGATCAGTAACACAAAAATCAAGGTCCTTCGCCAGTCATTTTATAAAAACACAAAACCACTCTCACAACATAAATAACCATACATTTTTTGATCCTAGCGAGCCGTATATTTGAACCACAATATTTAAACAGCAGAGTGAGATTACGTTTTATAACATCGCACAAAAATAATTATCCGCATTAACGGTTTGATATACCTACATGAGTAATTCTGTTTCCTATATCATTTTATTATGGTTGGAAATAACATATTTACCCGCTGTTAGAATAAATAAATACAAGGCCTCCTCTTTGATATTTATTTCTGATAATTCGTGTAGTTGTATCTTGCTGATAAAATCGCATTTACCTACCTTATAAATAGTACAATTATTTCTTAATATTTGTATTGTTTGTATTATTGGATATCATTACAAAATATAATAATATTATGATCGCAATATTTATGATTTGTTAATGATAATAAACGCAATAAATAACTTTCATTACCTGCTCAGTTCATGGCGTATCTGTTAACCTTTACACCGCGCAACAGTCAATTTAACCCAATGAGCGGATAACAGTGAATTAATTGAATAAATTAAATATTAATTAATTAATTCCGCATAAATAACACAGACACATTATTTTAACCGCATTTTTAGTTGTTTTACGTTTCATATTTTGTAAATATGACCGGAATAAAGAAAATGGCTACGAATGCATCATCCGGGTCATCTCGGGATGAAAGGCGTCTCAAATGTTTAAATGCTAAACTAGCCGCTAGTTTTGCGAGCCTACAGTCGGTGTATGACAAGATAAGGAAGGCTTCGGAAAGCATTTACGATCGCCAATCTTTTTTATCAGGCTCAACTACTGTTGAAAAAATTCGTTCTGAATTTATAACAATATTAGATGAAAAGGTGGATTGCGAACTAGAATTGAATCCGGAAGCAATCGCTGAATATACTCAATTAAATGCATTTGAAGAACTCTTCGGTGTTATTAAATATACAGAAGCAAATATGCTGTCGAATCCGGTTGCAAAACCTCGCCGTCAAATTAAGCTACCTGCATTGGAAATAGCGTGCTTTAGCGGGAATCTGGATAGTTGGTCTCTCTTTTATGAAACATATAATTCGGTTATACATTTGAATGATTCTCTGGATGATACGGAAAAAATGCAGTATCTGATGTCTAAATTAACCGGAAAAGCATTAAGTATTTGCAAAGCTATTACGCCTACGGGTACAAATTATCAAGTTATCTGGGACGCATTGTGTACTAAGTATAATGATCAACGCGTTCTTGCTGAATTATACTTTGACCGATTGCTGAAATTACCTCCAGTTAACTCGACCACGCCCGCTTCTTTAGAGAATTTTGCAGATGCATACTCCACGAACATCGCCGCGCTGAAGCAATTGAAAATAAAAGACCTCGCAGAATTCATATTGTTGCAACTGGGTCTTAAACGTCTTGACATAGAGACTGTAAAGGCTTTTGAATCTTCTATTAATATGGACATGTTGAAATGAAATGATGATATTTCTCACTTTTATTTCTTGTTATTTTTTGTTGTGATACACAAAATAATTGTATGTTATTTTTTAAGTTTAAAACTACTATTATGTAATGATATTACTTTTCTTACTTTTGTACTCTATTATATGTTTATTTATAAAAAGCAATATAGCCGTTTATGTATTTAAAATTAAAAATTAAATTAAAAATAATGAAAATCTACCGTCGAGCGCGGAACTAATCGACTTCGTAAGAGTACAGCAACGAATTCTTAATCGCGCACAAATCACGCAACCGACATCGAGCCGTCTTGGCTCAAATAATAATTATACCGCTAAACCGCAAAAAACTAATTCCGCAAAGGCATTTATTAATGTTGAAAAAATCGATAATCACTCCATCGAAATTTGTTTTTGCTGTCAAAAGGGATCGCACCCTTTATACCAATGTTCTAAATTCACAAGTCTAGAACCACGCGAGCGATTTAACTGCATTAAGTCATCGAAGATTCGAGTTTGTGTGAACTGCCTCAGTACTAGGCACACCACGAAAGCTTGTAAATCGAAGACAACATGCAAAACATGCGCGCTCAACCATCATAGTTTGTTGCATTTCAAAAAAACTGATGGGCCGAAGTCACAAACGGACCCAATACCATCTCCCGCGTCACAAACGGATGCCGATAATGATAACTTAAATTCGTCGAATCCGGTTTCGTTATGTGTGACAAATTCATGCCCAAGTGCAAATACTACTGCACTATTAGGAACGGCTGTAAGCACTACCAGAGACGCTAAGGGCCAGGTACAGACGATACGGGCTCTAATAGATAGCGGCTCCCAAAGGGACATAATTACGCGCAAATGCTGTTCTCGCTTGAATCTTACGGTGCGGTCATCTCCAAGTACTTACGTCACGGGAATAGGTGACGTAAGAAATGTGACAAATGGCGTAACTTGATTAAAATTACTCTCCCGCTATGACATCACTCAGTCGGATACGATTAAACCATATGTAGTAGAAACCATAACCAGTGAGTTGCCTACTGTTAACATTAACCGCTCCTCTTTGTTGTATCTTGACAATTTGCCTTTAGCAGACACAACATTCTGTACGCCCGGTGAGATTGATATCATCTTGGGATGTGACATGTTTGCTCGCATTCTAAAGGCAAACAAAATATCAGGTTCTCTCGGACAGCCATTTGCTATCGAAACTACTTTGGGATATCTCATCTTGGGTACTGCCCCAACGATGATTGAAAACCCAAGTATAAACACCACGCAATCATTTTGTACGTTCACGAAAAATGATGAATTTTGCCTTTCGCGCTTCTTCGAATTGTAAGACATTCCAGATGAGAAGTTTTTAACGCCTGATGAACAAGAGTGTGAGGATATGTTTAAACTCACTACTTCTCGTGACACGGCAGGTCGTTATATCGTCGCGTTGCCGTTTCAAAACAGTCCCTCTGTTCTCGGTGAATCGTTACCCGCCGCCGAACGCAAGTTTCGGTCTCTCGAACGCCGCTTAATATCTCAACCCGCAATAAAGTTAGAATACGACAAAATATTGCGCGAATACCTTCAGAAAGGTTACGTTTCCCCAGTTGACAATTCTGATTTACCGCATTACGTAATCCCGCATCATATCGTAGTTCGCGAAGATAAATTGACCACCAAAATTCGCATGATGCTAGACGCGAGTATAAAATCCGTTTCGGGTTACTCGCTTAATGACATCCTACATACCGGAAATAATTTACAAGGTGCTCTATTTCGCATTATCCTCAATTTACAACTATTCGCCGCGAGAGGATTCGATCTTGTAAAATTCTCTGGTAATTCTCCAAACTTTTTGTCCACGATTCCTACAGCTCGTCGTGTTAAGGAACATGTGGAATTTAATCCCGACAAAAACCTGAAAATACTAGGGCTTCATTGGATACCCGCTTCTGATCATTTCGTATTTTTCGTACACACCGACGAAAGAACGTGTACTAAACGAAACATTCTCTCGACGATTGCTCGTCTTTGGGATTTGATGGGTTTCGCCGCACCAGTTGTATTATTAGCTAAGCTTATAATTAAATATCTATGGGAGTACAACCTGGATTGGGATGATCCTCTTCCTGACACCGTTGTCACGCTTTGGCGTCAGTTTGAAAAGGAATTGCCCTTATTGCAATTTATTAAAATTCCTCGCATTTTAGGTGTCGAATACCAATATGTATTAACACTTATCGGATTTTCTGACGTAAGCGAACGCGCATTTGGAAGCGTTATATACTTACATGTTTACTGTCCGAATACTCATAAAACCACAATTAATTTATTATGCGCTAAATCCAAGGTCGCTCCGGCTAAGACGATTTCACTTGCGCGATTAGAACTATGTGGTGCGCTAGTATTTGCACGATTAATGCATACGGTCAGTAATACCTACACATCAAATTCGAAAGCTCATACGACTTTAGCTTTTTGCGACAGCACGGTTGCTCTAGCGTGGATAAATTCACCGCCCGCAAAATGGCAGACGTTCATTGCCAACCGTGTCTCACAAATACAAAACCATCTGGGGGCTGAATGCTTCCATTATATAAAAGGACAAGACAATCCCGCTGACTGCTTGTCGCGGGGTCTTACGCCCGCTCAACTAATCGACCATCCGTTATGGTTTAACGGTCCCGTCTTTGCCCAATTACCTAAACGTAATTGGCCTTTACAACGTTTTAATACGAAATCTGTGACTGATCCTCCCGAACGGAAAACAAAAATTTTGATGTTCGTTCAAGACATTAACCGCCTCAAAACAATTGCTCCTCACTTTGGTGAGATCTGGGAAAGTAACATTTAATGCCTGAAAGGTTATTTAAATAAAATAGTAGGCACCTCTCTACTAACGTATGGAGAGATGCAAACAGTGCTTTCTCAGATTGAAGCAATTCTAAATTCACGCCCGCTATCTGTACTTAGCGTTAACGACGTTTCGGTTCCATTGCCGCTAACCCCCGCGCATTTTTTAACGCTCACTCCCTTAAAATCTTTACCCGCTGCTGATTTGTCAGACGAGCCAGTCAACTTGGTACAACGCAAACATCTTGTGGATCGTCTTGTTCAGACGTTCTGGAACCGATGGCGAATTGAGTATTTGAATACTTTGCAAGCTCGCCAAAATTGGAATACAAATGCGAATTCGGTAACGACAGGCATGGTAGTAATGATTAAGAGTGACAACATCGCGCCACTTCAATGGCCTATTAGGGTAATAGTCAATGTCTACCCCGGGGCAGATGGGGTGATCCGCGTTGCGGAAGTTAAAACTAACTCCGGAATATACCGCAGGGCAGTCGTTAAACTCTGTCCCTTACCGTCACAATAGATTTAACGACATCTTAGAAGTTAGTTCATAATACTTTTATTCTTAAAATCAATTAGGTTAGTTTCATTGTTAAATAGGTACCAAACCTTACTTTTAGTTTATCTACCGCAGGTTCAGTATTATTTATTGAATCCTTTCAAATCATATTTTTACTTTTCAATGTTTTATTTTTCTTGCTATATCGGTCAATTTGACCATTTGGTAAAAGCATTTATATAACTTACATAAATATTTTCATAACTTTACATAATTAATTACATTCTACCGCGTGTTACAATTTTGTTTGCGCATTGAAACGTATTGGCACTCTTTTGGTTTATGGAAGTGGATTCTTTCATCCCCTTCCAGGCGGGGGGCATGGTTACGCCCGTACACATACCTACACATACACACACCTACAGCACTCATACATACTGTCACTGCTTGGAATTGGTATAAATTATTGTTGCAAGTCCTTTGTCCTACCTATTTCCCAATTGCTCCCCCCGTCAATTTTACCCACAATCTTAATCAGTCTGCAATAAACTCCCGCTGCATATAGCCATCACTGTGCTCTGCTCACGAAAGTCTGCAATATAACTCCCGCCGCGAAACCACAACTGTGCTTCGCCATCGGTCAATCTGCTATTAAAAATAACTGCTCCGTGCACTTTAAAAATAACGAACATTTACGCCTATTGTGATCGTGCCTCTTGGATAGAAGCGAATGCAGCATTGCTAGCATACAAGATCCTTATCCTTTTTCCGGTGAGTCATTCCTTCTATGCAACATTTAATCTTCTAGGCAGTGATCAGTAATACAAAAACCAAGGTCCTTCGCCAGTCATTTTACAAAAACACAAAACCACTCTCACAACATAAATAACCATACAATAAAGTATATTTGCGAAGCTTGAAGAAAAAATGATTACTATTTCATAGTATCATAATGTTTTTCTTGCCTTTATGTATTCTAATGATTTCTAATCTAAGAAGCATCAAACGTGTTATCATCGTTGTAATGCACCACAGTTGGCATACAAGTATCCATTTGAAAAACAATTGTAATATTTTTTTATTGTGACAAGAAGAAATCACCTACAATTCAATCATTTTGAATTTTGTTTTCGCTTTAGGATCCTAATTTGTTTGGAACTAAACATTATGTTGTAATTGTGAGAGGTGCTATTCTTTATGTGAATGTCATCCAAAGGTTTAAAGGTCCGCTTTTGCAGGAAGACATTCGCTTACAGGTTGTTGCCATTTTTATGCATTTATTTTTTTTTTTTTTAAAGAAAGACAAACATTCCCGGGTTACGAATAACCCAAAAATGTTTGAAAATGTTGCT
Source organism: Limnephilus marmoratus (assembly GCA_917880885.1). Classification (NCBI taxonomy): domain Eukaryota; kingdom Metazoa; phylum Arthropoda; class Insecta; order Trichoptera; family Limnephilidae; genus Limnephilus; species Limnephilus marmoratus. The sequence goes on from OU862926.1 coordinate 6,055,257, forward strand.
TGTGTTGTGATGGAGGACTTAGCCAGCCGAGGAATCGAACACGCGACGCTCGGGTTTCTTGAAGTCACGAGTCTATGTCAAAAGCCTGAGACTCTTGAAGAGTTTGACAAAGAGAATACCCGTTAAGAATGCGAGAACCTGTCGCCGGAAGTTCTGGAAAGAGTGATGGAAAACGCCATAAATCGGGCGCCGTGGTCATCAATTCTGACGACCGCGACGGCCACTTGGCTGATATCGTTTTCTCGACTTAATAAATAATCACAATCCAAAATCAGAACCAAAATTTTTCATTCATAAAAAAATTACAGTCAAAGAACATCAGATGAAAACTTTTGCGCCACCTTTTACAATCATCGAAAGTCTTTCCGAATGGACAAACAATTTCATTCCGTTGTTAGAGGCCGGAAGGGTCTTGTGTAAAAAAATATTAAAGAAAACAATTCTAGAGATTTTTTTGTTCAGGATCTAACCCATTCTCCCTCAGGCCGCACTTATTGCGTGATTATTATTCAAGCCTACGTCTTAAATAATTGATATTGCTATACCACAGAAACTCATAAATAAAATTATAACAGCAGTAGCAAACCTAACGCAAGCTGTACCGGTCACAAAAAATACAGATTTATTTTTAATTTTCTTTTTACTTAAATATGGCTTACTTGCATTTATTACCATCGCTTAAAACAAAAACTTTCAGATAAAACCGTAATAATCTTTAATACCAGCGATTGAGTTTACTTGGAATATATTCGGTAAATAAAGATTGAGGTTCGGGGAGTTTTCAAGTTGATTTCTTTACGTTGTCGTAAGGTTCACAATGCCCATCCTATTGCACGAAGTAAGTAATTCTGGAGAACCCGACACCTCGGGAACCCGGCTATTTATAGTTTATTATCGGCTATTTTCGTAACTGTTCGTGCATTAGACACAATCTACGATAGTAGACGCTCTTCTGATGTAGTACTTAACTGATATAATGTTGAGACACCTCCAAACTGTATATAACTGTCCTATAACGACATCCTTTTAAGGATGTTCAAACTATTAGTATAAACAAAATTACCACAAAAACTGATTAATTTCTTTGAATGTTGTGTTTTAATACAAAGATCTACTCCAAACATTGCAGAACTTTTTTATGAAAATCTTTGGTAGGCTTTTATGGTTCCTACCTAATCTGAACGTTTAAATCAGGTTTTTTCATTAGCTAACAATTGTTGGATTATAATATGTGAGAGATATCTCCACTAAGCCACCATGTTCAGAAAAGGTAGCAGGTACATTATAAGTTTTTTGAATTGTTTTTGTACTATTTAATATTCTGTGAAATCGTTTCAGTCTGGAAAGTTTTCCAAAACATGGTCTGGCAGGGACAATTATTTGTCGGGAGAAACAAAATATTGTTGTTTCCATGAATTAATAAACCACGAAAATCTTATTCATCTTTTGTTGTGTGTAGGTTTAGAAAAACTTAAGCAACACGAACACTATAGTCAAACAGAAACTAAATGAATGGTCAAAGTCCAAAGTCAGTAATAAAATGTACAGGTAAAGCAACACGAGGAGGTTCACGACTTAAAATTAATTTTATTAAACAAAATGTTTTTATTATCTTCGGGACTGAATTTAAGTCTGAATAAGGGTTGAATAAAAATGCTCAGGTGTTTAAAAATACCTACAAGGGTCCGGTAACTCATATTACATACATACATATTTCAGAAGACAGAAAATTCACAGGTTTTATCTGATGCTAATTAATAAAGCGGTAACCAATTTATGAGACATTTAAATTTGAATAATATTTGATTTTTACTCCCGGCTGGGATTTTACAAATTTATTTTTTTAAAGACAAAAATACCTAATTTGCACATCAACATAAAACAACATTCTTTTTACAATACAATATACATGTTTTATTGGTAAATTTTTATTTGTAATATATATTGTATAAAATATATAATAATATATATTATATAAAATATATATTTTACATTACAATTACAGAGTAAATCTATCATGAGATGACAAGATAACTGGTCGAATTGAATCGTTGGCGATGGAAGTAACTTCGTGTTGAAGGTAGTTTGTCCCTTAACATCGACGTCGAAATTAGTGACGCCTGACGCGGTTGTAGAAGATTGGCCTAAGCCACGGATTTTCTGAGAGCTGACTGGACGCTCGGCAGTGCGATTGGATATGAAGTGTGCTTGAATGTCTGAATCGGTCAACGCACGAAACGTTTGAAAACCGCCGGAGGGATCACGATTACTAATATGAGCAGTAGGCAAACGTACGATGGATCTGTCACCGAAGTTAGCGAGGAAAAGAACTGGAGGATCTGAAATAGAAGCTCCTTGAATGGCAAACGTGGTGGGTCGTTGGTACTCCTCTTCAGCAGAAATGTTGTCTTTCCTATGAAGAAGAGTGTGGTGCTTACGATGACATTTCTGACAATCAAACACAGATTTGCAATTCGTGAGAGAATGAGAAGGCGTGAGACAATTCAGGCACCAACGGTGCGCCTTGGCGAATTGAGCACGTTCCTGAACCGATTTGAGTGCAAATGATTTGCACTTAGCGATATGGTGAGTACCATTGCAAAACGCGCACTTTGAAGTGAACGCAGTCAAGGACCCTTTGATTTCAGGTTTTGCCTTATTCATGTCACAAGTAAACGATGACGTTTGTTTTATGACAGCTTGATCATGAAATGTTGAAAAGTTTTGGTTTGGTAAGATAATGTTCGCGGGCTCCGATTCGAAAGATTGATTCGTTAATTCCTTGTGAATTACGACGATTTTGAAATAAACATTATCAAAAGCTACGCTAACTTGATTTTCAATGTCCTTGTTTGCCTCATCTAAAGCTAAGATGTCAGCGTGAACGGTTTCAAAATCATTAACAATTTTTTGCAACTTCGTATAATACGCTAAAAATAATGGGTAATTGGTTGCATCTTGCAAAACGCTTTGACCGACCTCATACACCTTGTTTATTCTGCTAATGGCAACGTTCCGTCTTCTACGCAAGCCTTGTAAAGTACTAGCCATTTTTTTTTTAAATAAACAAATGTACTAACGAATTAATCAGGAAAACGTTATGAATTAAAAAATAGAATTCGATATAATTTAAATGCCCGGTAGGTCGATTAAGATTAAGAACTACGCAAACTAATTCTACGATTCACTGTTTGAATTCGTTCTTCGAAATGACATTTCAATTCACGTAATATTTCATAGCATTCTTTCGTTTTGTCAATGAAAGAATTTATTATGAGAATTTATTATATCTAAAGGTTCCCTGGTTTCGGCACCAAATGAATCATACACGGGGCATGGAGATGAGCCATGATGGCCAGTGTTGGATGATGACTAAAATTTATTAAATTCTGGTTAGTTGCATTCGATTTTCCGAGAAATGTGCGGAAAAAATGTACTGGTTGGAAGCAATTGCTAAAAGACGTTCTTAGTGCGGCCATGCGTCTGACAGTTTTCAAGCAATAAATCGGGGGTATTGATAACAAGAGAGACCGAGTCCGAGGTCTAATAACAAGAAAGTTCTAATTTCAATAAATATAATGTAAATGTGCTACATTTACGAAAACGATTTTTCTTTTTTTGTATGAATACAAAAACCTCAAACAAAGAAAGCTGAAACTTCATTTTGGGCCGCAAAAAATTTCAATTGGGCCAAACGTGGTCCTTCAACCGCAGGTTGGGCACGCCTGGTCTAGATCTACGTAAGGTTCATGTACCTACATAATAAGGCATTAAAGACCAGCTTAGCTGAAGTGCGGTCATCGCCGCGGGTCAGATAACATTATTTGAAAAACCTTCCTGGGTTCGAAAATAAATCTCTTTTCTATCTCTATCAATAAATTTCATACACGCGTGTGAGGTGAAGTGTGATTTTGCAAAGTGCTGAAAATTATTTTTTTCAACCATTTATAAAAATGAAAACGCCCGGGACTTCAGCTAGTATACATATTATACACCCAGAAAAAGGAGGCAACTAAATTTATTTGTGGTTTTCTTAGTTTTAAACACCTAAAAACTTGGGTTTCCCCCTCTCTCTCTCTCCCATGGCGCTACAGCCCATGTCGAGTTTCGACTTCTCGCAATACTCGCCTACATTATTTCTATCCTCAGCGGCTGATTTGCATCCCCTCTTACCTCTCTCTCTCTCCCATGGCGCTACAGCCCATGTCGAGTTTCGACTTCTCGCAATACTCGCCTACATTATTTCTATCCTCAGCGGCTGATTTCCAGTTTGTTACCTGGAGAAGCTGTGCTGCATCCCCTCTTACCTCTCTCTCTCTCCCATGGCGCTACAGCCCATGTCGAGTTTCGACTTCTCGCAATACTCGCCTCCATTATTTCTATCCTCAGCGGCTGATTTGCATCCCCTCTTACCTCTCTCTCTCTCCCATGGCGCTACAGCCCATGTCGAGTTTCGACTTCTCGCAATACTCTCCTACATTATTTCTATCCTCAGCGGCTGATTTCCAGTTTGTTACCTGAGAAGCTGTGCTGCATCCCCTCTTACCTCGTCTTCCCACCTCAGTCTGGGTCTTCCCACTTTTCTCCTTCCACCTGGGTGTCCAATCATAATTGTTTTTGGGTCGGCATTCTCTGTTCATACCCAGCCAAAGATATTCAAATACAAAAGAGACATGCTATGATGTCCCAACTGTCGGCGGACTACAACATAATCGGAGTAGTTTGCATACGAAAATAATTTGTTAATTTCGTTGATTTTTTAAAAGTGTGCATTCGTATCGGTTTACAATATAGTTTCAATACGGAAAGAAATTGTTCATTTAGTTCAACGACCTTTTTGTTTATTTGTTAATAATTATTCGTTAATTGGTAAACAATATCGGCGACACCCGGAAGCGCGGTCCCACACAGTAAAAACTGAGGATAGCACATTTCAGCCCATCTCAACCTGAGGGATCTCATACGGGATGAGATGTTAGGGGCCTAAAAAACTTGGGTTTCCAGGAATTATTATTCATTTATTTCACTGAATTTTAAAAAGATTAATTTATTCTTGCAAAAAATCAACCAACAGTGGATTAGAATATTATGCCGAAAATAAAGAAATTACTTAAAGGATTTGCAAAAATTGTCTTGTCTTTATTCAACAAATTTCCTGCAAATAATTTTACCTAAAACAAATCTCTACAAACTGTCAACTTTTACGTCAGCGCAGACCAAAACAAACACCTTAATAATTGAAGAACTATTTATAAAGCTGTTGTAGCAAAAGGGGGTGGGTGTTTTGCTAACCCCATTATCCCATTTCCTGCCACCCACATCAGTCAATCGCAAATACAGTTCCCCGATGCAAAGCCTCGCTAAGTTTTTCACTTACGAAATGAAGGTTTGTTTGGTATCCGATATCCACCGTAATAATCTGAAGCAATCTAGTCAACCTGTTGTCTCCCACACAGCTACAAAAAACACTTGGGTCAGATGAAAATATCTTTCCCCGAAGAGTTGGTTTAGTAAAGAATGTCCGAGGTTCTCTTTTTAATATTTCTATTTTTGAGAGTGATAATTCAAGGTAGAATTCCATTATAATATATCCGAGTTTCTCGATTCTGTATTTTTAAGGGTTGTCAAAATAACCTGTGAATTATTTATTATTTATCTACTAGCGCAGATCTGTGCGAAATCACATGATGTTATGTTGGTAAATCTAGTTCGTAGGTAAATAACACTATATTGTAAATGGAAAGAGCTCACCTCCTTGAGAGATCACGAAATCTTTAACAAAATCTGATAGATCTGTGCGAAATTACATGATGTTATGTTGGTAAATCTAGTTCGTAGGTAAATAACACTATATTGTAAATGGAAAGAGCTCACCTCCTTGAGAGATCATGAAATCTTTAACATAATCTGATAGATCTGTGCGAAATTTATTTATTTATACATGCATATATATTACAAAACATTACACAATGAAACTTTGCCTGTCCAACTGGGAAGGATACCCGTTTCAGGACAGCCAAATTGTATATTTAGTTCATAATATTACAAAGGAATGGAAATAGAAGTATATAAATGAAATAAAAATATAACCAACAAGAATTTAGTATAAAAATACAACCAACGAAAATTTAAAAGTAAGTGGTCATAGGTTTGCAAAATTGCAACATTAACCATATTATTGTCTTTAACACCTAAGTACATTGACGTTAAGTATGTTTCGCTAGTGTCAAACCGATGTATCGATGGTACCTACCTCCTGTACCTCGCTCTGCCAGTTGCAGGAGTACGGAACCATCCAATTTTGAATGAAATATTTTAGGTAAAAAAAAATTAACAATTTTTTTTAATGAAATTGCAAAGGCCTTAAATTTAATTACATTAATAGTTTTCCAGGTTATTTTGGGGAACATTTGCAATTGCATAATTAGAATTAACACTTTTATACACCAACATATGACATAAGAATTTGAAATGCATTTATGACTATTTAATTTTTAATCAATGTACTATAATTTTTTAGAATTTCCTAAGTAATAGAAATTACCCATTTATAAACCAGAATATATGAACATAAATTTCCAATCTATTAAATTTCAAAACTTATTTTTAATATGTCTAGTCGTTATTTTTCAAGAATCAAAAAACCGTCGTTATTTTACACGGATCAAAAAACAGAGCAAAAGGATATATTTTTTTTTGTGCGATAACATAAACTTTTTAGTACATATTAGGTATGTGAAATTGTGTTAACATATGTTCGCTCTCGACTCTCCCCATGTCCAGAAGCCAATTGCTAACCCATTTCCGTAAAGTGCTTGCACTTTTCAGTTTCCATGCATCAGGTATGACGTTGAACAATTTGGGCCCTAAGTAGGAGTATTGTCTTTGGGCATGTGATGTGTTTGTAGTAGGTGGAACTGCTGGATTCCTCCCTGCATGGCGGGTGTTGTGGAGATGATCAATGGATGAATAGTGGTGTCGGTGTTTTTGTGTATGTAAAATAATTTTTCTTATGTATAGTTGCCGTACATCAAGAACTCGTATCTCTTCAAATAATAGATCACTAGGATACCTTGTGATGGGTCAACCCCCCCCCCCCCCCCCCTAATGAAAACTTTAAATATTTCTTCTTCTCGTGCGTTCAGATCTCCGGTTGGTAGATCTTCCTCTCGTACCTACTGAATGATTCGCCATTAATATTTTGAATTATAACTCATTTTTCCCACCCCTGTGACTGAACACAGTAAAAGGTAGTTTTCCGGGAAATTCTTACAATAAACCCTTTTCTCCACGTTGTGTAATTTTTTTTTGTTTCGGAGCACCTAGAACATCTAGGATAGGTATTTAATGTCTTTCGTGGTAACTTTCGGTTCTTTTAGGTAAGGTGTGGAAAAATTACTCTGTATCTCTTAGACGTCTGAAGGACACGCCCTGTCTAAACTATCCTAAATTTGTCCCCGCTATGATTCTAATGATATACACTGCTCCAATATTCACATAATGAGCACTGTTGTTATTACTCTCGCTAGGCTATAAAATTGATCTCTCCCCCTCTACTTCCTAATAAGTTTTAATGTACGTACCTGGAATGTTTCATTTCATGTGGATAATTGGCGATTCTCTGCACCGCTCTCCATGGCTATACCCTATACATAATCGTGATAATATGTTCTGTTGTTAGTAAACACAAATTTATACCTAGGATGGAAGCATAAAGACGGGATAGAGGATAAGATGGATGGTGACGGGAAAGGAATTCTTTGCAAGCTAATACTGGCTCCTCCACTTGACCAAGTTGACTAGGTGGTCAGCTCTCCGGACACGACCCTCAGACCAATGCATGATGAGGCTATACCCATGGCACCCAGAAAATCTCTTGACAATAAACCAGTTACCCGGACCCCTCCATAACAAAAGAAGAACGGCATGCCTTCAAACCTTTCCCAGACAACTCCAGTATCGAACACCTCCGGAACTACTTTACTGGCTCTAGAAGGGGTAATCTATTTCGTCCCTTATCAAGACTCTACTCACGGTACAAAGTGGCGTAAGCTTGTGACAGGCAGATCCTTCTCCCACGTGACCGACCTAGCGTTACAGACCACCTCTGGAAACCGACTTATCCCCACCCTTGTAAGAGATACGTTTGCTTCCAGGTCGATAGGATTAAAAAATGTGATGATGCTGCAGGAATCTCTCCGCAAGAGCCATGCCTATGCCTCCATCCACACTACCTTGCTGGTAACTCGAGATGCTTTTGGTCAAGATGCCTCCGTCAGCGAACCACGTCCTTTCATACTGTTGGCATCTCATTTCATACGACCTGTCGCGCCCATCCGCTCGACATAGTTCCGCGAAAGGGAATTGCTTCCAGCACCTTGCGAGACCCGATCAGTCTATGGTGAGCATCCTCCAACATGACAATGCAGAAAGACCCTTACCGGGGGACCACCAATTGTGTGTATGTGTGGCCTCGGTGACGTCATCACATTGTCCAGTCCTAAAGATTTAAAAAAGCGTAATTCAACAAGTAGGAATTCAGCAGAGTACCTGTTAGTATTATTTTTTTCGTTTCACGCTTAAATGTTTAGGCTGCAGTCGGTCGCCTCCAATTTGGTATGTCATACTCTCGGGACGCCCTCCATTTGGTTGAGTGTACAACATCTCCGAGATGTGGGCACCTCGCTTGTTCGTTCATTTTTTTGTGTCAGCTTGGCATCAGCCGTGTGCCGAGAAAAGGTCACTGTCCAGGGTGGTGGCTGGTAACATCTGTGAAATATGCCTAGTACCTATTCTGGAATAATCAAAACATCAGTTCATTCAACGCTGGTGCAATTAAATAATACAGGGTCAGCGTTCTCTTCACTCCTCCCCCCCCCCCCCCCTGCGAGCAGTGAGGTCCTGTAATTTAGATTAAAGTTATTTGACTTACCAAGGACATGGTTTCTAAAACCGCGAATCCCGGTAGGGTAAACGCGACTCCGCGTCTTAATCACGCGTCCTCCCTATAAAAGATAAAAATCCCTACTTGCTTTCCTTTCCAACATACAAGGTCTTAATGTAGGTACTGTAAGTTTAAAACCCCCTTTTCTCTAAGCTGCATTGTGGAAGGTCTTCTCTCATGCCCTGTGGCCCCTTACAAGAATATCGCGCAATTGTAACTACTAAACCCCCTCACTAACTATACACGGTAACGTCGGGACTACTTTGAATTTTTAAAACCCTCCTTTCTAAACTGAATTTTTGCTTTCGACTGACTGTACATTTATTATCAAAACTCAAATTATTCTGGTTAAAAGTTCTCAACCGAATTAACACCATTTCCAATTATTTTTAATTATTATCATTATTTTAATCGTTGTAAAGTCTTTTAACTGAAGGATGGAAAGTTTTCTACGGGATTATTATTATTGTTATACGAGTATTTTTTTTCTCTCTATATAATGAATGAGACGTCGCAATTACTATTTATGTAACCAATCTATTATGTGATTACATTTCAATGTAGGCCTGTTTACGAGAATTATAAGTCGACTTAAAATTTACGGCCTCAACACAGGCTAGTCCAGTGGCGGATTATTGGGAAAACCTATATTATAACCGTTTTATATTCTTCACTTATCTAGTGTTCGTATTTAGGGTTTTCAGTTGATATCCCTTTTTGTACTTATGTAATTTTAAAACCACTGTAAGCATTAACACTGAGTCTGTATTTTTTTTATTATTATCTCGCAGATCTCGTTCAATAAGGATATTATTGTTATTATTATTAATTATGACAGGAGTCCAATACTTTAATAAGTCTCTATTCCCAAATTTAAATGTTTATCGCGCGGCAATCGCGAATTTTAACAACGATTATCTTTATTAAGTAACACAACACCGAACTTCTTTATCTTACACCATAAATGCAAAATCTTCACTGAAGTTAGTTTTAACAAACACTTCTCGTTTTCGCTAAGTCCACAGCGAGCCACAACACTCTTTTCGAAATTCCACGACCAGCCTCTTCTCCGACTCAAGGATGTCTGTCCCTTATTCCCTCTTTCCATCTCGTAGGTCCCACCTCAAACCTCCTTTCCAACGTTTTTACATTAATTTATCACTCATGATTCTCAGAGTTAGGCGAACTGCACTTCAGGAAAAATACTTGAATTTGCACATAATTTAAAGTTCTGACAGGACATTAATTTTTATTAGTTTCACTAATTACTTTCTTGAATCTCGTACACGTAAAATCAAGAGATAAATTCAGCTTTAATGTATCGACCTTGACAACCCACTCAAATACAAGGGATCGAACACATTTTCCATCTGCGTTATCTGAAAGACACAAAAATCCAATCCGAAACCTTAGGGTTTTGTCACTAGCGTAACCTATTACTTTCAAGACTCGCCGATTTCAGACGTGAAACCAACTGTTGTCAATTCCCTCGTGCTCCTCATAAAAATATGATTTATGACCAGGTTAGAAGTGTTTTTACCACTTAAAATAACTATCCCCTAAAACGTGGGACAATTTTTGTACTAAATCCACCAAGAAGCATCAGATTTGGCCCTTTCCTGTGATTGATGGGACGCCCCTAATATGGTTCGATACATATTCTGATTTGTTGAATGCTTTCGTTACCCCAGTAGATAAATCCTTCTTTGAAAAGCCAGCCCCAATTGCTTCAGACCCCTTTAATTCCGCTTTCAGTAATATTTGTTATTTAAAAAAAAAATTTATTCGCCAACCATCTGACAAAGCAGGTTCATCACCACCTGAAGGGTTTCTTGAGGATGACCCTTAGAAGTGATTTTTGTGCTTTTGCTAAGGGATCCATTATTGTTTTGGAACAGCCTCCCCAACTCAAGGATGCATATTCTTGCAACGAGTTACACAAGGCATGGTACATTTGTTTCATATCTTTTACGCAAAGAATATTTCTAACAGACATGAATAGATGAGTAAGTTTTCTGATCTTTGTGGAAGTTGAAACAATATGTTCGTCCCATCTCAGAGATTTATCTATTATGATTCCCAGATATTTTATACTATCGACACATTCTAAGTTTAAGCATTTACAATTGGTTTGGTCATTACAATGGTGTATAAGGATGTTGTGTATTTTTTTTGGTTTTCCTGCTTGAGTTGCGCTGAAACGGATGAATTTGGTTTTATCTAAGTTAAGAGTGAGGAGATTGTTGTCTAACCATTGTTTAATCTTGTTTAAACCTACTTCCGCTTTACTGTGAACAACATTCCAGCTTTTGTCTTCAAATAATAGAACTGTGTCATCGGCAAAGGTGATAATGTGATCAGCAAAGGAACTGTTACATAGATCATTTATATATATATTGAATAAAAGAGGTCCTAAAGTGCTTCCTTGGGGTACACCGAATTTAATATTAGCTGAATCGCTTATAGTGTCGTTGATAAGCACTCTTTGGCTCCTATTATCTAAATAGCTACACAACAGCTTGAAGAAATTACATGATGTTATGTTGGTAAATCTAGTTCGTAGGTAAATAATACTATATTGTAAATGGAAAGAGCTCACCTACTTGAGAGATCACGAAATCTTTAACATAATTTTCAAATATAGAATTAATATAATTTTTCGATTAAAAAGTCTTATTTTGTAGGCAGGTACTTTATACCTCGTGCGAATTCTTGGCACATTAAATTTTGACAATGACAACGAAAATAAATTTCTCTTGAAATGTACCTTACTTTACATGAATTCTTGATACAATCAATTCCAATTTTGAAAACAACCCTTAAATTCCAAACTAATATGATTTAAAACAGTACAAAAATCTGTTCTAAACAAGGAATTGCTTCGAAGTTAGGGCTACCTTCCCATTGTCATGTACTTATATGATGAAATCGAACTTTAAACCTCAAAATAAAAGCTAAAATCCACACGATGGTTAGCAATCCATTGGTTACGAGGGAGGCAACTTATATAATTACCTTCCAAAAGATATTAAAAATGAAAAAAGGCTGGGTAAATTAAAAAAAAAATCACAGTGTGCAATTCACACGCAGTAGAAGTGAAACCAGAAAGTCGCTAGAAGTCACTTTCGTTTCTTTTGACTGTTTATTTTAAAGTGGTTTGAAGATTGGATATTGATTTCACAAAAATGAAAATGTTTTTTTTTTGGATTTCGTAGGGTTCGAACCTCCGTTCGCTTGATGTCTGTTTCTCTGGCCGCTGAGACTTGTCAAGAGCCTTGCCCACTTCGCTATCGAAGGCCCGCGCGAACGCGCTAGTTTACCGCATTATATTCAAAACACTAACGTGGCTAAAGAAGTTTCACTTCAAAAATAATGATTTTTTATATATATATAAAAATCTAAATGCGGGGATTAGTGTGTTGTGTTTTGCTATATTAAGTAAAGTATAGTTTGAAACTTTCAAAATATCTTCTTTAAGCCCCCGCGAAGGTTTCTGGATTACGAGTATTACAGCCACATGACATACTTCCAAAAAGTTTTTCAATAATCACAAAAATTCTTGCAAACTGTATAAAATTTGAGAATGATATTTTGCAAAATAATGAATGTTAAATCAAAATTCCATTTTCAAAAATCTTTACATTAATGAATAAATTGGAAGTACTTACATAATAATTTGAATCGAATCAAGAATTTTACATATTTTATGTTAGGTACCAAATTTGATTGATTGTTCTTATAATTCACAAAAATGAAAATTTACTTTGCTTAAACCTTTTTAGAAAAAATATAAATATTTCGGTTCAAAAAACAATTACAAAGACATAATTTTAATCGTAACTTTATCATCGGGTGTTTAAGAATTTTTATTGCTAACTTGAATGTAGGTATGTATATTCAGTTATTAGTTAAAACTGACGGTACGGAGAATAATACATCTTTCTCATCGGAACCGCCCTGTACAGTTGCAACGGATGCGTGCGGTGATGGTTAATGGGCTTAAATCAAAATAATAAGTTTGCTTGGAAACCAATGGTTTCTTTCTCAGAATAAAATGAAATATTTATTTGAAAGAACAAAAAAATTAATTGTCCAACCTTTAGTGTTTTTTTTTAAAGAACATTTCCACTGTACAAAACAATGGTTTAACGCTAAAAAAGGATGTTTCCTCTGAAATATTATCCGCGGTTAAAGTAAAATACCTTTTTTCCCCATTTCTGCGGTGGTTTTTAACACATTACAATTTTCATTTGCATTGTTGGCCAAGGCTTAATATTTTTTATGGTAAATTTGAATGGGTTTTGCCTTGAATTTTGGGGTTAAATGGGTATCTAACAAAAACTGGAACCTACCTTCTCCTAAAAATATGCGGTATTTTACTTGGTGTGTTTTGTTATGGGAACATCTAAACGCCAAGCAAGAATATTTTATACAGTTTGCAGGCTTCAAAAACCGTCGAAGTACCTACTCGTATATTCGTACATAAAACATAAATAAAATAAGATTAGAATTCAGCGGGATATTATAAAACTTGTTATAATATTTGGATGATTTGTATAGCACCGTTTTGGTGAAAAATCACTTCTAGAGCGCTGAATCAATTGATAACATATTTTTCTACAATTTTAGGCAAACTCGCCAATTCCTCTTCTACACAGTTTAGCCCAAACAAATTCAATGTTTAAATTATACTTTTAAAAAAATCGAGTGTAGTTTGCACGCGGTAAAAGCAAAAACTTTACCAAAACAATCTCAACCAATACTTGAAAAGTGAGGCCATGATCAAAGAAGCCAATGAGAGCAGACCTAGCATCATTTCCGTTTCATATCTCAACCAAGAAAAGTGACATCATAATCAAAGCGTCTAATGAGCGCAGTTGATGCTTCGCAGGTGCCGTAGTGCGTCATTTCCGTTTCATCCGAATTTCAAATCACTCTAACGGGTTTAAGTAAGTTTTACTTCAAAAATTATTAAAACAGTAGGATAATAGACATAATTTCTTACATTACAGTGCAAATTAAATTTGAAGAAAACAAAAGGACGAAAATAATAAACCGAAATTATCAGAAATAATACTTTAACATAAAAATATTGTTTTAGTATGTTTTAAAGAAATAAATTGTTACATTAAAAATTTCGATATCATTTGGACGTTTGTTTGCTAAACTAAATAGCGAGGAATTAGCGAGTTTGCTACATAATGTGTCTGTGAATGGTGACAATGAAATAGGTCTTTATGCCTAGTGAGTCGAGTAGGTACTCTTAAATTGACTGCATTCTAGAGTTTGAAACAGTCGAACTCCGAACTTTCAATTAAAAAAAGAAACACAGGTCGCTAATCCTTCGCCGATCCTTGTATTATCTACCTATGCATTTACACATAAAGAGGAATGTGTGTGTGGCAGTTTTATTAAGAGGTTGATGGAATTTTTGTAAATTTGACCTTCAAAACAACAGTAAGTTTACTGTCTACTGTCTTTCGGAAACCTCTCCATTCCCTTTCCCGAACGCTTAAAGCAGAATTTTGATACTTCTTGATAAAATTTTGCACACTAGACGTTCAAATAAGCGGAAAATTATCGTTCACATCTGATTCCGAAAAAATTCTATGTAATTGCCCGAGCGATGTCGGGTTATTCTGCTAGTACACAATATTATATTCTACTTTGACTATAACGCGTTGCCATCATCAGACTAAATAGATCAGAATTCAGAATACAACTTAACAGTTTGGACTAATATACCTACAGGGTGTCCGTGGGTAAAGCATATTGACTTCGGGAGGTGATTTTACATGATATTATATTACAAGTAAAAAATTCTATGTAATGCCCGAGCGATGTCGGGTTATTCTGCTAGTACACAATATTATATTCTACTTTGACTATAACGCGTTGCCATCATCAGACTAAATAGATCAGAATTCAGAATACAACTTAACAGTATGGACTAATATACCTACAGGGTGTCCGTGGGTAAAGCATATTGACTTCGGGAGGTGATTTTACATGATATTATATTACTTACAAGTAAAAAATTCTATGTAATGCCCGAGCGATGTCGGGTTATTCTGCTAGTACACAATATTATATTCTACTTTGACTATAACGCGTTGCCATCATCAGACTAAATAGATCAGAATTCAGAATACAACTTAACAGTTTGGACTAATATACAGGGTGTCCGTGGGTAAAGCGTATTGACTTCGGGAGGTGATTCTACATGATATTATAGATATTATAAGTAAAAAGATACAAAATTTTTTTCGAAATTCCAACTTTAAGGGGTAGTTTTGTGGTAAAAAGATAAAATTCGACCGGCGTGTGCGGCCAGTTTTATTACTTTCCGCTGTTACGATACGGGCCAATCACAACCATGCAATGTTATCACAATCGTGCCCGGCAGGCTCTCAGCAAGTAAGATCGTACCTCACACTAAGGATTTTTAGTAGGTACGTCTTTTCGGAAAAAAAAAAGTTGAGAAAAGCTCCGCAACCGGGCCCGAAAAGAAGAAAATGGAGAGATACGAAATTACGAATGTTAGAGGAGAGCGCTAACATTTACAGCGACAAAATCGATGCGAAAATTGCGAATATGTTTAATAAAACACGACTCGTTTAAAATAGAGCAAAAATCCCGCAGGCATTGTCTTAAACAGCATTTAAAGAAACACTTTGATTTTTTTCATATATATAACTTGTAAAATAACTGAAACAAACTTTTTTAATTTTTTAGAGCATACTTTGAGTTTTTTTCTATCGAGGGAATTTTATATAATTTGCATTTCGGCGCGGGCAATGTCTAGATATTATCTTCAAAAATAACATATATTTTTTAAGAGATTTAAAACTTAACGTGTGAGATATGTAAGACATCGGTGGTAATTCGGGTAGCTGGCCCTAAATCTTTTTTACTCCTACCATCATGCAGAATCATCTCCCGAAGTTAATGCACTTTACCCCCGGACACCCTGTATAAGAAATGGAAAAATTTAATAAAATTAAGCAAATGCAATTCCTTTACCTAAAATTGACATAAAGCAAAAAGAAAAAACAAAATATAGTGAACCCAATCATATATTTTAAATGCAATAAAAAAGGCAGAGCTTAGAACTTCCAGCATCCTCTGAGAATTGTTATTCTACGGTGATTTCAAACGGAAAATTGGCCCAGTTATTTGTGCTATCGCTATGTTAAATGTATTATTATGACAGCAGAACGGGGTTAGATATTTGAAATAGTAAATCTTCGACATTGCTCCGGGAAATTGTCGCATGAACGCATGGTCCATTGCGAAATGGATAATTGAACCCATAAATACAAAGATAACGAGAAACCATTCCATACGTCCAAAGATTCGAAGCTGTAGATTTCTAAACGTGTTTTTAAACAATCCAAATTTATGACACACTCGGAACTTGAAAGATCTTGCGTTAACCTGGGAACGATCTTTATGCTGAATAAATCAAGAAAATAACTTTCATGGAATAAAATTTTATCATAATATCGTCAGCCGGTAAGGGCGAGAAAATACGACCCATTCACTGCAAAATGGATTCTTAATTATTTATGAAGAGACTTTGTCAAATTGTTGAAGGAAATAACCTGTTGTCACGCTACCCCCTCCGGTAACCCGACGCTCATCTTTTCCTCAAGGTCTTCAAAAACTTCCCCTTCTCTCCAGAGTACATTTCTTCCAGGCAAAATCGGGGAGCCGGCTAAAGGGCGCGGATTTCGAGCATCGTAAACGCATTCTCATTGGGACTGCCCGGTGGTCTATGGAATACTTTCTCTGGCTTTTGTTTTCTATTTGAATATTTTATTTTCTTTCTGCTATTATAGTAATTACTTACATTATAACATTATCATATAACTGTTTTTTCCTCATTACTTATTTTATTTTCAGAAGGTTTGTTCGACTGGTTATAGCCGTTACTGTTTTTAATTTTACCTGTTTCAGAAGAATTATTCCACGGCTGCTACTTCTATTTATCTTTCGTATAATGTTAATGTAAGTACTTGCATACTGCTTACTAATCCCGTATGCATGGACATTGGAGGGTCTAGAGTCGTTCAAATAAATGTAGCTTCGTTCAAAAAAAAGTAGAGTCTTGACGTGTGCGGTGAAGGAGGAAACCATATGTTTCCTTATAACGCCGTTGGGAAAGTGGTGGGATCACCTCCAATGTCAGGCTGGCAGTTCATAGGGGAGATCTATTATTTATTTTTAGCATTAACTCCATACAGGAGGCCCTGAGGAAAATAATTTCCCTGAGAGTTGTGTGGAGGGTCTTTTGAGGGGAGTAAGGAGTGAACAGATGTCTAGAGATCCGGGTGGTGGGTGGAAAGAAACACAGAAATCGGCAAATCATTCCACAGCCGAGCTGTTGAACTCAATATATCCGGACAAACTTCAGCCCATTAACCCGGGCACCCCTGCTAACGTCACCAAACGTAGCGAACCACTAGGGTTACCTATGGCAGAGGTGTTGGTTATCCAATAAGTGGTTCCCTGGGCAGCGGTACCCATACCCGCCTCCCAAAATTAAAAAAAAAAAAAAAGTGAACTTTCGCGCACAAGTGTCGGGTGGGAATGCTAGCGTTCTATCGGTATTTTAATGGAAGACGCTCTGAGAAACACGCCAAACGCCAAACGTCCATCATCAACATTTATAAATTTGACATTTATTGTTAACTGAGATCGGATTGTTTTCACGAATTTGGGAGGCGGAAATTGGTACCGCCGCCCCGGGAACCTTTATTGGATAACCAACACCTCTGCCATAGGTCACCCCAAGTGGTTCGCTACATTTGGTGGTTAGCAGGGGTGCCCGGGTTCATGGGGTGAGGTTGTCTTAAGTCTAGGAGGCGGATGACCAGGACACACTGAACCCCAGATTCCTACCCACCTCTTAAACGCTTTTCCTTCCCAAAACTCTCCTCTCCTTTCTTTTCTTAAAAAACCCTCCACACAACATCCCCAAAGATGACATAGACCCTGATGGAATTTATTTTCCTCAGGGCCTCCTGCGTGGAGCTTATGTGAAAAAAAAAACAGTTTTGCTTTGGAATAATATTGTTTAGTTTTCGGTTTTAGTTTTGTTCCTCCTACAACATGGATATCTCAAGACACAGATTCACTCCGACCTTGCTTAAAAAGACCCTCTGCACAGCATCCCCAAATATTACACAGCTCTTGATGGAAACTATTTTCCTCAATGCCACCCGCGTTTAATTAATGTAAAAAAATATAAACGTAAATTCATTCGGCCTAAACATAAATGGGGCCTCCATCGAAGTCAGAGTAAAGTTAGCCTCTCAAAAACTGTGAGTATTGTACAGGGCCCGCAGATACTTTAATAGTACATGAATTCTAACCTTGTACAAATCACAAGTGCGGCCCACGGTTGAATGAATCAGCCACCTCTGGTCTGGAGCTCCAAAATACCTGAAAAATATCCTCAACCCTGTGCAAAAACGGGTGGTCCGTTTGATAGATTCTCCCACCTTAACAGAGGGATTGCAATCTTTAGAGCACAAGCGTCGGGTGGGAATGCTATCCTTGTTCTATCGGTATTACAATGGAAGGTCCTCCGAAGAACTAGCGTAATTGATCCCTTCGGCACCGGTGTATAGTCGGGAAACACGCCAAACGCGTGCCCAACATTTGTATACGGTTGACATTTGTCACATGAGAACAGGTCGCTTCTTCGACTCGTTCTTGTGTTAAACAGCTCGGCTGTGGAATGATTTGGCGGCCTCTGTGTTTCCTCCTTCCTACAACACGGCTCTCTTCAAGACCGATGTTCATTCCTTCCTCTCCTCAAAAAGATCCTCCATACAGCATCCCAGATGACATAGTCCCTGAGTGAAATTATTTTCCTCAAGGCCTCCTGTGTGGAGTTAATGTAAAAAAAACACAATTACCCGAAAATAGACAAATTTAACAGTGTTTATTTATTTATTCACGCCCTTGGAGCATTTACATAAATCGTGTAATCGTGTAGATCATCTAGTAATAATAAACATAAGGAACAATAAAATAAATACGAATTATTTCTCTTCCTTTACACTAAGACACTAAGAGAAAGGAAGCAGAATTAAAAAGAAATAACAACCAAAACAATATTAGAATAATATAATAAAATTTATATCAGAATTTTCTGATTTAAATTTTGGTAAGGAATAAATGAAAATATCAACGGAACTGAATTTATTTCCAAGCCTATTTAGTCTTTGGATTGGGGAGTTAATGAAATAGTTAGTTTTAGACAGATAAACAAAGAACACCTCTGGACGTCTCGTGTCACGATTTAGTACTCGGAATGTTATTAGATTTGTTAAGTCAGGTGCGTCAAGTGATCCATTAATACTTGTTAAAACTTCAATGAAATGTTGTCCCTTTACCAACACGTGTTTAGATTGTAGGCTCTCAATGTTGACGTTGTTTGTTTGATACACATGGTCCCATTAGTTAGCGCGTGCTCTCGCCTGGAGAACCTCGTCAAAGTGGGATTATTGAACACACTGTATTCTGTGTTTACCTGTTCTCAGCTCAACACCAGGACTATAATAACATTATGTATTATGTACCAGGCTCTTGGACAAAGTGAACGGTTTTATTTCATTTACTCCACACGGGAGGTTCTGTCGAAAACAATTTCCCTCAGGGCCTACGGCATGTTTCGAGATGCTTTGTTAAGAGCCCGCGGGGGATTTTTCAATATTTAATGTTTTTTTCGTATTTTCGAAGTCATCTGTGTCGATAACAGCACCTTAAAAAAAAGTTAATTATTATTTTTTTTTAGATACATGCATTTTCGATGCCTCAAGTTAATATTAAATATTAAAAAATATATATTTTCTTACTTTATAACTGTTTATAAAAGATCAGTTTTCAAAAAATCGTCAATGTACCACTGATTTTTTTCCATCTGTCGTCATATACGAAAAGAAAAAAAATATTGAAAAATATTTTATTTTTGGAAACATATCAACCTATACCCCTACTTTTATATATTTTTATAAAATGCGCAAATAATGATGTAAAATTATTTTTAAAAACTACGTAAATCGATGTACTTTGAAATCGATTTTATGTATTAAAAAACAATTATTTGAAAAAACTAAAAATAATGTGTATGAAAACAATATTTAAACTATAAAAACTGACAAATAAATAAAATTAATTTTGTGATTTATTGTGTAATATTCCATTTTTATCTGTACCCAAAAAAGATAAAAGCGATCCCATTTTCAACTTCTATTCATTACGCGAAAGTCAGTCGCCACGAGAGGTCGTCTCGTAACGCTCTGTTCTGTAAAGTAGTGTTAAGAATATTTGCATGTGTTGGTTTTTGTATAGAATACGTATACTCTGGAGGGAAGAAATTCGACCACTGAATTTGTACGGGGAAAATGAATGAAGTGTGTCAAAAAGATATATTTTAAAACGAATGTTGCAAGGATTGACTGTCATATACTTGTACCTTCTTACATATTGCCTTGTTTGTAGACCCAAATATGAATACAGTGATCACTCGGTTTCACGAATCAATTTTTAACTGCTTTTATGTTTATTTTTATACGTGGGCTTTCGAAAAATATTTTTAATGTTTTTTATTGAAATCAATTACTGTTTATTAAGTTCTGCTAGATATTTTTAATGATTTTATTATATGCGTACCGGCAACAATTGTTGATTTGGCGATGACTTTGGTAGGCAAACTGCCATTAGGTACTTGTAAACAGTAATAAATGAAATTTGAATTATTTTCAATTAGCTTTTATTATTCGGAAGTTTTATTCGTTTTGACCATTTTTACTTAGTTTATTTAATTACGAATGCATTACAGAGCAGATGAATGAAGAAAATAGTGTAAGGAGAAGAAATGAGGTGAATGTGTAGATATGGTAGAAGAAGTCGGGGGGAGAATGGCACGATCAAGTGAAACTGCGCCCTAGGGGTGATTTTTCACTAATACGGCATTATACAAATCATCCAATTATTATTATTAAATAGTTGAGATTCAGAACTGTACCTAACTGTATAATATTTTTCGATATCTCTGTATCTGGCAGTAAAACCATGTAAAAATTAAACATTTTGTAAAAGCCCATCAGTGCTTTTACAATAATTAAATTTCCGTGTTGTCTTACTTTTTCGAAGAAGGCATGTATATCATCCGTCATAATATTATTTATTTTTCAAAAGCGAGTGTCAAGTTACACACGAAATAGGGCTGTCCAAATAAATGGTTAATTATTATAATTCATAATTTAACTAACTAACCATCACGCCGTTTCTCCGCAGGGGTAGGCAGAGAGGACGGACTGCCAAACAACTCGGTCTTGGCACACTCTCCTTGCCTCGTTCATATTCATACATCGTCTCATATATGCGTTTCTATTATTCTGACTCTTGATATGGTCCGACTAAAGTATCTGATTCATTTAGTCGTGCCATGTCTTTCTTGGACGTCCACGACTTCTACCATTCACATTTGCGGATGTATATTCTCCTTACACTATTTTTCTCGTTCATTTGCTCTACATGCCCAAACCATCGGAGCGTTCCTTTCTTCATCTTACTCATTACACTTACATCAGCCTTGCATTCTTTACGGATCTCCACGTTTCTCACACGATCCTACATGATTTTACCACACATACGCCATACATCTCAGGGATCTCATTCTACAGCATTCAGCCTACTTTCATCCTTTCTCTGCCAGTTTCATGACTCACTGCCGTACATCAGGGTACAGTACTCCATTAATAGAGTTACCTGCTTTCACCCCTCTTTCAATATCTCTATCAGCCTTCCCATCTCTCGTAAACATACTTCCCAAATATACAAACTCATCCAACTGCTCCAAGTTTTCATCATTCACAACTATGTTGCACATTGTTTTCATATTCTGTCTTTCAAATACCATGGCTTTAGACTTTACTTACATTCATTATTAACTCATTCTTCGTTTACCCTAGATACGAGAGACTGTAGATCTTCCATACTGTGAATATCTCGACCCATCGCCTTGCACTGAGATGGATTCATATGTTTGTTACGTCTGGTTCGATACACTGACCCCCAGATTCCTACCAACTCCTAATACCTATTTCCTTCTCAGAACTTCTTATTAGAACTTCGTCTCCATATTTTAAAAAAACTTTAAAAACTTTTAAAAATCCTTAAAAAACCCTCCACACAGCATTCCTTAGGATGATAGTGATGATGACAGTGTGATATAATAAGTCATTATTATACATCAGCTTTCACAGGAGAATACCTTTATTTCATAGGAAATAATAACAATGTTAATAATAATACATAACGACTACTTAATGTAAGAACCTAAACTTTTAAATAAACAAATATATTTTTCAATGGTGTTTTATATTTCCGTGTGTTGTGACGCCCTGGGGATTATACAACTGGCGGGCGCAGACATCCATCGCGAAGACTTTTTGTCACATTGCAGGTGTTCTTCTTGGGTGTTGACAGTTAGCCGAAAAAATCCCGTATTTATGGAAAATTTAGTTTACTTGTAAAATTTGGGAATATCGATTCACATGTAAAAGAAATCAATATGTCGCAAATATTTTTCATATTTAGAAGATACAGATTTTTATAGAACTTCTATAACTTTTTGTAGTTTATATTTTTTAAATAATAAAAAATATATATATTGATTGAAGTGTTAAACGAATAAACAACTCACGATTTGCTTCTAAAATCATACCAGTTGCATAGTGAATTTCCGAAGTTTTTAAAAATTTGTTCAAATAATATTTTTTTAATTACCTTTCTTCGAAATAGGGAATCTTAAGGGAAATTTTCCCACGTTATGGGAAAAAATAGAAATCTAACGTTCAAAACGACCGGCCAAGATATAATATGCCAATATTTAATTTGTGATCGGGAATGATCGTGTAACCTCGGTCTTTTACGAACGGATACTATTATCAAATCCATTTTAAGTAATCATTTACAATAATTTTTGATAGAATTGAGTTAAAAAGCGATGAGGGCGACACAAGCGACAAAAAATTAAACTATTTTAGCCAATTTTGATAAAACCGATTGTCCTGCTAGGCTCTTAAGAGTTTTTTTAATCCGTCAGGCTCATATATACGTTTCATTCATTTGTGTGTAGACACATCTACCGGATCTGTCGGATCTGCCCTGATGATGGACACTACAACGATGTCCGAAACGTTGGCTAAAGAAGGAGGTAGCGCAACACGGCATAAAACCCCAAAAACAAATAACGAAAACGCTTTTGGCCGTGAAAATCTTAAAACGTATCCGTTGCGTAGTTTAAAAGATCTAAGCGTACAGACAGCGGGAGCGACTTTGCTTTATACTTCGAAAAAATATTATAAATTAAAGTCCTCCGTCGCGTCTTTCTGTTCGTTCGCGATAAACTCAAAAACTACTGAACGAGTGATTCATGAGGAAGGTTTAGTTATATAATTTGTCGAGGTTTTGTGTAAATTGGTTCTAGTATATAATATATAAAGGGAACGAGTTGGAAAGCTGGCGGTGTGGATTTGATATGTATGCAAATTAACAGATGACGTTGATTATAAAGGTTGGGCAATGGCGTTGTCAGTAGATGGCGCTTTGTTTCAGTTGTGTGGCAGTAGCTACAGCAGCGTGTAGCCGGGTCTGCTAGTGTAGAGATAAAAGGTTCCCTAGACAGAAGTACCCATACTTTTCATCTTCGTAGACAGGTTTAATTCATTTCCACGTGATTGGTGACTTTCGCCCCAATGAAACCGAATTCGGTTCGAATTTGACGCAATTGAGCGTTTAACTTCCAACTGAGAAAACCCACCGTTTCAAGAAAGACCTTTAATCTATCAAGTATATTTTTTGTTTACTTGTGTGATTTTCTTTTCTAAATCTTAGGTAGTCTTGGCTTCTTGGAAAGAAGTGGGATTTTAAAAAAGGTTAGTTTTAAATAAATCATTTTGTCACACAACAAAGGCACAAAGGACTTAAATGTTCACGAAAATGCATTATATTAAAAAATATATTCATGATAATAATTTGATATTTTCCTAGTATCCCCTTATGTATATGGTTTCAAATAAAATTTGTTTTTGATGTAAAACTTCTCTACGTACGCTTGACTTGGGGAGTAAACTGGTGAATGCGTGACGAGAGCATTACGAAAAGTGTGATCGGTCGGTCCATTACGCACGCTTGACTTGGAGAGTAAGCTGGTGAATGCGTGACGAGAGCTTTATAAAAAGTGTGATCGGGTGAGGCGAACGGACGGGCGAGGCGAACGGAAGATGAGAGGGAGTTATAAGTGGGTGAAGTTTTTCTTCAGTCGAGTGGTCTAAAGCACACTGGTTTTTTTTAGGCTCAAGATAAATACGCAAGATAGAATTTTTGAAGTAAAAATTCTTTACGCACGTTTTACTTGGGGAGTAAGCTGGTGAATGCGTGACGGGAGCGTTACAAAAAGCAAGGCGAACGGTAGTTGGGAGGGAGATATAAGTTAGTGAAGATAGAAAGAGAGAGAGTTACGTTTCGTACATTACTGTAGGGGCAAGAGAGGGAGGTGCGAGTACACATTTTCTTTCTCTCTTTCCCTCATAGCCAGTTACGTTTCTTATATCTAAGACACAGTGCAGGCCTATTATCTGTATCACATTTTAGGAGCAAGAGAGAGCAGTGCTAGCTCACATTTTCTTTCTCTCTTCCTTTCATATAGATGGAGCTAAAGAAGTTTTACTTCAGTTGTGTGGTCTAAAACATATTCGTTTTTTTTTTGCTTTCAAAATTAAAACAACAGCCAAAAAATTCTTTACGAACACAAGGAAAAATCCTAGGAACTCAATATCTAAGTCATCTCTGGGGATGCGTGGTGGGTATTTCTAGGTAAAGGAATGGGAGGAGGTTCTAAGAAGTGAAAATTAGGGTGGTTAGGAATCTGGAGGTTTCTGGGATAGGTCAAGTGGTCTCTCTTTCAACCAGTCTTTACCAGACCGGCCGACCTCACGTTAGATGGGCAAAAGCAACCGCCGCCAGGACTTTGAAAAACCTCACCCCACCCCATGGCACCCCGCTAAGTTATCAAACGTAGCGAACCACTTGGGGTGACTTATGGTAGGGATGTTGCGAACGGCGGTACCCGTACCAGCCTCATAAATAATATTTTTGATCCAATTAGTCAGTTGCTAGCATTTTCCCGATATCATGTAAAGTACGCCCAACTGTTTAACAAGTAGTGTATTGTTAACTACATTACCGATAGGAAAAAAGCCTCAACTTTTCACCTTCTCCGCAATAATGATACCACGAAAAACAGGTTATAAACATAATTAGTAATAATTTAAAAATGAAAAACTCTTTTGAGATATCCATTGGGGAAATTTAAAGTGTTTATGAATTAAAACAATCTTTTTGTATAACCACCAAATTTGTTACGGTTTTATTTCATCAATTAAAGACATTAATTAACGAAAACGACAGTTTTCCACCGAAATATATGTTTTTATTGAGTAGTGCTCCTTTTATCTAAAACTAGCTGACCCGTCAAACTTCGTACCGCCTCAAAATCATTAACTGTGGTGTTAACTTATTAGCTGAATTAAATTCATTTTTTTATTAAGTTAAAAATTACACAATGAAGCAATTATTGATGCGCAACTGTCGTGGTGATTTGTTTTCGTCGGTATAAGAGATGGCGTTGTGCATGAATTTATATTTTTTTTGTGATTTTCTCTTACTTTTCCACTTACTTACGGAAATGACGTTTCATTTTCTTTACACGTGAGAGAAATTTTTTTTATAATTATTTTATTTTTCCTTTAGAGGGGTGCAGACATACGTTCATCGTTTGTCTCATTTTCAATTGTTGACATATAGTGTGTAAGAAAGAGGGACAGCATTATATGTTTAAGAACAAAAGCAAAAAAATCAGCGCATTGACATTTGATGTTTTTGAATTTTTGGAATTCATTCACTATTCAACATCATACTTATCGCAAATATTGCTGCAGCTCTTTCAAAAGATGAG
This sequence comes from Limnephilus marmoratus, assembly GCA_917880885.1. NCBI lineage: Eukaryota > Metazoa > Arthropoda > Insecta > Trichoptera > Limnephilidae > Limnephilus > Limnephilus marmoratus. Next base: position 6,081,239 of record OU862926.1, read on the forward strand.
AATTCGTTCCATACAAAATGAATGAGAAAAATATTTTCGATGTTTTAATAGCTATTCTGCTATTCAGGGCGGAGACAAATCCAACAAATCAAAGATCATAGAAATCGGTCCAGTCGTTCTTGAGTTAGAAATGATGTGACTAAATCTTCAAATAGCATGGCGGATATAATGAAACATATATCCTTGCTCGTATTTTACATTTAACATTGTTTACAATTGCTTGCGAAGAACATAAATATTGGATTTATAAAGTGTGGAACATTTAGAAATGAACCAACCGAAGACAGGAGATCATTTTGTAAGTAATTTAATAAAGGTAATTCATACGCCTTTTGCTTTTTTTACATTAGCTCCATGAAGGAGATACATAGGAAAACAATTTACCTAGGGGCCTATGTCATCTTTGAGGATGGTGTGTGGAGGGTTTTTTAAAGGAAAGGAAGGAGAAGAAGATATGGGAAAGAAAAAGGTATGAGGGGTGGGTAGGAATCTGGGGGTCAGTGTGACCAGGAGTGACGGACGTATGAATCTATTCCTCACACTGTGGTACAAGGCGAAGGGTCGGGAGAATCCGGCTGGAGAGGTCAAAAGGTCTCCCTCAAGCACTTTCCTCTGAACCAGCCCGCCACGCGGTGGGTGGGCAAACGTATCCGCCACCAAGGCCTAGACAAACCTCATCCCGTGAACCTTGGCACCCCTTCTAAGTCATCAAACGTAGCGAACCACTTGGGGTGACTTGTGGCAGGGGTGTTGGTTGTCCAATAAATGGTTCCCAGGGCGGCGGTACCCATACCCGCTTCCCAAATTGCCTAGATCCTATAATCTTTTTCCCTTTTAACCTAAATACCAAAACAAATAACACTATAGATCCTTAAATCTGCAATACACTTCTATTATACTATCCGTACATTCTACACCCTAACCATTGCCTATCAATTATTTTTTTACATCCGCCGCCAGGACCTAGACAAATCTCACCCCTTGAACCCCGACACCATTGCTAAGTCACCAAACGTAACGAACCACTTATGACATAATACATTCAAACAAGCTATTCTTAACCTTGATGTTCTCACAATAATATATTTTTTTATAAAGTTCTTAACTAATCCTTCTTTGCTTTAAAGTTTTTTTTTTCAATAAACCTTAACTAACAGTATCGTAATTCGTTCAACAAGTCATTTAAAAAAATTCCTAACCCTTGTATAACATTTTCCATAAAACCCTTAACCCTTATTAACCCTTGTATAACATTTAACCCTTAACCCTTAATTCATAACCCTTGTATAACATTTTCCATAAAACCCTTAACCCTTATTTCCTTGTTTCGAAGTCTTCGATTCCAGATGTTCCCTTGTTTGTTTTCTAAACCAACACTTTGTTTTATAAATTTTCTCATCGCTTGTCCTATTGAACCGTACCCTATCTAACCTTAGCATATTTTTCCAAATGAAACTTTTCAAGTGCCATGTAATATCCCAAATCCTTTCCATTAAATAATCACCCCTGCTAAGTCCCCAAACATACTGAACCACTCGGGGTGACCTATGACATGGGTGTTATTATAGGCTGTGGACACCTACCAAATTTGTAGAGGAAAATTGCCATCTGACATAATTACACCAAAATAACGTCTGTACGGTTGAAATTTAAGAATCCGTCTACGAATACAACTCTGTCGCCGCGCCCTATGCAAAACCGTTTTCGTACGTGAATTTTGTTACAAACAAACTTTTGTAATAGAACCGACAAAGCAATGCTAAAATATGGCGCTACTTACGTTAACAGCTAGCGTGAGGAGCGTCGGCTGGCAGGCGTAAGTACTAATGGATTCGTACTTTCGTCGATCTCTCCGGGTTTGGAGTGGTAGATGGTATGATTACAGTAAAATAACTCCGTAAAATCTGCCATTCATTCTGCTCCCTTAGATCTATCTTAGATTTACAGACTCTAAGAAGCGATACTTTGCCCTTTTCCAATCCACAGCAACATACGGTATAGTGGGATGGGGTGGGGTGGTTGTGCTGAATCCATTATTCGAGTAATTATCATAGTTCAAAAACTTATTCTGAGAATTATATTTATATATCAACCTACCCATCCCTCTAATGAACTCTTTGCCAAAATCAGGGTCTTAGGCTTGCCGCCCACGTCAGATTTTTCCATCCGATTGTCTGATCAGACAAAAATCGATTCGAAACCCAATTGGTTATAATACCAGGGCCACGCCCATTGTCAGACCGGATTGGACGGCCGGCGCGGCGGTAATGAAAATAGGCCACGCCTTTCCGCACCGGCCGTCCAATCGAATTTTGTCTGATCAGACAATCAGATGGAAAAATCTGACGTTTGCGGTCGGCCTTAGATATTCGACAGCTATTTACTAAAACAAGCAATTTTAATATACGAAAAAATAACCTACTAATGGCTCCACAACATCAAGCACACACCCGCTTTCATCAAACCTGGGTTGTGTGGTCTCAAAAACTAAAACCTCATTCGCTCAACGACAATTATGGTTCATCGCTCCTAAAATATATAATGCTCTGAGTGGCATAAAATCAAGTAATTCTAAATCACTTTATATAGCACGTGTACAACATTGGATATTTGAAAGGGGACGAGCGTACTTTAAAGAATACACGAGTTTTTAACATCACATTTTAATTATTAATTTTTGCACTTCAAAAATTTTATTTCAAATTTTATTTCTATTTTTCTATAAATATTTTTTTGTCTCTTAATTTTTCAACCTAATCATATTTATTTTTTAACTTATATAAATGTTTTAATTTACGTTATTACATCTTATTATTAGTTTCTGTATTTCAAAATTTTAATTTACATTTTTGTTTCTATTTTTCTTTAAAATATGAATTTTTTCTATCTTTTTCACTTCCTTTTATGTATTTCTTAATTTTTATTTAGTATGGTTATTATCCGTGTCAATAGAATAGTACTTTTTTAATTCCCATATATAAAATATTAAATGTTTGACTACCACAACACGGTAGCCTAGTGTGGTAGCCATAAAAACCCAAAGATCTGTAACAAATAAAATGTTATGAAATAAAAAAATAAATATAAAAAAATATATATATCATTGTAACTGGCAGTTGTGAATAATAATACCACGTTGTGATTTCTACCACGCGTCTATAAATGACGTCATTGTCTGTCGCGGTTACTTCGTCCCGGTGACTAGCTCTTACTGGATCCGAGGAACTGGCCATTTTTGGAACCAGTTCCTATCGAATTAATAAAATGGTCACTAACACTCAAACTGCATTATTGTTATTTCAAAAAAAATGTATTTAAATTAAATGAGTGGGTAAGCTTCACTGCAAAAGTCATTAGGTTGAAATAACTTTAAAGACTGAGTGCTCTCACGAGGACACCTGGGACAAAGCAAGTGACGGGGATATTGCCTTCGTTACCCGGGCTAATGGCCGGGGGCGCCTTTAGTATTATAGGCTTTTCTCGAAGATTGTAATTCCTAGTTTTATTTTCAACATTAAAATGCATGGGCTGTTCCTCGGGTGGCGAGTTTACTATATTTATTGATTTTATTGAAAAAGGTTCGGATCTCCGGAGATTTACAGACTAATTCGCACGATTGAGTATTTCTAGGAAAATCGGCTGTCCGGAGGAAATAATCTGTTATAGGTCTGCTGTTCTCCCAGGAGTATATCTTGCATTAGACCTTCGTGGAAATTGAATACCTGCCTTAAACAAATCGAGAGTGATTTCCTTTGATAAATATACTTTAGATAAATAAGTTTATCGCTTATTGATGTGAAAATAATTACCAAAAGCAAAATTAACGCTTCTGGTAATGTAAGTAGACTTCCTTCTGAGCTCTTCAAAAAATTACATGGCATGTAATACCTAACTTGATTTAATACATTTTTAAAAAGCATACTTTTTATACTCTTTCATTTACTATTCTTTTTATATTCTTTTATATCGGCTATACTCTTACAGACTCTTTTAAATTATTTTGTTTTTATTTACATTCCTTTACGTTCCATAATATTTTGCAATTTTGTATTATTTTATATTTTTTAAATATTCTTTTATATTTTATGTTAATGCAATGCTATAAAATCGACCTCCGTAACACGGGCATGTGCCAAGCATGGTGTTCGAAAAAGCCTCAAATTATGTAATCATCAAAGCAACGCATATTGTTTAATATATAAGCAAATAAATATTGGAGGTAAGATATTATCATTTGCCGATAACACGGTCTTAATATTCGAAAATGAAACATGGCAACAACAATTAACAAAACTAATAATGGTCTCATAAAAGTAAAGCATTGACTGGACACTAACATCGACAAAACACAAGATATGACATTTTCCATAGGCAAACACAATATACCCTACAACTGCCCTAAACGACCTATACCAATCATTCACTCGTGTCCACTCAATTTAGATACTCCAGAAACCACACCTAATATTAAAATATCTTAAATTATCAAAAGTAGTTAATGGTAATAATCATAGACGACCAACTTCGTTGGGAAGCCCATATCAGTGGAACAGTAAAAAAAACTCCGAGAACTCTGCCATATATATATTCTGCTCTCTTAGGTCCATCTCAGAAGGAGGACTCTAAGAAGCATACACTTTGCCCTTTTCCAATTCATAGCAACATGATGGTATAGTGGGATGGGGTGGGGTGGTTGTGCTGAATCCATTTTTAGACCAATTATTTTAGTTTAAAAACTAATTCTGAGAATTATATTTAAATGTCAACCGACCCATCCCCAGGGATTTGCATATTTGAGATTTGCCAAAATTAGGTCCTAAACATTCGACAGCTATTTACTAAGATAAGCATTTGTTATACATACGAAAAAATAACTTTCTAATGTTTCCAGAATATCAAGCACACACGCTTTTCATCAAACCTGAGTTGCGTGGTTTCAAAAACTAACACCTCATTCGCCCAATGACAATTCTGGTTCAATTCTGTTTAAGGACCTTTACTATTCATATTTTATTATATTAATGAACTTTTTGAACTCCCAATCATTGGAAACATTATATCATACGCAGATGATACAGTGATAACTATTGAAAGAAATTCTTGGAATGAGGTTGAAATATCAGCTAATAATGCAATAAATATCGTAAAACTATGGTTTGACGAAAACTTATTGACACTAAATGTCGAAAAAACCCATTTTATACCTTATAGCCTAACAGGGAATATCTCAAATATAAATCTAAACATAAAAATTCACGAAAGAAATTGCCTCCTTAGAATCGCACCCAAACTGTATATACATTAGTAGTAAAGAAGAAATAAAATATCTTGGAATAATTATCGATAATAAAATCAAATGGAAAAGTCAAATAAATTCCACAGTAGACAGAATGAGAAAACCGATCTGTATATTTTTTAGACTTAGAAATACTGTATCATTAAAAATACTAAAACATTTCTATTATGCACTTGCGCACGTTATGGAATTACTACATTATGGAATCGGGACTTGGGGGGTGCATATAAATCAACCCTACTCCCATTGGAAACAATTCAAAATATATTAATAAAAATAATCTTATAAAAGCCCTATCACTACCCAACCATAAATGTTTTTCAAGATTTCCCGGTTCCCCCACTTACAAAAATTTAAGACAAAATTGCCCTTCTACAAATATGTAAAGATTTCTTCAGTATAAATAATTTACCACAATTAAATATAAGCAAAAGAATAATATCTGTTGGAGGACTAACCGTGCCACTAGTACGAACCACAACAGCACAGTATCACTATATATTCAAGGATATAAAATTATTTAATAAATACCCCTTGATATACGATCGGAAGAAAGCTACTAAAAAAAAATTAAATTAAAATACTCTAGTACCACCTCATAACATTACTTATTGTTTAGAAATATTTTTTTGTCTTATCAATACTTTAAATCATTTATTTACTAACCTATATTTTGTATTACTTTTATCTGGATTTTCTCATAAAATCACTAATATTTTTTGTTAAATTACTAATATTTTTTGTTTTAATTTAAAAAAAATTTTTTTTTTTAGTTGTCCTCTCCTAAGCACAAGCAGCTGCTTTATTGGGAGAGTGATTGAAATATTGATGTTTACTTTATGTTGTAAAATTGTAACCGTTTCAATAAAACAAAAACAAAAAAAAAACTCTCCTAAAAAATACTCTCCTAAAGTATAATGCTTTGAAAGTCAAGTAATTATAAATCACTTTATATACCACGTATACCACATTGGATTTTTGAAAGGGGACGGGCGTACTTCAAAGAATACACGAGTTCTTAACACTACATTTTAATTTTATTGATTTTTATATTACAAATTTTTTATTTCCATTTTGATTTCTATTTTTCTGTAAAATGTATATTTTTTTCTCTTAATTTTTCATCTACTTTTATTTATGTTTTGATTTATATAGAATACAAGAGTTCTTAATACTAAAATATTATTATTTATTTCTATATTTCATAATTTTTATTTTTATTTCTATTTTTCTTTAAAAAATATGATTTTTTTTCTTTATTTTTCACTTGATTTTATATATTTATTAATTTTTATTTAGTATGTTTATTATCTGCTTCAATAGATTTTTTTTTTAGTTCCTATATAAAATATTAAATGTATGACTACCACAACACGGGCATTACCCTAGTGCGGTAGCCGAAAAAACCCAAAAATCCGTAACAAATGTTATGAAATAAAAATATTCAAAGAAAAATTAATAAAGAAAAATATTTTTTTAAAAGTTAACCACGAGTAACACGAATACAGAATATTATATATTATAGCCGATACTTCGTCATGAAATTTTGCACACTTGACGTTCAAAATAAGAGGAAAGTAATCCTATCTATATCTGATTTCGAAAAAATCTGCGTAAAGCCGAGACAACGCTGGGGACTTAAGCTATGTAGATTATAATGTAATAATAGGGCTTAGAAGTGGAATTACATTATCGTGGGAAGTTGAAATATGACAGCACTGGAAGAGATTGCCTGTTGCATCGATAATGTTGTTTTTGAAGTGAAACTTCTTTAGCACCGTTGTGATTTGAAAGTCGATGAAACGAAAAGAAGACAAACACATACGTCGATAGGATTTAGCCTGCGAGAAAATGAGATAATATAACCGGTCTCCTCTTTGTGCGGCGCTTTGTAGCCTCCCTGCTCTTGTCTACTTTAGTTTTCTGAAGGTATCATTTCTACCGCGTTTGCAAAAAATACAAGTAACATAAAATATTAGGAACAAAATGAAGGATGCATAAAATACAGGAGTTGACACAATGTAGGAGATGTTTAAAATAAATTGTTCACACAGTTCAATAGTTGGCACAGATGGCGTTTGAAGTTTGATAAATTCAAATTATTGTCAAATACATCCATATTGTTTAAGTATTTGTTACCAAGACTACGTAAACGTTGTATTGGAGAATGCAAATTATATTTGGAATGAGACGTACGTATATAAAATGTTAATTTTTGTCTAGATGTTCGTTTAGGTACATGTTCAATTTGGGAGGCGGGAATGGGTACCGCCGCCCCGGGAACCTTTATTGGATAACCAACACCTCTGCCGTAGGTTACCCCAAGTGGTTCGCTACGTTTGGTGATTTAGTAGGGGTGCCCGGGTTCATGGGGTGATGTTTCTCTAGGTCTTGGAGGCGGATGACCAAGACACACTGAACCCCAGATTCTTACCCACCCCTTAATCCCTTTTCCCTCCCAAAACTCTCCTCTCCTTCTTTTTCTTAAAAAAACCCTCCACACAGCATCCCCAAAGATGACATAGGCCCTGGGGCAAATTATTTTCCTCAGGGCCTCCTGTGTGGAGCTCATGTAAAAAAATGTATATTTATTAATTGTAGGAGTTTACAACTATCGAATTTAGAGTTTAATAATTTTAACAAAAAGGTTAGGTCGTTTATTTTTCGTGTGTTTTCTAAAGTTGGAATATTTAAAATATTCATTAACGACGGGTAATTTATGTGCTCTAAAGGGATGTTAAGTTTAAAATTTACGAAACGCAGAAATTTTCTTTGAATTCTTTCAACATTATGAACATGATTATGAATATGAATAAGAATATGATGTTATAATTGAACGTACAGGGTGACCTTAATGTTAAGATTTATTAGGAAATATTAGGTATATTTCCTATTAAGCCACCAAATTCCCCATTATCCCGTTAGCCTCTTTCGATTTAATGAGGTAACCCATTACGTAAACATTATCTGTATCATTCTCTCTTTTTTCATGGTATCGCAATTTTTCTTTATCCTACTTTAAATTATTTTGTCTCACAATGTATTTTTTGAATAGTTGATAGTCCTGATGATAGTTATATTTCTATCCTGATGAAACCGGTAGGTCTTTATTTATTTATTTATTAATATTTCAACGCCCTGATGGGCTTTTACATATAAGTTCAAAATACAGAGATAAAGTTGAACAATAAAAAAGATGAACTTAAAAAAGTAAACATCACATGAATGGAAGGTATAAAGATACATTTTAGTAAAAATAATGCATTACAAAACAAGAGAAAGTTTTTAAAGTTGCAGATGGCATAAAATAGTATACATTGTGTATTTACAAAATTTACATAAAAACAATTCTTGACAACTCAAATCAAATGTCACAGTACTTACATAAAAAAGAAAAGAAAACACAACAGGTTTTAATATTGTAGATAAATAAATAAAAATGTGCTATGTGATTCTCCCCAAATATCAAAATATACTACATAAAAATATCGTTCAAGTGTTTCTTAAATAATGGTAACTTTGTATTAAATACATCGATACTTGAAGTGAATTTGTTTGCTAGTGTATGAAATCGTGGAATAGGTGCATGTGTGAGGTAGTTGTTGGTTCCAGAATTATTGTTGCCAAATACTATATTTTGCCTTGTCGCTCGAGTTGGTACCTTAAATAATTTTAAACAAAAAAGTTAGGTCAATTATTTTTCTTCTGTTTTCTAGGGAATGCAATTTAAGTGTATTTAGTAAGAATGTATAGTTAATGTGTTGGATAGGTATATGTAACTTGAAGTTAATAAATCGTAAAAATTTGTGCTGCACTCGTTCAATATTTTTTATATGGATTTGATAATATGGGGACCAAACTATGGAATTGTATTCCAGCAAGCTGCGTACTAGTGACAAATATACATATTTTATAACTTCTAGTGAATCAAAGTCTTTGATGGTTCTGATTATAAATCCTCGTGCCTTCATGCCTTTGTTGGTTATTTCTTGTATGTGATTTATAAAATTTAATTGGGTGTCAAATATAACTCCAAGATCCCTGATTTCCTTGACTTTTTCTAAGATTTTGTTATTTATTGTGTATTTGAAAGATAACGGGGTCGTTGTTCTAAAAAATGTTAGTGTCTTACATTTATCGATATTAAGGAATAAGTTGTTTGCAACACACCAATTGTGTAATTTGTCAATGTTTGACTGTAGGATTAGGCAGTCACTTATATTAGATATTTCTTTATATAATTTGATGTCATCGGCAAAAAACAGAACTTCTACATCGTCGAAACAACTTATGATATCATTTATGAATATGAGGAAAAGGATGGGTCCGAGATGACTCCCTTGCGGTAGACCACTAGTTGCATAAAATAACTTAGATTTAGAGTGTTTAATTTTGACAAATAAGAATAAATTAATCAAATTTCATGATCATAAACGAAGTAATTATTTTATTTCTTTAAAAAATACATAAGTTTTGAGACGACGAAAAAGACTGCGAAGTATATGTTTTCCAAAGGCTTGTTTATTTATTAATGTTATAAAAAAGTATTCATGGCGGCTGTCAATTTTGCGACTATTTGTAATAATATATGAGGCAAAACCCAAAAAAGCCCAACAAAAGGTTTCCGAGAATAACACAAAGGAAAATTAAAGGAGAAGGATATGGCCAGGCATTTTTTCATCCGGCATCCGGGAGATATATCAATAAGTCTCTAGGATTGCCAGGAGGTCAATGGAACCTTTGAAGCATCACGTCTAACCCCAATCCATCGACCAAGTGTTATCTAGACAGGACGTATGAATATTTAAAAAAAAAAAACGAAAATCCGAAAAGTTAGTGAGTCGAAAGACTTGAAAAAAAGACTTCCAAAAAGTTCTTTCCAACGCTCACTGATTAGCTTTGTGAAGCTCATTTTTCAAACACGAAATAGAAGCAGTTAGATATATTTTAGGAAGTGGCTTTCGCAGACATTATCACTAACGATTTATTCAACTACATGAATAAAGAAAAAATATAATGTGCAATTTAGAATTCTCGGTAGAAGTGAATTTAGAAACTAATTTGGACAAGAGCGGAAAGACTACGAATCACTGCACAAAGAGTAAAGTTTTCTATCTCATTCTCTCGTAGGCTAAATCCTGCGGATGAATGTGTTTGTCCCTTTTTAGTGTCGTTTTTTCGTTTCATCGAGTTTCAATTCACAACGATGCTAAAAAAGTTTTCACTTCAAAATTTTTTACTCTTGGATACCTTTGAAGCGGCGCGGTGCAGCATATCGATTAAAGTAAAAATTGATAAAAATCTTACATTTCTCTTCAGCAAAACTAATTACGATAAGAATTTTGCCACAAAATGAACGATCTTCGCTGGTTTCGCCTACCTCTTTAAAAGCTTGTATGTTCAACAAGTTTACGCCAAGTTGGGTTCTAAGTTCATCTCTCCATGGGGAATATTATAGTGAGACACACAAAGCCGCACCGCGCCCGCATCATGTCCGTGTGTTGGACATCGCACGGCGAGAGAATAGCCCGATGAAAAATTACCGTGTACTCTCCACCTTGCCGAAACGACACGCAATAATATCACCACACCGGGGCCGCACCGTGCCCGACTATAATTTATTTTTGATGGCACGGTGCGGTGGACGAAATTACTTTTTCGCTTTCAATTCTATTTCTTACGCACCAGATTATCATCTAGTCCAGAGTATCCCAAAGTGGGTGCCGCGGCACCCTGGGGTGCCGCGGACAGAGATCAGGGGTGCCGCGAGGCACCTCTGATGTCTCTACTAAAAATCAAAATTGACATGAACAACTACAACTGTGGAATAGAAAAGTGAGTGATGATGGAGGCAAAGCTTGCTTTCCAATATTGCAACAGTACATGGCCCATAGCGGAGTTAAGGTTTCAAATAACTTGTTGACCCTTTTCACAGAGCACCTATCACAGTTTTTTTTTTTTTTTTTTTATTCCAGTTAAAAGAAAATTATATTTTCACTCATTTAACTATAAATAATTATACACATAGATAAATAAATATTTCAATACAGCGCTATTCTATTTCATTATTTTGTTTATCAAGAATAAATATAAATAATTTTTTTTTAAATTTACCCAGCGTCTTTTCGTTTTTAATGTCATTTGGGAGACAATTATATAAGTTGCCCCCCTCGTAACCAATGGATTGTTTACCATAGTTAGTGTGGATGGTGTTTAAATGTATGTTATCGCGTTGTCGTGTAAAGTGTTTATGTACTTGGGACGTTTTAATGAATTCGGTGTTTGTGTGTACGAAATTATTTTGTAATTTGTATATAAGGAGACATGTATTGTATTCATATAGTTTTCTTAATGTTAATAGTTTTGTTTCCATATATAATTTTTTGTGGATGTTCTGGGCTTGTAATTAAATAGTTTTTTGATTACCTTGTTTTGTATTACCTGTAATTCATTTATGTGTGTTTCACATGCGTTTCCCCAGATTTCAATCAAATAATTTAAATGTGAGTGTACGAGACTATAATATAAACCTATTTTTAATTTATTTGGCAACAGATATGATAGCCTGCTAAATACGCTAATTAAGGGGATGATTTTATCTTTAATACCTTGTATGTGTTGTTTAAATGTCAAATGCTGATCAATGCACAGCCCAAGATATTTTTCCTGGATCAGGATTTGCAGGTCGTTGTTTTCAATTTTTAAGGGTACATGAGGAGGAATTATTTTACGGGTTGAGCTTAAAATCATGTATCCTGTTTTTTTAATATTCATTGTTAAAACATTTGATTGGAGCCAACTGTTGATTTTTTCTAGGTCTCTTTGTGCATTTTCTAGTAAGATGTTTAAATCTTTACCCCAGTAGAAAATTGCTGTATCATCAGCATATAAAAAGATTTCACCATTTAAAATTAATTGCGAAATATCATTGATGTAAATTTGGAACAGTAGTGTACCTAGTATGGACCCCTGTGGAACTCCATAGTTTATTGGAACGTATTTGCTATTTTGATTGTTAATGCAAACGAATTGCTTTCTATTGCTAAGATATGATTTGAGTAGATTGAGAGCAGGACCAACTACACCAATTTTCTCGAGTTTCTTGAGAAGTATGTCATGACTAACTGTATCAAATGCTTTTTGAAGGTCAACTAATATAGATAAAATATAATTTCCACCATCAATGCCGCTTCTCAGTTTATTAATTAAGTCATTTATTGCTCCTAGTGTGTTCGATTTTTTCCTAAAGCCGTATTGTTTTTTATATAAGAATTTTTTTTTAGCAGAAAATTGTTTAATCTTTCGTAAATTGCGCGTTCAAAAATTTTAGATAAAATTGGTAAAATTGAGATGGGTCTGTAGTTTGAGGTATTTGTTTTGGACCCAGCTTTGTGAATTGGTATCACCTTAGCAATTTTACAATTATCGGGAAAAGTTCCCTCTTTAAAACATTGATTGATTAATTTTGTTAAAGTAGGTATCAATTCAGTGGAGAGACTTAGCACTGTCTTACATTTGAGTGAATCGTAACCAGCACTTGCATTTGGTTTTAGAGATTTTAATATTTGACTTATTTCTAACTCTGTAGTGGGCTGGAGATATAAAGATTCAATGATCTCATGCTCTAACGTTATTTCATTGGCTGGATTGTGTTTGACTTTGCCATGTATATAAGGGGCTAGGGAGGAGCCAATGTTGCAAAATAAATTGTTAAATTGGTCGCATATCTCTACATTATTAGTGATTATTTCATCATTAACGATTAATTTATTACAAAAATTTCTTGAGGTGTAAGATTGGTTCTTAAGAATATTATTAATTAAGTTCCAAGTTTTTTTACTGTTATTTTTGCATTTTTTAAAAAGATTACTGTAGTGAGTTTGTTTTAAGTTTCGTTTTTTTGTAGTGACATTATTTCTTATTTTTAAAAATTCTGCCTTTAATAAGGTATTATTTGGTTGTTTTTTTAGTTTCAGATGTAATTTATTCTTTTTATTGATTAATTTTATAAGGTCTTTGGTTATCCAGTCTGGGTTATTTATGTTTTTGGTTTTAATTTTAGTGGTACTATTAGAATTAATTTTGTTTTTCAAGTAGTTTACAAGATTGTCATAATTTTATACCGAGTTGTCATTCATATTTAGATGAAAGGGATTTTGCATGATATCATTCTTTAGATTATCAAGATTAATGTGTGTATATTTTTCGGACGATTTTAAAGATGTGCTTTTAACATATGTGTGAATTACGTCAAGGAGTAGTATATTGTGATCAGATATGGAATTATCACAGTTCGTTAGTGAGTATGATAGTTTTGTATCTGTGAGTACATGATCTATGATTGTGTTTGTATTTTCTGTGATGCGTGTGGCGTGTTTTTTGTTTATTTTGTTCAAAATAGTGTAATTATTAAATCTAATTGTATTCCTATATTTACAAGTATGTATATTGGTTGAGTCAAGCAGATTTATATTGAAGTCTCCAAATACAATACCTCTTTTATATGATTCTAGATGAGAGGATAGTGTTTCCAGGAAGTCTTTGAAAACAGTATTTCGTTTTTTATACACTAAACCTATTTTTAGATTGAGCTTGTTTACATGAAGCCATAGAAAGTTGTTGTCGGGGTCACTAGTGTTATTAATCATATTATATTCTAAAGAATCTTTTATAAATATAGAGACTCCGCCTCCAGCTCCCTGCGGCCGGCAAGATGCTTCGTGTTTGTATCCTTCAAGGTTGACGTACTTTAGGTCCGCTTCTTTGAGCCAGGTCTCACACAGTAGGATAATGTTGAAGTTCGATTTCGTAGATTTAAGTAGGCATTTGATGTCATCTAGTTTACCTTTCAAGCTTCTCACATTTAGGTACATAAAGGACATTGAGGTTTTTCCTTTTGATGTGCTCGGATGTTTGTGGCATGATATATTTTTAATTCTTATGTGGTTTTTTAGTTTTTCTGCAGTATTATTATGATCAGAAAGATTCTGGGTATGATTAAAGAATCCCAATTCTGAAGTGTCAGTTAGGGCGTTAGAGTCGTGGTTTAAAGTAGGTAAGTCTGATTTCAGGTCCTGTAATTTTGTTTGTAGTCCTCGTACATTTTGATGATGTATTAACATTTTTGTGTTTAGTTTTTTGGGTGCATTTTAACGATAGTGGGATTGTTATTTAGGTATTTAATTGTAATGTCCGTTTCACCAGAAGACTTCCTTTTTTCTAGTTCTTCTCTCAAATCTGTTAATTGTTTCCGTTGTAAAAAGGACTGGTCTTGGTAAATTCTGATATTATTTTTGTTTGATAGTGTTTTTCTTTTAAAGAAGAATTTTCGGCCATTTGGCTTCCGGAAATTCAACTTTTATACTTCTGGGTTTGTCAGTTTTCGGAATACCCAATCTGTAGATTTTTAAGTCAAGGTTTGTTGTTGAGGCATCCATATCGGAGATAATTTTCTTCACTGATGCGATGTCACTATTTATTGACTCAGTCTGAGATAATGATATATTCTCAGGAATATTGTGAATAATAATATTTTTATATCTCGGTAACTTTGCTCTTTCATTTCAGGTTTGGGCTTGTGGGGAACTTTCGGTAAAACTGTTTAAATTTTGTTTTTTTGCAGGACAGAATATTATGCGTGTGAACAGTACTGTAATTTAACAGTAATTCGTTGATAAGTTAACTGACTGGTTTGCAAAGTACTTCGCAGAAGACCAAGTGGAGGAGTTTGTGTGGATCCAAAATCCATTTCGTGCTCAAGCTCCCCAAGATTTTACTACGCAGGAAGAAGAAAATCTAATTGACCTCTCGAGCGACAGCAGCCTAAAAACAAAATACGCTTATTCGGATTTGACGGAGTTTTAAATATCAGTCAAAAATCAGTATCCGATTCTAAAAACGAAAAGAAGCTGGGTAAATTTAAAAAAAATTTATTTATATTTATTCTTGATAAACAAAATAATGAAATAGAATAGCGCTGTATTGAAATATTTATTTATCTTAATGTGTATAATTATTTCTAGTTAAATGAGTGAAAATGTAATTTTCTTTTAACTGGAATAAAAAAAAAAATAAAAATTATATTTGTTTTACTAACCTAAAATGCAAAAGCTATAAGGGTCCTCATTCCCTTTGCTACTTCTTTAGGGGGGGGGGGGGGGAGTCCCGGGGCTACCACAGAAAGGCATTACTTGACCGGGGTGCCGTGAGAAAATTCAAATTTTTTTAAGGGTGCCGCGACTTTTTGGGAACTTTTTTGCGAAAAGTTTGGGAACCACTGATCTTGTCAATCCACGCTATGCAAATATTACAAAAACAAAACAAAACAAGAACAACATGTCAACCTTCCAGAGACCAAATGGGAAAAAAAATTCACCGACTTCAGATATTTTCATATCAGAGGGTTCGGCTCTGTGGAACTCCTAATTGAACCTATAAATCCTATTGATCACTCAATATAAATATTTAAAAAAAAAAATTAAAATTATACTAATAAATTGTTACGATAAAAAAAGAGGATGTTGGGTGTCATGTTATAAAAATAAAGAGGAGTTGGGTGTCATGTTATGGTACTTGAATTGGGGTAGGGTTTAATGTAAGTTATTAAACAGGGTATTAATATATCAGGGTATTGGCACTGGAAGTGCTGTGTTGTGTTTTGATTTGTACCTACTATGTGATCATATACACCTCTTATTAAGTGGGTGCATTAAATGTTAATTATTCAGGGTTATATATATGAAGGTACACAGTTATCAGCTTTAATCCCATAGGATCTTTGGACGCCAAATCTCGTGGGTACGAGATATGCTGACTGTGTCGGTAGGCATGAATACTCCCGTCAGAGCGTGGGCACTGTTATTTTAATCATTGTTGTGAAGCTTGGAAAATAAGAAATAAAAGAGTGGATGTAAAACAAGATTATTATATTGGAATATTAACATACCTGTGGACCATACTAAGAGCTAGCTAAAACCTATTATTTTTATGCGACGATTCCGGATGCCTAATATTGCACCGTGAGGGGCCCCTTTTCTCCCTCACGTTGCCTCCGCGCCAGGTTTGCAAGCTTCTCCATCCATCTGGGTGATTATTACGTTTGAGATCACCATGGTGTCCTCCATCATGTGGTTGCAGTAATGGAAATGTCCTCCATCAGGTTGTGAAAAGAATCGGCGGGGACTACACGGACGGGTCGTGTCCCTTTGTATAATTGAGAATCCATCTCGTCGAATGACGGATGATAAATATAATCGCAGATTACAGTAAAACTTGGTCGGTCAAGCCGCCATTATCGCACCACGGGATTCTATACTGGAATACCGTAAATAAGAATTCTCCAGTCGCGATAACCTTGTATCGGCTGGGAATAAAAGGAAACTCGTTCACATTTTAAATAAACTAGAAACAACCCGCCGATTGAATATTTAACATATTAAATAAATTTAAATCCACATTTTCCGACTGTCGGATTCACGTCCTGCCCTGGAGACGCGAATCCAAAAAGTGAGGGGAAATCGATTATTATCCCCCTATCGACCGAAAGTAAAACCACTCGGAGAAAAAGTGTAATTTATAACTGGCCAGTAAAATAATTGAATTTATTACTATAGACAAATATTAACAACCCTGGGGCAATTTTGAACATTATTCAATTATTTTCATAACATTTTCCCCGTTCTCGCGTAAATGTTCGACCCCGAACATACCTATGTCCTATACTGACTAAAAGCTTAACAATTGTATTGGTCCACCGGTTCCTAAAAACAATAAATTTCAAAACAGAAATACAATAGAAATAAAAACAATAATCATTGTAGTTAAATACAAAAATAAAAAGACATTGTAGTGAAAATACCATTTCAATCATTCACTTTTATATTATGCTCTGTGGCATCACTTCATCCTGTTATCGGATTATAAACACTTTTTATAATGATTGAACAACCTTCACTTTTCACTGAATTTAAATGAAAAAGAAAACCTGCCTATACTAACTAGGTCTCACAGTTGAAAAATAAAAATAATAATAATAGTTGGAAAAAGAAGTTATACAATGACAATACATAATTAATTGTTTTGTTTTGTTTTGCTTTGTTTTTGTACAAAATACATTTTTTAATAGTTACATATATTTTTTTTCGTTTGTTTATCGTAGTTTTGATAAGTTAAATATTTTTTTTGTTTGTTTACAACAGTTTTGATTAGTTACATATTTTTTTGTTTTGTTTGTTTACAACAGTTTTGATTAGTTACATATTTTTTTGTTTTGTTTGTTTACAACAGTTTTGATTACGAGAGTTTTGATAAGTTACGAGACATTTTTTTGTTCAATAGATTTTTTTAATGAGACTTTAATTTAGTCTTATTTTAATGATGCTTGATACTCGATATGAAGAATCATGATGTATTTGAGTCACGTGTGACTATTTGAATGGGCTAGAATTTTATTGGATCTGACGTAGAGCATAACTTACGACAATATAAAGGTGTGCACGTATATATTTAGACTTGTTATATTTGAGAAAATAATTGTGATTTACCAGAAATCACTACAAATAGTACCGTGTGAAAAAAAAACATAAAACTCGATTTTAAATAGAGTTTATGAATACTTTTTGAATGTTGTGTCAGGGTTGGTCATAAAACTCCAAGAACAACCCGAACCACTCAGACAAGTTTCACACCACGTAGTACTTTGAGTATGAACATGGACCAGTGGCTGGCAATCCTTCCGCCTCCCGTAGGAATCCTCCATCTACAGGCAACGGATCCACTGCCCTGCTACTGACGATGTTGCACACATGTTCCCTACCTGAGTCAGCAACTCATGGCCTGATGAGCAGACAGCAAGCATCTCTCGCCCTCTGTCTGTCATATAAGGTAAACGTAATCGACGCCGGATCGATACGTTGCGGTTGGGGTACAAGCCCACCCTTACCTTTGGAACTAATTTGGACCAATAGGAATGGTAAGTTGATCACCAGGATCCAGTTGATCAGACCGAATATACCTCCGTCAACCCCCTTCCAATGATAATAATGACGTTTCGTCATTGTCCGATAATTTCTCCAAGTCCTATCACATTTCGTGAATATTGTCCTTTATTTATAAAAGAATGATAATAAATATCACATTATTCCTTGTGTCACCGTTGACAATTACTTGATTGTACTTAAATTCAAAACAATTTTCCGAATTGTTATTAAAAATGATGCCCTTGATTTAAAAAGAAAAATAAACGTTGTTATTTTTGTTGTTGTTGTTATTGTTGATGTTATTGTTGTTGTACGCTGTTGAACGTTGTTGTTGATTTGACAAATATTCTTGATACATTTTTGTTTATATTAAAAAAAAAAATAATTTTGGCAACCCTGATGTTTGAAAATATTGGTTTGCGCCAATTCTGTATTTAAAATTGAAACATAAAATATTTTATTCGATAACCCTGTTTTCATTTAAAAATTAAAATATGAAATTTTATTTGAATATGTATGTACCCCATTTAAATTTTAAAAAAATTTATTCCATTGAAATGAATATGTATGTTTCTCATTTAAATGAATATTAAAACGTCAGTTTGACATTATTTGTAAATAAACAATCAATAATATATTTGTGACAGATGTCACCTGTAAATAACATTAATTTCGTCTCGTAACTAATTAAACAGTTTGGAATAAAAATACATTTTATAAATGATTCCCTAATAAAGGTTATCTTTGAAATTGCATAATAATACAAAATATTTGTTTTCATCATGTTATTTGACAATGTACACGGTTTGTATGAATACCGGCATAATATAATTTTATAAAGCTTGAATAATAATGTTCAACTATATATTTTAAAAGGTTTGTAATACTTTTAACTAATACCTTTCAAGTAAAATGTTTTTAATATTACTGCAATGATTTGATGAATCTACGTACCTCCGTAATTATGAACAAAATGTCACTCAGTTAACAATAAATCATTATAAATATTTGCATAATTATTGATATTAATTTTATATTGTTATTTAAACTCATAATATTATTGTTTTATGAAAATTTTAACTGTTTTTCATGTTTGGAATTATAAAAAACATAAATATGTTTTGACATATGAAAGCCATAGGTAAATTTGAAAGCAAGAAATTGCCATAGATAATTGAAATTATTTTGAAAATAACCACTATTCATTGGATTAATTTTTTTTTTTATAGAGTTCTATAATGCATATTGTCTATGACCAAATTTCTAAGCATATTTTAATAAAATGACAATAACAATTCTATTGAGGAATTGAGGTTATGTTTGACATGTAGGTATTATGAACAGTGCATTTATGATTGAAAACATTTAAAAAAATCATTACAGGTATAAAATAAAGTTGTGACACTAATATTTTAAAAGCAAAGCAAAACAAAACATAACATAGTGTAACGTAATTATTTTCATGGTAGTTACTCAATCGGTACCTACTTGCTCAGAAGGAGTTTTATTAATTTCGGGTGCCGTTGAAACGATTGATAACAAATTCAAATTGCCGGAACGTTGTTCGTTTGTTTTTTTTGTTTGAAAAAAAAAGAAAAAGTTTTAGAAGGGCGACGTCATGACAGAACAATGGATTGGTCGGAAGTTTTGAGTTATAAGGCGTTTTGATACTCCAAACAGCCCATCGAGAAATGGCCATTGGGATACTGAATGCAGCTTGATTCATTGATGTTTTGGTCGGGCGTGTTAGCAGCCACGTACAATCCAATATCACCGAGGACAGCTTTGATGTAGATTGCAGGCGCTTCTTAAATGACGTCAACAGTCTAGAACTGCGGGTTATATCCTTTCAATGCTGAGAGATGGCCATCGGACCCATTTTGATCAGCGGGCCTTTGTGGATGGACTGGAATCTTGGATGCTTCACGGTGTCATGGGCTTGCGAAGCGGCAGCTCTGGGGCTCTTCTCCAGCTATCTGGAGCCCTTGTCGCTGAGGTTAGAAGAGGTGCGCCATATTAACTATCGCAAGCTATGAATGATCATTTGGAGTGGATTCTACTAAAATAACTGAATTATCTCTCTCTCTCTCTTTCTACACCTTTCTTTATGAGTTTACAAAGGTATTTATGTAGATTATGGTTTTGCTTGTCAATAATAACAAGTACATTTTGTTTAATGTGAGTTCTTTTATTTACATCAGATAGTAGCTTTCTTTTATCCCACGCAGGACCCTGAGATGATGATGAGAGCTCATGCAAACGGAATTTCTTAGCTAACTGATAAGATACGTGTCATTTTTGGCGCCCAACGTGGGGCGCCAAAAATGACACGTTGGGCGTCAAAAATGACACGCACCTTTCTCAGTTAGCAGAGAAATTCCGTTTGCATGAGCTCTCATCATCATCTCAGGGTCCTGCGTGGGATAAAAGAAAGCTACTATCTGATGTAAATAAAAGAACTCACATAAAACAAAATAAATTTGTTATTATTGACAAGCAAAAAAACATAATCTACTATAACATAATCTACATAAATACCTTTGTAAACTCATAAAGAAAGGTGTAAAGAGAGAGAGAGATAATTCAGTTATTTTAGTAGAATCCATTCCAAATGATCATTCGTAGCTTGCCATAGTTAAAATGGCGCACCTCTTCTAACCTCAACGACAAGGGCTCCAGATAGCTGGAGAAGAGCCCCAGAGCTGCCGTTTCGCATGTCCATGACACAGTGAAGGAGCCGAGATTCCAATCCATCCACAAAGGCGTCACAATGCGTCCGATGGCCATCTCCGAGCATTGAAAGGATATAAACCGCAGTTCTAGACTGTAAATGTGATTTAAGAAGTGCCTGCAGTCTTCACCAAAGTTGTCCTCGGTGATATTGGATTGTACGTGGCACAAGAATCTTAGTTCTAAGCACAAGAACACCAACCTTAGGTACCAGGCACACAGACATCATAAACATTTCCATTAGATTGTAATATTACATAGGTAACTCGATATCTCGTGATCATCACAATAAAAGTTTTCCTCGCCTCGAAAAAACAATCAACATCCTGCGTGTACCGTGACCCGGTACTATTTAACAGTCTCGTAAAGGCATCACGTCTGTTACACGCATAATATTGAAAATTTACACAATCATTTAGGAGTATCAAAACTCCTTACAAAATAAAACTTCCGACCAATCCATCGTTATGTCATGACGTCGCCCTTCTAACGGTTTTTTCTCTTTTTTCAAAAACAGAGTGAAGACGGAGGATCTGTTGTCTGCGGATGTTTTCCCTGCAGAAGACAGAAGGGCCGTTGTCACGCTGATCATCATTGAACTTACTACAAGTGATAATTAAATCACTAGAATATTCTCAAAAAAAAAAAAAAAAACAAGTCAAAACATACATAATCCAATCCTATACATTATACTATATTAGACTCATAAAAAGAGCCAATTATTTGTCAAGCCCATATAATCATTAATTGAATATAAAAAATAATAATAGACATATTTAAGTCTAGCTATATTGCTAGTTATTGAGATGTATTGTTTAAGTTTTTTTAGCGTAAGTCAGACATTTAGTTTAATATAAATAAAGGGAGGAGAGAGAGAAAAAATTAGGTAATTTTTATTTGGTTCTTTATTTTTTTCCGTTAATAATATCCATGTGATTTTTTTTTCTCATCTTCTTCAAAGATCTCAAAAGTGGGAGCTTGAGTCCTCCGTACTCACAAGTGTTTCTGAGAGATTGACTCCCTTTGTGTGAGTAAGTGTTTTACAATCTCATTTTGGAGATGAAAAAGTGGAGATTCCATTCTCATTAAAATAAAATAAAAATAAATATATAAAAAAGTTATAATAATGAATATAAAATTATAAAATAAAATATATAAACAAATAGGTTGTGTAACTCCAATCTGCGTATTGGTTTTCTTTTTGGGGTGTCCTTGTTATTGTGAATATACCTATATGTATAATTGTTTTGTTTTTTTTTGTTATTTTCTGTGTCATTTTCTTTGATGTTTTAATTATTTTTTGCTCCTTATGTACAAGTGCAGGAGAAGAGAAATATTTCATATTGTTTTGGTATAATTTTACTTCACTCTGCGGCGTAAAATTTCTGGGGGAAGCGGGGAATTGTAACGTAATTATTTTCATGGTAGTTACTCAATCGGTACCTACTTGCTCAGAAGGAGTTTTATTAATTTCGGGTGCCGTTGAAACGATTGATAACAAATTCAAATTGCCGGAACGTTGTTCGTTTGTTTTTTTTGTTTGAAAAAAAAAGAAAAAGTTTTAGAAGGGCGACGTCATGACAGAACAATGGATTGGTCGGAAGTTTTGAGTTATAAGGCGTTTTGATACTCCAAACAGCCCATCGAGAAATGGCCATTGGGATACTGAATGCAGCTTGATTCATTGATGTTTTGGTCGGGCGTGTTAGCAGCCACGTACAATCCAATATCACCGAGGACAGCTTTGATGTAGATTGCAGGCGCTTCTTAAATGACGTCAACAGTCTAGAACTGCGGGTTATATCCTTTCAATGCTGAGAGATGGCCATCGGACCCATTTTGATCAGCGGGCCTTTGTGGATGGACTGGAATCTTGGATGCTTCACGGTGTCATGGGCTTGCGAAGCGGCAGCTCTGGGGCTCTTCTCCAGCTATCTGGAGCCCTTGTCGCTGAGGTTAGAAGAGGTGCGCCATATTAACTATCGCAAGCTATGAATGATCATTTGGAGTGGATTCTACTAAAATAACTGAATTATCTCTCTCTCTCTCTTTCTACACCTTTCTTTATGAGTTTACAAAGGTATTTATGTAGATTATGGTTTTGCTTGTCAATAATAACAAGTACATTTTGTTTAATGTGAGTTCTTTTATTTACATCAGATAGTAGCTTTCTTTTATCCCACGCAGGACCCTGAGATGATGATGAGAGCTCATGCAAACGGAATTTCTTAGCTAACTGATAAGATACGTGTCAATAGGGCAAATTTAAAAATATGTTAAGGGCAAGCAATATAATGAATTTAATATTTCCAAGATTCCCAACAATGAAAAAAATATATACGTTATCACCAGTTGGTGGGCCATGTTACGATAAAAAAAGAGGATGTTGGGTGTCATGTTATAAAAATAAAGAGGAGTTGGGTGTCATGTTATGGTACTTGAATTGGGGTAGGGTTTAATGTAAGTTATTAAACAGGGTATTAATATATCAGGGTATTGGCACTGGAAGTGCTGTGTTGTGTTTTGATTTGTACCTACTATGTGATCATATACACCTCTTATTAAGTGGGTGCATTAAATGTTAATTATTCAGGGTTATATATATGAAGGTACACAGTTATCAGCTTTAATCCCATAGGATCTTTGGACGCCAAATCTCGTGGGTACGAGATATGCTGACTGTGTCGGTAGGCATGAATACTCCCGTCAGAGCGTGGGCACTGTTATTTTAATCATTGTTGTGAAGCTTGGAAAATAAGAAATAAAAGAGTGGATGTAAAACAAGATTATTATATTGGAATATTAACATACCTGTGGACCATACTAAGAGCTAGCTAAAACCTATTATTTTTATGCGACGATTCCGGATGCCTAATATTGCACCGTGAGGGGCCCCTTTTCTCCCTCACGTTGCCTCCGCGCCAGGTTTGCAAGCTTCTCCATCCATCTGGGTGATTATTACGTTTGAGATCACCATGGTGTCCTCCATCATGTGGTTGCAGTAATGGAAATGTCCTCCATCAGGTTGTGAAAAGAATCGGCGGGGACTACACGGACGGGTCGTGTCCCTTTGTATAATTGAGAATCCATCTCGTCGAATGACGGATGATAAATATAATCGCAGATTACAGTAAAACTTGGTCGGTCAAGCCGCCATTATCGCACCACGGGATTCTATACTGGAATACCGTAAATAAGAATTCTCCAGTCGCGATAACCTTGTATCGGCTGGGAATAAAAGGAAACTCGTTCACATTTTAAATAAACTAGAAACAACCCGCCGATTGAATATTTAACATATTAAATAAATTTAAATCCACATTTTCCGACTGTCGGATTCACGTCCTGCCCTGGAGACGCGAATCCAAAAAGTGAGGGGAAATCGATTATTATCCCCCTATCGACCGAAAGTAAAACCACTCGGAGAAAAAGTGTAATTTATAACTGGCCAGTAAAATAATTGAATTTATTACTATAGACAAATATTAACAACCCTGGGGCAATTTTGAACATTATTCAATTATTTTCAAAACAAAATATTAAATGTTAAAATAATATTTATTAGTATAATATTAATTTATTTATATTATACTAATAAAAGGAAAAAAAGAAGGAAAAACTAAACCCTTTCACACACTTCCCCAAATAATCATCTAGTCAACCCACGCTATGCAATTGCACTATATAAGTATTATAAATACAAAACAATACAAGAACAACATGTCAACCTACTAGAGACCAAATGGGAATATAATTCACCGACTCCAGATATTTTCATATCAGAGGGTTCGGCTCTGTGGCATTTCTAATTGAACCTATAAATCCTACTGATCCCTCAATATTTATTAATATTATACTCGTGAATTATTATTATCATAATTTATTATTTATTTATTTATTTATTTGTTTGTTTACGCCTTGATGGCTTTTACATATAAAATAAATTGTACAGGAGCATTATAACAAGTATGCAGTATCATAAGTATATAGTACATAAAATGATAAACAGAGCTAGAAAGATATAAGTAGGCCTAACATAAGTAGGTATCAGTATTCAAGTAATTGTTTACAAAAGGAGTTCAACCAGCGGATTCGTAATTGGCATAAATATACAAACCACCCACGTATTTGGGCTCATGCTACATTAGATACAATAATTATTGTCACAATATCACCCAAAATGTGATTCCAAATATACTCGAAGCATACCGATATTGCAGTGGTGTAAAACATTTTTAACGATTAATATAAAAGTATGTAATTTTCTTGTAATTAATTTTTTTTTGTTGTTTATTTATTTATTTAATTATTTTTTTTTTGCTATCATAAATGTACGTATATTTGCTATTATTATAAAAAATAAAAAACAAATAAAATGTACACAGTAATTACATATATAAATAAGTAAGTAGGTACAATTAATGTAGTTATCATGAATGTAGTTACAGAGCAGTGAGTATTAAGTTTGTTACTGTTAGCTATGTGATACATTCAAGGATTTCTACGTTAGTTTGTTATTATCAGAAAAAAATAAAAATAAAAGGTTCACAGCAATTACATATATGTATAAAGAAGTAAGTAGGTACAATGAAAGTAGTTACCGAGCAATGGGTATTAAATTTGTTACTGTTAACAATCTGTATCATTGCTTATGAATATCGGTTCGGTACAAAATCGTCGGTTGTTATGCCATGTCGATTCAATATTGTAAAGATATTGTATTGTTTACATTACCTACGTATTGTAATAGTGAAATACGCTCCACATTAAATTTACAGTAATAAGAAAGATTTGCAAGTAAACACAACAGAAAGTATCACATAGTTTAAATAACCTGGTGTTTAACATTTGAAATCATTTAGATTTCTGTATCAAAGTGAGTGACGTACTGTATTGTGAATCTAAAACCAAAATAATCCAGTATCTGAAATCAACAACAATCCATAAACAATCTTAACGCGCAAGCGCAAATATCTGATTCATCATTGGTTGAAAGTGTCGTCATCCTATTACCATTGGTGGAAAGTGTCATCATTGTCGCTTTGTGCTCAACGGTTTGTCAACAATCGAAATAAACAATCAATATTAATAAATAAACATGATTTGCAAGAAATGTCAATGTGAAATATTTGCCGGGGACGGCATAAACTGCTCTACATGTCTCGATAACTACCATTTCTTCTGTGTGAATATGAAGGAAACTAACTTTAGAAAGATGGGAGCTAAGCGTGATAGCTGGATATGTGCTGCCTGCAAAGATGATCCGAAAGGTAATCAATCTTCAAGCGGGAAAAGAGTGTCTGCAGCTGCCCCTGCCTGCGGTTTGAAGTCGCCTCAGAATCCGGATGTCGAACAGATTATGAAGATAGTTCGACGATGTATTGCTTCAGAGTTTGAGACTTTTCACGCTAAACTTAACATTCTACCAGAATTGAAAGAGTCCGTAAACTTCATCTCTGCCGAGTATGAGGACCTTAAGAAAATGTTCTCTGAATCGCTGGCCACCATCAAAAGTCTACAAGCAGAAAACACTAAGCTTCACGCAGAAATGCGCGATCTTAATACGCGTGTATCGCACATGGAACAGTTAGCTAGAGAGACTAACGTTGAGATTCAATGTGTACCTGAGAATAGATCTGAGAACTTGGTATCTATTGTCAAACAACTTGGTGCCGTAATTTCCCGCCCGATTGCTGAATCTGAAATACTCAACCTTCATCGGGTCCCTAAGGTCAAACCTGAATCCAACCGACCCAAGTCAATAATAGTAAAGCTCCCAAGCGTGAGAATAAAGAATGAAGTCCTGGCTGCAGTTGCCAATTATAATAAAAAAAACAAAACGAACAAACTTAACTCGGCACACCTTGGCATCGACGGCGCGAAGTCACCAATTTACGTCAGCGAACATCTCTCCCCCGCTAATAAAGTCCTGCACGCAGCTACAAGGATGAAAGCCAAGGAAACTAATCATAAATACGTATGGATACGTAATGGTCGCATCCTAGTACGTAAAGATGATAGCTCTGCGCGCGTGGTGTGGATCCGTGATCATAACTCCCTGGTTTCTCTCACCTGATTTTCTTCCGCAAGTTAGTTGATTTTCTAAACTCACTTCTCTGATTTGTTTTTTACCCTTACATAATGTTTAATATTTATTATCAAAATGTAACCGGACTGCGTTCCAAAACCAATATATTCTACTTAAATATTACTAATAATGATTATGATATCATTATGATAACTGAATCATGGCTCGTGGAAAGCATTGCCACTGAGGAATTATTTGATAATCGTTATGTAGTATTTAGACGAGATCGTATAGATAATAAAAGAGGAGGGGGTGTGATTATTGCGTTTAAGAAACACCTGACAGTTGTAGAGCGGAAGGATTGGCAATCGACTGCTGAGGACCTGTGGGTGACTCTTATATCTAAAAATTCTAAAAGGATCAATTTGTGTTGTGTTTATATTCCACCTGGAGTCAATCACACACGTAACATTTATGAGTTTATGGACACACTATGTGATCTTCGGGCTCTTCATCACGATGATAATTTTATTATAGCGGGAGATTTCAATCTACCTCAAATAGACTGGTCTATTAGTAATGAAAATAGTATGAAAATCGTAAATACTCACCATTCAGAAATAATTTCCAAAATCTCTGATACTCTTTGTTTTACTGATCTTTCACAATATTGTACTTTTCCGAACAACAGGCACAAATTCTTAGATCTCGTTTTTAGTTCTTTTCCTGTCATTGTAGCACACACCTCTCAACATCTTATACCTGAATGTCAACATCACAAATCAATCACTATTAATATGAATTTAGAGTTAGACATTCCCATGGTAAATAACAATAGAACCATAAATCTCTTTAAAAAAGCTAATTACGAAATCATAAACAATATCCTCAGCAATGTTGATTGGGATGCAGAATTTTTAAACTTATCTACCAATAAAGCTATTAACCGTTTTTATGATATTTTACATGGAATTATTCAAATTTACGTTCCATCTAAAAAAGTTCAGGTCAATAACTCATATCCTTACTGGTATAGCCCGGCTTTAATAAAATTGACTAAAGAAAAATACAAGGTATTTAAAAAGTGGAAAAAATGGTCTAATTCTTTGGATTATCAAGAATTCTGTGTTCTGCGAACGAGACAAAAAAAAATGTCTAATGAATGTCATAGACAATTTATAACAAATGCTGAACTCAAAATATCTCATGACCCAAAGAATTTCTGGTCCTATGTGAAAAGTAAAAGAAATAGTTCAGGGTTACCCAATACTATGAAACTAGAGAATACAACTGCTAACAATCCTTTAGCTATATGTAACATGTTTTCAAAACACTTCGCCTCTACCTATAATTATAATGTAACTCCCAAGACACTACCTAATATTCCTCAAGAAAACAATGGTATAAACATTTGTTCTATTTCAGTTTCTAAGGAAAAAATAGAAAAAATAATTAATGACATCTCTTGGTCGTTGGGTGAAGGTTTTGATAAAATACCATCTCATTTTATAAAAATGTGCGTCAAAGAAATATCGAAACCTCTAGTATTGCTTTTTCAATTATCTTTGAAAGAAGGCGTCTTTCCAGATCAATGGAAATGTGCGCTCATTACGCCAGTATTCAAATCTGGGTCTAAGAACGACGCTCAGAACTATCGTCCAATATCAAAATTATCTATCTTTAGTAAGATTTTTGAAAAAATTGTTCATGAGCAACTGTATGACTGTGTTCAGTCTGTAATAACTGAGAATCAACATGGCTTTATGAAAAAAAGATCAACTGTATCCAATCTTGCTGTATTTACTGAATTTATTTCTAAATCAATGGATAAACGAATCCAAGTGGACGCAGTGTATACAGATTTCTCCAAGGCATTTGACAGAATCGACCATAGTCTACTCTTGTCAAAACTATTAGCTTTAGGAATACATGGTGAGTTGTACCGATGGCTAGTCTCCTATCTTGACAAACGTTCCCAGATAATAGCAGTGAATGGTTTTAATTCTGAAATTGTCAATGTACCTTCAGGTGTCCCACAAGGGTCTCATCTGGGACCATTGCTTTTCACTATATTTATCAATGACATCGTAAAATGCTTTAAGCATTCTAAAGTTTTGCTCTTTGCTGATGACATGAAAACATATCTCTCTATCAACTCTATTTCTGACTGCTATAAACTTCAAGAAGATCTTAATAGACTTCATAATTATTGTACTGTCAACTATCTCCATTTGAATACCGACAAATGTTACGTTATTACCTTTACAAAAAACCAAAAAACAATCGAACATGATTATCATATTACAAACAGTCAAGCACTTAAAAAACTCAATCAAATTCGAGACCTCGGTGTTCTTATTGACAATAAACTTTCGTTTAAGGCACATGTAGATATTATTGTTAAGAAATCCATGAGCATGTTAGGATTTTTATTCCGTATTGGAAAAGAGTTCACCAATATCCATACCCTCAAAATATTATATTACTCCTATGTTCGAAGCCATCTTGAATATGCTTCTCCTGTATGGAATCCGCTGTATAATATACACACAAAGCGCATAGAAGCTGTCCAAAGAAAATTTGTACATCACTTGAACTTTAAGAGACATGTTCGTTATTATGACATGGACAGCTCATTAAAACACTATAGACTTAAAACTCTAAAAAGTAGGAGAGACATCGCGGATATAACTTACTTATACAAAGTCCTGAGTGGTCATATTGACTGTCCAGCTCTTTTGTCATCAATTAATATTAGAATCCCGAGTAAGAAAACTAGAGACAAGTCATTGTTTCATATCGAAAGTGCTTCAACCAGTCTCAGGCTAAATTCCTTCTTATTAAGAACTTGCAATCTTTATAACAAAAAATGTATCGATTCTGATATTTTTTCGTGTACTTTAACCACTTTTAGACAAATACTTAATGGAGTCTTATAATTATCCATCAATTAACAAATAACTTAACTCATTGTAACAAAACTGATAAATTGATGCCGTAATTTCTTATGTATTCTTTATATTGAAATTTTTTTTTGTTAATGTATTTTTTGTATTGAAATTTTTAAAAATAATGTGCATAAGTGTATGTATATTGTTTTTCCACTTTACGCTTTTAAACACGTCTGGTGTTTTTCAGTTTTTTTTATTTTTATTTTATTATTATCTTATTTAAAAATACTTCTTTACTCAAACATAAAACTGGCACACTTTATTTAACTATTTTACTTTTATTTTACTTTCATTTCACTTTTATTTTGCTTTTCCTTGTTTTTTTTTTTATATATGTTTACACATAACGTTTTCGACATCACATCTGGTGTTTTTCAATTTTCATTATTATTATATTATATATATGTATGTGTTAATATATGTATATGTGTGTGTATATGAATATACATATATATATATATATATGTATGTATATATGCATGTATACATGTATGTGTGTATGTATATGTATATATGTTTATATATGTATTTCGTTATTTTTTCAACTTTTCTGTTTTTTTTTATCTTATCTTATCTTGTCTGTATCTTTATTTATTAGACATTACAGCTAGGTTATTCCTAGACAGCTTATCTAGTTACATACTATATAATATTAAGTAAAAAAGAAAAAAAATAATAATAACTATAGATTTTTTCACTATTATTGGTGCATGATGTGAACATTAGTTATTGGGTTTATAACCTAATTATTGTAATTTGTGATTTTCTAATGCATGTAATGTTATAAACCTGTAAATGTTCCAAATAAAGAAAAATAAAAAAAAGAAAAATAAAAAAAAAATAAAAATTTAAGGATTTTTGCATCTGCATACATATATGCTTTTTGAAGAAAGCGATGTTTTTATAAAAAAATATATCGACAGAGCAAGTTTCATTACCCACACGATGCAATCTCTGAAGACATGAGTTAAACATAAAATTAGTGCGAGAAGCAACTACGTTAAATGGAGCATGGAGTCTGGTGTTGTAATTGTTAGGTACTTGATAATTTATCATGTTCACAAGTTCAGGGCTATCCAAATATCCGTTGATAATTTTACATAACAATAAAACATCACAGATTTATTAATATTATAAGAACCTAAGAAGTCGGGGACGCCCGAGAAAGACATGGCACGACCAAGTGAATCAGATTCTTGAGTCGGGCCCTGTCAAGAATCAGAATAATAGAAGAGCATGTATAAGACGATGATGTGCGGGCACGGTGCGGGCACGGTGCGGGCACGGTGCGGGCACGGTGCGGGCACGGTGCGGGCACGGTGCGGGCACGGTGCGGGCACGGTGCGGGCACGGTGCGGGCACGGTGCGGGCACGGTGCGGGCACGGTGCGGGCACGGTGCGGGCACGGTGCGGGCACGGTGCGGGCACGGTGCGGGCACGGTGCGGGCACGGTGCGGGCACGGTGCGGGCACAATGCGGGCACGGTGCGGGCACGGTGCGAGCAAGGTGCGGCACAGTGCGGGCACGGTGCGAGCACGGTGCGGGCACGGTGCGGCACAGTGCGGGCACGGTGCGGGCACGGTGCAGGCACGGTGCGGGCACGGTGCGGGCACGGTGCGGGCACGGTGCGGGCACGGTGCTGGAACAGTGCGGGCACAATGCGGGCATGGTGCGGGCACTGTGCAGGCACGGTTCGGAACAATGCGGGCACGGTGCGGGCAGGGTGCGGGCACGGTGCGGGCACGGTGCGGGCACGGTGCGGGCACGGTGCGGGCACGGTGCGGGCACGGTGCGGGCACGGTGCGGGCACGGTGCGGGCACAGTGCGGGCACGGTGCGGGCACGGTGCGGGCACGATGCGGGCACGGTGCGGGCACGGTGCAAGCACGGTGCGGGCACGGTGCGGCACAGTGCGGGCACGGTGCGGGCACGGTGCTGGCACGGTGCGGGCACGGTGCGAGCACGGTGCGGCACAGTGCAGGCACGGTGCGGGCACAGTGCGGGCACGGTGCGGGCACGGTGCGGGCACGATGCGGGCACGGTGCGGGCACGGTGCAAGCACGGTGCGGGCACGGTGCGGCACAGTGCGGGCACGGTGCGGGCACGGTGCTGGCACGGTGCGGGCACGGTGCGAGCACGGTGCGGCACAGTGCAGGCACGGTGCGGGCACGGTGCGGGCATGGTGCGGGCACGGTGCT
Organism: Limnephilus marmoratus; assembly: GCA_917880885.1. NCBI lineage: Eukaryota > Metazoa > Arthropoda > Insecta > Trichoptera > Limnephilidae > Limnephilus > Limnephilus marmoratus. The sequence continues at coordinate 6,113,418 of OU862926.1, forward strand.
GGCACGGTGCGGGAACAGTGCGGGCACAATGCGGGCATGGTGCGGGCACTGTGCAGGCACGGTTCGGAACAATGCGGGCACGGTGCGGGCACGGGGCGGCACAGTGCGGGCACGGTGCGGGCACGGTGCTGGCACGGTGCGGGCACGGTGCGAGCACGGTGCGGCACAGTGCAGGCACGGTGCGGGCACAGTGCGGGCACGGTGCGGGCACGGTGCGGGCACGGTGCGGGAACAGTGCGGGCACAATGCGGGCATGGTGCGGGCACTGTGCAGGCACGGTTCGGAACAATGCGGGCACGGTGCGGGCACGGGGCGGCACAGTGCGGGCACGGTGCGAGCACGGTGCGGGCACGGTGCGGGCACGGTGCTGTCACGGTGCGGGCACGGTGCGAGCACGGTGCGGCACAGTGCAGGCACGGTGCGGGCACGGTGCGGGCACGGTGCGGGAACAGTGCGGGCACAATGCGGGCATGGTGCGGGCACTGTGAAGGCACGGTGCGGGCACGGTGCGGGCACGGTGCGGGCACGGTGCGGGAACGGTGCGGGCACGGTGCGGGCACGGTGCGGGCACGGTGCGGGCACGGTGCGGGAACGATGCGGGCACGGTGCGGGAACGGTGCGGGCACGGTGCGGGCACGGTGCGGGCACGGTGCGGCACAGTGCAGGCACGGTGCGGGCACGGTGCAGGCACGGTGCGGGAACAGTGCGGGCACAATGCGGGCATGGTGCGGGCACTGTGAAGGCACGGTGCGGGCACGGTGCGGGAACGGTGCGGGCACGGTGCGGGCACGGTGCGGGCACGGTGCGGGCACGGTGCGGGAACGATGCGGGCACGGTGCGGGAACGGTGCGGGCACGGTGCGGGCACGGTGCGGGCACGGTGCGGGCACGGTGCAGGCACAATGCGGCACAATGCGGGCACGGTGCGGGAACGGTGCGGGCACAATGCGGGCATGGTGCGGGCACTGTGCGGGAACGGTGCGGGCACGGTGCGGGCACGGTGCGGGCACGGGGCGGCACAGTGCGGGCACGGTGCGGGCACGGTGCGGGCTTGGTGCGGGCACGGTGCGGGCACGGTGCAGGCACGGTGCGGCACAATGCGAGCACGGTGCGGGCACGGTGCGGGCACGGTGCGGGCACGGTGTGAAAACGGTGCGGGCACGGTGCGGCAACGGTGCGGGTACAATGCGGGCACGGTGCGGGCACGGTGCGGGAACGGTGTGGGCACGGTGCGGGAACGGTGCGGGCACGGTGCGGGCACGGTGCGGGCACGGTGTGGAAACGGTGCGGGCACGGTGCAGGCACAATGCGGCACAATGCGGGCACGGTGCGAGCACGGTGCGGCACAGTGCGGGCACGGTGCGGGCACGGTGCGGGCACGGTGCGGGCACGGTGCGGAAACGGTGCGGGCACAGTGCGGGAACAGTGCGGGCACAATGCGGGCACGGTGCGGGCACTGTGCAGGCACGTTTCGGCACAATGCGGGCACGGTGCGGGCACGGGGCGGCACGGTGCGGGCACGGTGCGGGCACGGTGCGGGCACGGTGCGGGCACGGTGCGGGCACGGTGCGGGCACGGTGCGGGCACGGTGCGGGCACGGTGCGGGCACGGTGCGGGCACGGTGCGTGCACGGTGCGGGCTCGGTGCGTGCACAGTGCGGGCACGGTGCGGGCACGGTGCGTGCACAGTGCGGGCACGGTGCGGGCACGGTGCGTGCACAGTGCGGGCACGGTGCGGGCACGGTGCGGTCACGGTGCGGGCACGGGTCTTTCGGCCCTTAGGTGGTGTTTTTTCAGAATGAAAGATATGAGATAAAAGGACACCTGTTCAATTTGTAGAGGAAAATTGCCGTCATTAATGAATATTTATTAATTAGCAGATTTCGGATTGACATCGCACAAAACCGATTCATATTTTTTCTTCTATGTCTAATGTCTTGGGCTACAAAGGGCTGCTTTTCGGCAAAGAAACTTGAGATCGTCTTGTATTTGCACTATGTTCATCAAATTGTTAACGCGAGAGAACAAACTCTGTGATATATTGCAGGAAAGATATTTTTTTTTATTTTTTTTTTATTTTTTTTTTTTATTAACCAATACATATAATATATAATTAACCAATGTATATAATATATAATATTAGTGGTAACAATACCTCCCTAATTGAGAATTTCCAAGAGAAGGATGTCAATCTTCGCTTGAAGTTCCTCGATGGCGAGGTGTGCCATATTAATAATGTTTTCATGGCAACTCAGAATCAAGTCAACTCACCTAATTTTTCAAAAGTCATTAAAAGCTATGAAAAAATAATTTAAAAATAGTCCAAAACCCTAACCTAACATAACCTATTTAACCAAATTTTTTTTCAACTCAATTTGGGAGGCGGAAATGGCTACCACCGCCCCGGGAACCTTTATTGGATAACCAAAACCTCTGCCATAGGTTGCCCCAAGAGGCGCGCTACGTTTGGTGATTTAGCAGGGGTACCCGGGTTCACGGGGTGAGGTTTGTCTATGTCTTGGAGGTGGATGACCAGGACACACTGAACCCCAGATTCCTACCCACACCTTAAATACTTTTCCTTCCCAGAACTCTCCTCTCCTTCCTTTCCTTAAAAAACCCTCCACACAGCATCCCCAAAGATGACATCGGCCCTGAAGGAAATTATTTTCCTTAGGGCCTCCTGTGTGGAGCTCATGTAAAAAAAAAACTTTTCAAAGAAGGTTCTGAGTTGATTTCATTCTGCGTTGTCTGGTCACCATTAATAATACACTGCCACGTTTATGAAAAATACTGAAAGAACTGATGGTATTGGTATTAAGGCCCCGTTCTCCGATAAAAAAAAAAAAAAAAACATTTCAGACGATTCGCGAAATTTGCTTTTAACGCATTCGACAGGAGGTGTATCTGCAGCGCGCGCGCATTATTATTACAAAAGGTCTGGTTTGGAACTTGGCTAATAATTCTCGTCAAGTAGTATCATTTCAAACCGTATGTTTGAAATGATACTTGCCTACTATTGTGTAGGGCTGCCACAATTTTAAAATACACATAATATTTATGAAAATATCTGTTTTCTCAATGTATTACATTAGATTACCTATAAAGTGTAATGTACACTTGAGGTGACCGTTCACAAAACAAAGCTATATTATTTATTATAACGGACTAACTATTATCATTGTTTCTCTTTAATTTCTCTTATCAATTTGGGAGACGGGACGGGATGGGTACTGCCGCGCCGCCCCGGCAAACATTTTTTGGATAACCAACACCCCTGCCGTAGGTCACCCAAGTGGTTTGCTATGTTTGGTGACTTAGTGTGCCATATTAATAATGTTTCCATGGCAACTCAGAATCAAGTCAACTCACCTAATTTTTCAAAAGTCATTAAAAGCTAACCCGAAAATAGTCACAAGACCTATGCAAATGCTGTCTATTGACCTTGTCGGTCCTCTTCCGCGTAGCTATGCAGGATTTATGTATATTCTAACAGTCGTTGATGTATTTTCTAAATATACCTGGATTTTTCCGCTTAGAAATGCAACTACTAAAAGCATTGTTAAAAACATTGAACAATACATATTCCTTGTACACGGGGTACCGCAAACGTGCGTCTGCGACAACGGAAAACAATTTATTTCAAAAGACTTTAAACAATTGTTAGCAGAGTATAACGTACCTCCGCCTTTTTATAATGCTTTTTATACTCCCCAAAATAACGTGGTCGAACGCTATAACCAAACCATTGGAACTGCTTTGTCTATTTTAACCGAATCTGACCAGCGTAATTGGTCCAGATTTCTGCCTCAAATTCAATCAGCTCTCAATAACACGGTTAATTTTGTAACCGGCTTCACCCCCTTCTTCCTCATGCATGGTAGGGAACAAATTATTGACGGAAACTTTCATAAAAATAACGTATCTTCTGGTGTCGTAGACACTACGTTGCAGCAATCTAGGGACGAATTTGCTAAGAAGTTGGAAGACTTAGTTCCAATTTATGAACAAGTTTCAAATGCTTTGTTACAAGCTTTTAAGAAAAATGCCCAACACTACAATTTACGCCGTAAGACGGTTAATTATGAAGTAGGCGATGTCGTTTGGAGGAAGAATTTCGTTCAATCCAGTGGACCGAATTATTTCTCTCACAAATTGGCCCCTAGATTCGTTCGCAATGTTATTAAAGGTAAAGTCTCTAATTTGGTCTATACTCTAGCTGATATGAACGGTAAAATTGTAGGAAATTTTCATGTAAAGGATATTGTTCGCATGGATTAAATATTTCTTACTCTTTATATATAGATGAAACCAACGTGATTGCATGCGGGACTACCAACCCTGCATGCTGTTCCATTTGTTTCGTCAGTGGTTTTTCTGGTCACTTGCTTTTGAGGTTTGGTACCCTCAAGAGGTTTTGTCTAGAATTTTCACGAAATTTCCTCAATCTTGCTTCCTCAATTTAATTTTTTTTCTTTAAATTCTTCGGAATTTTTTCTATAGGAGACGTCGTTTACAATGAATGTCGTTTCCTCTGATCCGTGTGATCAGTGGCGCCCAATATTTTGTCTAAGTCATATTTTGTAATTGACTTAGTCTTTGACGAGAATTTTTTTATTTAAACTCTAAATAATTTTTTTGTATGAAATGAGTCGTTTCGCCTTCCTTATAGGCTACAATTATACTTACACACTGATGCGTTCGTAAAACAATAGGTTATGTTGTACTGTTTTAGCGTTTAAGTCTGAATCCTTCTTCTCAAGTTCGTTGGAATTTTCTCCCGAATAATGACTTTCCAAGCACTTGGAAAGAATGATTCAAAACTTCTGTTTATGAGAGATTTGAGCGACTTTCTTATGTACAGATTGTTAAAATTTCAACAATTAGTGATTAAGTAAAGTTTTTCTTAAATATACCATAGCTATGTTAAATAGATTAAGTCTGGTATAACTTTCCTTAAAGTCAGTTAGTTAAGTTTGTTAAGAATATTTGTTAAGAAATTTTTTTTTCTTGTCACAAACAAAGGTGGTACTGCTCTGGCATACCTACCCATTAAAGTAACTCATATTTGAAGTTTATCACCTTACCTCTAATACAGGAAAGTGTATTTTGTCTTTTAGTTCTAAGTTAACATTAAGCATTTACATATATAGGTCTCTTACTGCTTAAACCAGTGTTGTACTGTTAATTTTGTCTACTAGTGTCGTTCATTTGGATATTGTTCGATCACCCCTTACCTAGTGTCGATTATCTAATAAGTATATTCGATCACCAAAATATCATTGTTTGTTCAAGAAATTTATGACTTTTCACTTACTTGATGTATTAAGTGTTATTTTTTTTGAAGGAATGCCACCTGGGTTTATCTTCAGTCTTTTCTTGCACAAGCAACGTCCCCTGAGGATGATTTATCATAGTTACATCTTGTATTTTTGTATAAAATCAAGAGTACCTTTTGAGGTTCACTTTTATAATAGCTAGGTGTTTTGTTTAATTGTAATCCCTAAGCTCTAAGCCTAACATTCTAGATCCTGTTTTGCTTCTGTGTTCCTAATGATTTTTTTCATAATTTTGATGGATAGGTAATTGAAATATGTAAACCTTACTCTGACCACTTTGTAATTGACAGTTTTTTTATAAAACTTGTTATACGATGGACAAGTAATAATTGTATTATACTTGATCTGATTTTTTTTGACAGATAGGTATGTCTTTACATGTAAACCCTACTCTGACCACTTTGTAATTGACAGTTTTTTTATAAAACTTGTTATACGATAGACAAGTAATAATTGTATTATACTTGATCTGACCTCCTAGACATCAATTTCAAATTGAACGAGTTGATTCTGTATATTTGTTTATACCTTGGATTAGTTTTAGTTGATAATTTAAGACGCATTGAGTATAATTTGTATGACGTTACTTTTTCCATATATCATTTTGGTTTAGAATATAAGGATAGAGAAAGAGAGAGTTAATTATATGTTAATAATAACTAAGTGTTGCTTTTTTCTATAAAGGAAAGTGGGAGCTTAAGTTCTCCATACTCACTAGTGTTTTCTTGAGAGATTGTATCTCGTCATGTGAGTAACGTGTTGGTAATCTTACAAGCGAGCTTGTAAAAGTGGAGGTATTACCCCATTTTCAAGGTTTTCTTTTGTATGCAATTCTGTGAATGGGTGTTTGTTTTTAATTTGCTACTTTGGTATATCTTATGTTATTGTTTTTCTGATACTGTGATGTATTATTTTTTCTTTTAACAGTTGTAGGAAGAGAGAGTCTTGTTGGGCGGTGTCCTAATAATTTTACTTCACTTCGCGGCGTAAAATTTTCGGGGGTTGCGGGGAAATGTAACATATCTATTTCATGAGCAGGTACTGCTCAAAATAGGTACCGTTTATTGTCTATGCTTTATTTATTTTTCTTTTTTTTTAACTTTGTTGGTTGGCGAAACTGCAACGAGACCGGAAACGGCATTCGAGGAAAGATGGCGGCGGACATCACGTAATTTTTTGAGGCGGGAGGAGATTTTTGAGGAGAAGTTTGGTTGTAAAAAGATTCTAGTGCAATGTAGCCTAGAAAGTTATTTATTTTTCGTTCTGTGAGTGTGGGACGACTTAAATGGCATAGAAGCCTTATTTTTTTGTTGAATTCCTCGCCGGATGCCGGGAGATTGCTGTATCCGCATGCGGAAGAAAATTTAAACGGTAATCAACGGGGATGTATTGATTACTTGGCTGTTCCTTGGCCGGTGGGATTTTTACACGCCGCTTGATGGGTGTAGATCCGCCGTGGGCCTGTTTGTTGGGTGGAATCCCTTTAAATGAAGCAGCTTTGCGACTCTTGAAGAGTGCGCCGACGTTACTGTTCCTTGGCCGGTGGGATTTTTACACGCCGCTTGATGGGTGTAGATCAGCTGTGGATTTCCTTGAAACTGGTGGCCCCATGACGTGCTGGACGGTGTCTAGGGGTTGGCTGTCGTCGTTTGCAGGAGTGTCACGACTATCACGGCGACGGGACGTGTGCGGAATTAATAATTAAACGTAATTAGCTGACTCTCTCTTTCTACCACAGTTAATAGTTGCTCAAGGTATTTATGTATTGTTTACTTTTCCTTGGTTCCTTTTTTCTCTTGCAAAATGCAATAAACTTAACATTAATTTTCACTAGTAAAACCAGCGTTTTTTATATGCATGACCTCAAAATCCTTTTCTCCACTATCCTGCGAAGGAGATCTTCTTGCTCTGGGAAGAGAGCGGTCGGATGACAAAAGGTATAGGTACCTACAATAAATGCTATTACCTTAAATAATAATTCACATTACATTAGAATCCACATTACACAGGGGTTCCCAGGTTATGGGATGAGGTATCAATTTGGAAGGCGACCATTGCCGCCCGGCAACCTAAAAGAAAAAGCGTCATAATTCGTATTCCCGGTTTACGAATAACCTGACAATTTGAAAATTGTCAGGTTATTCGTAAATATTGTAACATATCTATTTCATGAGCAGGTATTGCTCAAAATAGGTACCGTTTATTGTCTATGCTTTATTTATTTTTCTTTTTTTTTAACTTTGTTGGTTGGCGAAACTGCAACGAGACCGGAAACGTCATTCGAGGAAAGATGGCGGCGGACATCACGTAATTTTTTTGAGGCGAGAGGAGATTTTTGAGGAGAAGTTTGGTTGTAAAAAGATTCTAGTGCAATGTAGCCTAGAAAGTTATTTATTTTTCGTTCTGTGAGTGTGGGACGACTTAAATGGCATAGAAGCCTTATTTTTTTGTTGAATTCCTCGCCGGATGCCGGGAGATTGCTGTATCCGCATGCGGAAGAAAATTTAAACGGTAATCAACGGGGATGTATTGATTACTTGGCTGTTCCTTGGCCGGTGGGATTTTTACACGCCGCTTGATGGGTGTAGATCCGCCGTGTGCCTAATTGTTGGGTGGAATCCCTTTAAATGAAGCAGCTTTGCGACTCTTGAAGAGTGCGCCGACGTTGCTGTGCCTTGGCCGGTGGGATTTTTACACGCCGCTTGATGGGTGTAGATCAGCTGTGGATTTCCTTGAAACTGGTGGCCCCATGACGTGCTGGACGGTGTCTAGGGGTTGACTGTCGTCGTTTGCAGGAGTGTCACGACTATCACGGCGACGGGACGTGTGCGGAATTAATAATTAAACGTAATTAGCTGACTCTCTCTTTCTACCACAGTTAATAGTTGCTCAAGGTATTTATGTATTGTTTACTTTTCCTTGGTTCAATTTTTCTCTTGCAAAATGCAATAAACTTAACATTAATTTTCACTTGTAAAACCAGCGTTTTTTATATGCATGACCTCAACATCCTTTTCTCCACTATCCTGCGAAGGAGATCTTCTTGCTCTGGGAAGACAGCGGTCGGATGACAAAAGGTATAGGTACTACCTACACTAAATGCTATTACCTTAAATAATAATTCACATTACATTTGAATTCACATTACAATATTAATTATTCCAGCATAGATTCCTTAGGTTTATTAATTTTAAATTAGGTATTCCAAGAGAATCCGTTGACTATAATTTGTTATTAAACTGGACTAATCTCGTAAATTTATCAGATCGCAGAAAAATCTGTGATCTATTAATATTATATAAAATAATTCACTCGGTCTTGGATACCCCTGATTTAATAGAACTAATACGATTTCATTGCCCTGGTCGCGCTAACAATAGACTGACTCTACCGTTCTACTATAATAACACACATACATTATCACACTATTACTCACCAATCAGTCGACTACATATTTTGGGAAATGAATATGCTAACATCGGCGACATTTATTTCTTAAAATTAGCGCAATATAAATATGTACTAAAAAATTATTTTTCCATAATGTAACTTTATATACGCAATATGGACATGTTAAAATGAAATGATGATATTTCTCATTGTTCTTTTTTGTTATTTTTTGTTGTGATACACAAAATAATTGTATGTTATTTTTAGGTTTCAGTTTTTAAGTTTTTATTTTTTTTTATTTTTTCCATAATGTAACTTTATACACGCAATATGGACATGTTGAAATGAAATGATGATATTTCTCACTTTTATTTCTTGTTATTTTTTGTTGTGATACACAAAATAATTGTATGTTATTTTTTAAGTTTAAAACTACTATTATGTAATGATATTACTTTTCTTACTTTTGTACTCTATTATATGTTTATTTATAAAAGGCAGTATAGCCGTTTATGTATTTAAAATAAAAATAAAAAATAAAATCTCCTACTAGCATCATAATAAGCGGAAGATGTTGCTTGTGCATTGAAAAAGGAATTAAACCCGCGACATCTTGACCCGACCCATTTTTCAATTTTCAACTAAGTAAAGTGCACATTTTAATCATATTTGTTTATAGTCCAGTCAATTTTTAATTTGGGAGGTGGGAATGGGTACCGCCGCCCCGGGAACCTTTATTAGATAACCAATACCTCTGCCATAGGTCACCCCAAGTGGTTCGCTACGTTTGGTGATTTAGCAGGGGTGCCCGGGTTCATGGAGTGAGGTTTGTCCAGGTCTTGGAGGCGGATGACCAGTACAAAACTGAACCCGAGATTCCTACCCACCCCTTAAACCCTTTTCCTTCCCAGAACTCTCCTCTCCTTCCTTCCTTAAAAAACCCTCCACACAGCATCATAGGTGAGCATAAAGATGACATAGGCCCTGAGGGAAATTATGTTCCTCAGGGCCTCCTGTGTGGAGCTCATGTAAAAAAAAAATGAATGGTCCAAAAGGAGGTGTAGAGTGCACCTAAGCGATTCCTTCAGAAACTTGGTCAGGGTGCTTAGGGTGTGAACATACTAAAAGTCCTGACGTCTAGGTGGTGAGCTAGGGGAGGGAGGGGGGGGGGGAGAAGGTTCCAATTTTTGGATTTACGCTTATATCTCGGAAACGGTGCATTTCAGAGAATTTTTTTTAGAATAAGTGAAAGCTCATAAAATTATCTACAACTTTTATTTTATACGTAATTTTCGAAATCCCAGCCGTTTTTGACTTACACGCTCCACAAATGTAGATATTTTCGAAAAAAATCATTTTACCTCACATTTTTCATCAAACATTCCTTCATATCGTCTAAAATATTTATCAAAGAAAGAAATTTGTTTGAAAGAAGTTGTAAAGAATTTAATTCCCTTTTAGATAATATGTATACATTTGCAAACTAATCTTCAACCAGTAAATATTTACTGGAATTTTAAGTTTTTTAGTAAATGTGGTCATTTTTTTTCTTATTACTGACACACCACTTTTGTTTGAGATTGTGGGTCTTGGATTTCATTTATTATTTCATCATTTAGTTCCTAAAACAATTAGTTTAATGAATCTTCACCAACTTGAACAGCATCTTAGCAAGTTATTGTGGCATCTCCGACGACTCCACTCCACAAAAATTGACATTATTTCACTGGTTTGTGGGAAGGAAGGATGTGCATCAAACCACTGACTGAGTTTGGCACAACCTGTTTTTGCCTACATGCACCTTTTCGCTCTTTATTTATATCCGGGGGTAAAGTGCACAAACTTCGGGAGGTAATTCTGCACGACAGTACACGTAAAAAAAGGTACGAAACTTTTTTCAAAACTTTCTAAGGTAGTTACGGGTAAAAAAGTTTTGTTGTTTGTATGAAAAAAATAATATTCTTCTGTGGAAAAATAATTTTGTATACGGAAAAAATTGAATTTAGAAAAAAGTTAATTGTCTTTTTTACATTCACCATCATGTACCTCCCGAAGTTTATGTAGAAATTTATGAAGTGGCAGCCCTAAAAGCTACGAGCGTAAAGGACCGGCGGGCGGGCGCGTGGACATCAGCTAACTACAGCTTTGCTAGGACTAGTTAACCGATGGAATCTAAATTATTAAACATTTATAAAAAGGTCAAAGTAATTACTTATAACAATGTAGTCGGTTTTAGTAAACAAGCGAAACTTTTATTTACTTACATTTATGTAACGCATTTTGGTTTTAGTATCCAACGAACATCTAATAATAGGTAGTAATAAAATAATACGTATGGTGATAATTACATATTTCCTTGTCCGTAACAATTTGGGACGCGGGTAAGGGTACCGCCGCCCCGGAAACTATTTATTGGATAACCCCAAGTTGTTCGCTACGTTTGGTGACTTAGCAGGGGTGCCCGGGTTTGGATCTTGGTGGCGGATGTGTCTGCCCACCAGCTGCGTGGTAGGTCAGATCGGGAGAGACTGGTTGAGGCAGATCTTGCGACCTCTCAGGCAGAACTCTTTTGGAACATCGCCTTGCACCACATTGGGAGGGATGGATTCAAAAGTCCGTCACAACCAAACCCACTCACCCTCAAATTCCTACCCACCCCTATAACCTTATCCTTTCCAGAACTTCTTCTCCTTCCTTTCCATTAAAACACCCTCCACACAGCATATCCAAAGATGACATATGCCCTGAGGGAAAAAAATCCTCAGGGCCTGTGTGGAGTTACTGTAAAAAAACAAGGTAATTTTTGAAAGCAGATTGTCACATAAATATTATGTAAATAGTGCAGTTCTTGTCTTATTTTGTTATTTTGTCTATGGGTTTTTTTTTTTGGAGACTGGCAATTTTTTTTTTGGGAGTAAAAAGTTTTTTTTTTTGTCTATGGCGACTTCCTCCACATCAGACCGGGGCATCTGATGTGAAATTGGTCCGCTGGGTTTTAAAGTTTTAAATAATGGAGATATAAAAGCCTTGAGAGGTATAGAAGATAGTGCCGTGTGTCAGATCTAATGTTACGGGATCGTAAAATGTGAAGATCCGTATTTCTTTAATAAAAAAGTGTGTGTTTTGGCACTTGCGTGAATAATTCTGGCGCGGCCGAGGAATGGCCTTTTTTCCGCGTGAATCAAATCCATCCGCTGTCTGGGATGGAGTTTCTTTTGAAAGTTGAACGCGCAATTGCTTTGCTTGGCATTGGCCGGATTTCGATCTATATATTTGTGGCCCTTTGGAAGAATTAAGACCACGATATAGGCATCTTATATGGAGGTCCTTTCATGCATGGCCTTCAGGCAATATCGCAGAGACGACGCTGAGTCATACCTTGGAGGAAGTTCGATGTTCCTACTCTGAAAGATGTCACGTTCCCTTTTTTGAAGGAGGTTGCGATTCTTATGATGGAGTCATACCTTGGAGGAAGTTCGATGTTCCTACTCTGAAAGATGTCACGTTCCCTTTTTTGAAGGAGATTGCGAATCTTGTGATGGCGGTATTCCCGTACCTGTTTGCTGGGGATTTGTTTTGGCGTGCGGTTCAGCCTGAAGTGAAAACCTAGTCTAGCTATATCTTAGGTCCACCAGGTATTTACGATGTTATAATTTATTTTAAGATCTTGGCACCATGGTAAACTATTCATTTTTGGTAATGTTTTTCTTTTCTTTGTTCTGTTCCATAAGCACAGTGTCTTATGTATTGAAATATACTAAATAAGAAGTCAACTCTTTTTCATTTTTATTTACCTTACATGACAGAAAAATTACCTCCCACAAACCCGAGTCCATTTTTCCGATACAAGATTTTTGTTAGCAGTTTGATCCGTAAAAATGTATTATTATTTTGTCCTATAATTTTAATAAATGAGCAAAATAAAAGCTTTTGCATTCAATGGTCATTTAAAATAAACGTAATTTAATTTTAAAAAACTTGCCCGGGAATTTCAGTTTCCGAAGCATTGGAAATAGATTTATTTCCCAAAGTACGCATTCTGTAAAAAATAAAACAATAACTGTCACCTTTGTTACATAATACACAAATAAATTGAAAATTTATTTTTATAATAAATATTACATAATAGTAAATAATACGTTCTCGATTTTGGAGATAATGTTTACGCTTAGAAATACATTTTTTTGTTATTGTCTTACCATTTTCGCAAAACAATATTATTATTTACGTACGTGTATATTAAACAAATTATGAAACGTAGGACTACACGTCTGTGTAGCAAGCTGTCTGGACAGCGAATGACGAATATTTGAAAGGCACATAGGTTACACGCACGTTAGATAGAGATGGCCTGTAAGTATTATCTTTAGAATTAAAAAACGTAAGCGCCTCTTGTTAAAATATTTAATTAATCACGGTTTATTGAAAAAAGAGCAAAAATCTCGCGATAATTGTCTTTAGTTTTATTTAAAGAAACGCTGTGAATTTTTTCATACATATAACTTGTAAAATAACTGAAACAAACGTGTTAATAATAATTTTTGGAGCATACTTTGTGATTTTTTTCTATCGAGGGAATTTTCTATAATTTGCGTTTCGGCGCGATAAATGTCTAGATATTATCTTCAAAAAAAACATATATTTTTTTAAGAGCTTAAAAACTTCAAATGTTTAAGGGAGATTTGTAAGAAATCGGTAGAAATTGGGAGAACCGAGGCTTAAGCACATATTCATCCAATTTTAATTAGAACAATTCTTTTTGACAATGACTTTTGACGGTTATTCCCATCAACGTAACATGAATGTCATTGAAGAAGAAGATAAATACTAACAAATCTAAACGAAAATTTAAAAAATTACTGTCCCGGTAGCGTATTTACAATCCCTAACGCGTTTCAGTCGCTTTAAATTTTCAATATCAAAATTTAAATATTTAGAAATAAAATTATTAATTTCTAATATACACATTGGAAAGATTACTTTATCTAGATTTTAGAACATTTTTTGTTTTTGCAATGTGATAAAAAATAACCAATATAGAGGTATATTTCAAATGTAAATTGTCGTTACCGCGACTGAATCGGTATAGGTTTTGTAAATACGCGTCCCGGTAAGACGAGAGATCCCGGGTTCGAGTCCCAGTTGCGACCGTTACCTTGTTAACTTTCTGTGTTTTATTTTTTTTTCACATTTTCAATCGTTAAGATTTTATCTTTAATGACACATATATATATATTGTTTTAAAAAGTGAGTTTGGAGAATAAGTCATGACCGTTTGACTAATTATGCCGTGTGTCTAAAGTTTCGGTTCTGAAATTTCAATAATTATAAATGTTTACGGGTTAGGACATTCAGTGCCTATGCAGTAAGAAAAAGCATATGAGGATGAATATTTTAAACTATATATGACTCAAATTTGACTAAAATTGGATATACAATAACGGCCGTTATTCCCAACTTTTCAATCGTTCAATCTGAATCTCCGATCAGCTAAGTGATTTGTTTAGACCCGATTCGCTTGGCAAAGAGTTGCGTAAAGCCTCGATTATATTCAGCGAGTTTACAAGCTGTAAGCCGGCATATTAAATATCTGCTTGTAAACTCGCTCAGTGTAATAATATGTACTAGCTAAATAGCAGATTTTACACTGAACAAGTTTACCCGTAGATAATGTATGCGCCGGCTAGCAGTTTGTGAGGCTTTAGGAATAGCATTTGAGGAGTATTGAGAAAAAATTTCGGCTCAACAATAGATCAGTAAGCTTGGGAACAATGGCCGACAATTGGCCGTTGGTGTCCTTTAAACCATCGACAATCGAGTTTATTGTAAATTCGATTCAGGAAAGACTGCAGAATCGTTAGGAAATGCGTAGACATTTTCTGCTTTTATTATAATATTTTATTCAATCTCTTAATACTTTATTGCCGTAATAAAATGCAAACGACAAGGGTATTTGGCGAAGCTATGCAGAATTCATGTGTTGTCGGGTTTTATTTTATGTGAAGACGTTTAATCCATTATATGTACAATGTACATGTACGAGTATATATAAGATCCAGCACGACCATTTGGGAAAAAATTCGAAGGGGTGACTTACACACAAACAGGGCACCTTCTAGATTACATTTTTCACTTAAACACATGTTCATATTTGATTATTTCTAGGAATTTCTGGGATGTAAGCAGAACCTAACATTAGAATCTATCGACGTGTTGAAGTTTTTTTTCTTCTTGTAGATTTACAGGTATCAGAAATTTATTTTGTGTTTTTGTCAGGACGCCAATTATTTGTTTGCAGAAAATGCAATGTAGGCGTTTTGACTCTGTTTTGAAGAGTTTTATTTCACATTTACATTTATTACTTAATTTTTATTTATCTGATACCGGTTTCGACACATCCGTGTCATTCGTTTCAGCGATTTTAAAGGTATTGGCAGTGAATGACACGGACACTCTTTGAAACAAAATGTCTAGAAATTGTCATATAGTTAATGCCCAAGAAAATACAAAAAAATGTGATTCTGTTCTACAGGTATATGAATGGAGCCTGCTCTAAGGAGCAAGTTGCATTGATCCCCAGTACATCCGTGAAACTCGACAGACACTAGCGGAACACCTATTCATAATTGATGTTGGCTTCGTGAGAACGGGTCTTTTCTTCGACCTGTTTTTATATAAGTTGGTTCGTAAGTGGAACGAGCCACTGGCATCTCCTCCTTCATATTATTCCCGAGTGGAAGATACTCTCAGTATCGCCCTGGTGTAAGACCACCATTCAGAATTGAAATGTTGCTTTAAATGGCTTTAGCCGTGTTTGGTGACCAGATTGTTTTTTAGTGACCTGTATTGGATAACCAACACCTCTGCCATAGGTCACCTCAAGTGGTTCGCTACGTTTGGTGATTTAGCAGGGGTGCCCGGGTTCATGGGGTGAGGTTTGTCTAGGTCTTGGAGGCGAATGACCAGGACACAATGAACCCCAGATTCCTTAAACCCTTTTCACCCACCCCTTAAACCCTTTTCCTTCCCAGAACTCTCCTCTCCTTCCTTTCCCTAAAAAACCCTCCATACAGCATCCCCAAAGATGACTTAGGCCCCGAGGGAAATTATTTTTGAATAGCCAGGTACTTCCCCACCTTCCTCTTCCCTATTTCTTTCACTCCCCACTACCTTCAGCCTCACAACATACCTAAATTGGGGATGCCATAGTCCCACTGGCTCCAGACGGGAGCAGTTGGGACTCTTGTGACCCGCTTTAATAAATCCCTTCCTACATCCCAACCTTTACCCTGCTGCCCAACCGGGTAGTGACGTAGTTCCCCTCTCTTTACACTGTACCTGTACAGACAGGGGCGCTCTTGTGAGGTGTCATATAAAAAAAAGGATCGCCCTTGTGAAATATCAACATTCAGAATCGAAACCTTACGTGAAAAAGCCTTCGGCGGTATTTTCACAATGAACTATGTATATCTGTGTATGTGCAATTAACATAGACCTGTGCTAGACGGGATAGAAGGGTGCTTCGAACTCCCTTGCCCCATCTCCTTCCCCTCCCACATCTTCTTCAGCCTCAAAACCCTAATAAACTGGGAATTTCATAGTCTCACTTTCTCCAAGCGCTTGGGAGCCAAAAACAAATAATTTAAAAAAGATATTTGTGCGTATTTCAACATTACAAAAACGAACAAATTTACCACAAAGTGGGTTATGGAATATAAATTGCAGGTTTAGTGAATTAGTAATGTAACTATCTACTGCCTGCTTTTTGGCGGGTCGGGAGACTTATTGAGAAGTTCGATTTGTGAAGAATTTTATTAATTTAGATCAAGACAACGACATTTTCAAACTAACGAAACTAGTTTCCGAAATGTTTATCACTTTTTTACAGCTCCGATGAAGACATTCGTGCAAAACCGTATGTACCAAACAAACATTTGTTATTGGACACTATATTCAAATGATGTTTAACTAAAGTAAGAATCGTGGCTCCCTTATCAGGCACAAGAGCTCCTCTTTTCTGATAAGGTATACATGACTAAATACGACCTTTAATAAAATATTTTGTAAAATATGTATATATATATGTAACTCATATTTTTTATATTACAATAAAAAATAATAAAAAAAATACTTTTCAGCAACTTCAGAGTAATAATTGTTTCTAGTAATAATATACTCGTACGTTGTGATCGCGCATGAAGAAGTTTTTAAAATGTTTTTTTCTCAATACATTATCCCTTTGTACCTGCGTTGAAGGCCAATGGCACCGTGCGAGTAAGGAACTACTAGGATAAAAGCTTTATAATTAATTCACGTCCTGTACGCTCCGATAATTCGACGTGAACGGAATACGAACACTTTATTCTTTTTACCCCGATTATAATATGACCCCTCGCAGGCATCCATAATTGTATGGGCCGGTTGCCATGACGAACTTTATGAAATTCATAAGGCTTTTTCAAAACCAGAAAGTGAGTATTGGAAAGTTAATTATTACGACAGATTAAAAAATATATTTTGAGAAATTTCAACCTAAAAATGTATTCAAACAGAAAACGTCATTTTAGAGTGTATCACAAGTCTTACGGTGTTTGTTTTTGAAAAACAATTCAAAAAGGATCAAATCTTAATGCTCTAGTTTATGCCATTTTACAACTCTAGAATAATAACCAAACATATAAAAAATATTTTCCTCTGAACTCTAAGGTTTTGATAATGACAATTCGTGGTGGAATTTATTTACACTTAATTTATTTGCGACCCTAACCGATTTCAGCCTGTTAAGGCCATCTTCAGACTGGTTTCTCAATCTACAGTTTGTATACATGACATATGAATATGGATGTATATAACATAAGGATTCTATTGAATTTATATGGATTTTCCCATATTTGTTGCTACGCCGTCTTTGACGATTGGATTTCTGGTTATTCGGTTATTACTCGTAGCATTAGACGTAATTCTCGGGTTTATAGGTTACTTAAATATTCTTCGGGGAATTTTAAGTAATTTGAAAAGTCAAAAGGGGAGTTGTAAATAATTCATATTACTTAAAAGTACGGCATTTCCCAAACAATATTAAAGTAATCTGTAAACCCGAGGAAATTATCTACTGCTAATAACCAAATAAGTAGATACAAAATCGTCAAATACGTTATAGCAACAAATATGAGAAATATCCATACAAATTTTAAAAAATCCTTGTAGACTACCTCCCTCCCTCACCCCTATATATTATGCATATGAACTGTCGATTAAGAAACAATTGTACCAGTCTGAAGATGGCCTTATCAGGCTGAAACCAGTTAAGGTCACAAATAAATTAAAAGGAAAGAAGTAGTATATGTATTTTTTGTTATATTATTCCTTTAGGTTAGGTGATTCCGAACCTTGTTGAAAGACCGAAAATGTAGAGAAAAATATTTTGTTAAATTAAAAATTCATCAGCCAAAAAAAGAAATTTCCATCGTTAAACTGTATTTAGGAAAATTAATGCACATTTCACGTTTTCACCTTCCCTTGAAATATTACCACATAAGTACGGATCTTCCCCTAAAAAGCGTGCAAGGTCTTACTCAGGCTCTACAATATGGAGAGCACAAGGGCTGAGGAGGTAAAAGTAGCCTACACCGGCTTCTTGACACTGTACAAGCACCACATGCCACCTGACCTTTGACTTTTAAGGGGAGAAGAGGTTTACCAAGATATCTTGTGATGGTAATAATAAATTTAATTAAATGAAGACAATATAGACAGAAAAATCAGAAAAGATATTGGCTCCACTGGGACTCGAACCCAGAACCCTTTTCTTACATGGAAACAGCTCTACCGATTAAGCTACGGAGCCCATATTAATTCGGTCACTTTTAACTGTATCATACTTCGACTAAGAACTACCAACATTATCTTCACTTACTTAACGCACATATTATTGGTTACAAATTATTCGAGTCCCAGCGGAGCCAATATCTTTTCTGATTTTTCTGTCTCCAGATTTCGATTGAGTTTCGCTAATATTGTCTTCATTTAATTATATATTATAATTTGAGATTTTACTCATAAAGTTTAAAAAATTAATAATAAATAATAAATTTATCTCAAAAATAGTTATTAATATTCTTATCTAAGATTTTCCTCATTGGTAAAATTTTTAGACTTCGCAGGTATTTTGAAAGGAATCTTTAAAATACTAATTGAAAACAAAATGAATCCTTTTGTTTTTCACAAAGCCATCATTGTTTGACCGCTATTTTTTTTGTAAATTTTGTTCTAAAGATTTTGATTTCATAAGGACACTGGTAAAAAATATATTATTAGTAAACATCGGGACGGGGTTTTAAGAACGTTTCGTTTTCATTTCCTTCCCCTCCTCACTTATTTTGGCATAACAATATTCTATCCCTTGGGATTAATTAATTTAAACTTTATCGAGTTTGCTGTATAATTTGTTAGTGAATGGTGACATTGAAATAAGTCCTTATGCCTGGTGGGTCGAGTAGGTACTCTTAAACTGATTGTTAACTCTGATTATGCCAGGGTTAAACTCTGATTATACTGAGAGTACCTGTCGGCTGTAATAAAAGACTCGCACGGTCTTCCCCATCTGCTTTTCCTATCTGCTTCATTTGGGCTCACAACATAATGTGCATGAAAAATCGTTTTACTAGTTTTTTTTAGGTTACTATGTTTATTCAGTTTTTAATTTTACAACATTTTGTCTTATTTAAATCTTACAAAAGTGATTAATCAGTTCGATTGTAAGAAATCTCTTTGATAAGTCAATTCATTCCTCAGTAATTTTAGCTGCAACGAAAGCGTGCACTGCATAGAATCCAACCAAGCGCCATTATATTCACTGGCTTATAGGGCAAGCTGCCGCAAGCCTCGGATCCTGTGAACTTTCTGCCCATAAATAGTTGATTCTCGAACACTCGGCTTTACGTGACTCGGAAATTGCTGTGCGAACTTTAACGATCATCCGCAGTCAGTTTCAGTTGGGATAACTAATAACTACTATGATAACTACTCCATGCGCTGGAATTTAATAACAGGATCACATCTTTGATTATTATTATTTATTTATTTTTAATATTAAAAGATTAAAAAAATATACTTAAAAGTTTTGATTAGCCAAACAAATGGTTTGTCAGCAGGTGCCTGTACATTATTATTAGATAATGTTTTTATACTTATTTATAATATTCAGATATAAATTATATCAAATCAAATCAAATCAAATCAAATCAAAAAATATTTATTGTAAAATAAAAATTACAAAAGGTGTAGCTTATGGGTAGACCCCATTTCTTCCAGCTAACCACATTTATTTAATTACAATGTTTATATAATATTATTTGTTTTATTATAATTACAATGTTTATACAGATAAAATAACAATATACCAATGAAAAAAATACAAATATATATACCAATAAAAATAGGCGTTTCATTTACGTGAGGTATTCACTCAACGTGTAGTGACATTTATTAACAAGGAAAGTGTTTAGTGACGATTTGAATTTGTGTGTATCTTGTATTTGTTTAATGTTATGTGGAAGCTTGTTATACACTTTAATGGCCATGTAGTATGGTCCTTTTTGGAATATTGTTTTGTTTGCCTTTGGCATTAATAGGTTTTCTGTGAGCCTTGTAGCGTATTTATGTGCCAATTTACTGCCAATTCACACATTTCGATCCCATGCAACCATTGTTAAATTTACCGCTATGGCGATATTAATTTTAGACCATATTAGAATTTATTTACAGGGTCGATTTTTGCACATACATATACGCTGCAGTGGCGGTCGGTAACTTTTTGTAGAAGGGATGCTGGAAGATTAATAAGTATGATACCTACTATAAATAAATATACAATCTGTTTAGCAGCCCACCAACAGTTGCAATTGCTGACAAAAATAGTATAATTATTGTAATTAGCTCTATAAATCCCTTAACACTCCGCAACATCCGTAATAATTATTGTAATTAGCTCTATAAATCCCTTAACACTCCGCAACATCCGTAATAATTATTGTAATTAGCTCTATAAATCCCTTAACACTCCGCAACATCCGTAATAATTATTAAAAATAAGACACGGCCACAAATTTGTGTACAAACTTAAATTTTAATATGTCTTAAAAACCATTTATTTCTTGATGTTATGTTCAAAATGGGAGTCGATTTTTACAATTTCCAGAATATGTTTTTTTGTGCAAATGACCGTGATACAAAACTTTTTCGCATTAATGATTCAATTATGCTATCTCACAATTCACTATTTTCGTTTATAGCGTTAAAACACGTTGGTGAAGTTTCCCTACAATTTTCGGTAATCATTTTTTAATTTAAATTGTGACTGAAATGTGTAATCAATAGATATTCAATGACTCAATACTTCCGCGTCAGTTATTTAAACCAAATAGGTAAAAATATATCACCCGTGTACCTAAACATTCCCATCGAATTTTGTTTCAACACGATAACAAGTTTATTTGCATAATAAAACAACCGCAGTTTCAACAAAAATATAATTATTTGTATTACAGTATCAAGATTACATAAAAATAATTGAATTTTTAATTTAATACGAAAAACATAAGCATTGGTTCAAATGGGGTCACACTAGCGAAAATGACAACTTTTAACATTTATTATTTTTGCGTTGTCAGTTGAAGAAAAACAGAATATTTTGTCTGAACGTTTCGTATTTATATGTTTACGTATTTTTAGTATTTATTTAATTTTAAATAGTTTTTTTTGTATTTCTGGTGCATTAACTTTAAAATGATTAATTAATAATTCTAGACATTCTGTTTTGAAATGCGTCGCGCGACTACCCATTTTTTCTGTCTCGATCGAGGTAGATATCGGGCGAGATCTCTTGTCAGATTTGTGTGACTTTCTAAGGCTGTTAAATGAAAAAATAATCATGCATACTTGCATGAATTCGTGTTTAAAACAATATAAACTAAAATACGTGATAGCTCACAGCTGAAATTCTGACATCGGCCCATTAGTCCAGTCAGCCTGTGTCGTAGAACACCAGTTGAAGGAACTAAATAGTATAAAGCTAATTTTTTACCCATCGACTACTACCATTTAGACAAGTGTTTAGCAAAAAGTCCCCGCCCCTACCCCTCTTGCTTCCCCCCCTGTGCCCCCACAAACATGAAAAGTGTAAGGGTTTCGTAAATCGCTTCTATCTCGATTACTAAACAACATATCGGATTGAATTTTTTTTTATTCTCTTTGCTGTAACATTTTCTATAATTAATGTCCAGTCAACTTTCGTCGTAACTTTTACCGTTTGTTTGTAATTCGTATGATAAGGTAAAAATTTGCATATTTTTTGGCAAGTAATTTTACTTTTTGTCACATAACTTTTTACGCCGACATTTTATGAAAAAATATTTTCCACAAAAGTTGTAGTCCCTATTATTACCTTTAAAATGATATATTTTAATGTGTACTTTATGTACTAGTAAACGCCAGATATCAGTCCAGTGGCTAAGACTCTTGACTCACACTCCGGAGGTCGCGGGTTCGAACCCGGCATGCGCAAATAAATTTTATTTGATTAATTTGTGTTATTTCACAATTAATTCATTTAAAATAATATATAGTATATTTGCGGCATGTTCCAGAGTGGAAGATACTATCAGTATCGCCCTGGTGTAAGACCACCATTCAGAATTGAAACGTTGCTTGAAAATGGCTTTAGCCGTGTTTAGTGACCAGATCTGAATAGCCAGGTACTTCCCAACCTTCCTCTTCCCCACCTCCTTCCCCTTCCCACTACCTTCAGCCTCACAACATACCCCAATTGGGGATGCCATAGTCTCACTGGCTCCAGACGGGAGCAGTTGAGATTCTTGTGCGGTATTCACTGTAAAAAAAAAAAAAAAAAAAAAAAAAAAATCAACCGTGAATGCTTGGTGCGCACCATCCCTGCGTCGCTCCGCGACACTGATGTCGGAACTTGTTCCCTCACATCCCGACTTATCCTAGCCTGTCTTGTGCCCTTTGTAGTACTAGTGGAAATCGTGAACGTGAAATAATAGTTATTCACTTTGCTGCTAGGCCCTGCGGGCGGCTTTTAGTTCGGCTTCGCCCGGTTTGAGTGTTTGTGACCATTTTGTAAATCCAACAGGAACTGGCTCCTAAAATAGCCAGTTCCTCGGATCTACTGTAATCCTGTGACTCCAAAAACACCTGTGTCGAGTGATGTCCGAGTTCCACGTGTCAAGACATGCGACTTTGAAGGTAAATTCAATGTCCCAGTTTTAATGTATACTAAAATGGAGAAAAGTGGCTTAAAGTCCTTAACAAAAGAAAACATTTCTGAAAATATGCCCACTCAATGCTTAGTCTCAGCTCGTAACATGCTTTGGTTATGTAGTTTTGCTTTTGTGCCAATTTCACTACCTGGATGGTCTGACAAAACTTTGAACCATCTTATGTACAGGCTTTGCCTTTTATAAGCATAGATCCAGAAAATCCGACTGCTATTTACTCTGCCCTTAGTTACGCTTCTAAAAAAACAAGTTAGCTGGCCAGCCGTGTATTGTGACATTTGACCAACCACTTTTCCTGAAAGCAGTAGACATTGTTGCAAGTTCTTCTATAGAAAGTGAAATATCTGGAGTAATCGTCAGACTAGGCGGATTCCATCTTTTAATGAGTTTCCTTGGTTGCTTAGGAAAGTTTATGGAAGGTAGCGGAATCGAAGAAATATGTACCTCTGTTTATGGAAAATCAACGATTCCTCACATTATGTCAGGACATGCTTACGCAAGGTCTTATAGAGCTCACATGATGACCCAGGCAGCTTTGATATTACTGCTATTCGAGGAATGTTCATTGTTCATCTCTTAAAGAAATGATTACAAACGACTTTAAGGATATTAATAACCAAACAATAAACAAACAAACAACTGTTGAAGACGCCATGAGAGATTGTAAAACAAATGAAATAATGAAAAGACTAGAAGAAGTGTATGAAGATTTGGTTAAAACTAGTAGAACTTCAAAACCGTGGCTACGAGAGTTTAAATTGGTGAATTTGGTTCTAGACTTTATTCTGGCAGAGAGAATCGGCGATTGGAATTTGCACATTAATACAGTCAAGCAAATGATACTGTATTTCCATGCTGCTGGACATTCGCTCTACGCTAAATCCGCACAAATATACTTACAACAAATGTTGAGTGTACAAACGAAAATGTCAAATGAAGACTTCGAAAGGTTCGTCAATAAACCTTTCTTTACAGTTCGGCGTACAGATGGATTTTTTACCGGTATCTGGACGGACATGACCATAGAGCAGACATTAATGCGATCATCAAAATCCATAGGTGGGCTTACTCATGGACGAGGATTAAGCGTGAGGACGCTAACCAATTTCATTGCTTGTGCTCCTGGATCCCTACAAATTTGTGAGGCTTTCGAGAAGTTCTCTGGCTGCTTGACTCAGTTTAACGAACAGCACACTGAACTAAGATGCAGTAGAAGAGAAAGGGACTTGCAAGATATTAGTAAATTTCTCGGATGGCTGCGTATTCATAATCCTTTCCGACAGAGCAAAGATTTAATGTCTTTATCCTCTGGTCTAGTAGTGATAAGTTCGGGTGTAAACTGCGATGAAGCGTTGATGTAGGAATGAACTGCTTGAACGACATCGAAGGAAATAATTTTGCAGATGTTAAATTGAAAAGGAAAAATAAAGTTAAAACTATAGGCTCCGTAGTAAGTGGCATAAATGTGAGATCTGAAAAAGTTAATCAATTAATCCTGATCAGCTGTTTAAAAGGGTTATTTGTATGTCTCAAGGAACAAATAATCTCAAACAATACTTCAACTATGAACTCAGCCCATACCCTTTGTCTTTATTTGAAAACAATAAAATGATAAGAAAGGGAACTTAATCAAGTCTTATGAAAATATTTGAAAAATGGACAGTTAGCAACGAAGTTTTTGAGAATTTGCCCCCAAAAATATATGTAGTAGATGGAGGGTATCTTTTGTGTTATTTGGCCTGACAAAGTAACATATAGCAGCATCATAGAGAAGTATGTTGACACTGTAATGAAACGGTATATTCCAACCATTGTGGCGGAGGTAGATGCAGATACTGAAGTGGTCGGAAGAGCAATAGATGTTTCCCAGATTCAAAGTGGGAGGCCTGTAGTTGTTGTCGGACAAGATACTGATCTTTTTGTTCTATTGTTAGGGCTACCACAGTGTCAAAATGTGCGACTATTCTTTCACAAACCCTCTGGCACACCATCAACGTATGACATCAGCAAGATTCGTGAAGAGATTGGTGATATGAAGGATGTGATATTATTTTTGCATGCTATCACAGGATGTGATACCACGTCTTATTTATTTGGCAAAGGCAAAATTAACGCGTACAAATTGCTAAGTTCATCAAATGATCTCCGCACAAAAGTTTTACAGTTTTATGAAAAACAGGCAGACAAAAATATTCTCAAAGAGGTAGGAGAGGCTTTTGTCTTGAAACTATATGGATGCACAAGGACTGCATGTCTGAATGACCGTAGATATTCAATGTACCTTAAAGCTGTTGCAAAAATGTCATTAAAATCCAAATTTAATATGGCATCCCTCCCTCCAACATCTGGTGCTGCTTCAAAAATGGATCGGAGATAAGGAAATCACCGCTACGGACTGGAGATGGATTTTAACTGACAACATGCTGTACCCAGTGCACTCAAAAAAACCACCGGCAGCTGAATAAGTTATAAACTTAGTTTCCTGCAACTGAAAAAGGCTTGCAAAAATAATTGTAGCTGCTTTAAAGCATCACTTGATTGCACAGAAATGTGCGGGAGCTGTGGCGGATCATGCAGCAATTTAACTTTGGTTGAAGTCGAGGAAAATGAAGAACTTCTCATGGAAGTTTAAGATATCATAAAATTAAGATACCGCAATTATTTTCTTCTAAAATAACATCTTTAAAAATATTACATGCATTTTCAAACCAAAAACTATTTAAAATACCTATTTTCGCTGAATACTTATTATTATTTGAAACAAATTTAAAAAGTGAGGAATTTAGGTTTCACCGAGACTCGATTAGTTTTATTTATAGAAAATGCAATAGTGTACCTTAAAGATTCTCACTATACAACAATATTTGCATTGCAACGCCGCGCCGGCCGGCCTCACCTCGACCGAACCCGCCATGATAATTTCGCTGGATCTC
Source organism: Limnephilus marmoratus (assembly GCA_917880885.1). Lineage (NCBI taxonomy): Eukaryota > Metazoa > Arthropoda > Insecta > Trichoptera > Limnephilidae > Limnephilus > Limnephilus marmoratus. The sequence goes on from OU862926.1 coordinate 6,139,375, forward strand.
CAACAAAGTAAGTACTATTTTATATCATTTTAAAGGTAATAATAGGGACTACAACTTTTGTGGGAAATATTTTTTCATAAAATGTCGTCGTAAAAAGTTATATGACAAAAAGTAAAATTACTTGCCAAAAAATATACAAATTTTTACCTTATCATACGAATTACAAACAAACGGTAAAAGTTACGACGAAAATTAACTGGACATTAAATGTAGACAATATTACAGCAAAGAGAATAAAAAAAAATCAATCCGATATCGTCGCTTAAGTTCTAACACCGCGGAAGTCAAAAATAACAACTTTTCAGGAGAGCAAAAAAACCGTGCCTTTTTATATATTGCGATCATAGTGCATATGTTTTTTAATGAAAATTTGTAAAAGAAAGGTTTTTTTAAGATTTTTGTAACGGTTGTTATAAAATATCATTCTTTGGATTATTTTTTTGACATACGCGGTGTTACCACATTGTAATACATAAAATGGGGAGACTTACGCTGAGTTATTATAAATACTCTGTAAATATTTATTTCAAATAAAATTAAAATAACGGTAGACTTATACCTCATAAAAAATTAAAAAACATAAAACATACTTCTACAACTTTCTTAACAGATCTTCTTAACTTTTCGTTTTAAATAATTAACAAATTTAAATAAATGAAGACAATATAAGCGAAACTCAATCGAAAATCTGGAAACAGAAAAATCAGAAAAACATATTGACACCTCTGAGACACGAACCCAGGACCTCTTGCTTTAAACAAATTAACTTTTTTTTAACCTTGATACTTATTTGGTATAAAATCACATCAAAAAGGAACATCAGCATCACTTAAATGCGAAATCAGTACTACCTTATGAACATAAATTATCAAAAATAACAAAAATACAATATACTGTAACGTAATTATTTTCATGGTAGTGACTCAATCGGTAGGTACCTACTTGCTCAGAAGGAGTTTTATTAATTTCGGGTGCCGTTGGAACGATTGATAACAAATTCAAATTGCCGGAACATTGTTCGATTGTTTTTTGTTTTAGAGAAAAGCAGAAACGGTTGTAAGGGGGACGTCATGACATAACGATGGATTGGTCGGAAGTTTTATTTTGTAAGGAGTTTTGATACTCCTAAATGATTGTGTAAATTTGCAATATTATGCGTGTAACAGACGTGATGCCTTTACGAGACTGTTAAATAGTACCGGGTCGCGGTACACGCAGGATGTTGATTGTTTTTTCGAGGCGAGGAAAACTTTTATTGTGATGATCACGAGATATCGAGTTACCTATGTAATATTACAATCTAATGGAAGTGTTTATGATGTCTGTGTGCCTGGTACCTAAGGTTGGTGTTCTTGTGCTTAGAACTGAGATTCTTGTGCCACGTACAATCCAATATCACCGAGGACAACTTTGGTGAAGACTGCAGGCACTTCTTAAATCACATTTACAGTCTAGAACTGCGGTTTATATCCTTTCAATGCTCAGAGATGGCCATCGGACGCATTGTGACGCCTTTGTGGATGGACTGGAATCTCGGCTGCTTCACTGTGTCATGGACATGCGAAGCGGCAGCTCTGGGGCTCTTCTCCAGCTATCTGGAGCCCTTGTCGCTGAGGTTAGAAGAGGTGCGCCATATTAACTATCGCAAGCTACGAATGATCATTTGGAGTGCATTCTACTAAAATAACTGAATTATCTCTCTCTCTCTTTCTACACCTTTCTTTATGAGTTTACAAAGGTATTTATGTAGATTATGTTATAGTAGATTATGTTTTTGCTTGTCAATAATAACAAGTACATTTTGTTTAATGTGAGTTCTTTTATTTACATCAGATAGTAGCTTTCTTTTTATCCCACGCAGGACCCTGAGATGATGATGAGAGCTCATGCATACGGAATTTCTCTGCTAACTGATAAGATACGTGTCATTTTTGACGCCCAACGTGTCATTTTTGGCGCCCAACGTGGGGCACGAACCCACGACCCTGAGATTAAGAGTCTCATGCTCTACCGACTGAGCTAGCCGGGCGTTCGATGACCAATTCTGAGCATTGAAAGGATATAAACCGCAGTTCTAGACTGTAAATGTGATTTAAGAAGTGCCTGCAGTCTTCACCAAAGTTGTACTCGGTGATATTGGATTGTACGTGGCACAAGAATCTCAGTTCTAAGCACAAGAACACCAACCTTAGGTACCAGGCACACAGACATCATAAACACTTCCATTAGATTGTAATATTACATAGGTAACTCGATATCTCGTGATCATCACAATAAAAGTTTTCCTCGCCTCGAAAAAACAATCAACATCCTGCGTGTACCGCGACCCGGTACTATTTAACAGTCTCGTAAAGGCATCACGTCTGTTACACGCATAATATTGCAAATTTACACAATCATTTAGGAGTATCAAAACTCCTTACAAAATAAAACTTCCGACCAATCCATCGTTATGTCATGACGTCCCCCTTACAACCGTTTCTGCTTTTCTCTAAAACAAAAAACAATCGAACAATGTTCCGGCAATTTGAATTTGTTATCAATCGTTCCAACGGCACCCGAAATTAATAAAACTCCTTCTGAGCAAGTAGGTACCTACCGATTGAGTCACTACCATGAAAATAATTACGTTGCAATACATAAATCATTATAAAATGAAGTAAGGTATCGTAAAAATTGTGACAGTCAGGAGAGATAACTGACTAGTTCTTGAAGATGTTTCCATGTAGATTCATTATAAAGCTTTGACCTCGGGCCTGGTCTTGTCCTTTTATTTTTGGCTCTTCTGGGCAAATTCTTATAGTAATCTTGAAAGCTTAACTTATAAATAATAAGGCCATTAGGATTATACTTTTTTTGGCTGGAATAAGCTTAAATTCTTTTCCTTAAAATTGTAGTCAAAGGACCATCGGCTGACGGGTTCTTTATTTACTGAATTACACTTATCACAATAAATTTTGAAAAGATGATTCTTGTTTTCGATGATAGGCTCTAAATATTCTCTAGAAGAGGTCTCTAGAGCTCTACAGTAGTGAGAAGGTACTTTTGACAACTATTTAGAAAGTCTTTCAGAAAAGCTATCTCATCTTTCTTTGAGTATCCTTCTAAAACCTTATGAGTAAATTCGGGTTTCTTTGCTATTCCAAGCTCAGACGTTGATAGCCAATAGCGTACTGTCCATTGTTTAATACCAAACGTATTAAAAAGTATGCTTGCAGACTTGAACACGTCCATTATTTGCAGTTTCTAATAAATACTCTTTGGTCTCAATACGCCTAAATTATTTCAATAATTGGAGAATGAGGTATTCCGTTCCTCGTTTGGTATTGTATCACAATCACAAAGCTTTGTTTTCTTACAAAACTCGAAAGTACATCGAGGGCCAATTATTCGGGCTGGCCTAATAGTAGCATGTAATACCCTAAACTTTGGGCCATTGCTATCTCGCCGATATCCTAAATATTATTTTCCTTCTATTCTAAGTTTCTTGCTATTATTTTTAAACCAGTTTTTGTTCTCAGAACATCCCTTAGAACGTCTTTTTCGACCAGAATTAAGATCACCATGTTCGACCTCGTCATTCGCTAGCAAGGGACTCGCAATCGGTAATGGAAGGTCTGTTGTTTCTTCCATTAATATAGGCTCTATCACACTTGTTTGTCCAAAGTTAATATCAATGGGTTCGACATTCGATGGTAACAAAGGCGAGTGAACTGTCGTTTCTTCCATCATTACAAAGCGCCCTTGCGGTAAAAAGCGCCCTTGAGGTGATTTTTTCACGAAAATGGCGCTATAGAAGTCATCCAATTATTATTTTTATTATTACAACATGGCATTCAGAAAGTTCATGTACACTCATCTCGCCGCTTATATTGGCATTATCTGGAATTATAACAACAGGCAAGTTGTTAATGTCGAGGTTTTCCAAGTTTTCCTTGGTGGTGATATTTTCATTTTTCTTTTTCGGTAGTATTTTTATTTCTAGTTGTTCACATAGGTCAGCGATCTCTTCATCATCACTGCTTTCGTAATCCATGGTGTATTGATATCTAAATTAAAAGTAAGTAAATTTAAAACCGTGTATTTAAAATCGTTATAATATAAAACACCGCTTAAGTCACTTCTGCATTAAGCAGGACACCGCGTAAGTAAAATAACATTTTCATCTTATTTTTTACAATAACATAATTGATATTTATACTTAACTATACCTAAAAACCAAAATATCAAGATTTTTTCCCTTATACGAACACATAATATTATTAAAATGAATTAAACTTACCTTGATTTATAATGTATTTCTTCGGAGCTCAAGTCGCGACCTCTCACAATACGAAAGTAAACTGACTTACGCGCTGTTTGCATGACGATTTCCGCGGCACGGAGATACGCTGTGTATTTGTTTTCAAAATAAAACACTTTCATTGGTTGAAATCCTTGTTTCTGATTGGTTTAGGAGGTGCGTCTTTTGATTCTCTATAGAATGACATGCAAAAGTGAAAATGGCATTTTTTGGACTTCCGCGGTGTTAGAACTTAAGCGACGATATGTTGTTTAGTAATCGAGATAGAAGCGATTTACGAAACCCTTACACTTTTCATGTTTGGGGGGGCACAGGGGGGGAAGCAAGAGGGGTAGGGGCGGGGACTTTTTGCTAAACACTTGTCTAAATGGTAGTAGTCGATGGGGAAAAAATTAGCTTTATACTATTTAGTTCCATCTAAAAACACAGGCTGACTGGGCTACATAGAAAAAACAAATAACAGCCGTACAAAATCACACAAATCTGACAGCAGATCTCGGCCGAGAACTATCTTGTTTCCACAAAAGTTGATTAGATTGTTTTTTTCAAAATATGGGATAAACCAGTGGTTAAGTTAGGTTTAGTTTTTTTCCATTCGGTGTAGATCACACTCTAGAAATTAACTATTCAGTGCACTCAAGATAATGAGATTCCTAGAATATCTCCTGTAAACAGTGTGCTAAGCACTGGCAAAAGGAAATGGAGAATGGAGGAATTCGATGCACTCATACAAGAGGCTGGAAGGCCAGCACTACACAACACATGTGGACTATATAAAAAATAGTTGAATTGAATTCTGCTGCGTTTAGCGGCTGCACGTTCTTCCATTCGCAATATAACATTCCACCAGAGGGGAATATATTCCAAGCCTTTGTAGCTCCGCTAAAGGCAAGCTATACATTGATACGAACGTGTGCTTCAATGTAAAATAGTTGCAAAGGTTCATCGGTATACTTGCCACAGATAAATTTAATATCTGTTATTAATTTAACATCCGATATTGCTTTTGTTTTCATATAAATCGTTTTTGAAGTGAAAACTTCTTTAGCACCGCTGTGAATTGAAACTCGATGAAATGAAAAATAGCGACACTAAAAAGAGACAAACACAAAGTATTACATCTATAGGATTTAGCCTGCGAGAGAATGAGGCAGACTAATCGATGTCCTCTTTGTGCGGAGACCGTAGCCTCCCTACTCTTGTCTACTTTAGTTTTCTAAAAGTTTCACTTCTACCGCGTGTGAGCTGCACCCATTTTTTTTTGTAAATCCTGTGATTTAAAAATGAATGTTTCTTTGTTTGTACCTTATGCGTTCCTAAACCATTCATTCGATCGCGATGAAACTTGGTGATTTGTATTTCAATATATAATGGTCAACTCTGGCGTTATGAAATTTGTATAAAAAATTATAATAGGTTGCGTATTTAACGGGTGAGTGCGTTTCATATAGTTTAGCGGCAGGAAGGAAGGCGGAAGGTGGAAGGGAATCCGGGAGGGAGGAAGATAACGAAGAAGAGGAGGAGGTAGCGGGAGCGGAAGGGAAGTGGGGAAGGGGAATGCGGGAAGGAAAGGGGACAGAAAGAAAACACGAACACTTTCTTTCTTTGTGTGACATTGCAACGCATGCCAGGTGCTCTTATAATTGCATTGCATTTGGTCACAAACACCGTGTACAATCTGGAAGCATGCAAAACGCTCGTCCAACATTTGGTCACAAACACCGTGTACAATCTGGAAGCATGCAAAACGCTCGTCCAACATTTGGTCACAAACACCGTGTACAATCTGGAAGCATGCAAAACGCTCGTCCAACATTTGGTCACAAACACCGTGTACAATCTGGAAGCATGCAAAACGCTCGTCCAACATTTGGTCACAAACACCGTGTACAATCTGGAAGCATGCAAAACGCTCGTCCAACATTTGGTCACAAACACCGTGTACAATCTGGAAGCATGCAAAACGCTCGTCCAACATTTGGTCACAAACACCGTGTACAATCTGGAAGCACGCAAAACGCTCGTCCAACATTTGTACTCAGTTGACATTTTGTGAACTCTGGTAGTGAACCATTGTCCTGAAGAGACCCATGTTTAGGAGGGTGGAAACACGGAGGCCGGCAAATCTTTCCACAGCCGAGCTGCTGAACTCAAGAACGAGTCGAAGAACTGCTTAATAGATCAATTTTAACAGATAAATAATTTTTTTTTTTTAAACATTCGTACATAATTTGTGCGAAAAAGGCGGCGAAGCCGTTCCTTTTAAACCCAAATATTGATTACCTACTTTTTAAAAATGGTACCACAAAATAAGTTTGCTGTGTCAATTAAAAAGGCCCCGGTCAGATCTGTCCTTTACGAAATTTGATGTTAGAGGCTAGGAATGTCCTTCTGAGGCGTAAAGGGTTAACAATTAAAATCATAATTATTTATATTACCACGCAATTTTCATAAAATTTCAATGAAAACTTTAGCGCGTAATGTTTTAGATCCGTTCATTAAGTGTGTGCTTATTAATTAGTTTTCTTTTCACAGAAGTCTGAACCGCGCTTCATTAAAAAAACAATATTATAACGGTTCATTCGAAATCTTTGTAATCAACAGTTCAATCAAAACAAATCGATGTCCTTGATTTTGAGAGGTCTCTTAAATATGGAATTTTTTAAGTTTATTATTATGGTGCCTCGAATATACTAATTATGTAGGTATTCTTTCCGACATAATATTTCTGGTTCTGAAAAGGTGAATAAAATGTTGGAAAAAACTAAAATAAAATCAGAGTATGCAATTCATGTAGAAGTAAAATTAGAAAGTCGGTAGATGCCACTTTTTTTTCTTTTGCCTGTTTACTTCTAAGTGGTTTGAAGATTGGATATTGATTTTATAAAAATATAAGTGTTTATTTTTGGGATTTCGTAGGATTCGAACCTCCGTTCGCTGGTTGTCTCTGCTCGCTGAGTTTTGTCACGCGCTTTACGCCACTACGCTATCGAAAGCTCGCGCGGAGCCGTGAATTTACCGCATTATATTAGAACCGAGAACCCATCAATAATAAATTATAGTGAGGCACTTCCGTTTCATCCGAATTTCAAATCGCAATGGGGCTAAAGAAGTTTCACTTTAATAAAATTTTACATGAAGATACACTGAAAAAACTCTATTAAAAGTCCAGGCCACAAAGTCGTAGAGTACGCAGCATAAATCGCTGAAAATTAGATCATCAATAATTACTGGAGTTGGTAATTTATAATTTATGCCTTCAAAAGTTATTCTGCATTCATTCAATTATCATTCCAGTTTAACATTATTACATCATAAATTTTTGTTTCAGAAATCCTCGGAGACGATGGTTGAGCGGCTTGAGACAGTGCCAGTGTGAGGAAAGCAGCATGAGTGGGAGAGGGGCCGACCTCCTCCTGGGGGTCGGTGTAGTGCTTCTGCTGAGAGTTCCATCGTGCTCTCTATTCGGTGAGTTTCCAGGGAGGCGATGTCTGAGCGGCTTGAGACAGTGCCGTTGTGACGGGAGCAGCGTGAGTGGGATATGGGTGTATTTCTTCTGCTGAGAGTTCTATCATGCTCTCTAGTCGGTGAGTTTCCATTAGAATGGCTGGGCTGCTTGAGATAGTGCCGGTGTGAAGGGAGCAGCATGATAGTGGGAGAAGGGCGGACCTCCTCCTGGGGGTCGGTGTAGTGCTCCTGCTGAGAGTTCCATCGTGCTCTCTATTCGGTGAGTTTCCAGGGAGGCAATGTCTGAGCGGCTTGAGACAGAGCCGGTGTGACGGGAGCAGCGTGAGTGGGAGAAGGGCGGACCCAGGCGGACCTCTTCCTTGGAGTTGGTGTATTGCTTCTGCTGAGAGTTCCATCATGCTCTCTAGTCGGTGAGTTTCCATTAGAATGGCTGAGCGGCTTAAGATAGTGCCGGTGTGAAGGGAGCAGCATGAATGGGAGAGGGGCGGACCTCCTCCAGGGGGTCGGTGTAGTGCTTCTGCTGAGAGTTCCATCGTGCTCTCTATTCGGTGAGTTTCCAGGGAGGCGATGTCTGAGCGGCTAGAGACAGTGCCGGTGTGACGGGAGCAGCATGAGTGGGAGAGGGGCGGACCTCTTCCTGGAAATTGGTGTATTGCTTCGCTGAGAGTTCCATCGTGCTCTCTAGTCGGTGAGTTTCCATTCTGAACAAACAAGTTCTGAACGACATAAATATAATAGAAACAAAAGAGCTACGGAAGCATGATTGTTTTTTCGTTAACTTCACACTTGTAGGGCTGTATGATGGGACTGTTTGAGAAGAGGAAGGAGTGAGTACGAGTGTTGTAGGAGGGAAGAAATACTGAGGCCGGCAAATCGTTCCACAGCCGAGTCGTTAAACTCAAGAACGCGTCTTACAACCGATTGGTTCAATTGCGCTGGTTCTTCATTGTTCATTTTATTATGCATTCATCTTTATGTTAATTTTTCCAATAAATAAAATCGGGTTTTTGTTCATCTACTTTTTATTTTTTTAAATATTTTTTATATATACTCGTATAGATGGTTGGTTTATGCTCTTGCAATCTACTTAAATAAGAAACTAATTTTAAAAGTTCTTATAATACTTATACATTGTATATAACTAAGCAAAATAATTAAGTAAATAACAGATTTTTGTACATTATATTATTATAATGATATACTTAACATAATTAATTATATACATACAAAACATTTCAACTACCAAAAAACGGGGATGTTCTAGTCGTGATAGTCAAAAAGCACTTAAAAACTGTATCTTGAATAAAGGAAAAAACCTGTTTTTGGATATTGTATTAGTGAAGCCTTTTTAACAGATTCGACAAAGCTGTTGTAGACTGTATAATGAGGAAACCAGATCGGGGTATCATATTCCAATATGCTACGAACCTCAGTTACATATTTTAATATTCATCAGATATATATTTATATATCAGCTCTCAGGATTTTAAAAATGTTTCTTCTTTTGGCTTCCACCTGCATTACTGAGTTCTTGCTCTCTCAATACTAATACGAAACTCTTTTTTCATAGCCATGAAGTCGGATCGCCCCACTCCCAAGGCTCCCTGGCCTCAGTCCAGACTGCAGCTGCACGTGCCCGCCCACCTGGCCCCGCCCTACGGAGGAGTGCGCCTCACCAGCCCAGAGGACGAGGAGTTCATCGCCACCACGGAGGAAATACTGCCCTTCTTCCAGGACCCCGGCAATCTGACGCAAGTCACCGCGCAGCTGGGGCAGGACGTCCATCTGCATTGCAGGGTCAACGATCTCAGGGATAAGACGGTATCAAAATCATTATCAATCCACATTTTCGATTAGTCCTGGGTAGACAGAGAAGTACCCGATCTTTGTAACCCGCTCACAAACAATCAATGATCGATCAGACCTTTTCAAAAAAGATTCGATCGTCAGCACCCGTGCCCCGTGTTGGATGCCGGTATGGCGAACAACCATAGATGTATGAATTTTGCAGACCGGGCATACATCTCGAATCTTGTGTTAACGACAGACAAATAAAGATGATGGATACTTGGGGTACTACTAGTATGGGCGATCGATTAGGATTGATGGGATAACTTTCGGTAACTTCTCATCGTTCCCTGGGACAACTGCAGATCGCTAACAAATAAGTAACAGTTCAGAATGACTGAGTGTTCTTAATATATTTGACGTCAACTGTTGTTTGGGATTGACCTTTCTGTAACTTCTCGTCGTTCGCTAGGACATCTACCGATCGCTATTGTACAAACAAGAGTTGAAGTCGAATATATAAAGAACATTTAGGATCGGTTGTTTAAAAAATATTGAACCATTCATCAAATATTTTAGTGTCCGACCGAAACAGGATTTTCTACCGAAACCGAAACCGAATCTTCGGTAGTTGTCTCAGTTTCGGCTGAAACCGAAACCGAAACTTTTTTAGACATGCTTAAAATCTATTGTTTACCGCAATTTGGCTTATTTTTTACACTTATAAGAGGGCATTACCAGAGAAAGCCGAAAAAACGTCATTTTCAAAAAAGTTTTTAGACGTATTGACTCTTTTCCACAAAAAATTATAAATGGATTTCGAAAGATTGTTCTTTTATCTAGCATAGTTATGTAATAAATTTTTAGATTTTTTTTTTTATTTTTAGTATAATAAGGTTATTCCATAGGTCGTTGGCAGATTTGTTCACTTACAAACTAATATATTTCAGATTTTTTTAACATTCTTATTAAATTTAGACATTATTGAAAAATGATAAATACTTATAATCAAAAAATAACTACAAAAGTACACTATTTTAATAGTTTTATCAACACGCCTTTCAGCATTTTTGGATGAAGGTATAAATTAAAGCTAATTTGGATTGAAATAAATTCGATATTGAGTTATAATTTTAAAAAGCTGGTACGGAGAATAATCAATCTTTCTCATTGTAACCGCCCTGCACGATCGGAAGAACAACTTTCGACGAAATGTGGATTTTCGTCCGCTGGCTGGTTAAACGCTCTTAAATGAAATAAAAAAAACAACAATTGAAGTTTGTGAAAAAAAATTTTTTTTTGATATTACTAAAAATTAACAAACTTGTTAACTACTTCTTGTAACAAAAATTTGTCAATAATCAACACTTATGTACTTTATGAAGAAAGGACCTCATTAATTCAGTATTTTAATTTAAATTACGTTTACAATCACAACATTCTTTTGACTAAATTTACCATCTTTGAGGTTCGGCAGAAAATCTGCCGAAATCGAAACTGATGCCGAAACTAGATTTTTTTGCCGAAACCGAAACCGAACCTTCGATCGGTCACTAAAATATTCGAAGTTAATTTTTACTTTCTGTGAATGTTCTATTCGAGTTCTGTGATTATTTCAGCTTTTATGAAGCAACTGGCCTATAATGATGAATAGAACTTACACGGAACATGAAAATTAACTTCAAATATTTGATGAATGGTTCAATATTTTTTAATGAATTGTTCTAATGTTTTAAACAACCCGTTACTTATTCGTTAACTTTAAGGGAACGATGAGAAGTCATCGATCATGTCAATAATCGATCGACCGTGCTAGGGGGCCTGAAATCTAAAATAAACTATCATTCATCATGGTGGGCATCGTTCTCTTTTCACTACTGTACCATTTTTTTCCATGTAAAAGTACCCGATTACTTCGCCAGTGGGTCGTTAGCGACCGGGGTCGTGAAAAATGATGATCGACCCAATTCTATTTCCGTTATTGGATTATTATTTATCAATGAAATATTTTAAAAAAACTAGAAATATTTCGTCATGTATAAAATATAAATATCATTTATTATTCCTAATATCAGGTATCCTGGGTAAGGCGGAAAGGGGAGAGTCTTCACCTCATCACCTTCGGCCACTTGACCTACAGCAATGAAGCGAGGTGAGTTGAATTACCTACAATAATTACATTTTATTTAATTATTATGATGTACCCCTCCTAAGCCAAGGAAGAACACGGAAATTTCCTAACAAGCCCACTTTGAATTGAATGTTTTGTGGATTAATTTTGAGCTATCGTATATTTTATTGACCGAAACACATTCCTAGAACAATAAACTATGTACCAAAACAACATTACTTGCGTTAAAACATAGTTTTTTCACGCGCATGCGCAAAACTGCGCACATCCCCGCGCATCGGCAAATAAAATATAAATTATTTTGACTGGCTAGGCGCATTGCAGGTTTCGCTACGGTAAAGGGCGAGAATAGAGCAAGCGATTCTGACCTTGTTCTTCATACACTTTCCTCATACATGAGGGTCAAAATCACGTGTAAATTTTTATTTATTTTTCTCATGACACACCGGTGCACGAGCGGCAAGGGCTGGAATTCGGTCTGTAAGCTTCACCCGTCATAATACAGAGACGCCCCTAGCATGGCGGGTTAAAAGATACTAATAAAAATATAAAGTATAAAATTTAAAAAAAAAAACATTAAACGCACTGACTAAAATTTAAATGAACTAAAATGAAATCATGAATTATCACAAAATCTGAAGAATTCTACGCCTCTAGCGGCGTACCGCAAGGTATCTATTTAGGCCCTGTACTCTTTCTACTTTTTATTAACAACATAACATCACGCTTCTACAGTGTTAAATCATACTCTTTGCTTTTAACATTAAAATTTATAAAGAAATTATCTATATTAATTAATTTTTCGAAGAAAACTTCTTCCGATAGAAAAAACTTATAAAACTTATTCCGATTCACTTTGTGATGGCATTATTTATTTTATTAAAAGACAAATAATTCTGTATACATCAATTTATTTTTATACACACTCTACATGTTTCATGAATAATGTTTACAATATCATCAGGAGAGTAAAAGTAAACTGAAGTAACAAATTAAATACAAACCACAGATTAAATACAGGGGAAGAGGTAGAAGGAAGGGGGAGGGGTAAGAGTGGGGGAAGTTTTTTGGAATTTGGGATTACATCTGCATATAAAGCATCGTAGATAATTGGTTTTGAAATCTTAGAAATATGGAAAAATGTTAATACCAATTCATATTATATCTCTACATAGTTTAAAATTAAGTCGCTCTCGCTGTCTGTGCGCGTAGATCTTTTAAACTACGAAACAGATTTTCATGCGGTTTTCACCAATATATAGAGTGATTCATGAGGAAGGTTTTTAGGTACATATATTGTCAAGGTTTTGTGTAAATTAGGGAGCGGGCTGGCAAGCGGGCAGCGGGCAGCGGGCTGGCTAGCGGTGTGGATTTGATTTAACAGATGGCATTGGTTATAAAGGATTGGTAATGGCGTGGCGTTGTGTTTCGTTAGCCATAGCAACGTGTTTCCGGGTCTGCTAGTAATTAATAAACAAACAAAAAAATATGAACCCACTAATGAATATTTTTCCACTCCTTTCCCTTTTAATGATATTGTAATCCCTAGTTCCAATAAACTTCCCCCACTCTTACCCCTCCCCCTTTCATCTGCCCCTTCCCGTGTATTTAATCTATGATCTGTATTGAATTTGTAACTTCAGTACATTTTTCCTCCTGACGATGACATTGTTCATGAAACAAGCATAACTTTCTCTGGAAACAAATCTCCAATACTATTAAACTACGCAATAGACGTATACGATTTGACATACGTATTAACTAAAATGGAGAAATGATAAAAGACCGTGGAGTTATATTTGATAAACAACTAGAATTTGTGCACTACACATTACAAACAATAGCATGAAAAGATTAGGATTTTACTGAGAATCATTAAAAACTCTAATTCACTCCCTGACATGTAAATTATCTTATTAGTTCGTAGCCAATTAGAGTCTAACTTCGTCATTTGGTCATCTCGCCAAAAAAATCATTTTAAAAATGTAAGAATTCAGCGAAAGTTTCTACAATTTATTAATTTTAAGGTAAATATCCTCTTAGAACTATACTTTTTTATTATACAGGGTGTCCGTGGGTAAAGTGCATTAACTTTGGGAGGTGATTCTACATGATGCTAGGAGTGAAAAAGTTGAACAACTTTTTCCGAAATTCCATCATTTTTTCCCATACAAGAAGACGTACCTACTAAAAATCCTTAGTGTGAGGTACGATCTTACTTGCTGAGACCTGCCGGACGCCTGACACGATTGTGATTGGCCCGTATTGTAAGAGCGAAAAATAATAAATTTAGCCGCACAAGCCGGCCTAATTTTATCTCTTTACCCCAAAACTACCCCTAAAAGTTGGAATTTCGAAAAAAGTTAGTTAGTTATATATCTTTTTTACTTGTACTATCATGTGGAATCACCTCCCGAAGTTAATGCACTTTACCCCCGGACACCCTGTATACCTTAAAAAAATATTTATACTCAAACAGAAACTAAATGCACGGTCAAAGTCCATAGTCAGTAATAAAATTTACGGGTAAAGTAACACGAGAAGGTTCACTACTTAAAATTAATTTTATTAAACAAAATGTTTTTACTACCTTCGGGTCTGAATTCAAGTGTCTTGAAGTCCGAATTTAAGGATTTTGACGACCTCCGTAGTCCAGTGGGTAAGACTCTTGACTCACAATCCGGAGGTCGGGGGTTCGAACCCGGCATGCGCAAATAAATTTTATTTGATTAATTTGTGTTATTTCACAATTAATTCATTTAAAATAATATATAGTATATTTGCGGCATGTTCCAGAGTGGAAGATACTATCAGTATTGCCCTGGTGTAAGACCACCATTCAAAATTGAAACGTTGCTTGAAAATGGCTTTAGCCGTGTTTGGTGACCAGATCTGAATAGGCAGGTACTTCCCAACCTTCCTCTTCCCCACCTCCTTCCCCTCCCCACTACCTTCAGTCTCACAAAATACCCCAATTGGGGATGCCATAGTCTCACTGGGTCCTGACGGGAGCAGTTGAGATTCTTGTGCGGTATACACTGTAAAAAAAAAGGATTACATAAAATGCATAGGTGTTTAAAAATACCTACAAGTGATCCGGGAACTCATATTACATATACCGGTGTAACAGGAAGTACCCAAGGGATTTTCACCATGGATTCCTGACATTATTTGGAGTAAAAAATGTTAATAAAATCTTGGTCTCCGGTGATATTTTTGATGTTTGTTTATTTATTTTTTCTACAAAAACATAAAAAAATGGTAGGTGTTGGACTGTTGGAGGCGGGTTGAGGGGTTGATCGGTTACTCGGCTGAGTGACCAATGATAACAAGCGGAAGAATTTTTTTTTGTTTGAATTTGAAAAAAAAAAAAATAAAAAAAATGTCATCCAAAAAGTCACCGGAGACAAAAATTTCATTTACATTTTTTACTCCAAATATGCTCAGGAATCGCTGGTTAAAATCCCTCGGGTACGTCCTGTTACACCCTGTATATTTCAGAATCAAGAAAATTCTTAAACAGGTTTTATCTGAGACTAATTAATAAAGTGGTCACCAATTTATATACATTTAAATTTAAATACTACTTGGTTTTTACCCCCCGGCTGGGATTTTACATATTTATTTTTTTAAAGACAAAAACACTTAAATGTGCACATCAACATAAAACAACATACTTTTTACACTACAATATATGTACATGTTACATCGGTAAATTTTTATTTGTAACTAGCTGCCCCGGCCACGCGTTTCTGTGGCAAACGAAACACAACGCCATATACCGCCATCTGTTAATTTGCATACAAATCAAATCCACCCCGACCGCTGCCGACCCGCTCGTTCTCCACATGTAGACATTCTTTATATATTATATATTTCAACCAATTTACACAAAACCTTGACAAATTGTAAACCTAAATCTTCCTCGTGAATTTATATATTAGTGAAAACCGCACGAAAATCCGTTCAGTAGATTTTTTTAGTTTATCCTGAACAGACAGACAGACTCGTCGAAGGACTTTAATTTATAATATGTAGAGATAAAAAAAATACATTTTACAGTTAACGGAAAACATGTAGATACACATATTTATTTAATTAACACGAAATTTATTCCATGTTATGTCGTAGTAGTAGTTCAAATGTTACATATCATGTTTGACAATAAATAATATAACAAATAATTTAACAGAATAACAAACTTAAGATTGATGCAAAAAAAATGGTTAATTAATTGTAAAAACCTATAGCATGGATTGGTTTTTCATCTTATGAAAACACTACTAATTATTATTACTAAATGTAGAAACATTAATTGTTTGCTGTTATAGTAGCATGATATTAACAACAATGGAATTTCCAAAGGATTTAGTCGCCTAATTAGCGGGAATAACCGCCATTGGGATTTCTAAATTTCGTTTCGCAGCGTATAATTAGGAATCTTCTGAAATATTGTTTTTAGAATCCAGTTTTATGTAATTCCGAAAATCGGATTTTAGAGGGTCGAATAAGTTATAAGAAATGAAAAATATAAATATTAATAATATAATGGTAGAGTGTCTTTCGAGTTTGGGTTTTTCGAAGATTTTACTGTACGTTAATCCCCGTGTGAAATTTTGGGAGTACACTTGGTATCTGTTCGACTATAGTTGAGGATCGGCGATGGATAAACGATCTACGCTATTTTTTTAAATTGTGAGCTTGACTGTTGCAAACTTCTGAGTGCGTTCAATTTAAGAGTACCAACTCAATTCACTACGCACAAAGGACTGGTAATATTTGCATTGCGATCTTATTTCAGTTGACTATGGCTGTACTCTAGATGTAAAATGATAATAATTTTGCCCCATTTATGTAAATGTGATGTATGGAATTGAGTAGGAACATTTTTGTTACGAGATGTTTGCATATTTACCCGACAAGTCCAGAGTTCGCGGTTTTTAGAATCGCCAGCATTATTTCACTACATCGTGTATTAGAGGTGTCATGGTGGATATACAGGTTGTATGCACACAGTTCGCATGAGTATAACAATACATACATACAGTAGATTAATAATAATTGACGGATTATAATGCAGGTGAAGGTGCTCTATTGTACTCTAACTGTACGTGAACAGTGAATAACAGCGATAACATGTTCTAATAATCCAATGCAAATTTAGCAACGTAATCCCATGATTCAATAAACACACCCAGTGTTCATCTTCTCATGGACTAGAATTGAATAACTAACTCATCGTTTTGAAATACTGTTTTAGCAAGTACGGTGTGCAAAAAGTCACAAACACACAATTAAACCAAATTACAGATATTCGATTTTTAGTCCAGAAAACAGTTTGTTAATATGCTTGGTGTTAACTTTACAAAAAATCGTTCAATGCGTTAAGAGCTATTCAGTGAATCCAAACTTAATTTATTTTGTTCCTTGAAATCTATAGTTAACGTACTACAGAATTTTTGTCTAAACCGATCGGGGTTTTTACTAAATGTGACCAGAAATCTTAAGCCTACCTGTCTGTTTTACCACAACACGTTTACAGATGATTTTGTACTTCTTATTTCTACCTCGGGTTGGCCCTTCTGCTTTTCTGAAGGAACTCTTGAATTAGAATGAAGGATTGGAGGAATCCTTATTTATTAATAAACAACGGGTTTAAAAAACCAACACCACAACAAACCAACTGACAGCGTGTTTACAAATAGCTCAAAATAATACACTTCATTACCAACCGAGATGAAGAGAGATCTGCTTGATCATATAGTAAATCATTAATATAAATTACAGTAGGTCTTAGTCCAGCTCCGAAACTAAAGCCTTTGATTTTTTTACTGTACAGAGGGAAATGATAATTAGTTTTCAAGCATTTTGCTTTTTAAACAGACTTTTAGATACATTAAATCAAAAACATTACTAAAACAAAAAAGATTTTGGTATATTGAATTAATACAATAAATAATGCAAACATATTAACGACCCACAGAAAGGGTACATATAATAAAAGGGGTTATTTTTTTAATATTATTTAATAATATTTTTTATGTTGGTACGTTATTTTCCCAAAACCGGTTTGTTTGGATTTTATTTATTTATTAATAAATATCAACTTTCTGATCGGCTTCAACGATTTTGTACATGAAGTTAGTGCACGATGCAGAGAAATAGTGTTAAAACATAGATATAAAAAATAATAATATTCATAGTACAAACACCAAAAGACTTCATATGACTGGTTCTTAAACTCAACTAGACGCCGAAGAAATAACAACAAAAAGCTAAAATAACCTGTACAAGCCGTCAACGCTGAATGTACCAGCGCGTGCCAAATTTTAAGTAAAATAATTGTTAAGGCGCCGCATCTTCGCTCAAAAAGAAGAAGAAGGAGAGATATGTAATTACGAATGTTAGAGGAGCGCGATAATATTTAAAGCGATAAAATCGTTGCGAAAATTGTCAAAATTTTTAATATTTGATAAAACCCGACTCGTTTAAAATAGAGCAAAAATCTTGTAGAAGGCGTCTTAAGAATCATTTAAATTAACATTATGATTTTTTTCACAACGGGTGGCGCAAAACTACCATTATGGTTTGAATCTTATTGTAATGTGTAATGAGATTCAAACCATATCGGTAATTTTGCGCCACCCTTTATAGCCTGTAAAATAACTGACACAGACGTGTTTATGATAATTTTCGGAGCATACTTTGCGATTTTTTTTTCTATTGAGGGAATTTCATATAATTCGCGTTTCGGTGTGAAGATATTACCTTAAAAATAACATATATTTTTTTAAGAGCTTAAAAACTTCAAATATTTAAGGGAGATATGTAAGAAATCGGTAGAAATTCGGTTAGCGGCGGCTTAACTACCTAATTAATTATTAGCAATCAGTTAAGCGTGTTAGCTGCCTAATAGTCCGTACTCGCTGATTGAGTTCCATTAATAATGCAATCAAGTTACAAAACCCAACTCAAATTACCGCTTAACGCCATGGTATTGGTTACATCCAGTGTATCAAATAAACACACCAACCCGTATCATTATTATCTATTTTTTATTTAATCATTGAAGACAATTTTTGCGACGCAAAACAAAAAATTTAATCAGAAAAAGATTCGGTTGCATCTAGGAATTGAACCCAGAACTACAGTCTTGTCGGGACTCTGCTCTAACCCTGAGTGATTAAATATTACAATTTGAGGTTTTACTCCTTAAGTTATTCCAAAAAATAAAAAAAATATTCATCCTAGGCTTGTAGAAAAGTCAACAAATGTCGCACATTAAAATAAAATTGGATATATTTATCCAAGACTCATTCTAGATTGCATTAAGTTCGGGAAGAATCTTGCAATCACACATAAAAATAGCAGCCAATAAAATGAACATATGTAAAGTTGGTAGTTCTTAAGCCCCATTCTGATTGAGCAAGTATTTTAGCGAGTGGAGAAAATAGTAGTAACTAACCGCGTCCGAACACCGTAACTTTAGTAGAATGGGTGAGTCAGCTCTGTGGTAGATGCAATCCATTTCGTTCCCTCCCCCCCCCCCACCTAGTACCCCCACCATGCGTTCCTGCGTACTGACAGGCGCAAACCGACTGTTTTAGCAGTGTTCATTTGAGAACGCGCGGAAATGTAATTGCGATTGAGCGAATTTGTTACCCTAAATTTATTTATTTATGCTGCTATTAATCTATTTTCGTGTCCATAGTTTATTTATTTTCATCTTACTAATTTATTCTTCCACCTTCCCTAAAACAAACATTAAAATAAGCATTAAAATAAGCTTAATTAGCGTATTTATTTTGCATTGTTGCGCCCGTCATCCGCCGTCATCTTGCAACGTTGAGCATCGAAAAAGGTTTGATATCTTCTACACCAGACTTTAATAACCGTCATCTTGGGCAGCGGGCACAAATGTACTCTGCTTGAAAATAATGCGAACGGTTTTCGGCGAGTCAAGTAGCGAGTGTACTCCTACTTGATCTTATTATATTACTACTTGATCAATGTGATTTTTTGATTTTTGTATGACGGGCTTATGGAGCACCGGGCCAATTTAGGCCCCTTTCTCCTTCAACTGAGTTATTTATGGTTGTAGAAAGTGAGATTTGTTTTTGTTTTTGTTAATTTTTAGTTGCAAAGGACATGGCTGCAATATGGGGGGCGATTATTTCGGAGGAGGTGGTTGGTGTTTGATTTCTTTTTCACTGCAGGGCGAGGGAAGAACTGGGTGGATACCACTATTTGAGGGACGGGGGGAAGGGTAAGGGGACTTTGGGAGATGGGGGAATTTAGTGGGGTAGTGGCAGATCGGGGGGAGGCACGTTGTGGCGTGGGGATTGCGTTGTCCTTGGCGAGGGTGGTGGGAAGAGATAGTGGGGAGAGTAGTTTGGGTAATAGAGAAGAGATTTGGATTAAGCGGTTGGTTTGGGGGGTGGTTGGCGGGTGAGAGGTAAGGGGGTATATCGTTTGGGAAGGTATGGGGGGGCGGACGGTTTGAGGAGCGATGGGGGCGCGTTCGGTTTGGATGGCGATGGGGGCGCTGTCGGAATGGGGGACGATGGGGGCTCTGACGATTTGGGGGGCGAAGATGTGGTGGGCGGTGTTGGGAGGGTGGTCAGTATTGGGGTCGGTGAGGGCCAGGTCGGATTGGGCGGCAGGGAGAGGGCGGTCGGTTTGGGGGGCGGCTAGGGGGGTGATAAGGGGGTTGCTGGTTGGGGTGATGATACTTGAATCGGGCTGGGGGGAGCTGGGGGGGGAGATGGGGGGGGGGGGGGGGCAGTAGGGGTACGCACTTGGTTTCTGCGAAAGGCCAATTCGCAGACGTGTAGTTGATCTTCTTGGGACATGTTGTTTACGTCAGGGTGGTCATTGAAGAAGTTGAATATTTCACGGGAGAGGCGTTCGTGTTCTTTTGGGTTTGGGCAGGGTGAGAGGGGGAGAGGGGAAGCCATGGTTGTTTGGATCGGGATAACACTGGGAAAAACACAATAGTTCAAAAGTTCAATCACTGATAGTCTGAAGATGTTTGGCGGGAGAAAGCACTGAATGTTTGTGGGTAATCCTCGAGACACTGGGTAACGACACTGAGGTAGAATGATCCTTTACTGTGAAAGGCACTTTGTGGTATTCACGAAACTTGTCAAAACTGGATCGGAACAAGCGACGGCGGCGGTGGAGTATGGCATTTTGCGAAGCCAGAGAGGCGCGACTGTCTTGGTCGGCAGTCACAGACGGAGTGTATATTTTTTGGAATTGACTACTTGATCAATGTGAACCTACCTTTAAGTCGAAGAATGATACATTTAAATATGGTCGAAGGGGATAGGGTCGAATAAGCTCAGTGGTTAGAGCAGAGCACCGGCACGGCTAGGGTCCTGGGTTCAATTCCGAGGTGAGACTTAATCTTTAAAAAAAAAAAATCTGTTTTCAATTTTCATTTGGGAATCGCTAATAGTCTTCAGAGATTAAATATTTTAAAAAAGTTGGTTTGTTGTCTTCAGAGATTAAGTGTCAAAACTTGAGGTTTAACTTATTTATTTAAGTTATTCTAAAATTTTAAAAAAAATTCTTTAAGCAAAACTGTCGCGTTACGAATAACATAAAGACATTTGAAAATCTCTTATTACCACCGCGCCGCGGTATGCGGGCAATGTTGTTTGTGTCGCGATGGAGGGCTTTAGGCCGAGTAATTGCAGTCCCAACATGACAAAATTCGCGAGCAGTGCATTTCACAAAAAAGGTAACATTAACATGGGAAAATAAATGATTTGGGGGTGACACCTAGTGCAAACGTTCACTTGTAGAGTAAATCCATTCGTCGCTCTTTCATTTGTGAAAATACTTCAATGACACGATTATTAAAGTCTGGTATAGAAGATATCAAACCTTTTTCGATGCTTAACATTAACAAAGCGTTAAGCCGATCTTGAGACATAGTGTTCCTCAGAAATATTTTTACACGTTTTAACGTAGAAAAACACCGTTCGCACTCAACAGTTGTCATTGGAATAGTACAAATTATTTTTAAAAGTTTAACCGTTTCACTAAAATACTCCACTAAGTTACATTTGATAAAATCTACGTTAATTGCAATGTTTTCAGTAGCACTAATTTTTAAACAAGTTTTTTTTTACAGAATAAAGCTTGCGAAAACTGTTAAAATGCTGTCAATATCGAAACAATACAGCACCGCGCCGGTAGCCGATGGCGTTAAAACATAACATTGTTATTTCGTCTTGAATTCGTCGAACATAACTATTTGATTCTAAGGGTTCAGCACACATTATGCAAGTTTAATTTTTTGTCATTTCCGCTAATGCACGCATCCACCATATGTCTTCTCTGCTTTCACACGTCAATCGTCGTTATGGGTCTATACCTGTCTTGCTTATTTCTCGGGCACAGGCACTCCAGCATCTGGAGATGATCCCAATAGAAATATAACTTCATGTGACGTCACGCCTGGGCATAACAAAATGTGCGCGAATTTCTTTCTCTCATGGAAGGGAGTTTAGACAATTGGTCAAGATTTTGTAACGCATTGGCAGGAATTCTTCGTGAGAGGATGTACTAATTTACACTTCTGACGTATATCGATGTTCGGCAGTGCAGTGCACATATGCACTAAGGAAGGGGGCGCCTCTGCTCCCAACCCCTGGTGGGACCCAGCCTGGGTGTCAACTCAGTCACTGACCGGATAATTAATAATATACTACCGTTTCGATTAATGGCAAAAATTATCACACTGTATAATCTACCTTTCTAATCGGATCTTACTAATATTATAAACGCGAAAGTTTGTATGAATGTATTTGAGTTTGTTACTTTTTCACGCAAAAACTACTGAGTAGATTTTAATGAAACTTTACAATAATATAGCTCATACATCAGAATAGCATATAGGTTATGATTCATTAAGCTAGCAAGGAAGGGGACGCAGGAGGAGAACAGGATAGGTGATTTACGGAGAAATTATGTATTTCTTTGAATATGGCATTGCAACGCATGCCAGGAACAAACTGGGTAAAAATAATGTAGGGAATACTGCTTATTATTTTATTTTATTTTCATACATCAACTCCGCCCAGGATGCCTGTACTCTAAAGAATACAAAACTTTTGTTAAGAGAGGAGAATCTATCAACCTACCGCCCAGAGTCAGTGCAGGTTTCTGCACAGAGTCGAGGTTTTCCCAAGCATTTTCGAACTGCAAAAGGTCCAGAGATGGCTCAAGATATGACACACTTGCGACGTGTGCAGGGTCAGCTTTGTTGACCGTGTTGATAACATGGTAATATCCGTCCCTAGCAAAATCCTAGATTTTCTCACCCCCGTGCATGAACTACCCAATGATAGCGTAGGAATCAACCATAATGCGATATTTTTTTGACATCCTGGTTTGATTTTCATACAGTACAACCTATCTCCCATTTTCCTATGTATTTAATTTCCCACACGATTTGTTTCACGGTTTTCCGTGCAACGTGTAAAAAAACTAAAATATATAGTACGAAACACGAATCGTCCGTGATCTGTCATAAGAACGTATGAACATTAAGAGCGTTTAACCAGCCAGCGGACGAAAATCCACATTTCGTTGAGAGTTGTTCTTCCGATCGTGCAGGGCGGTTTCAATGAGAAAGATTAAATATTCTCCGTACCAGTTTTTTAAAATTATAACTCAATATCGAATTTATTTCAATCCAAATTAGCTTTAATTTATACCTTCATCCAAAAATGCTGAAAGGCGTCATGATAAAACTATTAAAATAGTGTACTTTTTGTAGTTATTTTTTGATTATAATTATTTATCATTTTTCAATAATGTCTAAATTTAATAAGAATGTTAAAAAAATCTGAAATATATTAGTTTGTAAGTGCGCAAATAAATACACAAATGGACCAATTTTCGTCAAGAAATACATATACGTACATATTTTTTAATGATTTTATTGAAACTAAAATTAAAATTCTAATACATAACTTTGCTAGATAATGTATTGATTTATTTTACTGCATGATTACATTATTTGAAATGGGTGTGGTATAATACAAAAACTTTTTTGAAAATTTAACAAATCTGCCAACGACCTATGGAATAACCTTATTATACTAAAAATTAAAAAAATTCTAAAAATTTATTACATACGAATGCTAGATAAAAGAACATTCTTTCGAAATCCATTTATAATTTTTTGTGGAAAAGAGTCAATACGTCTAAAAACTTTTTTGAAAATGACGTATTTCCGGCTTTCTCTGGTAATGCCCTCTTAATGAATAAATTTAAATTCGTAAAACATTTCCCAAAACAGTTGTCATAACTTTTTGTTCACAGCATACAAACAACTACACTCTGCAGAGTAAAATAACAAACTCCTTTGTCTCTCGGGTTAGCAACAGGGGAGAGGTTAAGATAAGTTACCATGTTTTATGGGTGCCATAAGGCCGCCCAAATATAACTGAACCAAATAGTTTTCCATACTAAACATCTGAATAAGGAATTAGCCAACAACACTGTTGTTTACAGGCAATGCTTGGAACTGTATGCCAAGGTAAGTTGATATTTCTAAAGAGAGCTGAGTTCATTAGACATAATACAAGCCTTCCTTCTTTGGTGGCCTCTGTGGTCGAGAGATAAGGATCTCGATTAATATGGAGATCGCAGGTTCCATCTCTCCGGCTGCAGTGCAAGATTATAGGTCGAGAGCGACCAATTGGAGAGGTCATAAGGTCTCCCCATACTGGCTTCTGATCTGCCCCGTCATGCAGATGGTGGGCAGGCGAATCAGCCGCCAAGATCTGAACACCCGTTGAACCCGGGCATTATTCGATCATTAATGTACGAGAATTGAATGTATGAATATATTTCCGATCTGGATGGCAAATTCGAATAGCATTTGTGAAATACAATAATATGCCTGTTCTCCAGTAACACACGTACCATGTTGATGACAGTATTAAATTGTATCTAATGTTGGGAGAACAGAATATCCCATCATTATTGCTATAACGATATATTCCATATTTAATTAAATCGCTGTGAACTATAACATGACGTCGTAATCCAAGTACGTGCCACTCCATTGTATATACTACAGTAGGCTGTACTTATAAGTAATGAAAACATCCTTGTACATCGCGAACAAAATGACCTTTAGAAGCGCGCCAGGTAAAATATGGAAGTGCCATTCCACCTCTGTACGTACGCGCAAGTTTGTGCTCCTTGAATTCATCCAGTGTATTTTTAGAAACGGAAGTATGGAGATGTTTTAGTGTTATATATATATATATTTATATTTGTACGTTCAGTAATATTTAATATATTTAATACACTAATTTAAAATGTACTGGGCATTTTCGTTATTTGTTTTTGGGGTGTTATGCCGTGTTGCGCTACCTCCTTCTTAAGCCAACGTTTCGCACATCGTTGCAGTGTCCATCATCAGGGCAGATCCAGTAGATGTGTGACATCTAGCGGATCTGCCGGATCTGCCCTGATGATGGACACTACAACGATGTCCGAAACGTTGGCTAAAGAAGGAGGTAGCGCAACACGGCATAACACCCCAAAAACAAATAACGAAAATGCTTTTGGCCGTGAAAATCTTAAAACTTATCTGTACTGGGCTTGTTTATATATTGTTATGAAGTTTATTTTGTAGAACTCCATTGTAATTTTTATTTCTTTTATATAATGAATAATATTATTATTTAATTTTCGAAAATAGTTTATTATAGTCAAACTCTGCTATAAAATGTGAAAAAGTGATGAAATCCCTGAGTCATCGTTTGAAAATAATTCACTTAAGAGGAACGTTTTAGCTACCCGTTTCATATAAACTTTATTTTGGATTTGAGATCAAAATACTCAACTAAACTGAAAAATTATTTTTTTATTATTATTTTTGCATTTTGTATATCAAATATCAAGTACGAATATGACTTACTTTATTTATTTTTCCTTTAAATTATGAGATATAGGCAGAGATTTTAATGTTCATGATAATTTTCGGTGGCAACTTGAATTGGCAACAATGAATAAATGAAACCCATAAAAAAATTATTTGAGGGAGAATCAATTTATTTCTTTGAATGGCATTGCAACGCATGCCGGGTAAAAGCTTGTTCAATATAAATACTTTTTGGTCGCAAGGTTCACAGGACTACTAGAGAATAATCTTATCTTCAAAAGCACTTAATATTCCACTCCCTTGGAAAAATATCTCGGGATCAAGTCGAGATAAGGGCGGCGCGTGACGGACATACTAATATACGATATATATGTGGCAAAGGAAGAAATTAAACTGGAACAAATTTCTTGGCGCTTATCTTCCATCTCAGTCTTTCCCCACACCTAAAATAACTGACACTATCATAAGGGAAGAAAGTAAGGAGTGGTTAAACTACGTGCATACGGATACTTAGATTTGATTGTGGTAGAAACGTGCAATTTTCCACTGGATGTTTTTACCAATAACGTTTTACAATGCTTATTTTATTGGAACGTCAAACAAAACAGAAGATAATCTCAAAAACTCGGTACTCCGCTTAGTTTTCCGCCCGTCAACCCATTCAACTTACAATTCCCAAGTTTTTATTCATTCTAGTAGTTCTACCATTTCCAGAATTTTCACAAATGGGGATATTGTCGAAATTATGTGAAATACCTAATTAAACTAACTTAGTTTTCTTTTTCTGATTCCGGCAATAAAATGCATAATTTTAATAAACATTTTAACTAATTATTAATTTTACACGTCAAGACTCTAATTTTTGTTTACAAAGAAGCTATTTTTTATTAAAATGACTCTAGACTGAAATTAGAAACCATAATACTAGTTTCAATCAAGAAATGTGCTTCATGTGCAACGAACTCACTAATGTCGAAAATATAAAATATTTAGGAGTATCAATAGATATAAATCTTAATTGGAAAACACATATTAATCGAATCACTTCTAAATTAAGATATCTGACCTACATATTTTATAGACTTAAGGAAGTGCTAAACATTGAAAAATTGAAAATGATCTACTTTTCCCTGGTGCAATCATCAATCACTTATGGCATTATAGGATGGGGTGGTGCACTTGATACATTTATTAAGCCTCTACAAATAATTCAAAAACACATAATTAAAGTCATATACATAAATAAAACATTCTCGACTAACTTATTATACAAAGAAACTAAAATATTTAATATACCTACGTAAATTATTTATATTACAAACATTGAAATATGTATTTAAAAACAAAAATAATTTCGAAATAAATGAGAACAGAATGAGCAAAAGAATAAATAATACATTTTACACCCCACAAACCAATACTAAATTATTGCAGACACATAGCAGTTTCATTGGTCCTCGTTCATTTAACCTTCTACCACTACAAACTCAAATGATAAATAAAATGATAAAATATGTAAAAGAGGTAAAATTATGGTTGAATAATGTACATATTGAAACTCTATTTCTATTAATTTATGCTTCCTTCTACAACTCACTTTCTGTAACTTTCTAAACTGTAGTACAATATGTTTTCTGTTTATTTTTTTATAATAACTAAAAAAAAATTTTAAAAATCAGTATGTTTTTTCCATATTTTATAATAGCTGAAAAAAAACCTTTTCACTTGTTCTACCTATGAAATACTAATTTTATATTTTATATGTTTTTTAAGTCTATTTTATACTTTGGGTACTTAGAAATATAATATTTTGTTTTAATATTACCCACACTCAGGCAGTGCCTTAGTGGGTTTTCATTCCTTGTTCATACTATTTGTTATTATATATTATGTTATTATATGTATACTATTTGCTATTATACATTATATGTACAAAGAAATGAGAATAAATAAAGTTTTTAAAAAAAAAAAGACCTCCAATGACCGGGCATACATTGTTAGCAGACAGTATGAGAGTGCGTACATGTTGTTAGTTATTTATTTCACAGCATCACATCTCATCTCCGCCACTGGATATAGCTGAAATAAAAGTTTATTAATGTAAAAGAGGAAAAGTTAATAGAATAAAAAAAAAATACTTTGACGATATTGTATGACTTAACCAAAGCGGTCCTGCCGAGGATAAGCGGAGCCATCAGTCTAAAAATTTTATGAGCTAAAATAACTCTCTTATTACCGGGTTGATATTACATTTTTCCAAGATATTTTCAATTATTTTAAGGCATTCTTTAATGGGAATATTACTAAACAAGGATTTTACGTCTAAAGAAATGAATTGACAGTTATGCGGAAGATCAACAATCAACATGTTTAATTTTTTTAACTAGTTCTATCGTGTTTTTGACGCTGTATCGTGGTGAAAAATTTAAATATTTTTTTGAAGATGAAGTTAATCCTTTTCGCTAAGTTTGTTGCAGGAGCATTTAAATCCCACATAATCACTCTCTAAATTAGTGTCCCTGCAAATTGGATTAACCGATAATAAATCAATTCAGACACATTCAAAAATGGACATTTAAAATATTATAAATAAATCGTCCGTAGTTGGCTTCATCACAGATTGAAAATGACGTTACATTAATGTCGAAACAGCTGTAATTAAAATTCTAAAATACTTGCAGAACTCGATAATGACATTATCAAATTTAATTTTAATAAAATTTCTAAAAATATCTCATATTATATTAGGTACTTGTATCTCATTTTACGGACAGTCAGACAAAATATTATGCCAGTTTGCGATCTACTGGCGGGTTTATTATAAAATAACGGATCAGCTATATAAACCCCATTATAAATAACCAAACGCCATAAGGCAAATACAAAATTATTAAATCACTAATGACGAGCCGTGAACAAACATGCGGGATAATCTGACACATCAGTTCCTATTTCGAAAATGACAATTAATACAATTTTCTGTTTAATATTACATTTTAAGTACACATAGCTGGACTAAATTCTTGAAACGATCAGTTTCATTTTGAAAACACTTAAATTCAAAATAAATCCAAGTTCATTGAACCACAGTTACACTGTTGGTAAACAGACATACCCACAACGTGTGATAGTTACACTGTTGGTAAACAGACATACCCACAACGTGTGATAGAAACTTCACAATAAAAATAATTCATTTTCATCCGAGAAATAAACAGTATTTTGCCAACATGGCCACAATGTGACAGGATTTTACATAACTGCATAATGTGGGTATATGATTCTGGGACAAAGTTCAATAAAGTTGACAGTCAGCAGTCGTGCGAATGCATTCTGCACCGCGCGCTATGCGACACGACTGCTATCTGCTCCTGTCGGGAGTCGGGACGATGGGGGTTATATCTTTTAAACTTTGCGCGGAGTTTGAAATAATGTTACTCTGTTACTAGAATCTTCGTCTATCAAAATACATTCTGCATATCTTTGTGGATATAGCAATAGTTCCACCTCAGCAAAATATCAAAGTTATATAACTAAAGGTGCATAATATCTGTGGATGATTTTCGTTGACACTTTGAATAACAAAAAATATATTTAGTGCAAAGAAATTACTGACAAGTACTTCACAAATGGTACGTTGTGAGAATGAATGAAGTAGCGAGGGGAAGTAGATATTATGGAAGAGGATGAATGGGCAGATCTCAGCTGTAATTTCAAGCAATATTCAATTCTAAATGGTCTTATAATGGTCATGATGAGAGTATCCTCTCCTTTTCCTAATCAAAAATACTAATTTCAGCTGTGCGTCTGTGATCGTAACTCTGGTTTGCTCTGAATGAAGGCATGTTCGAACTAGTCGAGTGGCGAGTAACACGCCTCAGTTACTTGCCAATTTATTAATAGGATCAATCAAATAAATTATACTCAGGAGTTCGCAACAGTCGACCTCCGAATTTACAATTTTAAAAAAGTATGATTAGTTGCATGTACTTTGTCGATCCTCAAGTGTATGTATTTGGGAAACGAGTGTGGATGCTGGACCATTTATTGGATAACCAACAGTTACAGGTTATCCCAAGTGGTTTGCTACTTTTGGTGACATAGCAGGCGTGCCCTTGTTCAAGGGATGAAGTTTGTCTAGGTATTGACGGTACATGCATTTACCCACATAAAGCATGGATCTGGAGAGACTGGTTATTGGAGACATTTTACCTCTCCAGCCAGA
Source organism: Limnephilus marmoratus (assembly GCA_917880885.1). Lineage (NCBI taxonomy): Eukaryota > Metazoa > Arthropoda > Insecta > Trichoptera > Limnephilidae > Limnephilus > Limnephilus marmoratus. Next base: position 6,169,205 of record OU862926.1, read on the forward strand.
CTCTCTTGACCCATCGCATTGTACCGCAGTGGGAGGGCTGGATTCATACGTTCGTCACTCCTGGATACATTGAACTCCAGATTCTTAACCACCTCTCATACCTATTTCCTTCCCAGAACTTCCTCTCTTTCCTTTACTTAAAAAGACCCTCCACACAATATCCTTTAATATCATATAGATCCCGAGGGAAATTGTTCCTCGCAGGGCTTTATGTGTAAAGCTATTGTAAAAAATAGATTTGTTCTAAGGGATTATTCATTTCGTATTGAATGATGTTGTAATTTATTTATTACACGCCCCAGTGGGCTTTTTTTATAAAAATTTTACAAACTATTTGTATCAAAGTGAATACTTAAAAATTTAAACAATAAAGAAAATATAAAGATAATGACAAAAAACGTTGCAACAAAACACAAAACAAAATACATAGATAAAAATAAAAACAGATACTAATAATCCTCACGCATACGATTGAATTTAACAGATTCTTCTAACAATATAGTAGTAGCATAGAAGTTATTTGATAGGTGCATAGGTCTATTTGTGTCTTAAAGAATAAAAGTGAATAGAATATACAACATTTATACCGATTAGTTTTAATATGAAATATATCGCCCAGATTAGAATACGCGCAATAAGCGGGATTAGAATACGCTATTAAATTACGCCTGTCTCAACACAGGTATACCCTAGGGAGACAGGCATTGAATAATGTAATATAAACATTCCTTATATAGATAAATAAATAAAAATAATAAAAAATTATTTCCGAGACTGTGAGTCTCGGAATAGGAGAATTTGATAAGCTAGTGTCTTGGTGTTATTGAAGTAAAAGTGTAATAAATGTCGGCATGATTTTTTGGGAACATGGATATTGATAAATTGAAGTAATTCAGGACAGTCAATTTTATAATGCAGTATTTTATGTATGTAATAGTATCAAATCTGTGCTTATTCTTCTTTCCGAAAATTTTAATAGTGACATTTTATCCAGGAAGTAATTGTAATCAATGTTTTGTATATGTCTATGCAATTTACAGTTTATAAACCTTAGAATTTAATGTTTCAAAGACCCAATCTTGTCTGATTACGTCTAAAAGGGATCAAAATGGAAATCTAGTATCTTTCAACGGAAGCAATCTTCCGAACAGGCCCTCCATTGATATGCTTGGTGTAACCCTAAGTGACCAGCTCAGGTATGGGGGCTCCATCGAAGCCCCTCCCAAAAACTGGTCGTACTGTACAGGGCCCGCAGATACTTTAATAGTACACAACTGCTAACCCTGTACAAATCACAAGTGCGCCCCACGGTTGAATTTGGCATCCACCTCTGGTCTGGAGCTCCAAAATACTTGAAAAATACCCTCGACTCTGTGCAGAAACGGGCGGTCCGTTTAATAGATTCTCCCATCTTAACAGACGGATTGCAATCTTTAGAGCACAGGCGTCGGGTGGCAATGCTATCCTTATTCTACCGGTATCACAATGGAAGATGCTTCGAGGAACTAGCATCATTGATCCCTTCGGCACTGGTGCATAGTCGGGAAACACGCCAAACGCGTGCCCAACATTTGTACACGGTTGACATTTGTCACATGAGAACGGGTCGTTTCTTCGACTCGTTCTTGTGTTCAACAGTTCGGCTGTGGAATGATTTACCGGCCTCTGTGTTTCTTCCTTCCTATAACATGAGTCTCTTCAAGACCAGTGTTCATTCCTTCCTCTCCGCAAAAAGACCCTCTACACAGCATCCCAGATGAAATTATTTTCCTCAGGGCCTCCAGTGTGGAGTTAATGTAAAAAAAAAGAAACTTACGTTGAATCTTTCCAATGTTGTCTGAATGAATATTGTAAAAGGGAGACCATAACGTAGAGTTACTGTTAATGTTATTTTTTATGTTACCGTTTATGTTAATGGTTACGTTATTATTAATGTTATTGTTTATGTTACTATTTATGTTATTGTATATGTTACTATTTATGTTATTGTTTAATAATAATAATAATAATAATATTTATTTCTCATAAAATTATACAATGAAACATATGTGGAAACTTTGACTAGCCAACTAGGAATGGATCCTGTTTTAGGCCAGTCAAATTGACAAATTTAGTTCATATCATAATTTCATACTACATTGATTAATTATATAAACATATTATTTATTGAATGAAACAAGTGTTACGATTGAATTCCTCGTAGAAGCTTTAGTTAATAACTACAATTTTGAACTCATAAAAAAAGAATAAGCGAAGAGAAAAAAACAATGTCTTAAAGTACAGATTTAGTATCGAATGCTTGTTTAACAATAGATAAATGTTTGGACATGTGAATCGCTTGCAAAAATTGAGAATCGAGACAATCTTCAAGTGTGATGACAAAATCCATATTATAATTAACGTGGATGTATAAACATGATTACAATAAATAATTATAATTAACGTGAGTGACGTATCCCTCAACTTTACGAGCAGGTAAAGAAACTCAAAAAGAATGTGACTCGAAAAGGATGCAGCAAATGAATAAAAACAATTTGTATATAAATATGTCTTAAGTTAGTGTATAAATAGTGACATGAGAAAGTGGTTGATAACCAATTGTATTTATTTCCCTTTCCTTGCTTAATTTTTTCATCCTACTAAGATATTTTCCCTTAGAGCACTTAATATAAAATAAAACCGGTAAAGTAAATAAAATCCAGATGGTAATAATAAAAAGAAAGATCACCGCAGGAGTTGAATGTAGAACAATGGGAAGGGTATTAATAAAATAGTAGACAATTATGTTCTGAAGTGGTAAGTACGTGTTTTTGTAATATTACGTATAGTACGTAATTTTGTATAATTATATTTGTACGTATTTTGTATAAATTATAATTTACGTAATCTTGTATAATAAAAAGAAAGATCTCCGCAGGAATTGAATGTAGAAAAAATGGGAAGGGTATTGATAAAAGAATAGACAATTGTGTTCTGAAATGATAAGTACGTGTTTTTGTAATGAATGGAACTATGAGTGAGTGTTTTTTTTTATTTTGTTTTTTTTTTTAATTTTCTTATATATTTTTAATTTTGTTTTATTTTATATGATGAGACTATCTATTGGTCAACATATCTTCGCTTTTGAACCTCCCTAAATCAAGGAGCCAGTCGTTGATCAATTTGCGCAAAACATTTGCACTTTTAGTTTTCCAATCATTAGGAATGATATTAAATAATTTAGGTCCTAAGTACGAAAATTGCCGTTGGCCGAGGGACGTCGTGATTTTTATTGGGACTATTGGATTGTTCCTTGAAAGTCGAGTGTCATGAAGGTGGTCAATGGACGGGAAGTGTTGACGTTGTTTTTGAGCATGTAATATAATCTTTCTAATATACAATTGTCTAACATCAAGTACTTTTAATTCCGTGAATAATGCATCACTGGGGTACCTGAATGGTTTTTTAAGGATGACTCTTAGTATTGATTTCTGAGCTTTAGCCAGGGAGTCCAATATTGTTTTGGCACATCCACCCCATCCTAGGGATGCATATTCGAGTAAAGAATTACACATAGCATAGTATATTGATTTCATATCTTTAACAGAGAGAATATTTCTGATGGTTATAAAAAGATGTGTAAGTTTTCTGACTTTTGAGGCCGTTGCGTTAATGTGTTCGTCCCATCTCAGATATTTATCTATGGTGATCCCTAGATATTTTAAACTATCCACGCATTCTACGTTATTGCAAGTACAAGTGTTCGGTTCATTGCAAATGTGAATAATAATATTTAGTATTACCTTGGGTTGACCCGCTTGTGTTGCACTAAAACGTATAAATTTTGTCTTATCCGTGTTAAGAGTAAGAAGATTATAGTCTAGCCAACGTTTGACATTGTTTATTCCAATTTCTGCTTTTCTATGCGCTTCATACCAGTTTTTGCCCTCAAATATTAAGACCGCATCGTCAGCAAAAGTGATGATATGATCGGCAAGGTTACTGTTGCAAAGGTCATTGATATAGATATTAAACAATATCGGTCCTAAAGTACTTCCTTGTGGTACACCAAATACGATGTTGGCTGGATCGCTTAGAGTACCACTTATAATAACTCTTTGGCTCCGATTTTCTAGATAGCTTCCTAACCATTTAAGTAACTGCCCCTGTATACCGATTAGCTGTAATTTTTTCAAAAGGATTTTGTGCGAGATGGTATCGAAAGCTTTAGCCAGATCCAGGAAGATCGTGATGCTTTTGATTCCTCGATCGATGTTATTGGAAATTACTTTAGTCAGATTGCCAATGGCATTTTCAGTACCTAAACCCGGCCGGAAGCCATATTGTCTCTCAGAAAGAATGTTATTATCTTCAAGATAAAAGCTAAGACGATTTTTGACAATTTTCTCTATAATTTTTGAGACTGAATTGACCAAAGATATCGGACGGTAATTTTGAATCGCAGATTTATCTCCATTTTTGTGTAGTAATACAACAACTGAATGTTTTAGATGGTTAGGGAATATTCCTGATTTGAGACTTAGATTGGAAATGAACGCTATCGGAGATGCTATGAATGACTTAGTTACTTTAAGCAGATTAGTCGAGACTTTTTCTGGTCCACAAGCGTTAGATGGCTTTAGGTCGTCAATTATTTCCAAGACTTCGTTCGTCGATGTTTGTATATTGTCTATTTTATGGACGAGGTTAGAGGTTACCAACTTGGCAAGTTCGATTTCTGTTTTATGTTTGTGTTATAGTTTATGTGGTTGTCTACGTTGTTGTTTACGTTATTGTTAACGTTATTTTATGTTATTGTTTATGATAATGGTTATGTTATTGTTTATGTTATTGTTTTTGTTTATGTTATTGTTTATGTTACTATTTATGTCATTGTTTATGTTATAGTTTATGTGGTTGTTTACGTTGTTGTTTACGTTGTTGTTTACGTTATTGTTTACGTTATTGTTTATGTTATTGTTAATGTAATTGTGTTAATGTTCGCAGATACTCGTTGGACTACTTGCCGCCCAATGACTGGCGCCTGCTGGTGCGGTACTCCAATGAGCGGGATGAGGGGGTCTACGAGTGCCAAGTGTCCAGTCATCCTCCACTGGTCTACTACGTCTATCTCACGGTCATCGGTGAGTGGTCACTCTTTATTAACTGGGATGTTCTTCAATACCAGTGGTTGAGTTTATTTCAAATATGTTCGGGAAAATTCCTACACAGAACGAGGTTCGTCGAGATTACAAGTTGCTTTGTATACGTTATCTTAAGGTTTACAATGAATATTTAACTGGATCAAATGTACGTACGATCATCATCATCACTCTTGGCTCTACAACCCCTGGTGGGTCTTGGTCTCCTCAAGAGTCTTCCTCTACTCATCTCGGTTTTGTGCCAGTTCTCTCCAGTTTAGAAGCTCCGAGATCGATATGTCTTTGAGGACGTTGTCGCTCCATCTTAATCTTAGTCTTCCCAGGCTCCTTCGCCCCATTGGTCTTGAGTTCAGCAGGGACTTTGGTGCTTGATGCTCGGTCATTCTCTCCACATGACCCAGCCACCGAAGTCTTCCCAGTTTTATAAATTTTGCGACGTTTAGCTCCTTAAACAAAGTATAGAGCTCACTGTTATAACGTCTGCGCCAAAATCCATTTTCTAGAACCGGTCCAAAGATGCGCCTCAAAATTTTCCTTCCAAAAACGTCCAGTGCTCGCTCATTCCACTTAGTTAGTACCCAAGTCTCAGCTGCGTACGTAAGTACTAGTCTGATAAGTGTTTTGTACACTAATATGTACGATAGGAGGCTTTAAGTTTTTCTGAAAATAGGGAACCAAACACTGTATTGGGAGACCAGCATCATGAATCCATCCATCATGAATCATCGGCAATTTCCGTGACTTCTAAAATAGTCTTCTAATGTATTACTTATCACAATATTCCCCAATTGGGGCTGCCATTATCTCACTGGCTCCAATCGGTTGGAAGCAGTAGGGACTTGTGTGCGGTGCTCACATAAAAAAAACAAGAGGAAATTGTCCTCCTCCGCTGTCCCTGATGGTTTATCGATTTTAATGCTATTTCTATAAAAAAAATGATCAGTTAATGTTGTAAATTAGATTATATAGGTGGTTTCAACTTCCTCCAACAGATGACGTGATTATGGAGAGTTGTACGTAGTTTTTAGGTGCCTCAACAGATTTGTTTTCAGGTTCTCCATAAAACAGTTGTACCTACACCAAATTATTACGGAGAAGATTACAAAATTTAAGAGAAAAAAGTCCAAGGGGGCAGTTTTACTATATTGAGACGTATTTCAAAAGATAGTTACTGAACTCTCTATAGGTAACATTGAAGATGTTGATGCTCAATGCAGAATCGTTAAGCAGTTGAATGGCTCTGTTTAATGGCGCATTCTGAAAGGAAGAAGTTCTCGCTTTCGGAGCATAAAAAAGTGCGTGGGATCTCCCACGAGTATACGCGTTAGGCACATATGGGTTAATCTCCTTCAACATAGGTGGATTCAGTACAGTACCGGAGATCAATCTAAAAAATGTTTCCCCGAAAATATTTTTCGGCGGGCTTCTAAGGTATTAAGATCGAGCATTCCTGTTAAGAACAACGATGGTTACAGGAATGGGTAGTTTGTATATCCCCTTATATACGGGTAACGCATAAACCTTTTTTGTACTCTTTCTATTTCTAGGATATGGTTTTGTTCAGAGGGAGCCCAAATAATGGAGCTGTATTCCAGGATGCTGCGGTTAAGTGCTTCATATGTTCTCGATTCCATTTGTAAATAATCTCGCATTATGAAGAAAAAATCCGAGCGTTTTGTTGGCGCGGGAGAAAATGTCTGACATGTGGGATTTGAAAGAAAGATTTGCTTAAAAAATCACGCCAAGGTCACGAATTTCGTTTTTGCGTGTTAGTATAATTTAGGAGTCAGGGTACCTTAGAAAAGGATCGTCTTTTGCAGTTTAATGTTGTGGAAATAGCCTATAGTACATAATAGACAGTGTTTGGATACTAGAGGTAATAGAGCCTCGAATAATAGATAACGTAAATAAAGCAACTTGTAATCTCGACGAACCTCGATCTTTTGGAGTTTTCCCGAAGTAATCTAAATTACAGGGATTAAAAATATTGCATTTAGCATATAGTTATTGCATGTGTATGATAAGCAATATTTTATATTTCTCCAGTGCCCCGCGTGGAGATAGTGGACAACCGGGGGATGCTGATCCTGGACAAGTTCTACAAGAAAGGCTCCACCATCGAGCTGGTCTGCCAGATCAGCCGCGTGCTGCAGCCCAGCGGCTACGTGCAGTGGAGGCACGGCCTCCGGACTCTCAACTACGACACCACCAGAGGAGGGATCAGGTATTTTTATTACCTAGAAAAACTAGAGTGCAACACTTTCATGAGGGTGGTATTTGGTCTCCTTCACCGATGCTCTTCTTCATTCATTCCCAGTTTCCAGGCCTTCTTTTTCTACTCTATTCATATCCCGTTCAGCCAATCCACCTCATCGTCAGTCTGTGTGTGTTCAGTTGAGGAGTGTTGCATTGGAGGAGCGTATGTGTTCAGTTGAGGAGAGTTGCATTGGGAAGAGCGTGTGTGTTCAGTTGAGGTGTGTTCAGTTGAGGAGTGTTGCATGGGAAGAGCGTGTATGTTCAGTTGAGGAGAGTTGCATGGGAAGAGCGTGTGTGTTCAATTGAGGAGTTTTGCATGGGAAGAGCGTGTATGTTCAGTTGAGGAGTATTGCATGGGAAGAGCGTATGTGTTCAGTTGAGGAGAGTTGCATTGGGAAGAGCGTGTGTGTTCAGTTGAGGAGTGTTGCATGGGAAGAGCGTGTGTGTTCAGTTGAGGAGTGTTGCATGAGAAGAGCGTGTGTGTTCAGTTGAGGAGTGTTGCATGGGAAGAGCGTGTGTGTTCAGTTGAGGAGTGTTGCATGGGATGAGCGTGTGTGTTCAGTTGAGGAGAGTTGCATGGGAAGAGCGTATGTGTTCAGTTGAGGAGTGTTGAGCCAAAATTTCGACTCAACCAGTTAATCAGTAGTATTGAAAACAACAGCCGGTACTAATGAATCATCTATCACTCTGTTCAGCCCTTTACAGTCTTAGGGACATACAGAATCTAATAATGTCTTGTTTTGACAGATATTTGGTATTTTAGTTCTTATTTTATATGCACGATCGCCAAAGTATTTTTTTATTTGTTTATTTATTTGTACACGCTCAATTAGGGCTTTTACATATGATAAAATTAAAAATACATTTGTTATAATCAAAGAATTAAGAGATAACAATTAAATAAGTATCTAGTATAGATTTTTTAACTTAAAACAAAAGAGTAGATTATAGGATACACATTCATATACATTTAAAGAAGTGATTTTCTTGCAGCTTAAAAGCAACAGAATAAAATAAAGGATACACATTCATATACATTCGACACATATTGAAAATTTATAAACATTTCAAATTTATCTAGATAGACATACAGATTTAATGACAATGTTTTTATAGGTTGATAGACTTTCAGTACCGTTGGTATTCATGTAATATTTATTCCCTGTACTGTGCAGTCGGTTCATTACTGAGTTTATTTCTGAATTGGTACCTGAATTGTTACAATGGTAAGGTACAATCAGACGAACCGTTCTACTAGGCACATGAAAATTAATCAGCCTAAGGAGTTCAGGGGAGTCAAACATGTTATTAACAATTTTATACAGAAAAAATAGATCAAGTATTAAGGGAATATATCCATGTTTTACTTTAACTCCACACAGGACCCAAGGAAGATAATTTCCCTCAGGACCTATGTCATCTTTGGAGATACTGTGTGTAGAGTTTTTTAATGGAAAGGAATTTGTGACCTGGGTCTTAAGGGCCGGCAACCCGGATTTGTACCGATTTATTACATATTTCCCTTAAAAACGCTAAGTTTTAAAGCTCTTAAAAAATATATATATTATTCTTGAAGATAATATCTAGACTTTGCCCGCGCCGAAACGCAAATTATATAAAATTCCCTCGATAGAAAAAAATCGCAAAGTATGCTCCAAAAATTATTGTTAACACGTTATTTTACATGTTATATGTATGAAAAAAATCACAGTGTTTCTTAAAATTGTTTGCTCTTTTTTAAACGAGTCGTGTTTTATTAAACATTTTCGCAATTTTCGCATCAATTTTGTCGCTGTAAATGTTAGCGGTCTCCTCTAACATTCGTAATTTCGTATCTCTCCATCTTCTTCTTTTCGGGCACGGTCGCAGAGCCAAAAGACCGTTGTAGGAGGAGGTAACTCAGATGCCGACAAATCGTTCCTCAGCCGAGCGACAAATGTCAACTGTATTCAAAATGTTTGGCGCGCATTTGGCGTGTTTCCCAACTATGCACTGATTCCAAAGGAAGGAGCATTGAAATATCGGTAAAACAAGGACAGCATTCCTTCCCGAGGCGTCACAATGCCTGAGTTATAAAGATTGCCATCCGCTTGTTAAGATGAAGCCATACTAAATTATGCAAAATCATACAAAATCATATGTTTTTGTTTTGAAAATATGATGGCTTAGTCTTTTAATAAGCCTATAAAAAAATAAAGTATAAGGTCTATAAAAAACAATTTCAAGTCCAAAGTCTCCTATTTATAAATCCCTTTTCGGATTTAGTTTTTTGTATAATGTGGCAAATTTTGTTTCTTTTATAATAATCACAAAAAATTGATATTTACGCTTCTATTAACTTCATAAAATAAAATAAAATATGCATTTTCTCGTTGTTATTTTTGACATAAATCAATACGGCCCGCACTCTACGAATTTGGATTCTTGAAGTGACCCTTATGGCATGGGCACAAGAACCATGCACTGGGCGCAACCCATTTCGTATCAGTCACGCCCCGGCCGGAGCGGGAGATGCACGCGTTACTCCGCATCGCTTAGTTTCGTGAAATTAATTTTAAATTTCCGTTTTCTTACAATAAACAATGCGTAAAAAAGGAATTAATATTTATTTAAATTAATAAATTACTTCGTTTTTACCACTTTTATTATTTACAAAACCAACATGTTTCGTGAGCAATGCTCCCTTCTTCAGGGTTTTTTATTGATACTAATTATAAATAATAGACGTAGACAATGGTGTCAATTGAAAAAGAATGGACATAGACAATGGTATCAATGAAAATATGAGAGTGGGTAGAGGAGAGAGGGGCAATGGGAGACAATTTACATTTTTTTATTTTTTTTATTTAATTAATACTTTTTACAGGCCTTTACGAAATCAACCTGTTAAAAAAAATCTCAAATACCTTTTCCAACCTTTCCAAAAGCTTTTTCTCAAGTATTTTTAAACTCCTCCCATAAAGGGCGTGAATTCCGATTTCGATTTTTCCTGAACTATTGGATCGCCTTAAGATATGAAAATCTATCTAGATCTACCTCATACCACCGATGATATTGATCCTCGAAGGCATACATCTAATTCTGGGCCTCACGAGTGGACCAAATTAAAATGAAAGGTATTAATTTTTTTTTAACATGAGCTCCACACAGGAGGGCCTGAGGAAAATGATTTCCCTCAGGGCCTATGTCATCTTTTGGGATGCTGTGTGGAGGGTTTTTTTAAGGAAAGAAAGGAAAGAAGAGTTCTGGAAAGGAAAAGGGTTTAAAAGGTGGATAGGAATCTGGGGTTCAGTGTATCCTGGTCATCCGCCTTCAAGACCTAGACAAACCTCACCTCATGAACCCGGGCATCCCTGCTAAATCACCAAACCTAGTGAACCACTTGGGATGACATATGGCAGAGGTGTTGGTTATCCAAAAAAGGTTCCCGGGGCAGGGGTACCCATTCCCGCCTCCCAATTTAAGGAACTACATTGTGATTTGTTGGAGTGCTGTGGTGTTTATCAGGTTAACGTAAATATTTTTGTTATTGTTTTTTTCTAGTGTAAAGACTGACATGAAGCCGACGGGAGCCACCAGCAAACTATCCATCGCCAACGCCAACAAGCATGACTCGGGAAACTACTCCTGCAGCCTCGACGAGACGGCCATCACCACTGTTACGGTTCACATACTCAATGGTAAATCTTATACCTACGAAATATAACTACACGGTAGATAATCTGTGGCCTACATCAAAATTCGTGTTCGATTTATCATGTGTTAACCGAACACCTTTGTGATAAATGATCCGAAGCATACTTATTTTGTTTTATTTTATTTATTTATTATTTTTTATTCATATTTGTATGTGTACATTTTTTATATGTTGTACAGTGTTATAAAGCAATACAAAAGGCCACAAAGATGCTGGTAAACTCTTACGTTGTATCACGACTTGACTACTGCAATGAAAACTGACAGACTTCAGTCAGTTTTCAATGCTGCAGCAAGACTGATAACCGGTGTTTCCAAATATTCTCATATTTCCCAAAATCTGCGGAACCTTCATTGGCTTAAGTGTCCTGAGAGAATCCAATTCAAACTCTGCTGGATGGTTTTTAAGGCAACACACGACATGGCGCCACCCTACCTGTCAGAACTGTGCTTTCCAAATGATGTCAACACTAGGCAAGCAACCCTTCGATCAGCATCTTCAACAGCCATAGGTAGACTCTCAGTACCTATGCGCAATCCCAATACCAATTTCGGAGACCGGGCTTTTGCTGTGGCAGGTCCAACAGCTTGGAACAAACTCACTTCACATTTGCGAAAGATCGACAGCACATCTAAGTTCAGAGCAAAGCTCAAAACTCATCTTTTCGCATTATCATATCCAGAAAAATAACTGCATTTGTTCAGTAGTATTTCATTACTTGGTTCATGGGATTTACCTAGTTTTTTTTTTTTTTTACAATATTTTACAATTTTTTATTTGTAAACTTTTTTTTTGTAATATTTTTCATGACTTATACTGACAGCACGAGCAGTAACCATAACAATAGGTATTTATAAATGTAAATAAGTATGTTAGTCGTAAATAATTTTAAGACAGTTGCAAGCCAGAATACGAATAGAGCAGTAACAATACTGCTATATTCGTTTAATGACTTCGTATTATGGCAGTAACCATTACAACATATGTTTATAATTGTAAATAAGAATGTTAGTCGTACATAACTAATTGTAAGACTGTTACAAGTCGTGGCACGATTAGAGCAGTAACAATACTGCTCTGTTCGTATTATGACTTCCAAGTGCAAACTTGGTTATAAAAATAGGTATAGTTCTAAGTCACTAGTGATATAAGTCTTAGTTGTAAGTCATTAGTTATCAATCTTTTGTAAGCCACTTATAGTATATATGTAGGTATAGATTAAATGTATAAATGAATGTTTAAAGCGCCCTTGAGGTGATTTTCTCACGAAAATGGCGCTATAGAAGTCATCCAATTATTATTATTATTATTATTAAAAATAGCCTTTCCTTATCATGAAGAAACAAAGGCTCTTGTGTTTGGTGAATTCATTCTCAATCATATGAAATCATGTAAATAAATAATAAAATATTGCGTATGATAACAAAAAGAGAAGTAAGAAAAACTGAAATTTATCAATGATAAATTTCAAGATTTAGTACTTTCAAGTAATTTCTCAATTTAAGCTAGAATTCATGATTATTTTCGATATCTTGTGGCGGCACATCATAAACTTCGCCATCAAAAGAAGATTCGAGACCATCTCCTAATATTCGCGCGGCGCCGGCAAACCTACTTGCTACTAGGTACCTACCTACATATGCCGCTCGCGATGTACTTTCTCGCCTGCCGTGCCGGCTGGACGATAATAATATCGCCACCGCCTAGAAAGGTCTGGAGTTTATAAACCGCCTGAATATTCGGCACCGGGTATGATCGAGTACCTTCCAGTGTGGACATTGCCGGCGAATGGAACATTACTCCCACCGGTCGCGCTGGCATATACAAAGCAACTAAACTCGGCGCTAGCCCAGTCAGTCTCACACTAACCGTCGGTCAACAGCTCGTCGTAACAGATCTCCGCACAAGTGCTCCTGCAGTGCTCTACATATCCAGGGCAGCTTCCAGAGGTTCATCACCACATCTCAGCTACAAGGCCCATCGTGTCTTCAGCTCCTGAGATCAGCTACATCCCGCGACTTACAAGGCTTGCGTCACCTTCAGCCAAGGGATCAGCTCGCAACTTCATGGCACCCCGAAGCCCCACCGTGCTTCGCTGCCATGGAAACACGCTCCGCCTCGCCAGGACTACTTGCTGGTGGCTCAGAACACCGAGCCACTCACCGTTCATCTCCGTGACTTAAAGCGTTGAGCAACGGCCTGGAAGATAGGTCATCTCCACCGCCATGGTGTCGAGCAACTCGCTGACCTTCACCGCACCATCTCCATCATACCGCACGCCTGCAGCATCTCATCTACGGCACCCTGCATACATCATGTTACTGCTTTACCGACCTCCGCTACGTAGCCCAATAAACGACTGACTCATACTTTTATTTCTCGTTCCGTCTCCCGCTCCCTCAATCTTTTAGATTTAATGGGAGGTTGTTGTAATAAGTCGTACCTAGATAGAGATAGGTTTTTTTTTTTTTTTTACATTAACTCCACACAGGAGGCCCTGAGGAAAATAATTTCCCTCAGGGCCTATGTCATCTGGGATGCTGTGTGGAGGGTCTTTTTGAGGAGAGGAAGGAATGAACATTGGTCTTGAAGAGACCCATGTTGTAGGAAGGAGGAAACACAGAGGCCGGCAAATCATTCCACAGCCGAGCTGTTGAACACAAGAACGAGTCGAAGAAACGACCCGTTTTCATGTGACAAATGTCAACTGTGTACAAATGTTGGGCATGCGTTTGGCGTGTTTCTCGACTATGCACCGGTGCCGAAGGGATCAATGATGCTAGTTCCTCGGAGCATCTTCCATTGTAATACCGGTAGAACATGGATAGTATTCCCACCCGACGCCTGTACTCTAAAGATTGCAATCCGTCTGTTAAGATGGGAGAATCTATCAAACGGATCGCCCGTTTCTGCACAGAGTCAAGGGTATTTTTCAGGTATTTTGGAGCTCCAGACCAGAGGTGGCTGCCAAATTCAACCGTGGGGCGCACTTGCGATTTGTACAGGGTTAGCAGTTGCGTACTATTAAAGTATCTGCGGGCCCTGTACAGTACGCCCAGTTTTTGGGAGGCTAACTTTACTCTGGCTTCGATGGAGCCCCCATACCAGTGGCGGCCGCTGCCCTGAAAACGTGGTGGTTCACTGATAATCCGTAACTATGAGATAACGATTACTGAGCAACAATAGGTAAAAATGATCCAACTAATCTTATTTGGAGAGAAGATCTTTTTTAAGCTGTTTTCGAAGTGCGAAAACTTCTACATATCGCTTTTTAATTAAAATTTTTATTTTTCGGTACGAAGAAAATAAAAACTCTTAATCTTAAATTTCAACCCAAAAAACTCTCTTTTTTACAATGTTTAATTTATTTTATTTTATATTTCATAAAATAAAATAAATTTGAAAGTAGTGTAAGAAGAATATACAATGCAAATGTGAATGGTAGAAGAAGTCGGGGACGCCCGAGGAAAACATGGCACGAGCAAGTAAATCAGATACTTGAGTCGGGCCATGTCGAAAGTCGGAACAATAGAAGAGAATGTATGAGACGATGTATGAATGTGAGTGAGGCAAAGAGTGTGTGGCAAGACCGAGTTATTTGGCGGTCCGTCCTCTCTGCCTACCCCTGTGGGGAAAGGGCGTGACGGTTGGTTAGTTAGTTTTATATTTCATTTTAAGCAGGATACAAACAGTATTTATAAACAATGTATAAACAGCACGAGGGCAAAATTGTCAAAGTTACCTATGAAAAAATTCTATTCCTTAATGATTTGCGTTTTATAATTTAAAACACCAATCAATAAAAAAGGAAATATATATAAAATTTAGGTATTTTCTGTACCTTTTGATTAAAAAAAGAATTATTCAGTTTGGTTAAGTATTTTGGCCTTAAATCCAAATTTAAGTTTGTATGATAAAGGCAGCCGGGTGGCACACCGATAAAGCTTAATTTTTCATACATATGGCCGGCATTGCGCGCTGGCGATGTTTGGGATATTCGATTCAAAAACATAATTCGTTCCGCTTGCAATTGGCCTGCACACCGGACAGGTTAAATTCGCGCGGAACTTTGAGAATTTGCTCTCCCTGATTCATATTATATTATGCATTATATTGGTAGGTGATATTTTTAATGAAATTCATAGATTTTATATTTTTCGGTAAGATATTATAAAGTAATTTTAGACGATATAATTTACCAGTGCTGCACACAAACACACTGTTCAACCAGCCGCCCTTGCCCCATACCTCAGCTGGTCACTTAGGGTTACACCAAGCATATCAATGGAGGGCCTGTTCGGAAGATTGCTTCCGTTGAAAGCAACTAGATTTTCATTTCGATCCCTTTTAGACGTAATCAGACAAGATTGGGTCTTTGAAACATTAAATTCAACGAGATTATTTTTACCCCAAGAGAAAACACTCTCGAGGTAACCGTCCATTCTTTGCTTCAAAGCCTTACGAGCTATTGGAGTTTGTGAGCCCTTTGGGGGCTTGTCAAACAAAAAACTATCATGAACTGTACTGTCATCCACGTAACAATGAATTGGTGCACATGACAAAAGGTCGTTGATGTGCAACAAAAACAAAGTCGGAGACAGAACCGATCCCTGCGGGACGCCAGCATTTATCGAGTGTGAGGAAGAGGTGAAACCATCGACTACCGTCTGAATCGACCTCTCCCTCAAGAAGTCGGCAATCCGCGTACACAAGGATGCGGGAAGTCCGTAAGAATGCAGTTTGTTGACAAGTCCTCGGTGCCAAACCCGGTCAAAGGCCTTGGAGATGTCCAGTGCAACCGTTTGGGTCTCACCGAAACGTTCCAGGCATCGCCCCCAAACATTCGTCACATACGCGAGAAGATCACCGCACGAGCGGTTCCGCCGGAATCCGTATTGACGGTCGCTAATAATTTTGTTCTTCTCGAGGTATGTGAGCAGTTTGTCGTTGATCACACGTTCCATCACCTTACACAGAACTGATGTGATCGCTATGGGGCGGTAGTTGGCCGGGTTGGAGCGGTCCCCCTTCTTTGGAATAGGATGGATAACCGCTTTTTTTCCAACCACAGGGCACAGAGCCAGTCTTCAGGGACAGTTTAAAAAGCTTCGTCAAAATTGGAGCTATTTCTGCAGCGCACCTTTGCAGTACCAGGGCAGGTATTCCGTCAGGCCCACTAGCTTTATTAACATCAAGCCCTCGTAAAACATGGAGTACTTCTCGATGCCGGATCCTCAGCTTTTTCATACGAAAACCGCAGTGAGGAACTGACGTCGGGACAGCACCTTGGTCATCGAGGGTTGAGTTATCCGCAAACATTTTACCTAGTAAGTTAGCCTTTTCGGTGGCGGTGTTTGCTAGTGAGCCGTCAGGTCTGGTAAGAGGTGGCAGACTGGATTTGCAGAAATTGCGACCTATTGAGCCCGCAAGCGACCAGAATTGCCTGCTGCCATGCGGGCATGCAGTCAGCTTTCTGCTGATCTGCTGGTCGTGCTCGAATTTTGACCTATTTATGATTCTCTTGGTTTCCTTTGCCATTTTGTTGTAAGCTGTTCTGTCTTCGGATGTTCTAGATGTGTTGTAGGCTCGATAAGCCGCGTTTTTTCGTCGCACTGCTTCAGCGCATTGTCGACTGAACCACGGCTTTGAGCCTACACCAGTTTCCTTAACAGTAGATTGGATGAAGCCATCCATCGCGGATGTGATGACTTCACCAATTTCCTGGGCATACCTTGAGGGATCCGAAGTCCGAAAACAGACAGCTGACCACGGAAAAGCATTAAAATGTGCCCGCAGACCGAACCAATCTGCTGACCTATAGTGCCACACTTTTCTCTTCAGTCTCTCGTTTGGTGGTCTGAAGTTTACAGGGATTGATGTCGTCACCAGGCATTGGTCGGACGATCCTAAAGGCGCTGTGACTTCAATTCTGTAACCGTGTGGCACAGTAGTTAAAATAGGTCTAACAGATTGGAACGGTGAGTCTGGACATCAGGAACCCTTGTAGGCTCCTGAACCATTTGCTCCAATCCGTAGCAAAGGGCAAAGGATTCCGCTTGGCGTCCAGCCGAGTCTGTTGATCCTGAGAACTTCAACCAAGGTTCGTTATGAACATTGAAGTCCCCCAGGACCACAAACTCTGCCATTGGGTAGCGGGGCAAGAGGTCATCAATAGTGTCGCTTAAATGTTTGAAGAGCTCGGACGTGTCTGATTCGCTAAGGTTCGGTGAGCGGTATAAACACGCGTAGAATCTTACCGTACTGGCAAGATTGACGCGTACCCACATTACGTCGAATCTGGAGTTTTCCAGATTCAATAGTCGCACACAGTTGACGTCAGCTCGACTATAGAGACAGACACCTCCTTTAGGTCTGAACTTGCTTGCGAGGGTGAAACCCGGGCAGTCCAGATAGGAGGCATCTACAGGCTCGGCTATCTGCGTTTCAGACAGGAATAGTAGGTTGGGGCGTTGAGAAAAAAGGTGGTGGTGGACGGAGTTTAAATTGGTATGCAGGCCGCGAATGTTGGTGTAATTCACCAACATTTTTGGCCTGCGCCGGGGTCTCCTACTACTCGCCGCTATAAAGCAGTTAATTTTTGTTGTTTGTGTTGTCATGATTTTTTTTTTATTATTTTTATGATAGGGTGTGGGGGGGGGGGAGGTCTGGGAAGGAAAAGGTATGAGGGGTGGGTAGGAAGCTGGGGATCAGAGTGTCCAAGAGTGATGAACGAATTAATCCAATCCACCCACTGCGGTGCAAGGCGATGGGTAGGGAGAGTCCGGCTGGAGAGGTCACCCGATGCGCCCCAAACGCTACTGCTGGGTCCCCTCCGGTCACGAACCGGCACAACAGCAGCGGCGGGGTTTTTACACTCGTTGATGGGGCAGTCAGTCGTGAGCCTGAGGGTTGGGCCCCTGTACTACCGAGCGGCCCGGACAGCGGTAACCGGTTGTAAAGGGTCTCCCTCAACCAGCATCTTCCAATCCGGCCCGCCACGCAGAAGGTGGGCCGACGCACCCGCCATCAAGACTCGGACAAACATCACCCCAAGAACCCGGGCACCCCTGCTAAGTCACCAAACGTAGCGAACCACTTGGGGTGACCTGTGGCAGAGGTGTTGGTCATCCAATAAATGGTTCCCAGGGCGGCGGTACCCATACCCGCCTACCAAATATGATATTTTACGGTACCCATACCCGCCTACCCAAATATGGTATTTTGAATGTACTTGGAATTAAATTTAGGGATTTTAATTTTATTCTGATAACTTGCTGATATATCGAATTGTAATTTATTTAGCAGTATTTCTTTGAAAGTTTGTGGTATTGAATATTTTTTTTACATATTTTGTCTATTGTAGGTAAATTGAATATTGAAAAGATTCAGTAGAAAATGTAGATGGTTTTTCAAGACAACCTTAATTATCAATCTTTGAACTCTTTTGAGTGGATTTAAAATAACATCATATGTTCCTCCCCAACCTACAATACCGTATTAAGAAATAGATTTTCATTTATTTTATTTTAACTAATTAAGGAAACCAAGTGCTTCGCTCACGGAGAAATTAGTTCTCAACGCAATTGCAGTCAACCTCCTTAACAAAATCGATAGTTTTCTCATCTGACATGTCAAAACTTGACAGTTCGTGAGCCGCTACCATGGCAACCTGTCAACTGAAAACCAGCATTGCTGGTCGCCGCGGCAGTGGAGTTTCAGTTGCATTGTTGACAGATTGCAGTGGTAGCGGCCCACATACTGTCAGATCAGAAAATATCTATTTTGTTAAGGAGTTTGATTGCAATTGCATTTAGATCTGGTTTCTTTTCAGTTTCTCGTGAGCGGAAGGCCTAAGAGTTATACACATTTAATTAAAATAATTATTTCTTACAAGGTGTATAAACTTGACCTATAGTAAATATCTGATTCACTTATGGTGCCATGTCAGACGTCCCCATTCCCATTTGTGTTATATATTCTTCTTACACTTCTTTCTTGGTTCATTTGCTGTACATGCCTAAACCATCATAGCATCTCTTTATTAAATTTACTCATAAGTCAGTCTTGCATTTTTTTCGTACTCTCTCTCTTCCAAAAACCAAGATTTTAACGAAATAATTGGATAGCCAAATGGGTTCCCTTAACATTCTGACCGATCTCAAGTAAAATAATTGAAGAATAGAGTGTTTATTCTTGGTTACTCAGATTAAAATGGATAAATTAATAGTAGAAAAAACTAAAAGAAAAATCAAGAACTCTGACCCGGGACCTGCTTCTAGAACTAGAGTACTTTTGAAAGAAAATAGGCCTTGGAGGCCTCTGGTAAAATGCAGAACCCACCCATCTCTAGTTCCAGTGAGAGACAGTTAGGAGTGAAATGGGAGGGTGGTTTTTCGGTCCTACGTTAAAACGGTGGGACAGAGGAGACTTCAAAAAAACCCTGTGGACTAATTAGTTCACTCCAGACGAAATTGACTATAGAAGAGCGAGAGATCATCCCCTATCGGTCAGGACTGGCGTGGTGAACAGCTCAATAAACTAACTAGGAGAACCAGTACCGTGGTTTTCTTATTGTAAGTAATATGAGTTAACCCCTATGCTTGTTTACACGATAATATAACAATAGCAGTCAAGCCCAATAAGCTTGTTTTCAAGTTAACGCGTGTGTTCCCAAAGAAATCGCTAATAACACCGGTTTTGTTCTCGTTACAACCGTAAAACAAAAAAGAGAATATCTATAATAAAATACGCTACACACCTCTATTCAACGTTGTCCATAGATATAGGAAAAAACACTTATTTTGTAATAAACTTTTTCACCCGCCCAAAAGCATACGCGCCGTTAGACGGTGTTTTTTTTCATTAACTACTTTTGTGTGATATGAAAGGGTAAAAAAATGAGGTGAGTTTTTTTTTACATAATCAGTGATTTTAGTACCATTTTCACAAAAAAACACCACGTGAGTCATTTTTAAATTTTTTTTATGTTTGCATTCTAAATTTTAATATTTACAAATGTTAACATTTATTTGTAATAATACAGTTTGACAGCTTATTTCATAACCTTTCAAAAACCGTTTTTAATATTCGGTTACTTTCAGAAATGATTAATTTATTGAGTTTTAATTGCGAAGCGGAAATAACACAATTTTTTTATAAATCTCACAGTTCGTTTAAGACAAAAAATCTTGCACAAAGGTGATAGACCGGAGTGGTTAAATGTGTTTGTTAAATTTTCTTCATTTCGTTGTTACAGGAGAGCACGCGGATGCCATCCAATATGGCGCGGCCGGGGAAGGAGCACGTGCCACGGCTCTCCTCGCTATTTTGCTACCCGCGCTCGTCCGGGGCAGGTGACCTCTTCTTCTGCTTCTGCTCTCCTATCTTCTGTACCTGCCACAACTACAGCCTCTGCCCTCTCTTCCTGATCAGGGCGAGAGGTTCAACGACGTGGACATTCGACTACCAAATGCCTTCTCTGACGTTTCAGTAAAATTACAATGAACAATTTTTATATTCTCTGTCATTCAGTGTAACATAATAAAAAAGTCTTGGCTACTACAAGAGACGAAAGTGAAAAATCGATAAATGTGTTTTAATGTAGATGTTTATGGTATTTTACACAAGTTTTACTAAGTGTGTATTTTTTTCTTGGATAGATAAAATATTAAATTGCATGTAACAAATAGATGGCTCAAATTCTATCTACGTTAAGGTGATACTTAAAAGGATTCATAATCTACCGTTTCCTAGGTAGCGCGAGTTTAAGTGTATCAAGGAGAGATACTTTTTACAAATTATGCTTTAAAACCAACTAACTAACAGCAGGGGTAGGACGGACCGCTAAACAACTCGGTCTTAACATTCATTATCGTCTCATCATCATCATCTCCTTCCCCTTATCCTATTCGGGTCGGGGACCCAATCCATCGACAGGGCTCCTCCACACATCTCTGTCTTGTGCTGATTGTTCGGCCTCCGTCCATGATAGTCCCATCCTCTCCTTACTCAGTTTCTAGATTTGCCTCGCCCAACTATGTCTGGGGCGGCCCATTGGACGTCTTCCCTCTGGAATCACATTCAGTATTAATTTTCCTCGGAGTTCGGTCATCAGACATTTTTAGTACGTGCCCAAGTCACCTCAGTTGCAATTTTTATACAAAAAGTAGCAGTGGTTCAATGTTTAGATCGTCTCGGATCGTCGAGTTTCTTATTCAATCCCATTTCTCAACCCCTGCCACTCCTCTCAAGTACCTTATTTCGGTAGATCGGAGTATAGAGCGTGTTCGTTAGTTTAACATCCACGTGTGGTGGCCGTGAGCCGTGAGTGAGCGACGGACTTTATACCGTTTTGAACACTGCCATCTTTGTCTTGATACTAAGCTCGGCTTTCCTTATTACTGAGCTTTAGAGAGGCCGCAACACACCGCTCGCCGCACTAATTCTTCGATCAATTTCTCCGTACGTACATCGTCTCATTAAGATAAATGAATTGTTTGCGCCCGTACATACGCAATATGAATATGAAAAACCTTCTATTCATAAACAAACTCAAATCTTTCAATAAAAGCTAATAAATATAATATTGGATTGAATCACTCGTGTACAATATGTATTTGTTAGCCTTTCTTGAAAGATTTGAGTTTGTTTATTCACAAAACTATCTATTTATATTCGTACTGCGTATGTACGGGCGCCAACAATTAATTCATCATAATATTTAAAAGCATAACTTTTAAAAAGTGTCTTTCCCGAAATAATTTAACTCGCATTATCTATGAAAGAGTAGATTGTGAATTCTTGAAAGTGGGTAATCTGGGTAACCTTAATCACAAAAAACACGCCAATTCTCTTAGAGATATTTGTTTGACTTTGAGCCCTCGAAATTATAATAAAAACAAGAATAGAGACCATCGATTAAATTGTTTGAATTCCGTGATAAAGTGCTAATATGAAAATAACAAAAATAAAGCAAGATACTTGTGTTTGGTACCAATTAATAGTTTTTTAATATTGTGAAACGTCACCAAAATCTTTTCTGAGAGACATTTCGGCACCTGCGAATTTTCATCTGTGAATGTGGGTAAATACCCACTTGATTGTTTTACGGATCCAAAATGCAATCGAAAATGATGATGCACAAAATACGAGAATGCTGAAGCAGCATTTTTGGGGATCGGCCAAATAAGACAATATAAAAAAAAACATGACATAACTTTTTTATTCAATCGATTTATTTTCCATCACAAAAGCCAACATTATATATTTATTTAATCTTCGATAAATGAACGGTTGAAATTTTTTTTACATGTGTAGTATTGTGTAGTAAGAATATACAAAAAAAAACATATATTGTTATCCTCCTTGTGATTTTACCTTGTAATAAAAAAAAGAATTAACAAAACAAAATTATCTAAAACACAACTAAAACCTTATTAAAAATACCAATTTCTGGTGCGGTTCCGTCTATCTGTCTGTCACTCCAGTTCAATGAACTCGAGAGACAATCAGATAGACAAAACTCTTTTTAATTCAAGTGTCATTTTAAAAATTGTAAGGACGGGTTGTTTCAAAATATTTGAACAATACATCAAATGTTTTAAGTTAATTTTCACTTTCTGTGTAAGTTCTATTCAAGTTCTGTCGTTACATCATTGCAGGCCAATTGCTTCGTAAAACTGAAATAATCACAAAACTTGAATAGAACTTTTGAAGTTCTACATTTTATAAAACAATATTTTAGTTGCCGTTTTCAAAATAGGAACTAATTTGTCGGGAATTCAGACTGATGTGATTTTTCACAGGTCTTCGCTATTAATGTGATAAGAAGACAGGATGTAAAACAAATTGAATTTATAATAAAAAGAGATAAATAACTGAATCACATAAACATCAACGGAAAAGTTACTCACGAAATGTTATGTACTGTTTATTATACTCGCAATTGGAGATGTTCGCTTTTGATTTCGTGTAATTGTTATCATA
The DNA here is from genome assembly GCA_917880885.1 of Limnephilus marmoratus. Classification (NCBI taxonomy): domain Eukaryota; kingdom Metazoa; phylum Arthropoda; class Insecta; order Trichoptera; family Limnephilidae; genus Limnephilus; species Limnephilus marmoratus. The sequence goes on from OU862926.1 coordinate 6,192,284, forward strand.
AAATTAATTCTAATTTCACTTTATTATTTCGAAGGAAATAATTTCAGAACAGAAATCTTATTTATGTAACGATTCTTATCTCAAAGTCTTGTTCGAATATTTTAATAAATTTTATGAAATTAAATGTTTAATAAATACCAGCATGTTATAATTCATATTAAAATTTACTTAAGTACTGATATGTGAATATATTTAATTTGTGTTTTAATAATAAAAGAAATCTATAAATTAAAATATGATTGTTTCATTTTATGATTTAAAAAAGTAAGGTAATTATTAAATTGCTGATGTTTTCTATGCCATCCGAAAACACAACAAGAAAAAATTCATAACATGCAATTCATACGCGGTAGAAGTGAAACCTTCAGAAAACTAAAGTGGACAAGAGTGGGGAGAAGCATTTTTAATCAATGTGAAGGATGATTTTTTCCGTTTTTTTTTTAGATTAGCTCCACACAGTAGAGGACAATAATTCCCCTCAGGGCCTATGTCATCTTTGGGGATGCTGTGTGGAGGGTCTTTTTAGGAAAAGAAGAAGAAGTTCTGGGTAGGAAAAGGGTATAAGGAATGGGTGGAAATTTGGGGGTCAGTGTGTCCAGGAGTGACGGACTTATAAATCCATCCCTCTCACTGCGGTGCAAGGCGATATTACGAGAGGGTACGGCTAAACAAGTCAAAGGGACTCCCTCAACCATTCTCTCCCGATCCGGCCTACTACGCAGCTTGTGGGCAGACGCATCCGCCGCTAAGACCAGGACAAACCTCGCCCCATGATCCCGGGCACCCCTGCAAAGTCACCTAACGTAGCGAACCACTGGGGTGACCTATGATAGAGGTGTTGGTTTTCCAATAAATGGTTCCCGGGGTGGCGGTACCCAGAACCGCCTCCTATATTTTTGTCGTCGAATTTCAGTGCACCTTTTCCTGTACGTTTGGTCATCTTATTAGTACGTGTGTTTTCTTCTTCGGAGTCGCTAGATGTCGCTATCTTTTGTGTTTTCTTTTGCCTGTTCATTTTTGAGTGGTTTGAATATTGGATATTGATTTGCAAAAATATATGTATATATTTTTTTTTAATATTGTTAGATTTGATCGATCCTTGGTTCGCTAAATGTCAGCAGAGGTTAGTAAGACACTTTTAGATCAAAAGAGACTTGCGTGTGACTGTGGATTTATCGTACTGTATTGGAACCGAGTATCAGTGAATTAAATAAATATTATATTGCTATCTCATTCCCTCACAGGCTAAAATAAATAAATAGATAAATGTGTTTGTCTCATTTTAGTGTCGCTCGTTTCCGTTTCATCGAGTTTCAAATCAAAGCGGTGCTAAAGAAGTTTTTTATTCAGTTTTAAATTCATATATCAATTCAGTTTTAAATTCTACTTAAAGAAGGAAGAAAAATCGACGAGATAATAATATTTACTAAAAATAGGTACAGTATTTTACTTTTTTTTTATTTATTTTTTTTTTTAATGTAGCTATTACTTTGTGGTTATCCATTATAGAAAAATGAAATAATTTAACTTTGTATAAACCACTTATTTGATGCGCAAATCCGACCGGTTTCGGAACAAACGTTCCTTCGTCTTCGTATAAGCTTTCCCTGACGAAGGAACGTTTGTTCCGAAACCGGTCGGATTTGCGCATCAAATAAGTGGTTTATACAAAGTTAAATTATTTCATTTTTCTACAGTATTTTACATTCCGGTGAGGCGGAACACAGAACCTGTGGGAGACTGCGTATTTTGCTTTATAAAAATTTGTAGATGGTATGAACCTTCGCCCCATAAAATAATAGGAATATGCAATGGAGGTAGGTAATGTAATTCTCTATAAAATGCAACTGCGCCGATAATATCTTCTTGCCCTATGACCTCCCCTCTCCCTACAGCCTATGACCTGCATACTGCGGCTTCTATCCTGTCTACCCATAGAAATCCAAATTTAATAGACGGGAAGATACAGATGAGGGGTAAAACCAAACTATGGAGGGCGAAGAGGGGAAGATGACTGTGATTCGTTAAAAAATCAATCTGACAGTATATAGGCATCTCGCATTATAATATCACCATTTAGTTCTTAAAAGCAAAATCTGCTTTTGAATAAATAGACCTTTTTACATGGGAGCGCGAATTGCTCGCCACGTTATTAACATATTTACGAAGTCCAAATGCGGCAAAGTAAGGTTCGCCGATTTTCACAGAGGAATATTTTGTTGCCGTATTTAGTTAAGACACTTTTACAAATGTTTTATAATTTACTTACCCCTGTAACCAGCGACGAGCTCACGGAGAACCGCCCACGTTCGCTATGTTCACATATTTTAGGGTATAGCACCTATAGCACAAGCTCTCATTTTGCCGTGTTATTTCGTAAAATGTACGAAGTGAGCTCGGCGCTGGTCAGGACAAGAATGATGACGTCACATTTTTTAGATTCAAGCGAGGCTCTCGTAAGCCCAGCCGGCTCCATGGAACCGGTATGGGGGACTCCAGATACTAATATCTACAGCCTGTATGTCGGACGAATATCTACAGCTCATATGTTGAACTAATATCTACGAACTTCAGAGTGTTGACTTATATCTACAGAGCTAAGGTCGGACGAATATCTACGACGGTCCCAGTGTTGACTAATATCTACATAGCGTAGGTTGAACTAATATCTACAGAGCGTAGGTTGGACTAATCAGCTAAATGTATCCAATAGTCCGATATTAGGGATTTTTACATACATACTTACATAAATTAAGTTTTTTAAACTGCATACGCAATATTACGTTATTCCAATATGCTATACATAATTGCAAATCCAACCTCTGCCAGTGCTGTAGATATTCGTCAACACTTTGGTTCTCATAGATATTAGACAACAGTTTGAGCTGTAGATATTCGTCAACACTTTGGTTCTCATAGATATTAGTTCGATTTTTTTCAGTTTTTGGAATTTCTGTAGATATTAGTAGACGCCTCCGTATGGGGAGGGGGAAATAATACGCTTTTATCACTTAGGGCAGGCTGGACCTGCCAGATATATTCATATGTCCGTGGTCTTACCCATAGGCATAAAATCACCTCTTTTCATGAGTTACTCTGTTGAAGGTTATTTGAAAGAATTCTTCTTCTTCTTGTGCCCTGTCCGTTCTACGGACGTTGGCTATCAATTTGGCTATGCGGACTTTGTTTACTGCGGCCCGGAACAGCTCTACGGTAGACTGGCCAAACCACTGTCTCAGATTTTTCAGCCATGAGGTTCTCCTTCTTCCAGGGCCCCATCTTTCCCTGATATCTATCACATGACCAAGATATTGAAAGAATAGGCACTTTGAAAGAATAGGTACTACGAACTCCTGAAGGGTGATTCTGTATCTTTTACGACAGCGTAACCAGCTATTAAACCAGCTATTAAAGACACATTTTGACAGTTTTCTTACATGCGGTATTCCGTATTGCGCTAACCAGCTGAAATTTGTGTTAAGACATCAATTCTTAAAAGTTACCCAAGCGCCAGAAATGACGGGACGTTTTGCCGCCCAATCCTCGTTGATAGACGTCAAAAATTGGCGAATCAAATGTCACCGCATACAAACATCAAAATAATACGACAAACGGATAGTAATACGCCTATCAGGCATTTATCTATTTTACTGACTAATAAATTTAATAGCAAATCGTGTTTTTAAGTTGTGAGAGAACGAGATAGCAATAAAACATTTCATTGAAGAAGAAGATAACACTAATAATCTAAACAAAAATATGAAAGATAACAAGACACAGAAAAACGTAAAAAGATAATGTTTGCAACTTGAACCCAGAACCTCTCGTCTAACCGCGACGTTCGCTTTTTACAATTTTTTTACAAATTTTCACAAATTCAGCCACCTTCTCAGAAACCGTCATAATTGTCAAACTCTTTAAAAAAAATTTTATTGCGACTAATTTTAATAATATTTGGAATAACCTTCAAAAGTTATAAAAAAGAGAATGGTTCTTATAAAAAATGAATGAATAAAATATTTAATAATTTACCGGTACTCGGTTCCAATTTAATACGATAAATCCACAGTCCCATCCAGGTCTCATTTGGTGTAGTGGTATAAAGCGCCTGACGAACCTCTGCAGATACTCAGCAGACCAAGGATCGAATCCTGCAAAATCTAAAATAAGTCAAAAATTTTATTTTTTATAAAATCAATATCCGATCTTCAAACCACTCCAAAATGAAGAGGCAAAATAAAATACAAAAGAAAGCTACGTCTAGCGACTCCGAAGAAGAAAACACAAAAAATAATAAGATGACCAAATGCATACGAAAATTGTGCACAAAAATATGGAAAAAATCATCCTTCAAATTGATAAAAAAAATGCTTCGTAGTCTCCCCACTCTTGTCTAAACTAGTTTTTTTAAGTTTCACTTCTACCGCGCGTGAATTGCACATTCTGATGTTTAACATTTTTGATTAACTTTCGATTCTTGAACAAGCTGTGAGCTGTTTAATATGGTCATTGAATAATAAAAGGGAAACTGTTTATAATTATTATTCACACAAATCCCAGCTCTTCAAAACTAGTCTATTGTCCTAACTAAATTCGGTTTTGCGCATTTTCGTCCCGTGACAAAATATCCCCGACAAAATATCCTACGGATAAAACATAATATCTACTAAAACCTAACCTAACAAAAAACGGAACAAAAATAATACAGAGATCATATAATAATAAATATTTATTGTCTGTATTATTTTCTTCCCATTTTCTTGTTAGGTTAGATAATAAGTTGGGGGATGTTTTTACCGTAGGCTATTTTGTCGGACGATATTTAGTCGGGGATATTTTATCGCGCGATGAAAATATTACCATGAAATTCATTATTGTAGAATAATTACTGTAGCATTATCATTGTTTCTACCCAGCCTTCAAGCTGATAACACGTATAAAAATCGCTCCGCGTTTTTTTAATTCTAAAAAATAGTAAAGTTGAAGTTTTCAAAAAAAATTTTTTGCTGTCTTATACAGCTTGTGAAGGGCTATATGGCTCTATTGTTTTTTTTCTGAAAATTCCATTTTTTAACCTAACTTTGTGTAAAAAAGTGTTAAAATCTAATTTTATTTTTTATCGGGCGACCACGCCAGGTCTCCCGATATTCATTATCACATATGTGTACGTATCTGTGAGACATTCGTGCCACAAAAAACTGTGTTAAATTTGACTCATTTTTCCCTATTTTATTAACAATTTTATATTATAACAACAAAAAGTGTGTTTTTTCATATTAATAGTGTCGCATGTGTTGTTTTTTGTGTCGTTTTTAGCATCACTGGATGCAGAAAAATTTTCCGCGTACGCTGATACCTTTGGACCTAAAATCAGTGCAGGTTTAATGTCAATTTTTATCTATTTAGTTTCTCCACGTGGAATTCCTTCTAGAACCTTCCATAGATTTTTTCTAGACGTGATTAAAGAACTATTTAATTTTTGTACGAAGAACTTGTGTTTAACTTAAAAATATTTTTCAATTTTGGATATTTTGTATGGATAACCAAATTAAATTTGAATTATTATCGGACCATATCCACTTCAGTGACTATATAATATTCTTTATGTTCCATCTTTGATGGAATGTCAAAATCTGACCTTTGTGTGTTACTTAGGTGTTTCTCAGGGACCACGTTTGGACCCCTTTTTGTATGTAACTTTTTTACGGGGCGACATTTTGAAGTTTTAATCAAAGTTTTAGTTAATCATTTTCCCCATTTTTTTCCCTATTTTTGGGGAAAATTTCAAATTTGTAGGGAAATTCCCTCAATTTACCCCATTTTTAGTGTGATATGCCATCCGACGTGGAATCGACTCAGGATTCGACTGGTGCTGGTCCCGATCAAGAGAAACGAAAAATTGATCGTCAATTTGCCATTAAAGCTAGAATAGAAGAACTTAGGAGTGAAATGGAGTCCTTAAGCTCAAAAAAGAAACGACCCAAATCCAATAAGAAACTGTTTGGGGGCGAATTTGTGTCCCAAGCAGTGGAAAGTGACACCGATGAATGTTCGGATATAGATACGGTCCCCCCCCCCGCGGCTGGCACAAGTGGACACTCTTTTACCGCGATTTCTATACCTTCTCCTAATGCCAGTTTACGTAAAAAGGTCAGGCATAGCGATTCTTCTAACGTGAACCAATGGAAGCTAATCCCAGCAATGTCAAAATGCCACAAAATAAGATCTATTATTACTGATGGATCAAATAAGCTCAATAAAGGAGACAAGAGTTCAATCAATGAACTTTTAGATGACTTGATGTCTGACATAACTAATCTCATGTTAGACTTAAACACAGTCACTACCAGGAGTTCAACTATTGAGGACATACTTATTTCTCAAAATCTTATGTCTAAGAATATTAATAACTTGATCCAAGCACGTCCGAATACAAGTATACCTCAACCTGTCACCATAGCTGCTCCTTCATATGCGATGATAACTGGTTCTGCACCTAACTCCAAAACACTTGTTGTAAACGGCTTTGAGCGCCCAATTCCGCCTAAACCACTTACAGTGCTAGTCTACCCAGATAAGCCGGAGGGTACTACCTCCGAGGAAACGAAAAAGAACCTGGAGAAGACTATCAACCCTCGCACGGATGGTTTTCAAGTAGTTAGATTACGCAAAATAAAGGGTGCCGGCATGGCCATTCAAGCAAAAGATAAAAGGGATCTTGATAATATTAAAAAAACCGAGGCTAAACTAGCAGCTAGCGGCCTGAAAATCGTGAGCCCTCTGGGTAGACTACCAAAAATAGTTATTTATAACGTACCTCGTGGTGAACCGTCTGCAGACTCGGAGCTCTTTAAGGAGATCTATTCGACCAATCTGGAGGGTAAAACCTCTCTTTCACTGGAAGACCATCTAAGGACCATGCGCCGAGTATCGCTCTTTGGAAAGCGTGACTTGCCTACCATGAACATGGTGGTGACATGTCACCCCAACACCAGGCGTGTACTAATAGATAGCGGATTGTGCTTTCTTGGCTGGTCTGCCTGTCGAACGCGTGATTTCACTGGGACTACCAGATGTTTCAAATGCCATCAATTTGGGCATATAACCAAAACATGTAATCAAGTAAAAATCACCTGTCGTCACTGCGCCGCAGAAGGACACGACTACGAGGAATGCCCCATGAAAGCACAACCTGCTGTCTGTGCCACCTGTACGAGATTCAAGAAACCGGCTGACCACCCGACTGGTGACAGGATGTGCCCCGCTCACAAAGCCGCTATAGAGGCACAAATTAATATGACTGATTATGGCTCTAGTTAATCCAATTTCTATTGGCCAGATCAACTTGCAGCGTTCCCGGATGGCCACTTTGGAGGTGCTGCGAGTCATGTCTGACCGCAATATTGACATCATGCTCATACAGGAACAGTACACTTGGCAAGGTAAAACTCCAATTAATTTTCCGGGGACAGTACTCGAAGTTGGCCGATCTCCGGGGGCGGGTGTCTTGGTCAACACCTCATTGATCAGTCCCCTCCTTTTGGACGGTTATTCCGACGAGTACCAAACCTGTGTATGTATAAGATTTGGTGATACTGAAATCTTTTTGATCTCAGTCTATTTTAAGTTTGGGAACCCGGTTGGACCCCACATCCTGAGTTTGACGCGCGCACTCAATGCGCTGAAAGGTCGTAACATTGTTATCGGAGGTGACTTTAATGCTCGCTCACCACTATGGTTTGACACTAACGACTGTAGGACGGAACGTTCAGACGCCGTGGAAGACCTGATTGCTGCGCAAGGTCTTAGCATAATTAATGAACAGAGTTCTCTTTTTACTTTTTCAAACATACATGGTGAGAGTAACATTGACTTAACTCTTTGCTCTGGGTCAGTTGCAACCAGGATTTCAAGGTGGACAGTCCATGAGTGCGAAATTATTTCGGATCATAGACTAATTACATTTACGGTTGGTGTTAATAAAACTGAGATTCCAAGATCCTCCTGGTATTTCAACACCACTAGGGCGAATTGGGATAACTTTGGGATAGCGCTACGAGATTCTTTAAGGGATTTTTACCATGTAGCCGCTACTGATCCGGATAATTTGGGAAACTTTTTTAATAAGGCGGTTGTATCTGCTGCCAACTCGTCCTTGGGCAGAACAAACCCAAATATGAGTATTCGGACGCCGTGGTGGTCACCTGAGCTGACTTCGCTAAAGGGGGCTTACAAGAGAGCCTACAGGGCGATGGGATCGGCTAGGAGTGGTGGTCGTACGGAGGAGGAAACAGCCGCTCTCCTGGGTGACCTAAGATCTGCCAGGTCGGCTTTTAAGCGGGCCGTTCTTCAAGCGAAACGAGCTGCCTGGCGTAATTGGGTCCAAGAAGTGGGTAACGCCAACCCGTGGAATATCCACAGCGCAATTAAGAAATCCGGTAAAGGATCTGATCGGTTTTTGTCAACTGTAATTGGGAATATTGATGGTAGGAACGCTGAGACGGTAGACGTGGCCTCTACCCTCGAGACACTTCTGGGCGAGTTAGTTCCTGTAGATTCAGTAATTGGGGAAAGTGACCACCATACCCAGATTAGAAATCTGGCACGGCTGCCTCCTAGTAACCTCGCCCAAGAGGATAATATGTATAGAGTCACTAAGGCAGAAATTGAAGTTATAATTAAGGGTTTGGGTCCTAAGAAGGCACCAGGGCATGATAGGCTCAACGGCGTAATTGCAAAGCAAGTCTGGGTCCACGCCAAAGAGGAACTCCTCCAGGTGATGGACACATGCATGAGAAGAGGAGTTTTTCCCTCAGAATGGAAGCGTGGCGTGCTCCGGATTATACCCAAGGGTAATGATAAACCACTATCAGATATCAAAGCATATAGACCTATCACCTTACTCCCAGTTCTAGGTAAAATTCTGGAGAATATCATCAAGGAACGTCTACGGAGAAAGCTCTCACCGGCCAGCGAATTGCAGTTTGGTTTCGTCCCTGGGAAATCCACGGTGCACGCCCTGTCGTATGTGCTTAACTGGGTGAAGGTTTGTCCAAAGAAGTATGTTGTGGCAATTTTCCTTGATATAACTGGTGCCTTCGATCACGCGTGGTGGGCAATGATACGTATGAAGGTGAAAAACAGGCAGTGCTCCAAACTTTTATTTAAGATCATTGATGACTATCTGGCTGATAGAACTATAACTATCTCATGTTATAGTTCTATAGTATGGAAACTGATATGGGATGTCCACAAGGCTCCATTCTTGGACCTGACCTGTGGAATATTGCCTTTGACGACTCCTCCAGGTTACCCTTGCCTGAAGGATGTATCGCTGTCGACTACGCTGATGACAAAATGTATCTGGTCTCTGGGGACAGTAGAAAGGAAGTTGAAAAGAAAGGCAGTGATGGTTTGCAGATGTTCCTGGATTGGGGAACAAGAAACAAGATGACCTTTGCTCCCCATAAGACCAAGGGCCTCCTGATGAAGGGTTATCTCAGCAGAGACAGAAATCCAACCATCAAAATGGGAGAGTCCAATATCCGTTTCTTTGATAATGTTAAATATTTAGGTGTCACACTTGATCGATCGTCCTCTTTTTTGGCTCACGTCAAGGATGTATCCAGCAGGGCTCAGGCTCTCTTTTTGAAGTTAAGGAGACTCTCCACAGCTGAGTGGGGATTGCGTAATCCGGCATTGCGTATGCTTTATAGGTGCGTTTATGTGGCGCAAGTTTCATATGCTGCATCTGTTTGGGAACACCGCCTGGATAATTCGCTTATACTCTTGGCTTTGAAAAGAGGCCAACGTACCCCTCTCCTGGCACTATCTGGTGCGTATAGAACCGTTGCTTCGGACGCTTTGCCTGTTTTGGCTGGTATATTACCAATCGATCTTGAAATTAGGGAAGTGATTACTAAGCAAAAGCTCACTAGAGGAATCCCGGCAACTCATCTTGGTGTTATCCTAACTCCTGGTGGTTCGGGGACTCTCCCTGGTCTGCTTCGTGAAATGAGGGAACTGTCACTTCAAGAGTGGCAGCTGCGTTGGGATAGGTCGAATTTGGGGAGATGGACTTTCTCCTTCTTCCCATCAGTTAAATTCAGAATGGAAGGGGCCTTTTTATTACTGGACCATTATGTGACCCAACTTTTGTCTGGTCATGGGGAATTCAGGGGGAGACTTCATTCTCTCTCCCTATCCCCTCATCCCAACTGTGCGTGCGGTTGCACCAACCAGTCGGCCGAGCACATTCTGTGGCATTGTGAGATTATGATGGATGCTAGAGAGGAAATGCTTGATGGTTTGGACGTTCCTATTAGACCAGTATGGAATACTGATCTAGTATCGAATAAGGTGAATTTCGAGTGCTTGCGTAAATTTGCAAAAATTTGGGTTGAAAGATGGCCTGCTCTTAGAGTTGCTGACTAGCTAAATTTAGGTCACCAGGTGTACTTGTTCCTGTAATTTCCACGGACTACGATCTGATCTTTCTCTACACTATTGCTTGGATGTACATATTTTTTCTACCTTTTTTTGTGTTAATTATGTTATTTGTTATATTATTTCGTTATTGTACTATATTGTTATACTGTGATATTGTTATTTTGTTTCTTTTGTTTTTTTTAATGTGTTTTGCTGAATTTAGATCACCAGGTATACTTGTTCCTGTAATTTCACGGACTACGATCTAATCTTTCTCTTACACTATTGCTTGGATATACATATTTATTCTAACTTTATTTGTGTTAATTATGTTATTTGTTATTTTATATTGTTATTGTACTATTTTGTTATACTGTAATATTGTTATTTTGTTTCATTTATTATATTGTTACTTTTTTTAAATTTTATTTGGAGGTTGGATAGAAACTCCTTTGTTTATTTTGTAATGTCCTTTTCCCCATCAAAGGGGTTGGACTTTGGGCCTTGTCCCTATTAACTTACATATAGGTCTACCTTTTTGTGATGTACTATTGTTATCTCCTTCTTCTGCCTGCGCTACCCCCCCTGACATGATAAGGTTGGCGGAAAGATTGAATGGCATCTAGAGGTTTGTCCGTCCCTCCTCCAACTTCCCGACGCTTTTCTCTCTAGGGTCTTTCAATTGTAGTCCAATTACTTCTTCTAAGCACAACCGGCTAGCTGGCTAAAGGACGACTCCACTAGGTCCGTGACGTTGGACTAATAACCTTATACATTATCTGGGGGACTGCCGGGCAAACGACGCTCATGACGGTTATCCTCTATTTTTTTTTACCTTTTTCAAATGTTATATGTTTTATTTACTACACTTTTTTTTCTCTTCACACGCAGATGCCTGCAGTCTCAGAGTGTGTGGTCTCCCTCTGTTTATTTTTCATATATATTCTGTTTTTTTTTCTCTATATTATATTTTCATGTTTACTAACACCAGTAGTATTAGTTTTTCTTTTTGACTATTACAGCTTAGACTGTAGGCGATCCTACATTTCCGCCACCTAACAAAGCATGTAGGGACATTGAAGGTCTAGATTCGTTTTAATAAATGTAGAGTCGTTCAAAAAAAAAATTAGATTCTTGCGAGAGCTTCGAAGGGGCGACCATAAGTCGCCTATACCGGGGCGGGACAGTGGTGGGTACTTCAATGTAGCATTATCATATAATAATTAATGATTCCTATATTTAATTAAAAATCTTTTTTATCCTATATTCAATTTAAAATAAATTTTCAGTTGTACTTTGATGGAAAATGTTATTTATTTTTAGTGCCTATCTATAGTAAAACGTACACCTACCTTTTGTTTATGTTATTAGTTTTTGGGGTATTATGCCGTGTTGCGCTACCTCCTTCTTTAGCCAACGTTTCGGAGAGCGTTGCAGTGTCCATCATCAGGGCAGATGTGTAATAATTAGGGGTGATGTTTTTACTTATCTACTTAGGAGCGATACCGTGTCGCCAGCTCCACTCCTCTACGAGCTGGCGCTACAATATACCTCAATATGTTTTTTTGCGTTTAGCCTTGATGTAACCGTCAATTACCGGATACCAAGAACTATTGAGTTAAGCTCCGTCGTCTCTATTAATATTTATAGGGTTTTTGTGAATTTCAATTGCCCCCGTAATCAGGCGTGCTCTATGAGTTTTGGGTCTTCCCAGGACTTCAGGAACAAATCCAAAGTAATGGCCGGTTTCAATTAAATGCTCGGCGATTGCCGATTTGTCAGGGTGGCCAAGTTTACACGCTCGAAAGTGTTCCGATATTCTTTTCGAGATCGTCCGCTCTGTCTGTTCAATTCTGTCTCCATTTGGTGCAGATTTGGCTCTTATGATTTGCCTTGTCTGCCTTACTGGGTAACCGTTACGCTCCAGTGCATCGGTCAGTTTTGTAAGTTCTGCTCCGATTTTTGTTTCTTCACGTATTCTGGTCACTCGGGTCACCAATGTATGGATAAGTCCTCTCTTCTGCGCTGGGTGGTGATGGGAATCAGCATGTAGATACCGATTTGTATGAGTTGGTTTTCTATACACTGTGTGTCCTAGACTACCATCTTCTTTTCGCATCACCTCCACATCTAGAAAAGGTAGGATCTTAGAGTCATTTTCCAGCTCCATTGTGAACTTAATTTTAACGTAGAGTGAGTTGAGATGGTCCAGAAATTCGTTCAGTTTCTCTGTTCCATGAGGCCAAATGGCGCAGACATCGTCGACATACCGCCACCATACTTTGGGAACAGCCGAAGCTGTATCGAGTGCCACGTGTTCAAAAAGTTCACCCTGGAACGCAAAATATCCCGTTTTAAGGCAGTAGTGTTCAAAAAGTTTACTAATGTCTTCCGCTCTCTGAGCATTGTCATAGAGTCTTCCGTAGGCACATTCATGAAAAGGGACACAACGTCAAAACTGACCAAAATGTCTCCTTTCTCAGTCTTAACCTTCTTTAGCTTACTGATCAGATCTGTGGAATCCTTAATCCAAGATTCGTGAAAATCTTCGTGAAAATCTAAAATCGTATCTGACGAACCTCTATGGGGAGGAAGTTCACACAATGGTACGACGATTGGAGAATCTGAGGAAGCGAAGGAACCATTTATTGGGCAGCCTGGCTTTCTTCAAGAGATGTAAGGAGGAATCGATCGTACCAATACACATCCGAATAAAAAGAAATCTTTGATTATGTAGGTATGACATAAGCCATCAGTATTAACAAAATTTCATATTATTCGTTATTTCATACTGTTTATAGGTATTTAGTTGTGAGGGAGCGGTGAAGGTCAGCGAGTTGCTCGACACCGTGGCGGTGGAGATGACCTATCTTCCAGGCCGTTGCTCGACGCTTTGAATCGCGGAGATGAACGGTGAGTGGCTCGGTGAGCTGAGCCACCAGCAGGTAGTCCTGGCGAGGCGGAGCGTGTTTCCATGGCAGCGAAGCACGGTGGGGTTTCGGGGTACCATGAAGTGGTGAGTTGATCCCTGGACTGAAGGTGACGCAAGCCTTGTAAGTCGCGGGATGTAGCTGATCTCAGGAGCTGAAGACACGATGGGCCTTGTAGCTGAGACATGGTGGTGGACCTCGGGAAGCTGCCCTGGATGTGTAGAGCACTGCAGGAGCACGTTACATGCTGAGATGTTGGCCGACTGTAAGTGTGAGACTGAACTAGCGCCGAGTTTAGTCGCTTTATATATGCCAGCGCGACCGGTGGGAGTAATGTTCCATTCGCCGGCAATGTGCACACTGGAAGGTACTGGAACATACGCTGTGCAGAATATTCAGGCGGCTTATAAAATCTAGACCTTTCTAGGCGGTGGCGATATTATCATTCATCGAGACGGCCGCGGCAGGCGAGCAAAGTACATCGCGGGCGGCATATGTAGGTAGGTACCTAGTAGCAAGTAGGTTTGCCGGCGCCGCGCGAATATTAGGAGATGTTCTCGAATCTTCTTTTGATGGCGAAGTTTATGATGTGCCGCCACAGTTGTTTTGTTTATTGAAACAGTATTTAAGTCTGAATAATTCAGTATCAAAAATAGAGGTATCTCTATTACTTTATCTCTAATATTTAAAATATTATATAATCAGCTGATTGGCCAATCCTATAGTATTTTTTCAGGAGTGATGACATGACACGATTCACCGTACATACGGTGGTCTTAGGGGAATCTTGAAAAATTAAAACTTAGTTATTTAAGTTAGAAGGTTATTATTCGTTAAAAAAAAATTAAAAAATTGGACTGGAGATCTCTATTACGCTGTATCATCAATCAGAACAAATAAATAAATTAAATTAAACAACTTAATAAAAACAAAAACAAAAATATTCAAAACTTGTTAAATCACCTAACCACGGTAGAGAATCGTGGCTTCCTAGGCACAAGAATTCCTCTTTTCTCATAAGGTATGCATGACCAATGATGACCTTAAATATAATATTCTGTGAAATATTTGGTTTAAATTTAATTTATATTCTTTACATTACCGTAAAAAAATAATAAAATAGCCAAAACATAACAGTGAATAAACGGACTGTTCGCTAAACAATAGAAGTGTTGTCATTTTGTACTCACCGAGAGCGTGAGCACCTCGCTGTACGCGTTGATGTATGGACCTATAAACAATTCACTATCTCATGTTGTGCCAGTAACAAGTTTACAGCTGACAATAAGGCAAGTCCTGCCGATACGGATTCAGGAGGCAGATTACAGTCAGCCTCCCCCAACCTCTTGATCACCCCACCCCACCAGCATACAACTGTGATTAAACTGATTACATTTACCGGAAGGCAGTAGCGCGTAATAGCTTTTTGATTTTTTTCATTTACTGCCCTAGCCTCGATTTGGAAATCCGATATTGCTAGATTGGCGTCTAAATTGGATTGGACATTGGTAAGTTAATTAATTTGTGACCGATAAAATATTGTTTTTTTACATTACACACAAGGGCGCACAAGAGGACTCGAAGACAACAATTATTATCTTTCAGGATGCTGTGTGGAGGGTCTTTTTACGAAGGAAAGGAAAGGTAGTTCCAGGAAGAAAAAAGTCAGAGTGTTCAGGAGTAACGGACGTACGAGTCCATCTCTCCCACTGCAGTGCAAGGCAACGGGTCGAGAGAGCCCAGCTGGAGAGGTCAAAAGGCCTTCCCAAATAAGACTCTTACGATCCGGCCCGCCATGCAATAAATAGGCAGACAAGACCTAGAAAAAACTCACCCATCAACCCGGGCACCCCTGCTAATTCAACAAACGTAGCGAACCACCTTGGGTGACCTATGGCAGAGGTTTTGGTTTTTAATTAAATGTTTCCCGGGGCATATCCGCTTCCAAAATTAAGCTGTAGTTCTTCAAAATCTTTCATTAATTTTGTTTTAAATCCTTTTTATGTGACCACCGTATAAGAGTCCCAAGTGTCCGTAACCAATGGAACTGAATCACACCTACTTGTGGTGTATTATGTCGCTGAAAGAAGCGAGGAGAAGAAAGTAATGAAGGTTGAGAAGTGCCTGGCTATTCAAATCTGGTCACCAAACTCGATCACACTTTCACCGGAGCGTTTTATCGAGCTTATTCACCAGTTCACCACTCCGGTTAGATAGTTTTTGAGATTTTAATTGGTACTGATTAATGAAATATTACATTTGAAACCGAAACTGTTAACCTGTACCGACGAATCTTACCTATCTGTAGTCCTACTCTCTTAATATAATGTGCATAATATCTGTTCACCATGATGCAATGTGAGAAAATCAAGTAGGTAGACCACAAATGAAAGTCGGCAAAGGTAATAATTATGCTCTTCTCTTGAAAATTAGTGAATCATCGTAAAATGGTAATGGTGATAAATGTTATCAATAATCTACTGGGGGTGGTTGAATACGCTGCGAAATCAATTAAATGGAAACGAAGTTATCAAGAAACAAGTGGTTTGCTAAAACAAGAACTATGAAATAGATTAGGAAACCCTTAGTGGGCGCCTGATAAGAATATACTTAATATATTTATTAAGGGAATCCTAAACTACAAATACTAATTATTAAGTTATCTCGTGTTGATTAATAATTATACATCTCTCACGTGTATTGAAGTTCGACCTTTACAACGGCTTGTTGCACAGCTGTTCCTCTCGACACTCACTCGAACCAACTGAATCTTCTCTAGCAAAACTTCCAGATCCTTCTCCCCTCCTTCCGGCGCCTGTACATTTTACTGACGGCTGTAGATTGCAATAGGGAAACGAGTGGCTGTAAACACATTAGAGTTACGCAGGTACTGGCCGCAAACCACTGCAAACCAACATTTATTTGCCAAAACATTATTACTCAAATGCGGAAAGTTTTTAAAATTTAATCAAATACCACGGGTATCTCCTAATTGTTTTGTATTTTTTTACTTTCTATTGCCAGCCAGCTGCCGAGAATTCAAATTTCGTCGAAAGTTGTTCTTACGATCGTACATGGCGGTTCCAATGAGAAAGATTAATTATTCTCCATGCCAGCTGTTTAAAATAATAACTCAATATCGATTTTATTTCATTCTAAAATGCTTTAATTAATACCTCCATTCAAAAATGCTGAAGGGAGTGATGATAAAACTATTAAAATTATGTACTTTTTGTAATTATTTTTTGAGCATAAGTACCTGTTTATAATTTTTCAATAATGTCTAAACAAAATAAGAATGTAAAAGAATTCTTAAATATGTTACTTTGTAAGTCCATATATAAATAGAGAAAGTCAATTATTTTCGTCACAAAACTCGTGCGCGCATCTTTTTTAAAATTATTTTATTTAAATTCTGAAACAAAGCTTTCCCAGATAATTTATTGATTTACTTTACAGCATGATTATGTGATTTAAAATGTGTGTTGCATAATACAAAATTGTGTTTGAAAATTTAACAAACCAGCCAACGACGTACAGTACATTGTACTAAAAATAAAATTCTAGTCCGCCATCAATAGGAAAAGGTGCTCCCATAGGCGTTATGCCCATAAAGTAACAAGTTGACACTTATTTTCGAAGTATTATTTTATCCAAATAGCGAGCGTTATTGGGTAAAGTCGATGGAAAGTCGCCACGCGATTTTAAAGTCGCACCGTATTACTCTGAACTCTGAACAATATAATTACTCGGCGAGCAAGCTAAAGGTTGCCAAGAAAAAAGAACAAGCTCTCGCAATTAGCAAAACCAAAATAATTCAAGGCAACTAATGTAATGTGGAGTCGGTTCCTTAAAACTTTAAAAAGAAAACTCCAGATACCGTCCAAAAGAACACTAAAGCTCTCTGTAAAAAAGTTAGGACTTGATAGAAGAAGTGGTTATGTTGTTTTATAAATAAAGCACCCTTTGAGAAATTGATTCCATCGATTTTTATTGTTCTGTTTTTAAAGTAAAAAGTAACCGACACATAACTACTTCCCCACTCAACGGACAAAGGTTTAATTAATACTTTATGTTTTCTATGCAAGTTAAATTAGAGAAGTGTTAATTTGAATATTTTGATAGAAAGCAGTCACTTTGTGGTTTGACATATTGAATGAAATAAAACAATAACTTAGTTTGTAACCACGATTTATTTAATTTTTATAATACCGACCGGTTTCGCTTTACTCAAGCATCTTCAATTTTTAGCTAGCGAGAACTTTTTATAGTTAAAATTCCTTTGTACATTGGGAAAGGGATAAAGTTCAAAAATGATCACACAATCAGCGACATCTGAATTTACTGGCGTCATCTTTGGCCTAAATGAGTGAACTTATTGATTATAATGATCACTATTTATAATCCATAATTGGTTTGGAACTTTAGACAATTAAAGTGTCCCGTTCGCCGCTCCTAGCGGGTAGTGGTACCTACCTGGCTAGCACCTAGTCACTAGTGCCTACTTTAGTAGCCTGGCTGAGGGCATAGAACCTTTGCCATACTTAGAAGAGCCAATTCAATGAGGCCAATCCTAGACTAGATTCGCCAATCGGTTAAAAAAAACTCCATCACAGTATTTTTCGTTTATGATTTAAATAATTTCACACAGTATTGTGTTATGTGGAAGGTCTGTTTGAGGACGGTAACTCGCAAACCATTTGGACGTGGGTGACTGTTCACTAAATACTTTAAAACTATTTTTGAAGAGTTACCAACATACCTGCTGATAAATAAAATTAAAAAAAATATGGGTCTTATAGAGTATTGTAAGAAATAGGAAACGCAGAAGTCGGAAAATCTTTAGATTTATGATTATATTACAACTAGCACAGACTCGTGAAAAATTACGGAATAGCATGAATTACTAGTTTTTAATTATTAGTAAAAATTTAAAACTGTTTATTTTGCAATAATCCAGTCTCTGCTTTCTTATAATATTGTGCTGGGGATCCTGCACAAAGTCTTATATAGAACCACTTAATATTGCCAAAAAATAATTCTTAAAGTTATGTTCAAGAAAAAAATAAAATATACAACTCATTTACTTTTTAAGGAATGTAATGTCATGAATGTTAAACAGTTATATATTTCACAAACGCTTTGTAGATTTTTCAATAATATTAATATTGCAGAAAGAACACAGCAAATTCATCTACGAGAATTGGCTCTGGTCTGAACTTTATGGAAATTCAAACCTTCAGTTTTGATCTTCTTTTGGTCAAAGAAATTATTTTTATCAACCTCCACTCTTATTTATAATAGCCTTCCGGAACATGCAAAGCCATCTAATTTCTTGAACACTTTTAAACAGTATCTTGAATTATTTGTGTTAGCCGAGGATTGCCAATTAAATTTTTCATCTTTGTCCTTTATAAATGAATAGTCTCAAATCATTTTTTTTTCATATTTTGTCCTGCTAAATTAATAGCGTAATATATTATTTACTTACGAGTATATTAATTCTTTTATTTTAGTCCTTTTTAAATTAATAGCATTTTTTTCAAATGGTCACCCCGTATTATTTACATTGTGATGCGCTAGGCACCTCCAGGTTAGTGCATTGGTTGGTACTCATTGTCTGCAAGAAGTGTTAATGTAACAATATTGTTTTCAAGTATTATTTTGTTTTACCTATATTATTTTGTGTTATTGTTGTTACATTGAATAATTGTTAACGTCAACACAGGCTTGTCCTAGTGAGGTTGAACATTATATAATAGATTGCAATACCTAACATGTGTAGAAACAATAAATAAATTCATGTAATCGGGGCGGGAGTGGGTGTCGTCCCCGGGGGAACCATTTATGGGATCACCAACACCTCTGCCGTAGCTAACCGCAAGTGGTTTTCAACGTTTGGTGACTTAGTAGGGGTGCCCGGGTTCATGGGGTGAGGTTTGTCTATGTCTTAGCGACGGCTGCGTCTGCCCACCGGGTAGCGTATTATATAACACGCTACCAGAAACATTTAAGTCCACACTAATTGGAAAGTTCAAGATGTATTGTAGGAGCTACATAAAACTACTTCAACGAATGAACTCTGGACTGCCATCAATAGGATAAGGTGCTCCCATAGCCGCTGTGCTCAGATGATGCTTAGATGGGGCCTTAAGGGCCCGCAACCCGGATTTGTACCGATTTATTACATATTTCCCTTAAACACGGTAAGTTTTAAAGCTCTTAAAAAAATATATGTTATTCTTGAAGATAGTATCTAGACTTTGCCTGCGCCGAAACGCAAATTATATAATATTCCCTCGATAGAAAAAAATCGCAAAGTTTGCTCCAAACATTATTTTTAACACGTTTGTTTCAGTTATTTTACAAGTTATATGTATGAAAAAAATCACAGTGTTTCTATAAATGCTGTTTAAGATAACGCCTGCGAGATTTTTGCTCTATTTTAAACGAGTCGTGTTTTATTACACATTTTCGCAATTTTCGGATCGATTTTTTCGCTGTAAATGTTAGCGCTCTCCTCTAACATTCGTAATTTCGTATCTCTCCATCTTCTTCCTTTCGGGCCCGGTTGCAGAGCCTTAAAGAGTCAGCGATGTGTGAATGCGGTGCGGAGCAGACCACCGAACATGTGGTCAATGAATGCCCGCTCCATTAATACCCCGGCGGGGTTGATGAGGTCCACAGGGCAACGCCTGAGGCCCTAGACTGGCTCGCAGACCTAGATGCCCCCTCTGACCCCCCCACCATACGAAAGAAGAAGAAGAAGAAGATCGAATAAGTCTTGATGAACGTATTGTGGTACTGGATTATTATTATTATAACGTACGTAAACTGATGGTAAATTAAAAATAACTAACCACCTACTTTTACCGGAATCTTCACTAGTGGATGCAATCTATACGGTAAATGGGTACCAATCAATGCACTAAGCTGGAAGTGCCTGTATGTAAACAATACGGGAAGACCACATAAAAAATGCTATTAATTTAAAAAGGACTAAGATGAAAGAATAAATACACTCGTATCTCGTATTTATATAATATATTATGCTATTAATTTAGCAGGACAAATACGAAAAAAATGATGCCATCTCCACATTTTTCACACGATCGTGCATGGTTTTCCACACACGCCTCAGGAACCTCATTTCTATAGCATTCAGTCTACTTTCATCCTTCCTCTGCCAGTTCCATGCCTCACTGCCATACATCAGGGTAGGTACCAGCACTTCTTTGGACAGTTTTTGCACACCTACGTCTCATAAACGAAACCATGTGGCCCGAAGATCCCATAGACAACCAAATCAACGTGAAAACTAATCATCGACTAATTACAATATACCTATTATCCTAAATTAAGTCACGCAACTTTCACTCGCGTCTGTGGCTTTGTGGAATGTTTATAAAAACATGATGGAAATCTAAAAATGGTTTCCCACTTTTCTGTCACCGAATAGAATACGAGACGAGCCGCCCCTTGCCATTGTCACGGCTTGGCATGAAGCCAGGTGAAAGGGTGAGAAAAACCGAATTAATTCAACTACATTCTGTTTGCAGGCCTCGCGGGGAATGGAATCCAGCAGCGGGTGTGATAGGCTTTTTCTAGATTCCACGAAATGTCCTAAAAAAGTACCGCATAATAAAAGGAGACTACGAATGAAACATTTGTATATCTTAAACCTTCGTGCAAAGGGGGTGACCGAAGTTAAAAAGCCTATTTATATTTTACATTGCTAGAAACACAGGAATTTAGCTATATTTTTGTATCACCGTGGAGCCGTCTCGCCACGCCGCGGCCGGGGTGGAGCCCGAAAACACGTCTGATTGATAATCAGTTGTCAACAGACAGATTGCCATCTCTAAGAATGTAGGCATGTTGAGTCTTTCTGAGGGTATCTTCCGTCTGCTCTCCCGGCATTGATCCCTTGTGAACCCATGCAGATAGGTGAAACTCGACGGACCCGTTTACAACGGATGTTGGCTACATGACGATCCCGAGGAACAACGTCGGATCTTTAAAAATCGTCTTACTTGCTTATTTTAACTTCCTTTTGATGATTTTAAAGACTGTACTTTCGGAATTTTCAATGAAATGAAATGAAATATATTTCTTACTAGCTGGTTCCCGGCATGCGTTGCAATGCCAAATTCAAAGAAATAAATTGTTTGTCACTGCGAGTCCTTTCCAGTGCGTCCCCGTTCCCCTCCCGCATCCCCTTCTCCTCCCGCGTTCCCCTTCCACCTTCCCCGCTTACCATCTCCCCCTCCCGCTCCACCGTCCCTTCAACCCCCTTCCCGCGTTCCATATATTCAGTTTTCAAACAGCATATATTAAAAAAAAGTTATTCAAATTTTCATTTTTCACATATTGCAAAAATTCATTCGAGTATATTATAAGAACAATCAATCAGATTTGGTAGCTTTTTAAAATGTCTAAAATTTAAAAAAGCCATGGACAACGCGAATTGTCATACGTGCGAAGTTAAAATAGTAGTTAGTTTTCTGAAATTATCCAATTTTCTGCGCAATTTTATAAATTTTTCTTTCCAAAGTATTAGAAAACTTATTAAAAAGGAGAACGAAATAAGTCATTCTGAAATTTTTGCGTGACCAAGGAAACAGGGATTCATTTTTATATACAAATTTGCTATATTTCTTAATCTCAAAAACAGTGGAAATGTGAAAACGTCAGTTTAAAGAGCCCTACTTGAAAACTACAAATTCGCATATACGACATTTCCGAAAAAATCTTTCACCGATAAATTTTTTTGTTATCTTATGCAAATATTTTTACGTATTCTTGTTTAAAACTTTATGCATATTCCATGTGTAGACCACTCAAGAAAGTCACGTGTGCTTAACATAATAATTCGGTACACGTCTCAAGGACGGATGTTGGAATTATATTATGAATTATTTTCTGAGACAAGTACTTTAAAGATTCTAACACAAACTTTTAGCCGTTTAATCGTATTCCACAAATAATAAATACACTATTTTCGGTTTTCGGGAAACGAAAAGCTTGAGAAAATCTGAATTTCTCCTACTTAAGTAATAGAAGTGTAGTTTACAAAAGATTTAGGAGCTAACCCAACGGCTCCTTGAGAATTGGTCATACTTGTGTACAGGATACAGCATAATATAACCAAGGATTTCCCAAGAGGTGTGCACAGTAGTGTGTGTCAATTATTTCAACTTTTGTATTCAGAAACGCCAGGGGTCTCAAAAGTTGCGGAAAAGCAGTTCTCAAGAAAATAAGAACTGCTTTTAAATGGTTATTAACTCGCTAAAATGCATTGGAAATCAGAAAAAAAACTAAAACATGTATTTTTGAATTACGGTAATTAATATTTTTTTTACAATAATTTACCTTTTAACGTTCGTTTGTTATTAAAAACTGCCAATAGCGACAAAAATGTACGAAAAAAATCAAATTTCTGAATAAAAGTAAGTCCACAAGAATACTGATTTTATCCAGAAAAAGTGTTATTTTCCCCTTTTACATTTTTAACAAATACATCCCAAATGTTTAAAAAAATTTTTTTGCGTTCTTTGTACTGAAGTTATGGAATAAAAATTAAACTGCTACAAAATATAAAATATGGACCCAAAAATAAAGCAATTTTTTTTCTCTCTATGGAGAGCTAGGGTGCAGAGAGGATGTACCGCCAAATAATAAAAGTATATAACTTATTTTCATTCAAACGCATCGAGGATAAAAAATACTTGTCCATATACTGCGTAGGTAGGGGAGACCTACCTGGGAGAGTTGTGACAGAGGAGAGTTGTGACAAAGGAGAGTTGTGACAAAGACGATTTCTCCCTACCTATAATAGTTAGCGATATTGTAACAATGCTCGTTTGTCGCTCTAGAGACGCGCTACTTCATTCAGTACCCGCCGGCGGCGCACGAGAAGCGGTTACGTAATTACGACGTCTGCGTGCAAAAAAATTCGAAAAGTAAGTTTTTATTCAAAATTTTGATTGAATTTATATCATGTCTTATTACGTGTGCGTTGTTGTGTTATTTTTTCTTAAGTTGTATGGTTATTTAAGTCTCAAAGCGTTGCATTGATCTTTTGTGTTTGCATCGTGTTTAGAAAATATGAATCAACCAAGTCGTAATTTTGAGCACCTAATTTTGACTTAATTTTTCTGCTGGGTTATTTCGACACTTTTTAAAATTGATTTGCGATGTCTGTATGGTGTGTTTGTGCATTAGTATGTTAAGGTCAAATCTTGAAAGTATAGTCCGCAATAAAAGCTTGTCTCAAAAAATTAATTTTGGATAAAAAAAAAATTGGACTTGTGGTGTGATGTTGCATGCTGGATGACTACTTTTTTTTGTTTCAGAATGCCTAATAATTATACACGAAAGACTGATAAAGGCACTGCTAGTGTTGAAATACACAAATAGTCTAAATGCAAAGCTGTCACAACTCACCTCGGTACCAGTCACAACTTACCTCGGTGATAGGGGAGTTGTGACAGAGGGAGTAGTTTTTATTTTTGTCGATTTTCTCGGAAACCGTAATACTTTAATTCATTTTGATGATTGTTTTGGAAAGGAAAGGAATGGTGCTACATTAATTCAAATAAGACATAGCTTCGGAATGTTTCTTGAGCGAGATATATGCCCCTTAAATTAAAAATTGTCACAACTCTCCTAGGTATCCTCTATACGAGCGTTTAAGTGCAAAAATCGTCACTGTAAATAAATTTGTTTGATGGTCGATTTTAGGTTTGAAATTGATAGACATTGACCAAAAAATAACAAATTTTAATAATAATTTTTACGAACATTTAGGATTCTTTTGTACATCACTAAAAACCAAAAAAAATTATCACTAAAAGTGTCACGCATTTAAATCGCGCATTTTGCACATGTGTTTTTAAACTTGCATGGTTTTAAATTAATTAAAAAAAATGTTCCAAATGCTCGGCGTGCCGGTTCCCGGTTTTGCATAAAAAAATAAAAGGGGATTACTTTAATTGCATAGCATTAAAACGTGTTTTTGAAAAGTCTGTTGTTGTTTCATCGTTGAGTTATTTTGTTCCTGAAAATCTCTGCAATAAAAACATGTTTATTTTGAGTTTCTGATATTATTTTATTTTAGCATTAATTATTCATTGATAATTAATGCTAAAATAAATAATTTTATGTTGGCTTAAAGCTAAGTTACAGAAACTCGTGTATTTATTTTGTTTTTGAACATTTAATTTAAATATTTTTTGAAAAAGTTTTTAATGAGGTCTACGTATTGAAAATCTGACTGTAAAGTTAAACTAAATAAACATTTAATATTTCCGGAATCTTCGCCAGTTGACGCAGTTGAGCAACTGTACTTTTCCTAAATAAATATAAAATAAAATTATGCTTTCTACATAAGCTCCACACTGCAGGCCCTAAGAAAAATATTTACCCCCAGGGCCTGTGACATCTTGTGATGATGCTGCGTGAAGAAACTCTATAGGAAAGGTGGGACTGTAGGAAGACTAAGAAGAAATACGATTCTAAGGGTGGGTAGGAATCTGGGGGCAGTCTGTCCAGGAATGACAAAGTATGAAACCATCCCTCCCACCGCCTTGCTGGAGAGGTCAAAAGGTCTCCCTAAACCAATCTCTCCCGATCCGTCCTGCCACGTAGTTGGTGGGATTACCTCGAGGCAAATTTTTACCTTGTTCTTCATCCGCTTTACATGTCCGAAACACCCAAACGTCCCTTTCTTTCTTGTTCGCTACGTTAGCCTTGCATGATTTCAAAATCTTCACACGCATAATACGGTTAAACATGGTATAACCAGACACATGTCTAAGAAATCTCATTTCTACACCATTCAGTCTACACTCATATTTTCTCTCCCAGTCATACACCTCACTTTCTTTCATCAAGGTTGGTAACAACATTCTATTGTATACTGCTGGGCTCGTTCCTGCGATCTACGGTGTGAAAATGCATTCTAAAAGCGAAACAGATGTCACACTTTAAAATAACTGCGCTTGGTGAGACTTCGGCATCTCCAAATTGTGATGAGATTGAAGTGAGTAGGGAGTGGAAGTAGATGGGATAGAACAATGTTGTAAAGTACCTAATTAAAAAAAATATATACCTGATACATCATGTGCTGATTAGATTATCCAATTAACTTTATTGAATTCTTACTCTTTCTCAATAAATTATGAACTCAAAAGTATTTGGGCAGTAGTACATTAAAACGTTTTTCTTATTCCATGCAATAATCTTATGTTTAGAAAACTCCTTGTTTCTTTCATTGCTTAATAAAGTACGCTTGTACCTTGATGGACACTATAATATGGTTGCGTTTTAAACAAGTGCAGATTATTGCGAGCGTTGTGGGGTAAAACCTTTAATTTAACATCGATGCTGAACCAATAAAATGAATGTAAATAGAATACAAAAGGAAGGAAGGAAAAAACGTAAGATTTAAGTACAAAACAAGAATTTTATTAAACAACAATATTGTCAAAACGGTATTTTTTTTACATGAGCTCCACACAGGAGGCCCTGAGGAAAATAATTTCCCTCAGGGCCTATGTCATCTTTGGGAATGCGGTGTGGAGGGTTTTTTAAGGAAAGGAAGGAGAGGAGATTTCTGGGAAGGAAATGGGTTTTAGGTGTGGGTAGGAATTTGGGGTTCAGTGTGTCCTGGTCATCCGCCTCCAAGACTTAGACCATCAACCCGGGCACCCCTGCTAAATCACCAAACGTGGCGAACCACTTGGGGTGACCTATGGCAGAGGTGTAGGTTATCCAATAAAGGTTCCCGAGGCGGCGGTACCCATTCCCGCCTCCCAAATTGTGAAATAAAACATTAAAAGTAGCAACATTATTATTACTAGTTATAAAACTAGACGTTGGTTATTATTATTTTTATGTCATATAAGTAGTGCAAAGGTTAAATTTCAAGTAAAAATTATCATTATCTCCAATATTATTCTTCATTGTATACTACAATTATTTTTTTGGACACATATTTTCTAGTCAGTCCTGCCTTCCTTCTCGCCCGGCTTATCCGAGAGGCTTCGTTTTTGCGGTCCCTCTCAGCCTGTTCCTCTGGAGTGCACGGTTTAGAGTGGTAAAACCTCGCCTTGGCCGGCTGATACTCAAGAACTTCCTTTTTTCCTCCTATTCTTAAAGTGATTGTTCCGTCCTCGTCCATATGGTGTTTTTTGGCCGATTTTGGGGCGGCCCTTTTGTTTATTTTTCTTTCCTTTTTCACAACAATTGGTAAATCTTCCTGAATACCGATTATTTTAACCTCCAGTTCTTCTGATTCTTCTACTGGTTGTTTGTTCTGCACGTCGACTGCTTTTGATTCTTCTTTGACTCCTAAATCTTCCTTCTGTTCACAGATTTTTTCATCTATCATGTCGATTATTTGTGCATCTTTTGTACCAACCGTTGACACTTGTTTTAGTTCTGGTGGAGTTGTTGGTTGAATGAAACTGGGTTGAACTATTCTGCGAAGTCCAAACAAATTCAGAAATTGTTCTTGTTCCGACATTAGCGGCCTTCTTGTCTCCTTTGGCACTGGAATCTTTCGCAGCTGCCGGCGTGATCTCAGCGTCCGAGTACTACTCTTCACCAGGTTTCCACGGAATTTTACCTTAGTTGTATAAGTATGCTCCATCGTTCGCGGAAGAATCACAGAATTGATCACAGGTTTACTTGAAGACTTTAAAACACTTTATTTAACGGCGAAACGGAAACGGCTTTATCTCGAAAAGAGTTTATTTGAAAATTTAATAACACTTTGGTTTAAATAATTAGAACTTCGATGTTAACTCCAACAAGTTGCAATCGATAATAATTTTTCAAACCCAAAAATTTACCTTTTATACCTTCCTTCCCTTGCGAAAATTAGGTAAGTAATTAGGATTACTATGACTCAAATGCATTCGTATATTTATTAATTACGTGTAAATATTGAATGCACCTAGAAAAGATGATAACGTATAACCCTAATCGGCACCGCAATAGGTGAATCACCGATAATCCCAGAAAGGGTAGTTTTAAATTTGGACAAATAAGTCATTACGGCCGGGGTTTACGAAACCGCTGCTGATATTTAATTGCTCTCTTTATTGGAGATAATTCCAGGAACACCTACCAACAACTTTATGTTGTTACTAAGGCCACGATGGTCATGCCTGAACTTGAGATCTTTGCATTTATAGTAATACTAGCAGACCCGGCCACACGTTGCTGTGGCTAACGAAACACAACGCCATTACCCAACCTTCATAAAATCCACACCACCCGCTTGCCAGCTGCCCGCTGCCTGAATTGAATATTTGAATTTCTCGGATTTTATCTACTATAATGAGCGTGTATTATACATATAAACCTTCCTCTTGAATCACTCTATCTATTGGTGAAAACCGCATGAAAATCCGTTGCGTAGTTTGAAAGATCTACGCGCACATACATTTTGAGCGACTTCATTTTATACTATGTAATGATGATGATTTAATTTTGTTCTGTATACACCTAATACATTTTGCGAATCCATTCCGAACAATTGCGAATTATTTTAAAAATCCAATTCTATCTACGGACAAATCGTAGGTACATACCCATTTTTTTTAAACCATTTTCAAAGAAATATACTTTTTTTAAGGATACGTATTGCACCTATTTAAAGATTCAATAGTGCTATTCCTCGAATTTTTGGAAAATTCTTTCTTAAAAAAACTTTTTTTCCAATTTGGTTTAATTGTAATTAAATAAATTAGTCTTTTCTCCTGGGTTTTCTGCCGGAAAATCTATTCTTATTAACTTGTTATCTTGCAGAGATTTTTTCATATTTATATAAGAAGAAGAAGGTAAGAATATAACCTGAGAGGAGAGAGATCTAATATTTCAATGTAAGAATCGATTTAAAGCCAAACGCCAAAAATCCACCCTATATATATCTTAATCTTATTGCTTTACACATTTAAAAAAATACATGTGTTATTACCGGAATAGTCGACGACCGGCGTAGTGCAGCGGTAAAGCGCTTGACTCGCATTCCGAAGGTCGCGGGATCGAATCCCGGCGCGTGGCAAATAAATTTGATTAATCTGCGTATTTCACAAATTATTCTTTTAAAATAATATTTTGTATATTTGCGGCACGTTCCAGAGTCTAAATTCTTGATTCTTAACAATTAAGTAGTATCAATCTTGAAAATAGCAAATGCTGTAGGTACGTACTAAATTGCTTCTTTGAATTCTTCATTATTATTATTAATTATTTCCAATTTTGAAAATAATACTTAAATTAAAATACAAAACCAAAGTCACAATCACAGGCCCGACCAGTATTTTTGAAGGTACAATAAATTATCAACTGCACACAAGAATTGTCATTTTCAGATTCAGTCAATATTGCCCAATTTAATTTAATTTAAATATTCATACAATTTCTATTGTAGCGTCATCATTCATAATGAACGAAAGGTCGATGATTTTCCTGCGAACAATCATTATGTACTAATGTATGGGTTGGAAGTTGGCGAACTATAATTATGGGCTGCGGATAAGGGATGATTATAATTATTGTTGGTATTTCCCATATCAATATTAACCAGGTAGAAATTTGTACTTTCATTGGAATCTAGTTAAATTTTATTGCTTTTTAACGGGAACAGTTTCAGATAAACCATTAGAGTAACTATAATACGTGTTCCCTTACTGGAGGTAATTCTGAGAAAAAACTAATAGTATCTAAAATGGAAGTATCTACTTAAATCTTACTGCCAAATTCCAGAAATAACCTCATCAAAATGTAATAAAATAATATTTTTCAGGGTGGTGTTTAGTAAAAATAAAGGAATTAGTCCGGATTTTACCACCTCTTGTAAATAATTTGGAAGAATGTAAGTAAATATAATGGATGCTTATAATAAAGGGTGTTTTCTTGTGAATGCCGCAATAAGAATACCTACTGCTACAATCCATCTGAAGAAAGTGAGACTATGGCACCCTCGAAAGAGAAGATGATCCGCAGTAGGCTGGAGAGTAGTTAGGCTGTCTAGAATCCTCGTGAGGTCACTATTTGTGGCTCTTCCCGCCAATTTTCTTCTGGGCATCTTGGGAGTCCTGCAGGTCAGAGAGAGAAAGAGAGGGGTATGCCGCAACCCATTTATTCAGACTGCCAAGAATATCGGTGGGCGCAAGTCTCTAAGTTCTTGATAACTATCGTAGACAACGTCATCGTAGATTATTCTTTCTTCCTTAGTATGCAGACATCTCCAAAAACCAAGTTTTGAGACAACGAGGAAAGCAATTTTCGTTCACCATACATCAAATATTATTTACACGTGGCTGTTTTTTAGATATTAAAGGCGCTACAAAATACCACCGAGAGGCATAACATTAGTATAACATTTTAAAAGATCCTACTAGTCAGGGCCGGATTAACCATGTCGGGGCCCCTAGGCAATGCACGTCTCGGGGACCCTTTACCAATGGCGTATTAACGGCAGGGGGGCGGGGGGTAAGGTTTAAAAAAAAAAATCTGAATGTAAGACATGTCAGTATCTTGAGTATTGTGTCAAAATATCAAGTAAATCGAGCAAGACAAACGAAGTTACAGCGTTTCAAGCGACCGGCCCTCATGCTCGATTCAAATATATTTCGAGTATAAATTTTTTAAAATCGTATCACATCACATTTCTGAAGTTTGTGAACATCATAACTTAAAATCTTGACTTGACTTGACCGATGCTTTTGAAATTTTGTGCACTATTTCTACACATAAATCAACAGGTAGTCAGAGGGAGTTTTTTTTTCCATTTTATAATAACAAATTTACCGAAATTTTTAGCAAAAAGCGCGTTTTTCACTTCAAAATGCTGCCAAAAATAAGAAATCGAAAAAACTCCCTCTGACTACCTAGGAAAACATATTAACTTTTAAACGCATTTCGACTTTTTTGTTTCAAATGATCCGGTGACGAGTTATGGAGTTTCACATCGAAACAAAAATATATATTATAAAAAAAAAAAACATTACAATGTGCCGTCTTGTCACTAAAGTGATTTCTTCCAGAAAACCTTTCCCAAAGAATTTTAGCAAGCAGATAGTTAGTGCATACTGAAGCTTGTACAACATTTATATTTTAAACAAACAATTAGAAATAAAACATAACAAATGCCAATATAAACCACACACGGCACCTTTTAAGTAATGTTGCAACAATTAGAAGGAAAGAAAAGTAAAATACAATTATGTTTATATCTTTGTTTTAATTATAGACTTTTTATTTATTATTTGTGCATGATGTGAACATTAGCTATTTATTGGGTTATAATATAATTATTATAATTTGTTGTTTTCTTTAATGCGTGTAGGTACTTAATGTTATTAACCTGTAAATGTTCATAAAAAAAATTAAAACAGTTAAAAGCTGACTTTTTCCGAAACTTCGTTGCTCACTAATTGAAGCAAGTATTTTTTTCTCGGGACGCGGGGCCCCTAGCCGACGCGGGGCCCATAGGCAGTTGCCTACTCTGCCGGGTAGGGGTAGGTACTGCTACTAGTGACCCACGACCGGCGCGGTCTAGGGATAATGCTCTTGATTCGCAATCCGAAGGTCGGGGGATCGAATCCCGGCGTGGGCAAATATTTTTTTTTGATTAATTTCTATTATTTCACAATTAATTCATTTAAAACAATATACAGTATATTTTCGGCACGTTCCAGAATGGCCTTGTACTGCTTTGGTAAGATCACCATTCAGAATTGAAACGTTGCTTGGAATGGCTTTAGGCATATTAGGTAATCAGATCTGAATAGCCAGGTACTTCCCCACCTTCCTCTTCCCCATCTCCTTTCCCTTCCCACTACCTTCAGCCTCACAACATACCACAATTGGGGATGCTATAGTCTCACTGGCTCCAAACGGGGGCTGCTAAGACTCTTGAGAGGTATTATAAATAAGTGAGCTTGTGAGGTAAATAGTTATAATTTTCTTTTTCTTTATCTCCAGTCAGGAGAGACCCGAGGAAATTAATTTCCCGGCTGGAGAGGTGAAAGCGTCTCTCTCAACAGGCCTCTCACAAACCGGCGGATCCGCCGATTATTTCAATTTGGGAGACGGGCATGGGTACCGCCGCCCGGAAACCACTTATTGGATAACCAACACCTCTGCCATTGGTCACCCTAAGTGGTTCGCTACGTTTGGTAACTTAGCAGGGATGCCCGGCTTCACGGGGTAAGGTTCGTCCGGATCTTGGCGGCAGATGCGTCTGCCCACCTACTGCATGGCGGGCTGGATTGACAGAGACTGGTTGAGGGAAGCCTTTGACCTTTCCAGCGCGACTCTCATGACCCATCGTCTTGCATCGCAGTTGGAGGGATGGATTCACATGTCCTTCACCCTATGGCCTAAATAAAACCAATTATAGATTTCCTCCTTGTGACTTTACCTCTGATTAAACAGCATTATAAAAAATTCGAAATAATGAAATTTATAATAAAGGAGTATGGGACCAAAAATTTTATAAAACAGAAGATTAAGTATCCATAACAGACCATAACAGAATTAAAAGTATAAACGATAGAAACCTAAGAAACATGGGCACATAAAATATTCATGAAACAACAGAGATATAAATACTCTTTTATGTACCCCTTATATTTGGTTTGTTCGGAATTGAAAATTTCCACCTTGGATAATATTAATTGTAACTATTGCATAGTCATCAGTACATTAGTAGCTACATTAAATAGAATTTTATTTTGCAACTCTGGGCATTGAATTTTAATTTTTTTATTTTTGTTTCATAAAATTTTATTGGTTACAGATTTTTTGTTTTTTTTTTGGCTACCACACTAGGCTAATGCCCGTATTGTAATAGTCATACATTTAATATTTTAAATAAGAATAAATAAATTTATTTATTTATTTAATTTACGCCCAGAGGGCTTTTACATAAATGCATAAAGACAGTACAATTTTAATGCAAGAAAAAAAAATATAATATAAATAAAAGTTACAATAGAAAACAAAAATACAAACATGAAATAAAAGTAACAAAAATTTAAAAGTACAGTGAGAAATAAAAACAATAAAGTTGCTATAAAAAATTAAAAAAATACATGCATGATATAAATATAAAAGGAACAAAAATTGTAAAGGAAGGTCATCAGATGTGTTTCAAAATTTACAACAATAATCATGAATAACAAACACCTAAGTACTTATTGGTCACTCATAGCGTGAAACCGCTATATGTAGATGGTAGGTTCGTGAGTTGCAGGAGTTCGAAACTTTTCAATTTGAATTTTAATTAATTATAAAGTCGATGAAGTAAATTTACAAAAAAATCCTTAGTGAGCATTTAAATTATAGATAAATGATTTTATTATTTCATGTTTATAGTGTATTAGTGACATATTCCATAAATCCTATACTATGTATATACATAAATTCCATAAATACTATTTTATTGAAACAGATAATTAAACATACTAATTAAAAATTAAGAAATACGTAAAAGTAAGTGAAAAATACAGAAAAAAATCATATTTTAAAGAAAAATAGAAATTAAAATTAAAATTTTGAAATACATAAACAAATAATAAAGTTTGCGTTAAGAACTTTTGTGTTCTATACAAATATCATAATATCAATCTGTAAGAAATACAACAATATTGTTCTGTAAATATCTTATAATTTTGTGTTATTTTGTTAATTTGTATAATTGTTAACTCAACACAGGCTTGTCCTAGTGAGGTGACAAGTTTTATTGTAAACATTTTACCTGCAGTGTAAAGAGACAAAGAATAAATCAATAAATATAAATTAAAACATAAATAAAATTAAGTAACTATGCTGGATGGGATTGAACACCGTCCTGAGGTACTAGTGTTTACAGAAGCTTGGCTAAAAAAAAATACCAATATACCTAACATCCCTGGATACACTGCTTACAACACAAATAAAAACTGTTTGCAGAACGATGGTGTAGTTGCCTATATAAAACAAAATGTTCACGCGACCGTTGATGAAGTTGTTCTCCCTGGCGCAAACTGCCTAAGCATGCAGATATCGAGTACCTTGTGTGTAATAGCTGTGTATAGATCTCCATCCCAGACTCAAATAGATCATTTCCTTGAATCACTGAGCGAACTGTTTGACTCTACATCTATCCAAAATAAGGAAATCATTTTATGTGGGGATATAAATATCAATACTTTGGATTTGAGCGATATGAAAACTCAGAAATACCTCTCACTTATGGCTTTTCATGGTTTGAAACCAATCATAAATTCACCTACAAGAGTTTCTTCGACCAGTTCAACCTGCATCGATCACATTATGGTGAAATCTAAATTCGAACCACAAGGAGCTGTCTTCACTACTGACATAACAGATCACAATGTGATATTGCTGAGATTTATGAGCTTTACACTAAAGAAAATAGCAAAGGATAATGTGAAAATCAAAACCGTCATAGATAACAATCTTTTGAAGGACAGATTAAAGGAGGAATCATGGCAGTCAGTCCTATCATCTCAAGATGTTAATTCAGCTGCTGAAAATTTTATAAAGTGTTTAAAAATGCACATGAAAAATTATTCGTCTGAACAAAGTGAAAAACATAACATGAAGTACTTAAAACCTTGGATAAATGATGGAATTATTAAATGCCTCAGAACCCGTGACAAATTGCACTACAAATGTCGAGAAGAGTTAAATAATATTCAATTGCTGAATTATTACAAAAGATATAGAAACTGGTGTACAAAAATTATAAAATATACAAAACAAGCATATTACAGAAGAAAATTGGATAACGTCAATGGAAATACCAAACAACAGTGGAAGATTATAAAGGAGGCTGTAAATATACGAAAGGAACAATTGTCTATAAAAAAATTAAAAATCAATAACAATATTATCTCAATCGAGGAGGATCCAAATATAATCACTAATCACGTAAATAACTTTTTCAGCGATATTGGTCCTAGATTCGCCAAAAATTTGTGCAGCGCAAACAAAACTACCGAAAAGTGTCTTGTAAACAATTTTATACCTAGTACTCAAGTAACAGGAGACACATTTGAATTTAAATCTACTAACATTTATGAAGTTACAAAAGTGATACGTGAATTAAAAATGTCTTTTTCCTGTGGTATTGATGGCTTAAGTACAATGGTGTATAAACAAAACGTTTCTGTATTGGCTGGTCCCATATCACATATTGTTAACATTAGTTTTAAAAATGGCGTGTTTCCCTCTCATTGTAAGATTGCTAAGGTTATACCTCTTTTCAAAGGTGGAGATCAGCTAGATGTTAACAATTATCGACCCATATCCTTGCTCAATACTCTCTCAAAAGTAATAGAGAGATTGGTAAAGTCAAGATTAGTTAAATTCTTAGAAAAGCACAAAATACTCTCCGACAATCAATTCGGTTTCAGAGAGAATAAAGGTACGAGTGATGCTGTATTGAAGGTACTGACCAAAGTTATAAGCGCGCTGGATTATGGCAACAAAGCTTTAGCGGTGTTTTTGGACTTATCAAAAGCATTTGATACAGTTTCCCATGAATTGCTCCTTAAAAAATTATCATCTCTAGGCATTGATAGTACAGCAATGGGTTGGTTCAGATCTTATCTTAGTGATAGAACGCAGCAAGTAGAGATAAATAAAATATTAAGCAATGGTAAATCAATCTCCTTTGGAGTCCCGCAAGGTAGTGTGCTTGGGCCAATATTGTTTCTAATATATATAAATGATTTATGTAATCTGAATATTCCTGGTAACATAGTTACTTTTGCAGATGATACTACCTTAATATTTGAGGGTAAAACTCGGGATGAAACATTTAACAAATGTAATACAGGTTTAAGAGTGGTAAATAGATGGTTAAATAATAGTATTTTAACTTTAAACTTACAAAAAACCAAATATATCACTTTTAGCATTTCAAGTAAAAGTCAACCTTCCGCCACTCATAATTTAATAATACACAATTGTTTGCAAACCTGTAACTGCAACCCTTTAGAAAATGTAGTCAGCATCAAATACCTTGGCGTAAAAATAGATAAATTTTTAAGATGGAACGATCATGTTAATATGTTGGTAAATAATACTAGGAGACTTACCTATATCTTTAAAGAACTTAGACATATACTAGACAAGGAAAAATTGAAGACGGTTTATTTTGCAATAATCCAGTCTCTACTTTCTTATAATATAGTGTGCTGGGGATCTTGCCAAAAGACTTACATAGAACCACTTAACATTGCCCAAAAACTGATCCTTAAAGTTATGTTCAAGAAAAAATTTAGATATCCAACTCATTTACTTTATAAGGAATGTAATGTTATGAATGTAAAACAGCTGTATATTACACAAACACTTTGTAAATTTTTTAATAATATTAATATTGCAGAAAGAACTCAGCAAATTCGTACTACTAGAATTGGGTCTGGTCTTAACTTTGTGGCAATTCAAACTAAATCTTCTTTTGGTCAAAGAAATTACTTCTATCAGGCTCCACTCATATTTAATAGCCTTCCAGAACATATTAAGTCATCTAATTCCTTGTGCACTTTTAAAAAGATGGTTAAATTATTCGTATTAGCCGAGGATTGCCAATTGATTTTTTCTACATTGTCATTTCTAAATTAATAGCATATTGATAATTTATTACAGTATATTTACTGTTAATATATTATTTTTTATGTTCTTCTTAATTTACCATTACATATTAATTTTCTAACCGAACCTCATTTTAAATATTATAGATTATACAACTTGCAAAAAAAAAGTTATTTCAAATATAATTTCAACATATGGTCACTCTACATGTTTTACGTTATAATGTATTTGTTCCTATAGTGCAGTAGAGGCCCATTCTGTGAGAAATATTATTGTAACAATATTGTCTTTCAACACCTATATTATTTTGTGTACTCTATAAAATTGTTAATTTCAAGTCAAAATGAAGTTCAAAATTTCAATTTAAACAATAACACCTAAATTAAAAAGGTAAAGAAACAATAAATAAATATATAGGGGTTATCGTATCCCATAACTTTGTCAACACTAAAAGATCACACGGATGGCATTTCTAAGATGTCACTTACACTATAAAAAACAATCATATTTTAATGAAAACGGGCACTTAAATGGAATGAAAACAATAATGTTGTGATCAAAACGGTTTCTTTCATATTTATTTCATAATTATTTGATAGTCACTTTAATATTTCATAAGAAAGATTCGCTCTAATGTAATCGCTTATAAATCTTTGTTTTTTTCATTTTTTTATTTTTTTACACATAGGTATTTAAAAAAAAACCTAAGGACATATATATTTTTAATTTTATCTATTGTTGAAAATGGTATGAACTAATGATATAATGAATGATAACATTTTGTCTGATCTCTTAACACTTTGTTTTTAATTCATATATTTTTATCACTTATTATTTTCTCTGCTTATCATTTTATTTTTAAAGTTTATTATTTTGCTTTTACTTAACTGTTTTGCATAACCGATATTTGCGTGTGTTATTTTTATTAAATTGTGAAATTATTAACCCCGATACAGGCGAACCCTAGTGGGGTTAATAATTACATGCTAAAAATATATGTATATAAATTGTGAAGAAGCAATAAATAAATAAATAAATAAGTGAAAACTAAGATAATATTATTGTTAACTAATTTATACAGGAATGTTGCATCCATATGATGCCTTCGTACACTCAATGTATCAATTTTAAAGTACGAGGCTGACTCTGTATAGTTTTAAATCTTACGTATGACTTGTAACAAAGATATTTGAGGAATTTGTTTTGAATTGCTTCAATTTTGTTTTGTATTATATCATTAATTTAGTTACTACCTTCATCAGGAACCTAAGTTTAAAACCCGGCAACTCGCTTGGAAGATTATACAAACCCACTACCACGTAGTTAAACGAACACACGTTTCTAACTTCATGCTGAAATCTCGCAATAAAAACATTACGATAAATCTGGAATAATCTAGTCTTTTATACTCGGGTTTTGTGAACTTCTGAAATGCATTAATATTTACTTTAACCGCGATAACTAAAGGAAGATCACCTATTCTTATGGGTTCCATGACACTTGGTCCGGCGACAGTTGGTCCGTCCAGTCCGGCCGACAGTTCGACCGGCCGACAGTTCATACGGCAAACTGTTGGTCCGGCCGACATGCGACAGTTCGTCCGGCCGACAATAAGGATCAATTATTGATCCTTCCGACAGTTGGTCCGGCCAAAAGTTTAGAAGATGTTTTCTTCAAGCAAGCATGCAAAGCGGATATACGGCCATTCAACCAAAATCGATATACTTATATCCGAAGGCGTCTTAAGTGAAAATCCGCTGTAAAAATATTTTTACTAATAATTTCGACTCTCCGAAGAAGCATGCGGCAATAACAAAATACAACACACTTATACGTGCAGTCGGCTTACCAAAAAACCGCTAAAGATTCCTACTTGCATTTAAAATACCTTTTTTCTGATTATAACACAAGAGTCCCAACTGCTTCCAACCGTCTCGAGTCAGTGAGACTATGGCATCCCCAATTTTGGTACGGTGTGATGCTGAAGGTAGTGGGAAGGGGAAGAAGATATGGAAAATATACCTGGCTATTCAGATTTAGTCATCAAACACGGATAAAGCAATTTCAAGTAACGTTTCTGAATGAATACTGACGAATAGCAAAATACGACATTCCTACTTATAATGTATGTGCAATATCTACTTAAGATTTAGGAGGCGGATATGTTTACCGCCGCCCGAGAACCATTTATTGGATAACCAAGACCCCTGCCATAGGTCATCCCAAGTGGTTCGCTACGTTGGGTGACCGTGTTTTGGGGGTGAGGTTTGTGTAGGTCTTGGCGGGGTATGCCTTTGCCTTCCTAATGCATGACGGGCCGGATCAGGAGAGACCGGTTGAGGGAGACCTTTTGATCTCTCCAGCCTCTCTCGACCCATCGCCTTGCACTAGATTGTGGCGTCGCCTTGCACTAAATGTACCTGGCTATTCAGATCTAGTCACCAGTCAAAGATGGATTTTTATGAGAGCTTATGACAATTATTATTTTACTATGAGTTTTTTGAAGGAAATTTTTGAGGAAAAATTACAGCGGTTACATTATTTATTCATTTAATTCTCCGCAAACCCGATCTAAACGACTTTTAAACTAGTTTAACAGTTTACCTTTCATTCCATGTATCGAATGTAAATCTCCAGGCGATATATATTTTTTTAAATTTTATTTATTAACCAATACATATAATATATAATTAACCAATATATATAATATATCATATTAGTGGTAACAATACCTCCCTAATTGAGAAATTCTGGTGTTTAGAGAGGGAGAACTATCAGATTGACAGTACCGTACATTTAACAGTTGTTACAATTTGGATGAATGTAGAACTACTTTTTTTATACATAATGAATAATAAGTTGGCATTTTTTTTTTGTACATAATCGAAATTTTTTTCGATATGCATCCCTTAAAAGATCATTTTTTTGTGAAAACTGCTCCAATCTGGAGCCAGCGAGACTATGGCAACTCCAATTGGGGTGTGTTGAGAGGCTGAAAGTAGCGGGAAGGGGAAGAAGACGTGGCTGAGGATGGCTATTCTATTTTAGACACATAATTATTATATTATCGGAATTACCTCCAGTAAAGCAATTCCTATTGTATAATTATTGTTAACCTGAAACCATTCTCATTAAACAGCAATAAATATTCGAAGAGGTTACAGAGGTTAAGCACGCCAAGTTGGGGCTATTGACATACCACACCAATAGATAGATGTACAGGTAAATAATTTCCTAATTTAGACGGAATTGATGACGTCGCTACGTACCCCGGACCTATGGATGTTTGCGAAGTAAGAGGGGACTGCGCGCAAGTGTTAAAAGAAGTTCAGCGTGCATTCAAAAGCGGCTCCTTTAAAATGATTTGCCGTACAACGTCCGAATAGAGGAAAAATAAATTCATGAAAGAGAAAATATTTCTCCTTCAATATTATCCTGGCGAAGGCCTGTAGTTTCGAAACTTGTTGATAATTTTCATTAAACAGTTGTTGCGTTTTACAAATTAATTTGTTTTTTTTTTTTTTAATTAGAATATATTATATGTTAGAAGATTAAATTGTAAACAAGTGGTATTGAAATGAGTTTTAATTAAAATAATATTTTATTTTAATATCGCCCACGAGTGTTTAAATTGTCCAAGGCCAATGGCATTTATATCATGTTCAATTGGGGTATATTGAAAAATATCTCGTTATTCATATCTGGTAACAAAACACGGCTAAGGCCATTTCAAGCAACGTTTAGATTCCCGTTGGGGATTATTCACCAGGGTGATATGAGAGTATCTAACACTCAGGAACGTGCCGCAGACAGTTCTACTATATCTACTCCTTTATATCCCATTAACTCTGGACAATAAGGAACTCCAGTTCAATTTTTATTTTTTTTCTGAATAATGACCTTCTAACTTAAATAACTGCATATTTTTTAATTATTTTTAGACAAGATCCCCCGAAAACCGCTGTTTGTGTAATGAGTCGTGTGACGTCATCACTCTCGAAAAGTTATTTTTATTTTCAACAGATGTTATCATTTTATATGACAGTAAACCACCCACTATGACAGTTATATGGAAGAAAGTATGATATTATTCGATAAGTTAAAACATTATTTAGGTGGAATTATTTATTTTTACGCACCAGATTTAAGTGTCCGGGTTAAATTTTCCCCACAGGAAAAACTAAACCCTTTCACACACTTCCCCAAATGATCATCTAGTCAACCCACGCTATGCAATTGCACTATATAAGTATTATAAATACAAAACAATACAAGAACAACATGTCAACCTACTAGAGACCAAATGGGAATATAATTCACCGACTCCAGATATTTTCATATCAGAGGGTTCGGCTCTGTGGCATTTCTAATTGAACCTATAAATCCTACTGATCCCTCAATATAAATATTGAAAAAAACATATATTTTATGCACCAGATTTAAATGTCCGGGTTAAATTTTCCCCAAAAAAAAAAAAAAAAAAAAAGAAAAAAAGAAGGAAAAACTAAACCCTTTCACACACTTCCCCAAATGATCATCTAGTCAACCCACGCTATGCAATTGCACTATATAAGTATTATAAATACAAGAACAACATGTCAACCTACTAGAGACCAAATGGGAATATAATTCACCGACTCCAAATATTTTCATATCAGAGGGTTCGGCTCTGTGGCATTTCTAATTGAACCTATAAATCCTACTGATCCCTCAATATAAATATTTAAAAAATCTTTTGTAATCCTACATGTATTTAAAATTACTGCTTTTTGCATTTTTATATACAAATTCTTTGACAAATCTAATATGCTTAAATTTTGAATCAGATTCCTAGGTATTATGCCAGTGGCCGAAATAACAAATGGTAATATTTTTATAGTCCGAGAATGCCAAATTCTTTTAATCTCATTTCCTAAATCTGTGTATTTTCTAATTTTTTCAGAAACAGTTTTTTGAATATTACAGGAATTTGGAATAGCTACATCATGATATAAGTTATTTTTTTAATTTTGTCATGTAAAACTATATCAGGTCTATTATGACTAATTGTTCTGTCTGTTAGTATAGTTTTATCATAATATATTTTATAAAATTCATTTTCTATAAATGAATTTGGTTCATATTCATAATAAGGTACTACATTACGGCAATCAATCAAGTTATGTTTAATTACCAAACTTTGGTGAATTATTTTTAAAACCTGATTGTGCCTAAATGTATACTCGGAAGGCGCTAATATAGAACATCCCGATATAATATGTTCTATAGTTTCGGGAAAAGCCAAACATTTTCTACATAAATCATCAATTTGATTTATATCTTTGATTATATGCTTTCTATAATTTTTAGTATTAATGACTCTATCTTGAATGGCAAGCATAAATCCTTCTATTTCTGCGCTCAACTCTATATATATATATATTACATTTTTATTATATTTTTCAATATTATTACGGGAGAGTGGTATAAAAATTGAATGAAATTATAATATTTTTGGCTTTTAAGAATCGAAATCAATATTAATGGAAACCGAACTGATAATAGTAGGGGAGCCCAAGCGGGGATTTTGGGATTTACTCAATCTTGTCTACCTCTACTACCCCTACTTGTCGACCTCTTAGGGCACCGATTTAGCCTCTTGGGCTCCCTTACTATAAGATCGCGAAATCAGCTGTTCAACTGGCGCCATTTTGAATTCCGTTGTTCGAAGTAATCTTCTTAGAAGTAGCATTACTATTTTTTTTTGTCTAGTAGTTTTGAATATTTTCAATGATAGAGATGAACCAATATTATTATTATTATTTCGGCCTAAATAATGTTTCAATAAACACAACAACTAAATCTCTATAAACAGTATGTAAATAAACGAATAAGATGAAACGTTGTTAATACGATGGCTTGTGTGATACCTACGTTCCCATACAATGACCTTACGTTGATCAGTGACGTCACCACTAAACATTTTAATAATACCAACTTGACGGCGCGTTTTAATGACATGATCAAAAATGGACTTTTATATATATATATTTTTTCCTTTATTATTAAATAATAAAACTTAAATATTCAGAATCACCGTTTATTGGTCTATTGAGCATTTGGGACTCTTGTGCGGTATCGTTGAATACACGAAGAGCCGTAGTAAAAAGTACACGTTAATATTGCGCGCTGTAAAATTATGTTTACAGATTACTTTAAAATATATTATTTATTAATTTATGTTCTGCATCCGTATTATTTTTTCCACACATTATGGCAATTTTTCTCTATCCTGTCAACATTTTATTTCTAATGTACCGCTACGTAACAATTATAATCTTTCCAATTCAAATTAGTTACAGGGATCACGGCATGATCATGGCGCCTGTTACACAAATCGCTTGGTGAAACAATTGGTAATATACTTATTTATTAGTAACATTTATTTGTGGTTAAAAAATATATAAATATTTATTAATTACTTCTTTCAAAATGGTTTTAAAATATTAATTAACAGAGATACAAGTTTAAGCGAACGCACGTAAGGAGGTAACATTTTCAAGAGTCATAAAATTAATTTGTATGTATTTGTTTTTTCGCAGTTTACTTCCTGAAGATGTTAACGTTGGCTATTGAACTGAATTAAAGAGGCCTTCATCGTGATTTGAAGATAAATCAGCGGATTTGATCTATAAAGTCATTCAACGAAATGTGAAGAGTTTTTAAAATTTTCACGTGGACAATTTTATGTCGGGGTTGACGTAGAATCTCAGTTTCCAGCCACTGGTTTCTTGTGCGGTATATAACTACTGAAGAATTCCTCAAGGTAATCATTTATGTTATATTATTATTTGTGCTCGCTGTAAAAAAATGCTCATGATTATTATTTATGCCTATATGAAGGTAGTTAATTTTGTACCATTTTTGTCCATTTGTTCCGCGCGGCTTGTGATAATTATAATATTGTTCTCGTATATCGAACTTGTCAATTAATTAAAACCCGTTTATTCTAATGTAGACAGTGACCTTTCTCTTGCTTTGAATGTTGGGGTCGGAAAGTTTAATCAGTATCGGAATAGAAGTGTAGATTTGTATAAAAATCAAACCCACGCCCCCAGCCTGGTTTCCGCCGTACGGCATCCCATCACAGACATTTTCTTTTAATAGATAGATTGTTAATTATATTTTTTTAAAGTTAAAAATAGCTGAATGGCGTTAATAAACTCTAACTCTACATATTATAAATTAAAGTCTGTCCGACTGTGCATGATAAACTCAAAAACTACTGAACGGATTTTCATGCGGTTTTCACCAATAGAGTGATTCATGAGGAAGGTTTAGGTATATAATTTTTCAAGGTTTTGCGTAAATTGATTGAAATATAAAGGATAATGTCTGTATATGGTGGAAAGCGGGCTGGCAAGATTGCGGTGCGGATTTGATTTGTTTGCAAATAAACAGATGGTGGTGGTTATAAAGGTTGGGTGACCGTCCAGCAGATCCGTTTTCGTTGGCAACAGCAACGCATGTCCGGGTCAGCTATTAAATATATTTTCTCTCCTTTTCTTAACACATCTATTTAAATTTCGGTTTTGTTTGTTGAATGAAGTACGAGAATAAAATAAAATAAAATCGTAATAAAATCTTGGAAGTGGAATTAACCCACTTTCCGACATCTGATCGGGCTGAAACTCGGCAGATAGATTGATCGCCGATGACAATGGATTCTATCAACACGCGCACATACACGCATTTCTCTGAAATTGGCTACCGGCCGGCCCAAGACATGTCGCCACCAATTTGGAAAAAAGTTTTGCTATTTTTTTTAACTTTGTTTTTACGGGTTGTATTTTTCGAGTTTACCATTATAAGACAGCTGAAATAAATAGGAAATATTATATTTCCCTTGATACATTTGGTGTATTTTGTTAATAAATATTTGCTTTTCGTAAAATTAATATTAAGTCAATTAACAGAAAAGGATCCTTCTTATAACGAGAAAGTTCGCAACGATATTTGGTCGAGATGGTGTGTGGTAAAATTAGTAATAATAATTATTCAGTGTTTTCCACGTCGCCAATTATTGAGAAAAAATATAATCCTAAATCGGCTCTTTCATATCAATATTTTTCCGATGGTTTAAAAAAACCGGTTTTACTTCTTTACTACTCTCAGAATTACCCTGATCAAATTCCTATCACATGAAATGGCTTCAAAGATGTCCTATGAGCCAGATACATCTAAATAGCCAGATATTTACAACCTTCTTCATCGCATCTCCTTCCCTTCCCCACTCTCTTAAGGCGCCCTCAAAAAGAAGAAGATGGAGAGATATATAATTACGAATGTTAGAGAGCGCGCTAATATTTAAAGCGATAAAATCGATGCGAAAATTGTGAAAAGTTTAATAAAACACGACTCGTTTAAAATGCAGCAAAAATCTTAAGTATCATTTAAAGAAATATTGTGATTTTTTTCACAACTATAACTTGTAAAACAACTGAAACAAACTTGTTAACTATAATATTCGTAGTATACTTTGTGATTTTTTTCTATCGAGGTAATTTCATATATTTTGCGTTTCGGCGCG
The DNA here is from genome assembly GCA_917880885.1 of Limnephilus marmoratus. Lineage (NCBI taxonomy): Eukaryota > Metazoa > Arthropoda > Insecta > Trichoptera > Limnephilidae > Limnephilus > Limnephilus marmoratus. The sequence goes on from OU862926.1 coordinate 6,236,837, forward strand.
GAACGCGTCTAGATATTATCTTCAAAAATAATATATATTTTTAAAAGCTTAAAAACTTCAAATATTTAAGGGAGTTATGTAAGAAATAGCGGCGGCTTAAGCCCACAAAATATCCCAATATTGGATTGTCTTTGGTGGCATTGTCTCACTGAATTTAAGTAGTTGGGACTCTGGTTTGGAACGCGTAGAAAAACTACGGTCATGTGTTATTTATATCTGATGACATTGTTTTTACCTTCTCTAGATGCAGAAAATGCAAATTTGAGAGAAGGGAACAGACCATGATGAAAAGGACCAAACCATTGTTTTACGAACAAATGGGGAAGATTGTCGTCTTCCCAACACCGCTTCACCCTCCCCTGGTTTTAGCAGAGAAGACTACTGAAAACAAACAAATAGAGACGGTAATTATAGAGCCGGGGCTTGCAGAATGATGGCGTGCTGATATGGACAACCAACTCCGCAGCTGAGATAGTGGATATGGACCCTTTCGATTTTGAATAAATGCAAGATCTGAATCCAAGCCCGCCAAGATGGATGTAATCAGAACAACAACCTCAGCATATGACCGCAACAAGAATGTATGGCAAACGATGAGCAGTAAAGAGTGCAACAACAACATAAACATTTTCTGTGTTTATCAGAGATAATTTAAATGACCAGCAAAGGGAAGCAGTGTTGCTGAAAGCTCGCTGAAATGTTGAAGCCTACAGTAGAGCCAGAGTGCAAAGTTGAGTAAAAATGGTGAACAATATTATGATATCATCTTACCTAAGGTAAGATTATTTATTTATATAACAATAATCTTTTGTTAACTAAAAGTGTGTTGCTTCCATTATAAAATGTGTAAGGGTGACCTTTTAACACATTTATTAACCAGTGACGAATTTAGTTGTCTTCCTTTATAACTCTTGCATATTCGTCAATTACCTGTATCAAGTGTGTCTAGTCCATTTAAAAATCTATGTATTGTTCATTGATTTCCGTTTTCTTATGTAAAAATAATTTTCCTTCAGAGGTATAATGTTGTCCTTCCCGAAATGAGTTTCATTAAACTCATTGGGAGAAATGTTTTATAAATTTTATGTAATAATTTTGTAATATATTATCTCTTATAAATAAGAAAAAATATATTAATTTCAAAAGTTAGACTGTTTAGGTAATTTACATATTAAAAAGGTTTAAATATTTGAAAAGTTCTTCCCAGAGAACACATTATTATATTGTTTTCCTATTTGAACACTTTCAAAGCCTAGGTACATTTTTTACGCATAATTGGAATAATGAAAAAATATATATTTATCGAAAATCGACCGTAGCGCCATCTAGTGATAGAATCCTCTTTGTGCTTTCTTTTTGCAATTATTTTTCTTTGGCATAACAATGTTACAACTTTAGTGTGGATGTTTTTGAAAAGTTTTATTTTGCAATGAACCTGCAGTTATTTTACTTAATTTTTAAAATTCGTGTTTGTTTGGACACCGATCGATTCGATTAATTTTACCCACTTTTACACCCAAAAGCTTGTTTTTAAGAAAATTTAATATTTCCAGACATACGTATGACGTAGGAGGCATACCTGACATTAAATTAGTTTTAAAATAGCCCGTGTATGTATGACAAGGACTTGTCGAAACGGGTAGCGAATTATAAAAATATGTAACAATTAATATGGATTAGCTTAACATATAAAATTTTTACATGCACACACACGAGTACCTACATTCCCACTCTTCGAAAATGATCAAATTTGATTAACTTTTTTAATAAAATTTCGCTGATGTTTTTGAAAATGATTAAAGTTAATTATTTTTAAATTCAATCTTAAAATTTACATAGCTTTAGGGATTTAATCTTTTTCTTGGAATACTAAGGCTTATATGTGTTCTCGAAAATTTCAGCCGCAGTCGTCGCAGTTTTAAAGATACCACACGGCAGAATGGATGATTTAGCACAGGCATCTTGAAGGAGTGATATTGCAGCCTTCAGCAAGAGTACTGTCAGAATCAAAGAACGAGTCTTCAGAACCAAGAAGCAGAAGAAAATTAAATCTTCCCTCTAAACAGATGGTAGGTATTAAGTACCACTTATGATCGACCGCACAGCATTTCGCATACCGAAAATAAAATAACGAAACTGAATATTTTTTTTATATAGTACATATTAAGCACGGATCTTAGCTATTTTATTGCTTTATATTTTAAATTGTAATATAGGCCACTGGCGAATTAGATTTTTATGATTTCATGAGCTATTTCGGTTTTTTTCTGTGGGTTTATCCTGGAACGGGAAACTTTCCTAGTTGGGGACAGGCAAAGCTTTTCAAATTATAATTTGTACTATCTTTTGTATCTATAGTAAATAAATAAATAAAAAGTTAAAGTAATAATTTTAAAAAGTTATGCACAACCTACTAATTTGTGTTCCAACGTAAATCGGTGAGTGTTATTTAAATTTAAGCCAATCAAAACGATTTTCCTGTTTATTTAATTACTAGCTGGTCCCCGGTATGCATTGCAATGCCATTCTAATAAATAAATTGATTCTCCCTGCATGTCCTTTCCCGTGCGTCCCCGTTCCCTTCCACCTTCCTCGCTCTTCTCTCTCCACGAATCCCACCTCCCCTCTCCTTCCCCCTGCCTTTCTCCCTGCCGCTGAAATATAAAAAAAACACATTTTCATTTACGCAAATTTCATAACGCCAGAGCTTACAATTATATATCATTATATAGCCTATATGTTATTCTGATGTATGGGCTATATTATTCCAAAGTTTCATTAAAATCCATTAAGTAGGTTTTGCGTATAAGAGTAACAAACACAAGAACATCCATTCAAACTTTCGCCTTTATAATATTAATAAGAGATTTCACCATATTTACATAGTTGGCAGGGCAGAATTATTATTAAGTGGCAAATAATTGCCAAAGATGATAAGCCTATAGAGCAGCGGTCGTTACACTTTTCTGGTCAAGGGATTGACATTGAATTTGTCATTGAATAATGTGAGGTATCACCGCGGGCCGCACAATTATGAATTGGTGGCGGGGGTTAGGGGGGGGGGGGGGGGTTGATGTTTTTCCTTTTTGTTTAGCAAGTTAAAAAAGCAATTCTTTTCAGGTTGCTACCTCCTTCCTTTTTGTATTCATGATATAGTATCAATTCTTAATAAAAAATAATAATATAATAATAAAAAAAATAAAAATAATAAGATGATAATATCATATGAAAAAAAAAAATTGTGCATGTACTTAGATATGTAATGGAATCTTTCAGCTCAATTTTCATCCACTTCCCGAACTACCGAAATATGTGAATGTTCGCACACGTGATAAAAATGATTATTTATTTATTTATCTCAATAAAAAGTATGTTAGGTTTTTCGATGCCTGTTTCACTAGGATATACCCACCTGTGTCGAGACAGGTGGATTACAATACATACAATAACAAAAATTAACCAACATTTATATTTACATTGCTTTATTAGTACGTGATTAGCATTTTTTTTTGTCATTTTTAGAGCATATTTTTCTTACCTGCCCATGCCTTCACTGTGCCATCTCAATGCTACCTAATTTTCTCTGGATCTTCTAAGTCTCAAACGCCCATAAGGGGTCGTTAACGCCCACGTTGAAAAAAGTACCTTACGCGCGTTTATAATCGACTTAGGATGTGGTCAAAAACCAGATGAGCGTTTTAAAATCATAAGGTACACAAAATATTTGAAAAAAGCTGGATATTACAATTGTTCATGAAAAAAATTATATTTAAAATGAAAGCGGCAGGTATTTGTGAGGGCCGCACAAATAACCGCCGCGGGCCGCAGTTTGACGACCACGGCTATAGAGTCATGGCAAAAAACCTATCTTTCCATCTTTTATATTAGGTCCTTACATATGAAATTGACGTTTTGTATGGAAGGAACATAAAGTCGATTTTTTTTTTAATATAATATATTTATTTAATCAAAGTGTGTACCATTGCTATCTATGCACTTTTGCCATCTCATAGGTAGTTCATCGATCCCTTTACTAAAAAAAACATTCGAACGGTAATCAATAAAATCTTTGAAGGCGGTTTGGACTGCCCCATCGGATTGAATTTTTTCCCTTGCAAGAAGTTATCCAAATTTCGAAAAAAATGGTAATCTGTTGGGGCAAGGTCCGGAGAGTACGGTGGATGTCTTAGACATTCTAATTGAAGCTCCTCTAATTTGGTAGCCGTCTGTTGGGCAGTGTGTGCTCTAGTGATTTGCTTCACTCAATTCGTGAGGTTCCCACCTTTCAAGCTTTTTCACCTTCCCAATTTGCTTCAAGTGGATTAAAACAGTTTTATCACCAACATCGCAGCCTGCAGCTAACTCGGACGTAGTTTGCGATGGATCCGCTTCCACAATAGCCTTCAATTCTTCATTATCAACTTTGGTCTCCGGCCGTCCACGGGGCTTGTTCTGCAGGTCGAAATTTCTAGAACGAAAACGTTGGAACCAAAAACGCACTGTGTTTTCTTTTGCGGCACCGTCGCCATACACATAATTAATCCTTCGATCCGTTTCTGCAGCATTGGTACCACGGTGGAACTCGTACTTGTAAATAACGCGATATTTCAAGTTTTCCATTTTGTAAACTAAGTGACGCAAAGAAAAAAAACAACAAAGGAAAAAACAAATGAATTATAATTTTCGAAATACAAATACATGAGTAAATAGCTGTATAAATTTGAATTTGGAATTCCTAACCAAAGAGAAGATATTTTACATCAAAGTTGCCAGTACGGCAAAACGCCAATTTCATATTTCATATTTCCAATGTAAGGACCTAATATAAAGTAGATTGTTTGTAGGGGACGCCGAACGAAATTTTACACAAATTTATCAGTTATCATATTCATACAGTTTCTTACCGAGATTAATGAAATTTTGCACACTTTGACCTTTAAAACAAGATGAAGGTCACCGAATGCATATGTTCTCGAAAAGCTCTGTGTAAAACTCTAGTAAATAAAAATAGCCATATCCGTACCACGTATTTGTTAAAAATAATTTCTTCCACAGAACACATTAACCAGAGTATATTGGGTGCGGGGTTCGTGTGCCTTAAGTAATCTAATCACTCCTTAAATCTAGTGAAAATTTTCATTTCAATTTTTAGATCTCATATCTTCCCTGATCATACATAATTATTTTTTATACCAATTATTAAAGTGAAAACTTATTTAGCGCCGTTGTGATTTGAAATTTGATTAAACGAAAAAGCGACACTAAAAAAACTCAAACATTTTCATTTGTAGGATATAGCGTGCGAGAGAATAAGGTAGAATTATCGGTTTTCGGTCACGTTTTTAGATTTTCACGGCCAAAAGTATTTTCGTTATTTGTTTTTGGGGTGTTATGCCGTGATGCGCTACCTCCTTCTTTAGCCAACGTGTCGGACAGCGTTGCAGTGCCCATCTCAATTCCAGGCAGGGCATCTCAATTCCTACTTTCTTGTGGAAGTACCTAGACGATAATATTAACCTTCCGTCGATGAAGTGATCTGTTATGTTTGTGCCAAAGAGTACATATCGCCGATACAGGGGCGCGGCCTCCTGACTTTCCTCCTTCCTCACCACTCACAGAGGTCAATTTCCGTTCGTCTAGTAAAATTGAGCGAAAAATCTATTTGGATCTGTTTTTCTGCGAATTAATCTCATAGATGAATATCTCCCGATCGTGTTAGAAAATAAAATAAAATATAATATAATGGGCGCAGATACGCTTCAACATATTATGTTCTCAACTCATTCCCAAGTTTTTGGCTAACAATGGATACCATTGACAATTCTTAAATTGAGATACGAGATCGAAAAAAGTGCAGGAAAGTAATCCGGTCTAAATAGCTTTGTGGTATAAAGCGTTTTCCCGGTAAGACAAAAATCCTGGGTTCGAAATCTAGTTGCAACCTTTAACTTTTTATTAAGTGTATCTTGTTCTGTTTCATGTTTCGTTTAGATTTACTGGTAACATAATCTTCTTCCTCAATAATTAAATATAACATTATTGGGTAAAACCTTCAAAAACTATTTCAATAATTTTAAGAAAGATTATTTTGTTATAGTATTAGTTACGGTGGTATCATGTATTCCTGCTTATTGTCTTAAAGGACGAAAATCCAACCACACGAAGGCTGTATTTTTAACTACTCAAATTCTTATTTGATTTCAGGACCAGAAGCCAAGAGAAACCACTCTGAAAATAAGTCAACCGCACTGATGAAAGAAAAGGGGGCCTTTTTGGCCCAGAGCTCTACATGCATTATATCAAGAGTCAAGCCCTCCATAATTCTGTCAGCGTTTTGGAGAAATATTTTCGTTCTGCGTAATGTATGTTATGGCGCATTTGGAGGTTAGTGAAAATTTCGTGACGTTAAACTACTTCATAACAAAACAAGAATTTTAATATTATGTCTATCAGTTCTGGTTATGATTGATTTTTTATGTCTTGTTTTCTCTGTGTTATGTGTTAAAAACCTCCAGAATTTGATGCACCTTTGTTAAATACTAATAGTATTTTTATGTTTTAACATAAATTATTTATAATTGCTTCTCCGTGCCCATTTGGTTATGTTTTTTTTTAATTCTTTTATTTTTTTAATTCAATATTTTACAGAATTGAAACGATTCATATACTAATCTTATCCTACAACGCACGAGGAGCGAGTTTTTTAATTTATTTTATCGCTTTTACAAAACGTTATACGTTTTTTGCCTGCCATCAACTTCAGAAAATTTTGTATTTGCTCAATTTCTAAAGGTATATAAGTATACCATAGATTTTTACTACAACGTCACCTCAGTGGGACCTGGTTCTAACTGACATTTCTAACGTCAAGTTTTTAAGCTTCTATTTATTTTACAACGTTCTAACATCACTTTGAACCTTTTTGCAATTGCCGTTTTGTTCGTTTGTATCATTTAATCATTTTTGCGGTGCGCAGTACAGTTCGTCACTATAGTTGAATAGGATTCTTCGCCTTACCATGTTCCGAGATGTAAAAGTTTGCAAAGACCAATTCTCATAATCCTTTTAACAATTTCTGATTTTGAGGTTCAATCGTGCGTAAATTTTTCTAGATTAACCTAACTTGAAGATTTGAAAAAAATTATAATGTTGCTCTACCTTGGAATGAAATTATAGAAATGTAGTGTGGAACCTAATGCAATGAATTATTAAGCCCTAGTTGGTTGCATATGGGTCTGTCTGTACTTTTAGATATATTCTAAAAATGTTAATATACTCGTACGTCTTACTTTTACTTTTTCTACAAGATATGTGCGACTAAAATACTTTACACAAGATTCAACCCAAAATCAGATATCGATAAATAGATAACTTGAAATCGACTCTGCGAACCTTGGCACCTTGTTTGTTAGTGAAGTTTTAATTTTTATTTTGATACAACATTTCATAGTATAATCCAATAATGTTGGCTTCACTGGGTGGCCCTCTGTTATAACTCTGTCCAACCAAAGTGATGACTAATTGATTCAGTTAATTCTTTACTGATTTTTTTTCAAATGAACACGATTCTTCATGTATTGTGGTTAAAATTTATTTAAAATATTTCTAACGTGGATTCTAACAAACACATGTTAGCTTAATTATTAGGAAAAGTATTCGTTTGTGGTTACATTTTGTTTTTTAGGTGATTTTTGTGTGTCATCGTACACGTACACGGATTACACGCCCTGCCCTCGGTAGGCTTTTAAATAATTTATTTACTTAAAGTAAGTGTTGACATACTGTAAAAAAACCTTATGTAAATAAGGTAGGTGTAAAAATTTTAAATAGATATTTTTGTATGATTAAGGAACACAAATACGTAAAGAAACTATTAAAAAAATATATACGAAAAAACATTAACTGATGAATTAGGATGTATCCTAACTATTTCCTTCAGATACGAACGAAAAACATATAAATGCCTACACAAATAAAGGTTAAAAAAATCATTTTTCAAATGATCACCGTTTTATATGTATAATTTTTAAATGCGGCCACAATTAATCAGCGGCCTTGAATTCTAATTTCGTCGAATGATTTTTGCAACTGTATAGGGAGTAATCCATTGAGAAACTAATATTGATTATTCGCATACCTTTCTAAAACTATAAAGAGGATAGATTTTATTGTTTGTTTGTTTGCATTGAATGGGCTCCGAAACTACTGAACCGATTTGAAAAATTCTTTCACCAATAGAAAGCTACATTATAAGCGAGTAATATAGGCTATATATAATGGTAAGCTCTGGCGTTATGAAATTTGTATAAATCAAAATGTGTTTATTTCATATATTATAGCGGTAGGTAGAAAAGGCAGGGGGAAGGTGGGGTTTGCGGAGAGGGAAGACACGAGGGGGGGGGAGAAGGCGGGGAAGGTGAAAGGGAACGGGAAAAGACTGCAGGGTGAATCAATTTATTTCTTTGAATGGCATAGCAACGCATGCCGGGTACCAGCTAGTATTCTATAACTCTACAAAACTCTAACTTGATTTTTTTTTTTATATAAAGTACCTACATACAATATTTCAATAACATCTAAGCAAAATAAGTGTCCAAAAAATCTGAATTACATTAGTCTGTAAGACAGTGAATAATTAGACGAACTGAAGTATTTTCGTCGTTGAAAACAAGCGTGGATTTTTTTAAATGGTTTTATTTGAACTAAAATTTTAATTCAGTAAAGCAGTTTTCCTTGATAATTTATTAATTTATTTTATGTATGATTCTTGAAATATGTTTGATGTTGTATATAAAATAATTGGTTTGAAAATTTTATAAATTTGGCAAATCATTTTTACCAAATTTAAAAAACAACTTTACTGTATAAAATAACAATATTTCAAAATCAATTTATCTTTTTTTTGTTAAAAGGAATCGAAAAGTTTAGAATTTGATTTAAAAATGTCAAAAAATTCTCAAATTCTTTTGATTGGTCCTTGATATAAATCGACATAATTTTGCTTTTTCGTTATTTGTTTTTGGGGTATTGTGCCGTGTTGCGCTACCTCCTTCTTTAGCCAACGTTTCGGACATCGTTGCAGTGTCCATCATCAGGGCAGATCCGGCAGATCCGGTAGATGATCACACAACTACCGGATCTGCCGGATCTGCCCTGATGATGGACATTGCAACGATGTCCGAAACGTTGGCTAAAGAAGGAGGTAGCGCAACACGGCACAATACCCCAAAAACAAATAACGAAAATGCTTTTGGCCGTGAAAATCTTAAAACTTATAATTTTGCTTGTTATGATTCTTAAATTCAAATAGGTAATTTTCATATGTTCAGTACATGTTATGAATGTATGCCACCGTTCTTACAATAGTTGGTGATGTAATAGTCAGCATAGTTGCCTTCCAAACAGTTGATCAGGATTTTCTTTGTTAATTTTAGGTATTCGCAATTTTTTTTTAATCCGGGTACCTACTGTATTTATTTTAACCTTTTTTTAATTTTTTTTTCTTAATATCTTATGATCCTTCACGGGCCTGCGCTAGTAACTTGTCCTGTAAATACAGTTGCTTCATTAGTTGGTGTAAATTAGGGCGATCAATTATATTACTGCAGCGTTAAAATGGACTCAAGTGTCATGAGGTCAAGACAGATTCGTCTTTAAAAATTATAACAAAAATATCTCGTGTGTACTCGTAATATTAACGATATCCAAAAATTGAAATGCTTTAAATGACAATAGATGCAAAAATGCGTTAAATGTGTAATTTTTTTTTCTTTCGATCTGCGCCGAAGAAATATTTCTAGGAAATTTACGACTTGCATTTTAAGAAAAAAAAATATCTTCTGAAAAGTAAAAATAAATTTAATTCTGTTATGGACTTTACAAAAAATATCATGTATTCTTAAATATCAATTTAACGTTATTTTATAATAAAAAAAAACCATAGTTATTGGTCTACAAAAACAGGACACACGATTTTTTTTTAATTAAAAAACTTTATAATGATAATGTCTTTGCCACGACAATAAAAAAAATTTCAATTTGGGAGGCGGGAATGGGTACTGTCGCCCAGGGAACCATTTAGATAACCAACACCCCTGCTAAAGGTCACCCCACACACACAAGTGGTTCGCTATGTTTGGTGACAGGTTTGGCAACTTAGTCATGGGTTCGAGCCTCACGTTGGGCGCTATTTTGTAGCATCTAAAAATAGAATTAGTAGCCACGTTGAATGCTATGATGTAAGATTGCACGTGTAATCTTGTTGATGTGTATTAAATAAAACCGAGAGCGTGTGACAGACGTGAATAGCAATGAAACCCGAATTTAAAAGGAAATACTTTAGTATTTTAAAATCAACATCGAGAGTTATTATTTAATCAAAACATTGGGAATTCTACAGGGAGTGCATTTCGCTCAAGGAGCCAAATGATTAGATTAATGTCACATATTAATAATTATTAAATGAATCTGAGAGGTCAAGAACGAATACCCGAGCGCCATCTTATTTTAAATGAAATAAGAAAAACATAATAAATTACTTACTAGGGCCTCTGTCCTGCGCGGAAAAAATGTACAAAAAACATCACTTGGTCCAGCTGGCCACGGAATATCAATATAAATAGTACCTATATATTATATTTACGTAATGCAGTGATTTGGTCGTAATAGAGTATTTATGTCAAAATAGAGTAATTTTGACACATCTGCCCTGATGATGGACACTGTAACGCTGTCCGAAACGTTGGCTAAACAAGGAGGTAGCGCAACACGGCATAACACCCCAAAAACAAATATACTTTTGGCCGTGAAAATCCAAAATCATATCGGAATGGAGTATTGTTTGGTTATTACCAAATTCTTCTGTTCAGTTACCAATATTACTTAAATGAGCATTAAAAAACTTAGTAAGTAATTAATATTCGAACTTTTGGTTTCTAAGAGTTTTCTAAGCGTTTTCTATAGTATTTTTATTTGGCCTGCTAAATAATGTGTTATCTACTACGTCCATCGGATTTTTGATTACTTTAGTGAATATCACATTTAAGGATCTCCTTAAGAGTAAGACTTTTCTTCGTGGCGCGTGTTTCTCCACACAATTGCTAAATCTTTCTTAGACCTAAGATTTCGTTCTCCACTTCTGCTGATACTTCTTCAGCTAGTGGTCTGTCCTCCACTACTTGTACTTGCTGGTTATTCTCCTTAATATCGACTCCTGAATCTTTATGAATAATAATTCCTTATGAAAATAGATTTTTACATCCACCACATTGATTATAGAAGCATCTTCTGTACGAACCGTTGACACTGCAATTGTTGCTGTTGAGGTTCTGCTGGAGTTAGCGGTAGAATGAATCTTGGTTGAATCCAAAGATATTCAAATATATATTATATTATATTCCAATATCTTTGGTTGAATCACTCTGCGAAGTTCAAATACAGACAGGAATTCTTCTTGCTTAGACTTCTGCGACTTTCGTACCTCTTTTGGTACTTATGGTAGATGCATGTTTTCTACAAACCATTGACACATCCACGTGTTGTTGTTGAGGTTCTGCTGGAGTTAGCGGTAGAAATAACTTTGTTGAATCACACTGCAAATTCTAAACATAGACAGGATTTGTTCTTGTTCCGACATCGGCGGCCTGCGTGCCTCCTTTGGCACTGGTGTCTTCCGCAGCTGCCGGCGTGGCCTCAACATTCACGTACTACTCTTCACCAGGTAGGACATAGGTTGGGCAATTCCACGGGATTTCGACATAGATTCGACACTTGGCCTTTGATGTTTCAATGCGGGAGAATCACAGAATAGATCAGAGGTGTTTTAGTAGATTTTAGAACACCTCTGTAATCTGTACAATGGTGAAACTGAGATTTGTTACAAATAGAGTTTAGTAGAGAATTTCATAATACTTCGGCTAAAATAATCGGGACTTCGATGTTAACTCCAAAAGTTTCAATCGATATTAGTTTTTCAACCCCAAAAATTCACCTTTTGTACCTTTCACGGGTTTTTTTGTTTTTTATTTAAAACTTTACATTTTTTTAAATCCTTTAATGCTGCAAAATGTCTGACTTTGTCATCAAACAACACCATTCCAATGGGTGAAGTACATTAACAAGCTCCGTGGGTAATACATGTAATATTAGTTGAATGTTTTTATTTTCTTTGTAGACAATTTTTTGATATTCTGTAAGCCATGCTATTTTGGCTTGTAACGCTGAAGAATTGGAGATTGATTTACTATTTACCGGTTGAAGTAACGATTTAAATAGTTCGGGAACACTTTCAATTTTAATCATTGTTGTAGAAAAATATGCTTATTAACAAATTTCCTGATTAGTCCGGTCTTCGCCTTCGATCGGCTTATCCTGCAAGCCTCGTTATTCGTATCACTCTTCGTCTGCTCATCGGTAGTCCTTGGTTGGAGCGGTGAAATATAAGAATATACTCGTATAATAAAAATTTCAAGTCAAATATAAAATTATCGTTGAAAAATTAATTAAAAAAGACATTTTTGGTGAAATTTACAACGTAGAAAAATTATAAAATATTATTCTTCATTATTTACAAATGCATTCTCGTTGATATATTTCCTGGTCAGTCCAGCCTTTGCCCTCGCCCGCATCCTGCAAGCCTCGTTGCACTTATCCCTATTTGCCTACTCTTCGGTAGGCTTTGGTTTGGAGTGGTGAAATATAAGAACATAAAATAAATGTTTAAGTCAAGTAAAATAAAAACGTTTAAAATTTCATTAAAAAGGAAATTTTGGTGGAATTTACTACGTAACATTTTTTTAAAATATTATTCTTCTGTTTGGTCCTGCCCAGATAATTAAAATGTAATCTACATGTCTACGACAGAAGGCAACGTTTTTAAATGATTTTAAGTTTTCTATAGATTCTTTCTTGTAATCCATGAAGAATTCAGCTAACACCGAGGAGATCGGGCTGCCCATAGCCAAGCCACTAATTTAATTTATTATTTTTATTTAACTAATCAAATCCGAAATTTTCTCCGATAAAATAAGAATATGGTTTATAATATCCATAGCGCCGATTTTGAGAGAAAATCATTCAGCAAAATATTGTTTGTGTCGTTGTTTATAATCATTTATTATATCAGGGGACTCTTTTTCGATTGTTTTGATTTTATCAACACAATCGTAGAAACCTTTTTGGAAAACCAAATTTATTGAAGAAACCAAAATATTGCGAATTGAATATAGTAGTTATAATAATAATAATATTTTTTTATTAATTTCTTACACAATTACAAATTTTAATTTATTGCATGTCAGAAATAACGCCATATAAATATTTTAAAAATAATGTTAACAAATATTTATACATGAAATAAATTTAAATAAATATAGCAATTTCAAAATAAAAATCTCAGGCAGTGGTGAAGATTTCGTCAGTGTGGAGAGACTCTTTCGAGAATCAAAAGAATTTCCCTTTCGAATCTCTCCTCACCGACTCCAAATATATCAATCTTGGAGATTTGGTTAAGGAGCAATATACTTTATTACTCCTCCCTACCGGTAGAACCATTGGCAGGTTAGTCCTACAGGTAGGAAGATAGAATAATCTATGATGACGCTGTCTAAGATAGTCATCTGGAACATAGAGACTCACGCGTACCCCTCCCTACCGGTAGAACCATTGGCAGGTTAGTCCTACAGGTAGGAAGATAGAATAATCTATGATGACGCTGTCTAAGATAGTCATCTGGAACATAGAGACTCACGCGCTCCAAAATGGCCGAGTTCTCACTATCGAAGGGTGACATTATTAGGTATTTTGATGCCTATAAGGTGGCGTATTTAGTCACTGGAGCGGTCACGCGAAATAAATAAATTTGCATTGATTGTTCGAGATTCCCCAGAAGGTCATTTTAAAAAATTTTCGCAACATTAAAAAAAATCATACCTTCGAAATTTAACATGGAGACATATAAACGTATATTAATTGTTTTTGTGTTTAATTCGTAGAACTCCATTTTAATTTTTAGAAATTTAATTAAAATTAAATTCGATAATGTTATTATCGAGTTCTGCAAGTTTTTTGGTTAGTGTTTTAGTTACAGCTGTTTCGACTTGTAAGGTCATTTTCAAACTGTGGTGAAGCCACGTACGGACGACTTATTTATAAGATTTTAAATGGCAATTTTTAGTGTCTAAGTTGATTTATTACCGGTTAAACCAATTTGTAGAGACACTAATTGAGAGAGTGCTAATGTGGGATTCGGAGTATTTCCCTTTGGTTTGCCTTGCACTAAGTGTAAGGGTTTTCTTAATTGATTTAGAATGACGTTATTGCTATGACTCATTTAAGTGCATTATATTTCTTAGGTTTGGTAAACATACTTAGTAGTGGGGAATAAATAATTTTCCTTACTTTATTAATTAGCGTTATGTTGGGGTCATTCGTTCGTTTATTGATTTCTAATTGTTCAAGCAAATTTAATCTAAGACCCTTTCGTTCAATATGTAATGGTTTTGGCTGGTTATTTTTAAGTGGAACGTGATTATTCACTAAGAGATGTTCGGCGAATTTTGAAGAGGTGTTTTTATTTTTATAACAATTTATATGTTCTTTGAATCTAGTTGAGAATGCCCTACCTGTTTGTCCGATGTACGTAGCATTACAGTCGGCGTGGTCGCATTTTAATTCATATATGCCACCGTTATTGAGTTTAGGATTTTTACTTTTTGAGTTTTTAAGGCTTGTTCCCATATTATTATTGGTTCTAAAAGCTATATTTAAACCACACTTTTTAATTTCTTTTGCAATTTTTAAAGATATTGGGCCGAGGAATTCGAGACATGCAAATTTTTCTATTTTTTTGTTATGTACCGGATATATTAAATTAATTTTATTTTTGTATTTCTTGTTTTTTATTATTTTCTCAATGTTTTTTGCCTCATAGCCGTTATTAATCGCGATTATTTTAATAGTTTCCTTTTCTTTTACGTATGCTTTATTATCTAAAGGAATGTTAATGAGTCGATGTACCATTGAATGGTAAGCTGATAATTTGTGGGACCAAGGATGAGTTGAATTAGCATTTATCGTAGTATCTGTAAACGTTGGTTTTCTAAATATTTCGAAGGTATGTTTATTATTACTTCTACCAATTGTCAGATCTAAAAAATTTATTTTACCTTCGATCTCATGTTCAACTGTGAAGCAGATTTTATTATTAATGGTGTTGGCCCAGTTAGTAAAGATATCTAACTGTCGGTTGGTGCCGTTCCAACAAATAAAGATGTCGTCTACATATCTGACATAATATATTATGTGTTTTGCTAAGGGAGATTTAAGCATTATATTTTCAAAATAATCCATAAATATCTCTGCGAGAAGTGGACTTAATGGTGACCCCATGGGGAGACCATCATTTTGTTCATAGAATGTATCATTAAAAAGGAAATAATTTGTTTTTACGCAAATTTTTATGAGCTGGAATAACTCTTTTCTTATTACCGGGTTGATGTTACATTTTTCCAAGATATTTTCAATTATTTTAAGGCATTCTTCAATGGGAATATTGCTAAATAAGGATTTTACGTCTAAAGAAAGGAATTGGCAGTTATGCGGAAGATCAAAATTTTTAATTTTATTAACAAGTTCTAGCGAGTTTTTTACGCTGTATCGTGGTGAAAAATTAGTATATTTTTTGAAGATGAAATTAAGTCTTTTCGCTAAGTTTGTTGTAGGAGCATTAATAAAGGATACAACGGGTCTTACGGGAATATTATCTTTGTGAATTTTAGGTTGGCCATACAAAGCTGGGGCTCTTGGGTTCATAACCCTGACATTTTTCTTGGACCATTCGGTGGGAAATATGGCGTTACAACTGTTTATAAGGATGTTGACATTATTGTTAAAAAAAAAAAAAAAAAAAAAACATATAAACGTATTATAGTGCTATATTGCCAATGAATTTACCTGTATTTTACCGTTTATTTCATATTTGTCGGATTTTAAAAATAAAAAATCGTATAGTTAATAATCACGCGAGTCCTGTGTGTTTTTCATTTGTATTTGCCGTGAGGTATATTTATATGAGTCAACATAGAATGTTTTCGATTTCTGTATGTTGTCTGTGGTACACTTGATAATGAAAGGTGGATCTATGGAAAAAGGACTTAATTTTATCCGTAAGATGCTGTTCAAATATTCGGTGGGAAAAACTTATTTTGAAAAATTATTTTTTACATTGTTCTAAAATAGTCTACGAAGTTCGGATTTACGACATCTATTGTATTAGATACAGCCTTTCAATAGCTTCGTGTTAAAATAAACGACCGGCCAAGGAAAGATTTTAAATAATTACAATAAATGTTTTACGAATGGTAGGAAAATGTGGTCCATTTTTGGACCGCTATCAATGGCAGAAAAATAAAAGTGATCCATTTTCGACCAAAATCGCTCCAGTGGTTAGATTCAAAATTGAATTAAAGTAGTGTATTTGTAGCTTAGCAACAAATATAATTATTATAATTTATTAAAAGCCTCGTAGACCACCCCTCTCCCCCACCCCAATATGTTGTGTATATAAAGACTAAGAATTATTTGTGCCAGTCTGAAGATGGCTCTAACGAGCTGAAACTGGTTACGGTCAAATAAAATTAAGTGGAATAAAGTTTTATATTTGTTTTATTATAATATAACACATTTAAGATTCTCCCATAGTTTCTTAGCATTTGCACTATAAAAAGGAGAGTTTTATAAAAAATATTTTATCAATTAAGAAAAATTATTGTAATTTATAAAATTATAGGGCTTGAGGTTATTAATTTTATTTTCGAAACGATCTTTCTGTTGACAGTTTTCCACTCTTCTGCGTTTCTTAGAGAGTCTCTTGAGTGTTAATCTGGTGATAATCCACACGTCGCACAGTGATTCGTTTCATACATGCTAGACGCTAAAAACTCTTACACATGATTAAATTATTTTTAACCCTCTATTGAGGTGTAGTCAATACTAATTTAATGAAAATTAGTGTTAAAAATGATTTTTTTCCTATCGTTTTATTTTAATTTTTTTTTTATAATTTTGAAATAATGTGTTAATAAGGTTTATACTAAAATAATTATATGTAAAAAGTAAAAGAAATAATTTTTTGAGTGTCATTTAAGAATAAATTGCTAAAATTACGGTCTATTTTCTGCGTATATTCAAAGATATAAGCCTTTTTTGGTTTTCCAACTTTTTTTCAGCACTTGCACTGAGCGTATCAAATTCAAATGTACTTAAAATTTTGGTAAACATTCCCCCAAGCTTTTCTTTCTTCGGCAAACTCTTCTATCTCACGAACAATTCCAGGCTGGAAATCTCGTATGTGGTTCCTGTAAAATGAAAAAATAATAATAATGTGGATTCGTGTGGGTTAATATCGAAACTTTTTTTGTTTTTTTGTTTTTTTAATGCCGGCGACCCGGGCGTTTATTGTAACAACAATCATATACAAACAAGTTAGTAGCCCGCCTCACTAGACTAAGTCTGTTCCGAGGCGGGTACACACACATATATATATATATATATGTAAAACACTTTTCTCGGTTTACCCGCGTAACGTAGTCCTGAGAAGGACTTTTTAACTCCTGACGTTTCGGACAGATCACACTGTCCATCTTCAGAGGCCTTATGTCTTTAGTTTTTGTCTCAAACTGATAGCTTTCGCATGTCTGTTCGGTCCAGAATCCAAGACTTAAGTATATATACATTAACTTACACACATATACATTTACATATATGTACTTACATAAACACAGTTATGTTCATACACACATACACGCATATGCGCACATACATACTGCTAGCATTGGCGCTACTTGCGGCCAACGCTAAACCCAAAACCTGGAAAGGACATGCAATAAACAAGCCGGCGGCTAGCTCTGCACAGCCGGCGCGAGCAAGGTCCCTCTTAAACCCAGGGCGAGTGTCTGTGGTTCGCTTGTTAATTCCTACTCCCCTTCCTTTCCTCAAAATCTCCAGGTCTCCTTCCTCAATCAGAACACAGTTGTTATGCACGAAAAAGGGTTTTATTCAATTAAAGGTGAACAGGGTTCTACAAAAGGCCAGCATCGGCACTACACACATGAGTATTTGGCTATCTCTAATTAATTCTATCATAACGGGGGAAGCTTCTCTCAACTCTCTCTACACGTGTTTAGTGAATTTAAATGTCAGTTCCTAGCACACAGAGGGGTAGCAAGGTTCATTGGTACTCACAAGCAGGAGATAGGCGGTCGGCAGACAGGATTCTGGGTAGGCGTAAACCTCTTTAAGCACAATACACAATTAAAGTAAAACATCGTGAGCGTTTACGGAGAGCGCCTAGCGCGAATCACGGGGAACACAGTTATTCTGCCGAAGGCCGGCGAAGGAATGGGAGCGGGGAGCCGCTCGGCGCTTGGCACGGGCACCGCGCGGTGCGGGGAGAGGGGGCGGAGGGCCTGTGCAAGGGGTCAATTCGCTATTAGCTCGCACGGGAAACAATTCCGTAACGTAACACTTCCCCCCTCGCCGCAAAAAAGGCGACGTGGTAATGGAGCAGTAGGGCTAAGAAATCCTCTTACCCTTCTAGCACTTGTGCCAAAAAAAAAAACATCCAAGAGAAAGGGGGGAGAGAGAGAGAGAGAGAAAAAGAAAAAGTTGCTAGCTACAAAATAGTAGAAACAAAAACAAAAGAGAAAAAAAACATGGTGAACAAAGAATTATACATGAATGTACATGAAAGAGCAGTGGCATACATAAATATAAACAAGGACCTGCTGGAGAAAGGTACAAGGGTTATGCAGTGATAGAAAAAAAATGACTCTAAATTGTATCATTGGTCTGTGAGCTAAGTTTGCGTAGCGTGGTTTGCGTAGGATGTTTGGGGTGTTTGAACGTTGCACTGAAGTTATAAGGTTACTTTGTCACAGTAACCTGGCCCGTTTGAGATTACACTCAAGGAACACTAGGGCCTTAAAGAAAACACGAAGAAGAGAACGCAGGATGAGGCTTCTTGGTGGTGGAGAGGGTTCTACCTGTCACAGAGGTCAAAAAGGTAGCTGCTTCCGGATCGTGTGGGTGGGCCAGTATGACATCATTGAGGTACTGGAGAGTGGAATTGTAATTGGTGGTTGGTCCTTTATAGAGGAGGTGGTTTGTGTGCATGACAGCCGTTGTTGTGATGGTGGTTGGTACACTGGTTTGTATACAGTGGGATTGTTGTATGAACAATTGTTGGTATTGTTATTTGCGCAAGGGCACAGGAGCATTGGCATGATGGCAACAGAGCAATTTGCAAGGTGCAGCTGGAACATTTGCAAGATGCAGCAGGAACATTTGTACAATGGCAACAGGAACATTTGCGAGATGCTGCAGGAACATTTGTACAATGGCAACAGGAACATTTGCAAGGTGCCGCAGGAACATTTGTACAATGGCAACAGGAACATTTGCGAGATGCCGCAGGAACATTTGCACGATGGCAACAGGAACATTTGCAAGGTGCCGCAGGAACATTTGTACAATGGCAACAGGAACATTTGCGAGATGCCGCAGGAACATTTGTACAATGGCAACAGGAACATTTGCAAGGTGCCGCAGGAACATTTGTACAATGGCAACAGGAACATTTGCGAGATGCCGCAGGAACATTTGCACGATGGCAACAGGAACATGAACCAACTTAGAGCTGACGTGCTCGGGTTTGTTTGAGTGATGGTTTTGTGATGATACAATTCGCAACTACACGCACGACTCACACTAGGTTATGTTAGGTGTGGTCGGGTGCTTTTGGTACGTAGGGTTTGAAGGCATGGGACCTCCGTGACGGTAGTGAAGGCAGCATGAAGAGAGGCGCAGGTGTAGATAGGGTGAAGAGCTGCTGGTCTTCTTATTAATCCGGCGAAAAATTATTATTAGAACAAAATTCTTGAAGTTTACCTGCCTGGTAGACCAATGATGAAAAGGTTTGGAGAGAAACAAGGTGTGCATATTGAGAAAGATTGGATTAGTTTGACGTGTAGAGAGAGAGAGAGATGGAGAGAGAGTTAACTAAGTGTAACTACAGACTTATACATATTACAAAGGTACGTATTCAAGGAAGGTTCTGTTTAACCCATTTAGTTTTTTTTTAAACTAAATACATTTCCAAGAACACGTAGGTAAGGGTTTGTACGTATGACAAAATGCCCCATTCGAAAGAAGTTGGTCTTCCATGACCTATGCTCACGTCTATACGGTAGCATTTTTTCTACTTTCGAAGAACAAAAACATTGAGTACAAATAAGTTATGAAAAGTGGGAAAGGAGTAGGAAGTTGAAAGGATCCGTGTATGAAGGTTGTCCCATTTGACAAACGAAACGCCAAGTGCGTAACGCATATATCCCCATTCACGGATAATTTCGAGGAAGGGAAAGGGTGACAATTGGGAACATTTGAACGAAGAAAACTGCTGAGGACTCGGCTATTTCCGAAATTCGACCTCTGAGTGGAAGGTGAAACAAGGTCTACAGCAGTTATCCTGGCACATTACAATACCATTTGGTAGTGTAGGACAAAAGGAATACACTGACATAAAAAATTTCTGATAACAGAAAATAAAAGGCGCGTGATCTACACTTGGTAGGTCACACAAACATGGGGGTAGATATTATTTCGTTCGCACGACTCATGGTGAGTATTGTAACGTCTTCACGTCTCATGTACAGGAATGAACGATTTACAACAAATTTTGCCCAGTATTGAAAGACAGTAGCCCAATTACGTTCGAAAATGTGATTCCCCATTCAATACAGACGGCGGGTTAAGCGGTTCTCATGCCAAAGGACACACGACCAACTTAGTAACATTTAGTTTAGAGTATAAAGTAATTATAACGAGCTTCTCGTATCATGGCAGATGTTTTGAGGATCTCTCCTATGATGGTAGATATTGTCACGTTTTCACGTCTCACGTGACAGGAATGAACGATTTACAACAAATTTTGCCCAGTATTGAAAGACAGTAGCCCAATTACGTTCGAAAATGTGGGTCCCCATTCAATACAGACGGCGGTTTTGCAATGATGTAATTAATACGGCACTGCTGTAGCTTAATAATTTCATATTAGCATACGTTACAAGACTTGCCAAAAGGCGATAAACACAAATTTTATTGAAGATCTGGCCAAGATTTTAAACTTCAAACAAGAATAATGGTACAATAAAGGACAAAAGAAACTGATGTCATGATAAAATATTGTACCTCATAATGAAGTTGTATATGTACAAAGAACAATGTTAATGAAGGGACGAAACGTATTGTCACTTTTATAACAAATATTTTTCTCAGAATCCGACAAAATACGATTCTGGAAAAAAATAGAGCAATTGGGTTGAGCGCCATTCTAATTTTTGGAAAAAGAAGAAAAACCACAAGTAGCAACAAGGTTGCCCTTGAATTGTTTCGAATCCAGCGAATGTGACCTGATAGGTGTGTACATTTGGTGTATTCGAAACGATCCCCAATATACAACATTACTATGAATGTGTTAGGATGGGGTGAAGAGGAAAAAGAAAAAAGAAAAAACGGGAGGATTTCCTATTATAACGGAAATCGTCGCGACATTCTTACAATATGGTGCTGTGACCATAGTAGTGAGCTGCGCCAATGGTCTGACACCAATGGTTATTATACAGACTTGCACTTATGATTTTATATTTACAACATTAGGGTAGGGACGTACTGGTACGGCAAAAACCCGACACAAAACAATTAAAAAAAGGTGATATGACAAGATGAGGCGATGAGGTGAGAAAAAAAACGCGCGGATGCTGCAAGAATTGTGAAAAGGAAAGTGACGTCTTGGAGCAAGAGTTTTCCGGAACCGTTGATGGTAGGAGGAAAAGGAGGCCCTTTCCCGAAGTGATCAATTTCAGGAAGAGGATGCATACAAGTATGAAAACGGTGCCCCAAGAGGTGCTTTTGTGGTACAGCAGGCAAGGCACGCAGGATGTACAAGAACATATAAAATTATGCAAAAAGAAAAAGAATGTACAGGAGTTAGGCTACCGTTGACATTAATGTGCCTTCGGGTGTAAGGATTACCTTACGAATGCCCATATGGGTGATTATTTACATTTAATATTTACATGTAACTCACGTCACTTATGACAAGAGTTTTGCCAATTTGATAACGCCTGAGTACTTGATGTGATGGAATTTACTGATTCCGTCACAGTAAGGCATTTTGGATTTATTCCTAGGAGAAATCTTTCTATTTCTCAGGGCCTGTAGTAATTCTTCCTTTCTTGAAGTAAAGACGTGCGGGATTATACCCAGCGTAACTTGAGGAACTTCCATGGTGTATAGGATTGTGTTAGAGTGACCTTATGTTGGAAAAAGTGAGAACTAGACTCGCAATTGGAAAGAAATTGGGCAGAGATTGACCACTGGGGACTTATTTTTACAAAAAGTTTTTGAAAAAAAACGCGTTTTTTATAAGTGTGGTTTATTTGAAAATTTGGGCAGGGGTTTCCCTTAAAAAAACGTGATTTTGTGAAAAAATCCAGATGTTTTGAAAATTTGTTGAAAATTTTTCGAAGTCCAAAAACGAGAAAAATTTGCGCAGAGGTTCCCCTCAAAAAACGTGATTTTGAGAAAAAATCCAGACGTTTTGAAAATTTGTTGAAAATTTTTCAAAGTCCAAAAACGAGAAAAATTTGCGCAGAGGTTCCCCTCAAAAAACGTGATTTTGAGAAAAAATCCAGATGTTTTGAAAATTTATTGAAAATTTTTCAAAGTCCAAAAACGAGAAAAATTTGCGCAGAGGTTCCCCTCAAAAAACGTGATTTTGAGAAAAAATCCAGATGTTTTGAAAATTTGTTGAAAATTTTTCAAAGTCCAAAAACGAGAAAAATTTGGGCAGCGGTTTCCCTTAAAAAAACGTGATTTTGTGAAAAAATCCAGATGTTTTGGAAATTTATTGAAAATTTTCAAAGTCCATAAACGAGAAAAATTTGGGCAGCGGTTTCCCTTAAAAAACGTGATTTTGTGAAAAAATCCAGATGTTTTGGAAATTTGTTGAAAATTTTCAAAGTCCGGATATGAAAATTTCACGGGCCGGGATTCACCTTAATGAAACACGTTTTTAGAATTTATTCCGATGTTTTTGAAAAATGTTTGCAAATTTGCAAAAGTCCGGAAATGAAAAACGGAAACGAGGTTCGCCTTAAACGAACATGTTTTTAGAATATTTCCATTTCCTTTCCAAAGGGGGGTTCTTCAGAAAAGGAAAGAAATATTTTTTCTTTTATACAAGTTTTCGTGGAAGTAATTGTTTGAAAATTCAACAATGTCTTGGGGAATCGTTTCTTTATTTACGTGGCTAGACTGTAGCCTGATTTGAGCATCACCAATTATTGGTATTTATCCGCCGACTTCCTTTTGCCATAACAAGTTATATGCAGAAATGTGCATACGTAATGTAATGCCTGACTCGAGGAATCGACGTCAACGCGAACCGAACGTCTTTCAAATTATGTCGTCTGTTTCTTACGAAAGAAAAAAAAGCTAAATGATGAAACAGGCGGCAAAATTAGAAAAATGCTCAATTGTCAAAAGGTAGAAAGAATTTAATCCACTTGTTTCCCTTAAGCTGCAAAATATGCCGTTATATATACAGGCCAGTATTTTGCGAAATAGTCCCCTATTCGCAGAATATGTCGATATCAAATACAGACCAGCACACTGCGGAATAAGTTTATTAATAAAAACTGGTTAATTAACTTTCGGGAAACGAAGCGGGTAATTGGTTTATCATATACAGGATTTTAATTGTTGAATAACTTTGTTTTAAATATTTGTGTACATTTCCACTATTAATCTTGTATTTGAAACTAGCAAATTTAGTCGGTCGACACTTGTAAACACTATATTATTCACGACGGCAACTTTCTTGGTTGAGCACTTTACGTAGGAATACCGGTGATAATGTTTTGTCGAGTGACGACTCGAAAATGAAGGAATCGTGCCCGTGATAATTTAAATTGCAATTCGAAGTTACAATCGCGCCGGGGTTCTTGATGGAAATGCTAGACAAATTGGGAGTAACAAGACAAAACATTATCCATTATAAAGTTTAAACAATTGCTGATTGAAGAACGAGACTGTGGGACCGTGAAGAGGGAGGAAAAAAAAATGCCACACGTCGGGCGACAGTGCTGGCATTAAAACGCAAAAAAAGCACCACGTTGGGCCCAGTGCTAGCATTGGCGCTACTTGCGGCCAACGCTAAACCCAAAACCTGGAAAGGACATGCAATAAACAAGCCGGCGGCTAGCTCTGCACAGCCGGCGCGAGCAAGGTCCCTCTTAAACCCAGGGCGAGTGTCTGTGGTTCGCTTGTTAATTCCTACTCCCCTTCCTTTCCTCAAAATCTCCAGGTCTCCTTCCTCAATCAGAACACAGTTGTTATGCACGAAAAAGGGTTTTATTCAATTAAAGGTGAACAGGGTTCTACAAAAGGCCAGCATCGGCACTACACACATGAGTATTTGGCTATCTCTAATTAATTCTATCATAACGGAGGGAGCTTCTCTCAACTCTCTCTACACGTGTTTAGTGAATTTAAATGTCAGTTCCTAGCACACAGAGGGGTAGCAAGGTTCATTGGTACTCACAAGCAGGAGATAGGCGGTCGGCAGACAGGATTCTGGGTAGGCGTAAACCTCTTTAAGCACAATACACAATTAAAGTAAAACATCGTGAGCGTTTACGGAGAGCGCCTAGCGCGAATCACGGGGAACACAGTTATTCTGCCGAAGGCCGGCGAAGGAATGGGAGCGGGGAGCCGCTCGGCGCTTGGCACGGGCGCCGCGCGGTGCGGGGAGAGGGGGCGGAGGGCCTGTGCAAGGGGTCAATTCGCTATTAGCTCGCACGGGAAACAATTCCGTAACGTAACAATACACACAGGCAATCGCATACGTGTACATAATCGAGCACGTAGATACATATTAAAACATAAATACATATAATCAAATAAGAATTATTGGGAGTTGAAATACAGTTATCAAGGAATTTACAAATTAAAACCAAAAATTCATCAGATACACATAGTAATGCTAACATCTAAATCTAGAACTATTAAATATCAACAAAATGAATACACATAGTAATGCTAGCGTCTAAATTTAGATCTATAAGATTTCAACAAAATAATATACATATGAGGTAATAATAATATAAGCATTCGTAAAACAAAAGCAGTATTAATAAAATACCATTATCAGATAAAATTTCTATAACTAACCAACACATATATGTAAATAAAGAGTGAGGATTAGAGACTATGATGAGATTACTAATAACTTGGTGATGCATGCCCTTTTTTTGTGTAGTAACCATGTATTGAAATGTTTGTATAACCAGTTTAGGTTGTTTTTTGTGGCACAATAGGTGGTTTCTTTTAGGAAGGTGTTGAAAATGTGAGGTGCGAGGTAAGATTCGTGCTTTTGGGCAAAAGTTGATTTAGTTTTAGGCATTAGAAGTAGATAACACGATTTAGCTCTTGTGTTTTTGGGTGAGTTATGCGGCATGGTGAGGATTTTATGCAGTTCATTTGTATGATCTTTTTAATAAACAGCTTCATGATATCTAGTATGTTATTAGTAATAAGTATGTTTTCCGTTGGGTAAAGATAAGGTTTTTTGAACATGATCCTAATTAATGTTGTATGAGTTGTGTTAAGCGGTTTAATGAACTTGTCGGCAGCACCCCCCCAAGCAGAAATTCCATAAGTTAAAAGGCTTTGACATAGAGCGTAGTAAACATTTTTTAGTTGTTTCAGTGACACAATGTTTATAATAGTTTTAAAAATAAATTATGGTTTACGGATTTTTTTAATTAGTAAGTTAATATGAAGTTCCCAGTTTAATTTATAGTCCACTGTTAAGCCTAGATATTTGATATTATCAGTATGTTCTATTTTTTCGCAGTTGTGGTTTGAGGGATTTGAGGTAATATCAGGGTGTAGGTATAAGGGCGGAAAGATTTTTGGTTGCCCGGTAGTGGTTTTGCTGAATGTTAAGTATTTTGTTTTGGTGATGTTTAAGGTAAGTAGATTTTTGTACAGCCAATTTTTTATTTCTAACATACCAGTTTCCGCACTTTTGAAGGCCTTTTCCCAACTCGGAGCTTTGAATAGAATTACCGTGTCATCTGCGTAACTGATTACCTTGTAGTCGATAGATGCCATTTTAATATCGGTAAGTTCATTTATGTAAATGAGAAATAGAAGGGGACCAAGTACACTACCTTGAGGGACGCCATACATGATTTCTTCCGGATCACTGTAGCATTTATTAAGTTCTACTATTTGTTTTCTATTTTTAGTATAGCTAATAAACCATTCGAGCGGCGGTCCGTTGATACCATAATTTTTAAGTTTTTCGTACAGAGAGAGAGATAGTAAAAGTAAAAGCCTTAGCCAGATCTAGAAAAACTCCGATGACTTTGGATCCTTCATCTGTATTACTGATATGAATAGAATATTAGTTACACTATTTAAAAAAAAAATAATATTATCGTTCGATTTTGATATACTCTCTAAGATAAACTCCCGAGAAGTTAGAAATTTAATATTTTTTAGGCCAATAAAAAAAACACAAAACTAATTTATTATTTAAAAAACAACTAAAATTATTTTCACTAAAGTATTAAGAAAAAACTTTTAAACATACCTTCCAAAGTAGCCACCATTTTACAGAACCCAAAAAAAACACTTTTCAAACTTAGTACACAATTTAAACTTCGACTTTAGGCCTCTGGTAAGAGTCAATGCGTGCACTAATACCCCAATTAAGCATGCATTTATTATCCCGTCTATCTGGTAATATCGCCATGACGTCATTGTTTGGGAATTCAAAAGTGACTTATTAGCGACTAGTTTGTATGAAACGAATCACTGTGCGTCGCGTTGCGTCGGTTTTGCCACTTTGCAAAAGGCTTTAAATATTGTCGAAGCTTTACCACTAATTTAATCTATGTTTAAGCTTCTATCGTTTACCATACCAATTTTTTTGTTATTTTCTTGATTGGTTTTATCTCCTTGCCGTTCATTTTTATGTAAATGTTTTTTTTCCGGAGTTTTAACCCAGTGGCTCACTTTTTCTAACGCTTCTTCCGTCGTTTCTTTTGCGCTTATTAGATTTTTACACAATTAGAAGTAGGATCGACTGCGTAAGCTCGAATGTAGATATCTAGACCGAGGTCTATTTGCAAGTACTTCATTTTTAAATAAAATAGGTCTGAACAAATTCTTCTTTCTTTTAATGTATTGAGTCCCAAAATTGTAACAGAGAGGGATAATTAATGTTTTCGATGAATATTCCCAATTTAAATTTAATATAACGTAAAAATTTATGTTGGACTCGCTCAAGAGAATTCTCATGTACACTGTAGTAAGGATTCCAAATGGTGGAGTTAAATTCTATTTGACTTCTAACAAGTGAAGTGTAAAGTAATTTGACAGTTTTTAAATTTTTGAAATCCGTAAGAAAAATCCTAATTGCTTTACTGGTTATATTATTAATATGTTTAATGAATGTTAATTTAGTGTCAAAGGTTATATACCAAGGTCTCTTATTTCATCAACAGATAATAAGATGTGATTATTGAGAAAGTAGGTGAACAACAATGGTTTTTTTTCCTGTGGAATCTCATAAGTTGACATTTTTTTACATTAAGAGTTAATTTGTTGATAAGACACCAATCATAAAAGCTATTAATATTAGATTGAAGTGTCAGACAGTCCTCGATATTATCAATAATTCTAAAAATCTTCATATCATCAGCGAACATTAGAATGAAAACACGGATGAATATGTTTGTTACGTCGTTAATGAATAAATTAAAAAGTTAAGGACCAAGATGCGAACCCTGGGGTACGCCACTGGTAGCTTCGAACATGTAGGATAAGTGAACATTAATACAGACAATTAGCTGACACCTAAGTAAGTAACTCTAAAACCAAGATAAAAGGTTTCCATTGATGCCGAGATTCAAAAGTTTATTAACGAGGATTTTAAGACAGACCTTATCAAACGCCTTACTGAAGGCGGTATATAGAGAATCGACTTGTTGTTTATTGGCAAGTGCATTAGAAATGAAATTTTCATATAATGTAAGGTTAGTCAAAGTTGATCTGCCGGAGATAAAGCCGTGTTGACAAGTTGCGATACAAGAGTTTACAAAAAAGCTGATTTTCTTAAGAATCAATTTTTCAAAAAGTTTAGGTATAGACGATTGAATACAGATAGGCCGATAATTTTCAACAAAGGATTTATCACCACTTTTAAATATAGGAGTTAGGTAGCTAAGTTTCCAAATTTGTGAAAAGTGTCCTGTAGAGAGTGACTTATTAAATAGTATATTAAGCGGAACAGATAAACTTTGGACACAATTCTTAAGTAAGATGGAAGGAATCTTATCAGGTCCAGAGCTTGTTTTGGGTTCAAGTGATTTAATACAGACTATAATGTCTTCAATATCGATGTGTATTTGCGATAAGTGTAAATTTATATCCGAGTTGAAGTACGGAATATAGTCATCTGGAATATCAGGTTCATACACGTCCTTAAAGTAATCAGCAAACATGTTAACAATTTCATAAATTTTACTGGAGCTGTTTTGTCTGTAACGTATATTACCGGAAATAACAGCATCATTGTTTTTCATTGATTTTGTGTATTTCCAAAAGTATTTTACATCATGAAGTATCGTGTTCTCAACCGAATTAATGTAATTATTATAACATCTTTTTGTCATTTTTTTGCAATCTCTTCTAATATTGTTGAATGTCATATAGTTGGGAATTGTTCTGTGTTCTTTATATTTTTTATGTGTTCCTTTTTTAATAACAATTAACTGAATTAATTCTTTGCTGAACCATATCGGATACTTTCGTACTTTATGATGAATTAGAGGACTAGTGTCGGAAATGATACTATTCAGTTGAGAGTAAAATAGTTCTACGCCGTAGTCGAGATCACCTTCCTTGAGAACAGACCAATTTACTTTGTTAAGTAAAAGGTTGCCCGGGTTCATGGGGTGAGGTTTGGAGGTGGATGACCAGGACACACTGAACCCCAGATTCCTACCCATCCCTTAAACCCCTTTCCTTCCCAGAACTCTCCTCTCCTTCCTTTCCTTAAAAAAAACCCTCCACACAGCATCCCCAACGATAACATAGGCCCTGAGGGAAATTATTTTCCTCAGGGCCTCCTGTGTGGAGCTCATGTAAAAAAAAATAAAACTATTGTGATAGATGCATGGTCAATGATGATATTATATACTCGTATTTGCAAGTCTAAAGATCTTCCTGGTTTTCAATGTCCATCATTTGGGGTTCAGCTTCCTCTCGGGACTTCTTGGAGACCCTGTTCCTGAAGGTGTAGGCCCTGGTGGCACGGACCCAGCTAACGCGACAAACCACGTTCAGCCGGTCCCGCCTGGCCTTCTAACAGGGTCTCCGCGGCCCCAAACCCATTTCTTCAACCTTGTTTGGCTGATGTGTGTTGTAGATTCATCGGTTTCCCGCTTGTACTCGAGTTTCCGAACATCGCGCATGACGAATCTTATTTATTGCAAAACGCCCGTTACATTTTTTTCAACGTAAGAGTAAAAAAAAAAAACAGCAACGTTGAATACTCGTACATAAAATTTTTCTTTATTACCTGAATTAATTTATCATATCTGTCAGCAGGAATGAGAAAGCGTCCATCTTCCAACCGCATTTCTTGATTTTCTTAAAGGTGCTAAGAAAGATATCATTTGATTCTTCATTTTGAAAATTACAAATTGTGATTAGATTAGGTTAGTTTAGTTTGTAAAATAAGCTTTGTAGAAAAATAATTAAAAAACAAAGAAAATATTTAAAAAAAAAGTCAAATAGAGCTAATATCTGTTATATATCTATTTGAATCTTTGATGTGTGACCGATGCATGGTCAATAATAATATTACATAATATTTGTAAGTTTAAAGTTCCACCTGGTTCTTATTTGGAGTTCAATATCGTCTCGGGACTTCTTGGGGGCCCTCTTCCTAAAGGAGTAGGGTCTGGTGGCTTTCTCATTGGTGCGGGCCCAGCCGAGCCGTCCTTGTCAAGCCGAGTTCAACCGGTCCCGCCTGGCCTGCTCCCAGGGGCTTCGCGATCCCAAACCCATATCCCTGACCATGTTTGGCTGGTAGGGCAAAAATCATCGTCATCATCGTTATCATCGTCAACCTCTTCCACGCCATCTGCATCTTCTTTGATGTCTTCTGCATAATCGTGATCATTTTAATCTGGTGCATAAACAACCTTGACCTTTTGTTCTTCTCTAACTGTTTCAAAATCTTCATCTGTTGTGTTGCACCCATGCTATAAGCGGTCTCTTCGCTTCTCTTGTTCCTCGTACATGTTTTCCATTTACGGTATTGCCACACATAACTTTGGCTGCTCTGCCTGTAGAAACCTCTTAGAGTCGGTAAATAAGTAAAATCTCAAAGGAACTTTGGTGCCGTAGCGTTCACACAATTTCATAATGACTCCGCTTTTGGCAAACTATTTTAGCATATGCCAGTGCGCCTCTAAAACGGGCGATTCTCCTGCTGTGT
The DNA here is from genome assembly GCA_917880885.1 of Limnephilus marmoratus. Classification (NCBI taxonomy): domain Eukaryota; kingdom Metazoa; phylum Arthropoda; class Insecta; order Trichoptera; family Limnephilidae; genus Limnephilus; species Limnephilus marmoratus. The sequence continues at coordinate 6,267,474 of OU862926.1, forward strand.
CTCTCGTAGGGGATGCTACGTATTTTTTTTGAATTTATATCTCTTCCGCTAAATTCAAAATAAGATATTTAATATTCTCCTACAGTTTGTTAACATTTGCCCTAGAAAAAGTAAAGTTTTATAAAATATATTTTATCAATTAAAATTATTGTAATTTATAAAATTATAGGCCATGAGGTTAATAATTTTATTTTCGAAGTGATCTTGTAATGCCTTCCGCTGACACTTTTCCACTTTTCTGCGTTTCTTTGTGGGTCTCTTGAGAGTTTTAAGAAGAAGTTTGTGAGAGAGAGAGTTTTGAGAAGCTTAAAGTCAGCCACAAGCAGTAGGTGATCGAAACCGCATTCTGCGCCGTATTGCTATCAGAAAAAACATTCGTAGATGTGGGCTGAGTTGAACTTCAACCTTTCAAGATACGTATAGCTTTAGCTCCATTAATTAGATTTTCACAGCGGTGTACTCTTTACCATTCAGAGATATATACAGCTCTCACTACATATCGCCATCGGAGAAGCAGTCAGAGATGTGAGTGGAGCTCTCGTGTGGCCGAAGGCCTCAAAAGGTTGGAGGCCGGAATTCCCCAGTAGATTGGAGGAAGTTTGAAGGTCATACGGACCCACCGAGGATCATCAGCTTCATATTCCTTAAATTTGCAGAAGTCAGTCTGCATCAAGGATACTGATGTAGAACATCTGCTATCAATTTCAAGGTCTTTAGTTGGAAAATCCGGAGATGTTAAGTAAAAATATGGAAGTCCGGTTGAGTTATATACAGTCCCATCACTCATGGATACCACATTGTTAAAGGGGTATTTTTGTATTTCTGGTATTCTCGACAAAGTGGCTAAAGTGGACGTCCAACCTGCTTGGAGCATGATGTACCTTGCCATTGGTATGTGATCCTGGTGTTTTAATGGCATATTAACGAGAAGAGTCCTTTCCTTTCCTCTTTTGGTAGAGGCATTCCAGATCCTGACCTTCCGCTAATTGCCTTTGTTACAAAATAATTGCAGAAACAAAACTAAAATGAGGGGCCTCACTTTGTTCAAGTGATATACTGCGTTTTCCACTTCTCATGCATGGAAAAGTTGCAACGCGGGCGCGGCACATGCGACAAGCCGCGTTAAGTAAGTCCCGCCTGCCTGCTCCCAGGAGCTCCGTGGCCCCAAACACATTTCCCGGACCATGTTCGCTGGTAGGGAAGATGGCTTTTCTTCCCTCTGTGCCTCATAACTATTGTTCCGTGATTGCGCGTCTCGAAAGTAAATGCTGGTTCCACTTGATTTTAATGTTTTGCCGCGATAATTTTCTACCTCTTCAACATAGTCTTCATCAATATCGTCAACCTCTTCCACGTAATCTAAAGTATCCCAATTCACCCTGATGGTTTTGAAGTTCCAATAAGTTATTAGGCGGGGCATTTGCACATTCATAAACTATGTACATTGGTCGTACCAAGTGTGTTCGAGATAATGGTATAGGAAGGTCGTTCATTTATAATTGTGCGGCAATGAGTTTTTCGATGGCGAGCTTCAATGTCTCTTCCAATAACTATGTAACGTCCTTTAAGCGCATTAAAGATACGCATCAGTTCAAGATATGTGGTCCTAGTGGATTACAATATTCGAAGTAAACTGAGATCATATTTAATTGATTCACAGGTTTAGTACTCGTTCGACAAACTCACTAGAAGTAGGGGGCTGATCAACGATGTATTGATCAGGGCATCCACTCCCGGTGGGGGGACAATTTTGAATACCGCACTCGGTTTTTTTTTTTTTTTTCATAAGTTTTTATTTCAGTCAAAAAGAAAATAACATTTTCACTTAACTAGAATATTGAATTATGTACTTTTTACATTATATTACATAGTTTTTACATTACATGGTATTTACATTTCATAACCTTAGATTACATTAGATTGCAATACTAACATTTACATGATATTATATTACCATACGATATTATACACTATCACTACTTTGTTTTTTGTGAATAAACATGAACAATTTTTTTTTAATTTGCACACACTTTTTTCGTTTTTGATATCATCTGGAAGGCAATTATATAAATTGCCCCCCTCATAACTAATTGATTGCTTACCGTAGTTAGTATGAATGGTGTTTAAACGTATGTTATCGTGTTGTCGTGTAAAATGTTTGTGTACTTGGGACGTTTTAATGAATTCTGTGTTTGTATGTATGAGTTTATTATTTATTTTGTATATAAGGACACATATATTGTACTCGTATAGTTTTCTTAATGTTAGCAGTTTTGTTTCCAAATATAATTTTTTTGTGGATGTTTTGGATTCGTAGTGAAATAGTTTTTTGATTATCTTATTTTGAATTACCTGTAATTTATTGACGTATGTTTCATACGCATTTCCCCAGATTTCAATCAGGTAATTTAGGTGTGAGTGTACGAGACTATAGTATAAACTTTTTTTTAATCTAATTGATAATAGATATGATAACCGGCTAAAAACGCTAATTAAGGGTGTGATTTTATCTTTTTCATTTTGAATGTGTTGTTTAAAAGTTAAATGCTTATCGATGCACAGCCCAAGATATTTTTCCTGTTTTGCAAATTGTTATTTTCAATTTTTAATGGTACATGTGGAGGAATTATTTTACGGTTTGAACTTAAAATCATGTATCCTGTTTTTTTATATTCATTGTTAAGATATTTGATTGGAGCCATTTTCTAGTAGTATGTTTAGATCTTTACCCCAGTAGAATATTGCACTATCATCTGCATATAAGAAAATTTCAGCGTTTAATTCTAATTGCGAAATATCATTGATATAAATTTGGAACAGTAGTGGCCCTAGTATGGATCCTTGCGGAACTCTATAGTTTATTGGAAGGTGCTTACTATTTTGATTGTTAGTGCTTACGAATTGCTTTTTATTGCTAAGATATGATTTGAATTTGAATTGTTAATAGTACTTAGCCAAGTATATTGCTCCTGGATTAGACGTTGTAATGACGACATCCAGGTCAGACGTTGTAACGATAAGAAGTGTGATTCTTAACTTACATAGTTATATTTGAAATGATTGCAAAACTCGATGAATAAAAGTGTGATTAAAATGTAAGAGGAATAGTGTAAATCTGCAATACAATACATAATTAAATATGTTCAGTAATATTTAATAAAAGACAATTCCAAAAACAATATTTGAAATTAATTATAAATATAAAGTTCAATTATACATTGATTGAATAGCACGGTACTCAAATTAATTTAATTAATACTATTTTCTCGAGGTCGTGGAAAGGCTCAAAGAAAAGCTTTTAGCAGAATTACGTTAGTTAAATAAATGTCACATTGCGAAGTACGATTCTAGAATTTCAAAGTGGTTATTAAAAGGATTAATCAAATAAATAAAAACTGTTGGACGCCATCTCATTCATTTTAAATCCGTATGAGAAAAAGGTTAATATTAGTTTTTTCATTAACGATCGATAACCTAAAAAATTTTGAAGGTTGAATTGTTGCCTATATCTAATGTGAATTTAATCTGATAATGAAAAGAGTTTATAAGATTGAGAAAGGAATTAAGTTGATGCTTACCTGATCGATCGTTAATAACAAAATTAATTTCAACATCGTTCGTAAACCCTCCTTTACTGACATTGTCATACACAGCAACTCCAATCACCCTAATCAGACCGGCTTTTTACACCAATAACTAAGTAAATTTGTAATTAAATCTATCATGTTGTCTCCCTCTATATTTTGTTACATATAAGCACACATTATGTACTTCTTATTTAGTATTATTTTGTACCCTGAATATGCTTGAGTAAAGCGAAACCGGTCGGTTCATAAATAAATATCTCGTGGTTTTAAAGAAAAAAGTATTTGATTTTATTAAATAATTCTTATTTATAGATTTATATGTGTGCACGCGTGCATACATGTGCAAATACATATACACATACATACACCCCGACAAACAAATATGTATCTATAGGCATACATACATAAGCATGCGTATACATGGCACACATACATACATACATTCACTTATACATACAAATTAACACACACATACAGGGTGTCCGAGGGTAAAGTGCATTAACTTCGGGAGGTGATCCTACATGATAGTACAAGTAAAAAAGATAAATAATGTTTTTCGAAATTCCTACTTTTAGGGGTAGTTTTCTGGTAAAAAGATAAAATTATACCAACGTGTGCGGGCGGCATTTTTATTTTCCGCTGTTGCCAAATCCCCGCTCCAAGCGCTTAGTGTCAGTGTCGAATTCGAATGTAACAATATTATTCGCGTAGTAGTGTTTCACTTTAAAAACTTTATTGTTGTTAGTCAAAACTTGTTTATTTAATGTGTCTTTATCTAGTGTGTATTTATTAAGACTGACTTAAAGGAACAACTTCATTCAGTGCGTGTTTTTTTTTCAGACTTACTTTTGTTTATTTAGTTGTAGACTTGCCTAACTGTAAAAATGGTGTTTATTTGTGCGTAATTTTGTCATTAAATTATTGTGCCAATACCGCGTAATTTTGTTATTGAATTATTCGGTCAATGCCTTACTTTACCAACAAAGAACTGGCAGACATTCATTAATGAGATACGCCACAACGTACGAATTGATAATAATATTACTTTACGTTTACATGCTTTCTTATAAGCTGAAGGTGGACATTTTGAAAATTTGAACTAGTTAAAAGCGATGACATTAGTTAAGTGTTCAATCAGTTTATAACAATTTAATTGTTAAAAGCATGCCTTCAATTGTTATTTAAGTACAAGTATCTTTTAAAATTTGGTTTAAAACATACGATCTGAATAAACGTCAAATTCTCGGTCTTCTTATTGTTTACAAACGGTTTCCATGGATACAGGCCAAATCACACCAAGCAACGTTGCAACAATTGCGCCCGGCAAGCTAACAGCAACTTTGTTGGATAAGTGCTACCTTACACTGAGGATTTTTAGTAGGTATGTCTTTTTGTATGGATTGTTTGGAATATTATAGGTCTATAATGGGCACGAAAGGCGTCAAATATGGTATTTGTAGCCCATTATAACAGGAAGTCAAAGCAAAACATTATCCAATATTACATAGCCTACAAAGGGTTCTAATGTTCGTAAAATTAAGCAGTAGACTTAGGGCACGATTACGGGGAATATGACGTAGAAAGGTTATTACTCATGGTTAAAATAAAAGAAAAATGTTTAGATGACAGTTAAAGAAAAACATTAATATACATAAGGCATTGTAATCATGGAACAGAACAGGGAAAAATTTTGCCAAAACAATGAATAGTCTACCATGGTGCCAAAATCTTAAACAAATTAAAACATTGTATAGTACCTGATGGACCTGAGGAATAGCTAAGTTTGTAACGTAATAACATAAGAGGGATTGCAAATGGTTTAATTAAATGTGAAAAATGTTAATGTTATACAAGTGGGTAATAAAATCCAGAGCGTGAGACATAATGAAACTCTAATTTGTAAAACAAGATTTATTGATACAACACGATTAGAGTTATTAAATTATTATTTTCAATTATTATAGTTATCTATATTATATAGAATATCTAAACCAATATTTTATTATATAAACTTAATAGTCCTTTCAAGGAAGCCATACTAGAAGAAGAATTGATAATTTCCCAAAGTAATGTAGAAAATAAAATTCCTTTTCAATTCCAGCCAAATTTTAAACCCAATTAATGACATCTATAACCGAAACGAAGTGAGATAAAAAAGTTTTAATTTCTGAATAAATTATATTTGACTTGTATAGCATTTAAAGTCTTAAGATAATTAAGAAGATAACCCAAAATAAGCGCTATAACTTAAATAATACAACCTCAAAAAGTTAACTAATTTCTCCAAAAGTTTAAAAAAATAATCCTCTTCAAAACAATAAACCAAAACCAAAGTACTTTATGATAAATATGAAACGCCATCAGATTATTAAACAATTTTATCATTAATTACGATATTCTGTCTTACGATTAAGCTGTGAAAGAAAAATGAACAGCATATTCAACTGTTCTGTGATTGAACAGCCATCAGAGAACTTATAACAACCTAATCACCAGTTCCAAAAAAAAAATCAAATAACCCATCATTTAACCCCTCAAGACTAAACGAGAAAGATATATGATGAAAAGCTACCAAAAAATCATTAAACAGTTCACACAGGGACAATGAACTGAAATAAGCGTTGTAGCGGTCCTGACAGGGGCCCCACTTACCTTTTGCAGGCGGCTAGCTCTTATCGTCGGCAGGCGTGAAGTCTCTCCACCTCAAGGTGGTAGGTAGCTATATTAAAAGGTACAAAGGTATGTGCCAACTCGCTCCCGTGTAATCTCGTCAAATGAAAGAGGAAGCTGTAGTTAAAATCGCTATATTGTCTAGTAAACACAATTACAGCATCTTGTAAAATACAATATCGGTCACAAACAACACAATGCCTGACTAGGTAATTCCTAAAATAGAAATCTCCCTCAAAGCTCTCTGGGAATGCGTTCAGCATTATCCGTAAACTACTGCAAGACACATTATAACGGGGGGAAAGGTCGACTTACGGCTGGTCGTCAGGGCAGGAAACCAGGAGGCAGGCCATGGTCAGAGTAGGTAGTTCCATCATTTTACTCTCCCGCGACCCGTAATTACTGTATTCAAATCGGATTTCGATCGTTTAGTCGCCGGCCATTGTTGACCGCGTCACGCGAGCGGGAATGCGAGCGGCGAACCGACGTGACCTGTTCGTGCCGGGGTTCGCTTCTTTCTGGGGAGAGCGGGGAGTGGGGAGGTGCTTGTGCTCGCCTTTGCTAGCGGGGAGGAAGGGGAACGCTTCCGTCAGCGATTGGCTGGTCAAAGGACTATTTTAAATTACTCCACTCACCGATTTCTCGCCTAAGTGTGTATCGTAACAGCGTATATGAAGAATCCATCAAATAAGAATGAATATTCCTATAAAATATTATGCCTAAGGAAGCTATTTAAATTATCAAGGAGGTTTTGAAGACATCGATAACATCAATGCAGACAGGAACAATGAAATTATAAAAATAAATCAAACCAAATACTCGCGTACAACCGGAAACCAGAATGACAGTCGAACATCCGAATCCGCATAGTATCGCATGCAAATAAGCATGTTGAACCACAGCAAACATAGCTCCAACTGTAATCACATTTTAAAAGGAATTAATATAATGAAACAAGAGGATTATCCCAAAACCGAAAGGATGAACTCCCATGGAAAGAAGTTGAAAAAAAATTCTCATGTTTGTCAAAAAAAATATTAAAATATATTCGTATCAGAGTATTAACAAAAGTTGAAGAATTCATTTGAAGTTTACCAAAGATGTCCGTAGTAAATGTAATAAACTTGAGTGGTATATTTATTTATTTATTATTTAATCGCCCGTACATAGGGCTATTACATATATAATACAAGTGTATCGAACATTTACAAACATTATATATAGAATAACATACAATATATACATACGATGCATATTCGTACAACAAATATTTATCATTTTACAAACATATCAGTTACATAAATAACTAGTTATTTTTGCTTTGATGCAAGACGGTGAGGTTTTGAAAATATTGAAAAGGTCTGTATACGTATTGGCAGTTCGGTGAAAACGCACTAGCGGTGAATGATAGGAATAGTTAGTGCTATGATTGTGACTGTGGAAAAGGTGGTGGAGTCAAGTTGGTTTAACAGGGACACGAATATTTATAACACTTAACATTTGAGGGCAGTCTATGAGAATGTTCAGTAATTTAAAAAGTATAAGAATGTCATTAATAGTACGCCGGGTAGAAAGTAGTGGTAGGTTTAGATCAGACATTAATGCATTGTAGCGGATTTCAACTACAGGCTGTCTCAATTTGAATTGAATGTATCGAAGAAATTTTCTTTGTACTCTCTCCAAACGGTGTAAGTTACAGGTATAAATCGGAGATCATACAGGAGATGCATATTCCAGCTGCGATCTTACAAGAGAGTAGTAAAGTAGCTTAATTGACTCAATGTTTTGAAAAGTCCTTGTGTTACGTATTACAAAACCTAGAATTTGCATGGCCTTATTGGAAATTGTAATATAAGGTTAAAAAGTAATTTTGAAAATATGAAGTATGTAAGGTAGAAAAAAAATTCTTGAAAAATTTATTTAAAGTACTGTAACCTTAATCACAATAATTTAATAAAGTACGAAAATATTGTTAGGTAGTTATTATAATTAGAAGCCGAAATAAGATTTAATTTTATATGGTAGCAATAGAAACCCCGCTCTAATAATGTTAAACTTAATTCGCATAATATAGAAATTAATAAAATTGAACCATACTTCAATAAAGATTAAATATTAAATCGCATGAACAAAAAAAAATTAACAATAATACAAAGTTACCGGATAATAATAGTAAGGTATGAAAAAATATTCCAAATCGTAAAGGTTTCTTGTGTCGCATGACTAAAAAAATTTTTTTTGTTTGATTTTAAATTAAAATTATAACTGCAATAACCAATTTATAAAACTTAAAATACATTGCAAACATAATAAGCCTATAAATCTAAAATGTTATTTAAATTTTCTAAATACTGAAAGAAAGAAAGTAAGCAAAAAGATGCATGCATAATGTGTGTGAAATCCTTAACGCAGTATCATTCATAATGCTGTTACAAAAAATGAGTAAATACACTCGACACGCAATAATACGTAGCAATAACGCAATTATTAACGTGTTTACGACAATTTTTAAAACCCAATTGAATCAAGTACCATGAAATCAATCAATCAAGTACCCATGAAATTGTAACAATAATAATCATAATGGTTAAAAAAAAATTACTTAAAAAAAAAAATCCTCGAAAGTACGTTGCACAATAAACTCAATAATATCAAGAAAGCAAATACCATTCGCATTAAATAAATAATTCAATCAAACTTAAAATCCGAGCAAAAAAAATCCGTAAGAAAAATATTACTGACATAGACCCCCCGTCTCTCAATATAATTTTTTTGAGTAGCATAAAATTCGAAAGCAAATTTTATTCCCAAAATGATTGCAGTAAAATTTAACCCCAAAATTAGAAACACAATTGCATAATGAAAATTAACACAATGTTAATTTAATAAAAGATACCAAATTAATTTTAAAACAACTTACTAATATCTCGTAGCAATGTATTTGTTCCAACCGCACGCATTTACAGTGGATCAGTCAGCCATTAGGTATATCGGTTCCGCCGGTAGAAAATAATAAATAATACTTCGTCCGGAGTAATTGCAAGTCATCCACTATACAGGCATAATTATATCATATTACATCACTCAATACGAGAATAACAATAACCCAAAGTTATTATACGAATTAAATAGGAGCTGAAATAATAAAAATTTATAGTTCGACAAGGGAAGCACAAAAGTTGCAAAATGAGCTAAAACAATTAGGTATTTACGAGAACGGTAACAAATTATTTAACTACAAAAAAAATTGAGTTTGACTTTGGAAACGAGCAGAATAAATATGTAATAATTAAAATTGACTATTGAAAACACACTTACCAACACAGGACGAAACGGATGGGCCCATGGAACGCTCACATGGATAACAAGTGTAACAATAAAAAAAAATTCCTACCCAGAAAAATGTGACATCAACTACGTTTACTATTTACTATAGGTAGCCACGTTGTCAGCGCCAAAATGTAACGTAATAACATAAGAGGGATTGAAAATAGTTTAATTAAATGTGAAAAATGTAAATGTTATATCATGTTTAACATGTGTATACAAGTAGGTAATAAAATCCAGAGCATGAGACATAATAAAACTCTAATTTGTAAAACAAGATTTATTGATACAACACAATTAGAGTTATTAAATTACTATATAATGATGCCACAAAGTAATTTTGCGAAGTTTGAAGAAGTTATTAAATTACTATTTAAAATTATTATAGTTAAAGTTATTAGTTAAAATCTGCAGGGCGTGCCTTCAATCGAAGAGTCAAGGTTACGTAAACTGAAGTTAATGTCACATATTATTTTTTAAGCTAATATGTTAAATGTAATTTGGGGCGCCATCCTATTTTAAAGATTAATTAGGAAAACTTGAGTAACTAAAATCAAAGGCTAAACGATAATTAATTGAAAACTACATTACGAATGTCGATGTGAAAAGTTCCGATGTGAAGATTCCAATGTCCGGTTCCCACCGTCCGTCGTGCGTAGGCAAGTGTGCACTGCTCGCTCCCAGGATCAAACTGAACCGTGATTCCAGTTAAGTGCGCTCTAGACCCGTCGGCCGGCCAAGGTCACGTGGTAACATCATAGGGATATGCATCTTCTCTAGTGATGTCACGCAACTGCTTCAAGCTAAGATACACCTCACAACAGGCTGAGCCGAGCGCAAAAATAAAACCCAGCAAATAGGCACGAGTATTCCGCCATGATAGGATTCGTAACCTCCTTCAAAAAGGGAACGGGACATCCTTCAATCCTTCAGAGTAGGGACATTCTGCAGAGTAGGGACATCCTTCAGGTGGGCACCCTTCAGAGTATGACTCCGCGTCGTCTTTGAAATATTGCCTGAAGGCCATGCATGAAAGAACCTTCGTAAGATACGCCTCGTGATCTTAATTCTTCAAAAAGCGAGAAATATGGGGATCGAAATCTGATTAATGTCATAGAAGGCAACTGCGCGTTCCCCTTTCCAGAAAAACTCAATCCCCAATAGTGGATGGCTTTGATTAGCGCGAAAACAAGCTATTAAATGGGCCGCGCGAGGATTATTCACGCAAGTACAATTACACGCACTTTTGCTTAAAAGAAAAAACGGATTTCCATTTTAGGATCACGTAACATTAGACTAGGCACACGGCACTATCCTCTATAACTCTCAAGGATTTTATAACTCCATTATTTTAAAATTATGTGACACAATCAAATGGACACCGATTCCTCTTTCGGCGTTCATTTAAGAAGTGCCTCTACCGGAAACGAACTCCCGAAGTAGGTCAGTGCAATTAGCGCCAAAAAGGGGGTCGCGATCGGAATTATTCCGGTAGTCCCAATTTTTTTTATGTTTTATATACTCATCTCTTGATGTAAAATCTGAGTTTTCGACCTTGGGTCATTTGAGCTTTCGCCGCCATTTTGAAAAAACCAGCCTAAATTGCGCCAAAATTTAGTTTTTCTTAAATATCTCGTTTCCAATAAAAATTTCGGATAAAATAGCTTTAAAAGTTTAGTAGAACATAAAATTACCTACAATTTTTATGCATATTATTTTCTTCTAACTCTAATAAATATCGAGATATGCAGTCGTAAAAACGTGTATAAGTTTATAAAAACAGGTAAATAGCCCGACTTGATTTGGTTTTTTGTACATATCTCTTTTCCAGTACAATTTTGTGAAAAAATTATTGATATGAATTTTGTAGAAAATAAAATTTTATAAAAGACGTAGGTATATGTTTAATATTTTTATCGCAATTAGGTATCCAGGTTCTGATATAAAATTTTCACAAAAATTATGTCAAAAACTGAATCAGAAGAATAGTGTCGGCATAACTTGATTATTATTATTTTTAACACAATTACTGTTGAAATAACATGTAACATACATAACAGCATAATTAACCATCAATGTAATCAAAGCATATAAATACAATTAATAATTAAGGTACACAAATATGTTAAAAAAAAAATTAAATTAACGAGAGTGGGGGGTTGAATCAGGAACGTCAGAGTAACATGTAGAGATGAGGCCTACACGAATTAAAAAGGATGATAAAGACGTCCAAATCTCATTGATTGGTTTACTTGCCATGAACCATTTCCTCAAACAAACGTGATTATGTCCATAATTAGCAGCACGATCGGGGATAGCATAGTAACTTGAGACAGGCTGAAAAGGTGAGGAAATTTGCTATGTCTAAAGTTATCAAGTAGAACTTTGGAAACCTACATTTAAAACTTAAGGATGCGATAGTTTCTCTTGTGGTGGTGACCAGCAGAATACTAAATCAGGGCGTGACTGTGACAATAGATCCATTAATGCTATTCCATCGTATGTATATTGCCAAAAAGTGTGAAATTGAACTTAAAAAATATTTCCAATATGAACTATCTCCTGACCCATTGTCTTTATTCTCAGAGGTAGGCATGTGCCAAGACAACCAAGTCCATATTTTACTCACTGCTCAACCCTCTACCAAATACACAGGACTGGAAAATACACATAGTTGATGGAGGATATTTACTGCACAATGTAGTATGGGGTCGTATTCAACATTTTTCAATTATTTTTTAGCAGTATGCCAGGTATGCACAAAATCACTATGGAGCCAATGTAGTAGTTGAATTCGTTGGATACCCGGATTCGGTTGAATAGAAAAACACTAAAGAAAAGTTTCTGGGAAATGAGAAGAACAAGTCTCGTTTTATTTCCGTACTCAAAGCCTTATTTGAACGATCGCAAATAACAACTGATGTTCTCATAATAACCAGCAAAGTCGTTATCATCTCAACATGATGCAGTCATAATCATTGGTCAGGACATTGACCTGTTGGTATTCCTCACGGCTCTATCACCTCCAAATGTATATTACCAGAAAGTTGGTAAAGGAAAATCACCTAACGCGTTGTACTCCAACAAATGTTTTAAACACATTGAAATAGTTGAAAACATTTTATTCATTCATGCCATAAGTGGCTGCGACACAACTGGTGTTCCGTTTGGTCAAGGATATACAAATTTTGTAATATTCTTCTCAAAAACCACTCAGTGAATAAAACTTATAAGTGTTTTTATTTCAAGAACGAAGAACAATCACTTTGCCTGCCGAACAATGGCGGCAATGAGAAATCAAATTTGGAAAATTTAAGGTACTCGTACATTCTTTTTGTCGAAGGAGTGAAAAAGAATAAACTCAATTTATCCAGGCTACCACCCATCATGCAGTTCAGCAAACATGCTTCAAGAACATACTTGCAAGTGCAGTCTTGGCTTGGTCACCATTAAGATCCAGCTGAACGGGAGTGGAAGAAGAACGCTGTTGGGTTAATAACTCCAGTACCAATGATGAAGGAGGCTGCACCTCAGGCTTTGCTGAACTTTATATCATGCCAATGCAAAAAAGGTTGCGCTGAAAAGTGCACATGTAGAAAGTCGGCTTTGAAATGCTCCCTACTCATGTATTCACTGGAATGGCAGCTCGTGCGAGAATGCTGTGGAAGCCGTCGTTCATGATGATGAGGCATTTGTGACCTAGTCGCCACAAATTCGGCTGATGAGCCATAGAAAGAATATATTGAAGCTGTTCGGGGCCCGTAAGTGGCAGTAACAAACTAAAGTCAATAATCATATATTTTAAGAAAACACTTTTTTTTCTTTTTTTTACCACTTCTATGTACCTTAATTATTAATTGTATTTATATGTTTTGATTACATTGATGGTTAATGTTGCTGTTATGTACGTTACATGTTATTTAAACAGTAATTAATTAAAGTAAAACAATCACTTTGTTTGTAACCAAGATTTATTGATTTAATTTTTATTTACCGACCGGTTTCGCTTAATACAAGCATCTTCAGGGTATAAATTAAAACTGATGAAAAAATACATTGTGTGAGCTTATATATACATATAGACAGAGACAAAACATAATATAAAGTAAGAGTGAGAGAGTGTAATTAACATCCTACATAGTGATAGAGAGAAAGAGAGGGGTATATCTAATGAATAATTACATTATATCTACCGGGACAAAACGTCATTTGAACAGGTGATTAAGGAATAAAGTGGCTACGGGTTTTTTTAGTTTATGGGAAATATTCCTAATATCGGACTGTTGGACACATTTAACTGATTATTAAGGATTTGGGTTTTTGTTTTAACGGCTTTCTTTATTTCGAGTGCTTCTAAATTATTAAGCCTGTTACCATGACCATTTCTGTGTAAAATCTTAACACCGGTGTTTTGATTGAAGGTATGATCTTTATCAATAAGGTGATTAGCGAATTCCGAAAATCCATTATTATTTAAGCATCTAAGATGCTCTTTGATTCTAATATTGACATTACGCGTCGTTTTACCTACATAAAATGATGAACAATCATTACAATCTAATTTATATATTCCGGAATGACTTAGTTTTTCGTCCTTATCTTTCGAATTAATTAAAAACTTCCCTAAATTATTGTTTGTGTAAAATGCCGGTCTTATTTCGGGAGGTAGATTTTTTACACTGCAGGAAGAGAACTGATTAATGAATAAAATACGACGCCATTGGTAACAAAGATTATTATTATTATTTATATTATTATGATTAGTAAATAAGAAATTCTTAGTGGCTATTTGTTTTTGTTTTTTATTTAAAATTGCATCAATGAGTTCGGCATTATAACCATTATTAACCGCGATTTTTTTAATTATTGCTAGTTCGTTGGAGAAATTAGTATTAGATAACGGTATTGTGAACAAACGATGAACCATTGAATGAAACGCGGAGTTTTTATGTGAAACAGGATGATTGGATGTGTTATGGATAACAACGTCGGGGTAGGTAGGCTTGCGAAAGATGTTAAAATTTATTTTATTATTTATGATAGATAAGGTGAGATCTAAAAAATTTAAAGTTGAATTAGTTCCTATCTCTAATGTGAATTTAATGTTTTGATGGTAATTTATAAAGATGAGGAAGGCATTTAATTGACGTTGAGTCCCTGTCCAAATACAGAAAACGTCATCGACGTATCTACGCCATAGTAAGACGTTTTTTACAAGGGGTGAGGCACTAGTTAAAATTTTGTTTTCTAAATTATTCATGAATATATCAGCAATTAAAGGACTTATAGGAGACCCCATGGGAAGGCCTTCGATTTGCTGATATATAACACCATTGAATTGAAAATAATTTTGGTTAAGGCAAACATTAAATAGTGAAGTCAGATCATTCACTAAATCTTTGGGTAAATTAGAAGTATTTAATAAATTAGAGATCAAACATTTGCTCTCCTCTATGGGGACATTAGGGAATAAGTTAACCACATCAAACGATATGAGTTTGCAATTTTTAGGGAGATCCAAATCTTTGAGTTCTTCTACTAGTGAAAATGAATTTTTGATTGTATATTTTGGGGAGAAAATATTGGAATTATGGAAAACATTAGTAATAACAGAAGATATTTTAAAATTTGGGGCATCACAGCAACTAACAACTGGTCTTATAGGTTTATCACTTTTATGGATTTTGAGGAATCCATTTAATTTTGGAGCTTTCGAATTCCTTGTTAAAAACTTAACTTGATGATATGACCCATCTTGAAACATTTGGGATTTACAGGCTTTAAGAGTTAGTTTAACTTTATCTAAGAATTTTCCAGTAGGGTCTTTTTGAAGAGTTATGAAGTTGTCGTTATTGATGAATTTTATGTTCTACTAAACTTGTCAAGCTGCTTTTTCAGAATATTGGAAACGAGATATTTGAGAAAAACTAGATTTTGGCGCGATTTCGGCTGGTTTTTTCAAAATGGCGGCGAAAGCTCAAGTGACCCAAGGTCGAAGACTCAGATTTTACATCAGTAGATGAGAATATAACATATAAGACATCATCATCCATGATAATTCCAAAACACATAGTAAAAATTATTGTATCCAAAACTGCACAATATTAAAAACAACAAACACAATCAAATATTTAGGAGTCATTATCGATAAAAATTTGAAATGGAAGGAACAAATTTGTCAAGTTGTAAAAAAAATTAGAAAATTGATTTATATATTTTTAAGAATCAGAAATTTTTTATCTGTAAAAAACTTATATCTAATATATTACGCTTTGGTTCAATCAACTTTACAATATGCTATCATTAGCTGGGGATCCGCATACAAAACTAATCTTTCCCCAATTGAAGTTGTGCAGAGGCTAATAATTAAAATCATATTAAAAAAACCTTCTGACTACCCAACGGATCAATTATTTAAGGAATTCCAAGTACCATCTTTCAAAGATCTATACAATAGAAATGCATTGATTCAAATTATAAAAGAAAAAGAAAAATATCAATTTATAACTGAAAACCGTACTAGACATAAATATATTTTTTCATGCCCAAAATTAAACACTTCCTTTGCACAAAATTATTATACTTATCAAGGAAGACTTATTTTCAACCGATTACCGGATGAAATTAGAAAAATTAATGATAAAATCCAATTAATAAACACTGTAAAAAAATATTTTAAAGATAATCTCAAAAAAAAAAAAAAAAAACAGTTTCCGACTAATCTAATCTACTTATAACTCAGTTTCCAAGTGATACTCCATTCTTCAAATAAGTTAAATTTTGTATTGTTTTTAGCAACTAATTACAATAATTCTGGACACATTATCCAAACAGTAAAATTGTTTTGATAGTAGATAAATACTTATAATCACATATCACCGAACTTACAACTTATTGTTTTTTACATTCACATTGTAATTTAAGATTGTATAGCATTAAAAAATGTACACTACTCTTCCAGACACAAGCTAACGCTTCCATGGAAGAGTGGTATTAACATATTTGAATATGAACATGTAAGCAAATTAATACATCATCTAAATGTACATTATATTTTATATGCTAAAAAATAATAAATAAAAAAAAAAAAAAAAGGAGGGCCCTGGGCAGCGGGGCTCGAGGCAGCGGGGCTCGAGGCAGCGGAGCTCAAGACAGCGGGGTCTGGGGCAGTGGGGCTCGAGGCAGCGGGGCTAAGGGCAGCGGGGCCCGGGGCAGCGGGGCCCAGGGCAGCGGGGCCCGGGGCAGCGGGGCCCGGGGCAGTGGTGCTAGTAGCGGCTGCCAGAGACGCAGGGCCGCGCTCGTCAGAGCGGGGGCCTTCGTCATGGTGATGGTGCCCGCCAGGAGCGAGGCCGTGTGCAGCGTAGCTGACGTAGAACGAGTCGGGAGCTGCGGGGCCATAGGCTGCGGGGCTGAACGCAGCGTAGCCGTGTGTAGCTGGCATGTAACCGGCGTGGATCGCTCCGGGAGCTGCATGGAATGCAGGGCCGGCGTGGATCGAGGCAGGTGCTGCGGGGTTGAACGCAGCGTAGTCATGTGTAGCTGGCATGTAACCGGCGTGGATCGCTCCGGGAGCTGCATGGAATGCAGGGCCGGCGTGGATCAAGGCAGGTGCTGCGGGGTGCGCAGGACCGGCGTGGTGGTGAGGCCCGCCAGGGGCGAGGCCGTGTGCAGCATAGCCAACGTGGAATGTGTCGGGAGCTGCAGGGCCGTAGGGTGCGGGGCCGTAGGCTGCGCGACTGTAAGCTGCGGGACTGTACGCGGCGTAGCCGGTATCAAGACCAGTAGTTGCAGTGCACACAGGGCTGCGCTCGTCTGCGCCGGGCACTGAAGCAGAAGGCGGTGTCTGCATGGCTATCAAGTAGTGAACCATTTCGGTGAATAGGGCCGGCGAGGACATCAAGTAGTTAACCAGCCAGCCATCCTCCTCCTGCAGCCGTCGTACCACAGCTCTCATCACGAGCTGACTCTGCTGGAAAATATCAGGGCTAGCAGGAGGCAATGTCAGCGTGGCATTCAAGTAAGTGGCCACCTGGACGTCTTCATGTAGCAGTCGTGCTATAGCTCGCGCCTTGAGCTGAAGCTGTCGGGGCGTGGCAACGGCAGGTGGCGTCAAGGGAGCTGATGTGGGGCACGCGACCTGGCTAGCAGCCAGCGTCGCAGTGGCCAGGGTTGGACCCGTGAGCTGGTTAGCAACCAGCGTCGCGGGAGCCGGGGTCGGGCAAGTGACCTGGCTAGCAGCCAGCGTCACAGTGGCCGTTGGTAGGTCCGTGACCTGGTTAGCAACCAGCATCACAGGAGCCAGGGTCGGGCAAGTGACCTGGCTAGCGAACCAGTAGTCGCTAGCCAGCTTCACAGTGGCCGGGGGTCCGGGGGGCGCGGCTGCGGCCGCCCCGGTTGAGTAATCCAGGCGTCGAGTCTCCGACATCTTGTAGGAGCTCCGTGGAAGGATCCGGCTCGAAGGACCACTTATGTACCGCACAGGATGAGGCACACAAGACTGTAGAAACAGGGGGTGGTTCCGATCCACGGAGGCGTTAAGAAGTCGGGAGAGCGTCTCAGAGCTGTCCGCTTGGAGAGCTTGTCTGAAGGTGATCCAAGGGCTCGTAGTTCCTTTTAACTAGCCGGGTCTGTTCTGTTCTAGCTCCCAGCCAGAGCAGTCGCATTAAAATCGTTCCCGCTATTTCTCATTTTAAAAATACTTCCCGGTGTCCTACAAGTGTAAATTTTGCACCATCAGGTGTGTCTCGCAAAGGGCTACCTGCCCTCTGTTTTTGTTCTATAATTTAAGTGACTTTTCATAACTTTTTTAGTGAAAAAGTGAAAAAAATCAAACTTTTACCGCTAGGGGCGGATGTTTATACATCCCCCAAAAACAAATACTCTCATCGTGTAGTTTCTAGTGTCCCCCTTAAAACTATATAACAATCTTTTCGAATAAACGATTTTTTAGTGCTTATTTTTTAGTGATTAGTGAAAAAACTGTGTTTTTCCGTAATATTTGTGTTCAAACTTTACATTTCTGCTAAAAAACTAACGTCATTCGACAGACAACAAAATTCTGCGTCGATTGACACCGGGTTCGCCCAGTTCTGTGCTAGTTAAGCGACCTTTTTATCGACTTGCGCAAAAAAACACGTGGCGGAGAGCCAGTTTTTGTTTGGTAGTAGGTACGGCGGCCATCTTGATTCCTTCTGGAACAATCTAGAAGGTTCCATTTGGTTCATGTACTTACCTCCTGCAACTTTTTTCCGATCCCTAAGGCGACTGTGGTGTTTTGAACTTGTGTGGTGACATTCCCCCCCCCCCTTCAGCTCAGAACCCCCCAACCCCCCCCAACCCTCCCCCCGACCCCCCACCCCCCCGACCCCCCCCAACCCCCTCCAACCCCCCCCCAATAAAGTAACAATGGTTTCGGACGTTATTCTTTCTTGCGAGTCGGATGGTGCGGGTCCCGACCTCGAAAAACAGGCAGAACTTTGGAGAAATTCGATCCAAACACAGATCGACGAACTAAACAAATCCCTAACCCTAGGCCCGCGTCCAAAGGGTAAAAGGCGACCGAAAAAGGCGGTTAAGATTACTGACATTGGCACGGACTCAGATTCCGACATGGATACGGAGACTATTAACCCCCTTCCTGGACCCAGTGGGGCCTCAATTGTTGGAATCCTCCCCCCAACACCCATTGCTGGCAATAAAAAGCGCGCGAGAATAAGTGATTCTCCTAATAGCCAACTGACCCTCGCGGAGTCTACCAAAAAGGCTATCCCGGCAATGGAGAAGTGCCAAAAAATTAGAGGCATCGTCACTGATGGGTCGAACAAACTAAATAAGTCTGACAAGGGTGCTCTCAACCGACTCCTTGATGACTTGATGAACGACATAACCCATTTAATGCTAGAAATTAATACTTTATCGACCAGGAGCGCAACAATCGAACAGGTGTTGAACATCCAAGCCTCCATGACACAGAAGCTGGACACGGCCATCAAGGCACGCCCAACCCTGAACTCTGCTCCATTGTCCTACGCTTCAGCAGCGGCTGGCTTGCCCTCCTCCAAGAAGGTGTTGGTGAATGGCTTCGAGCGACCCTTGCCCCCCAAACCGCTCACGGTTCTAGTGTACCCGGAGATTCCCGAAGGGAAAACTTCGGAGGGTACACAGAAAGACTTGGAGAAGCTAATTAACCCTAGGAGCGACGACTTCCAGGTCGTTCGCGTACGAAAGATTAAAGGCGCTGGTATGGCCCTGCAAGCTAAGGGGAAAAAGGACCTTGAAAATATTCTCAAGGCGGGTACCAAGCTGGCTGCAAGTGGGCTTAAACTTGTGAACCCCCTGGGTCGTTTGCCCAAAATCGTAGTGTACAACGTTCCTAAAGGCGATCCCTCTGGTGACCAGGCCCTCTTTGGTGAAATCTACACTAACAACCTGGAGGGACGAACCACGCTATCCCTGGAAGACCACCTCCGCACCATGAGGAGAGTTTCCCTCTTTGGGAAGCGTGATGGTGGTTTTATGAATATGGTCCTGACGTGCCACCCGGCCGCCAGGAAGGTTCTTATTGACAGCGGGCTGTGCTATCTTGGGTGGAACGCTTGTCGGACCCGCGATTACACTGGCGCCACCAGGTGTTTTAAATGCCATTTATACGGCCATATTTCTAAGAGTTGTTCTCAAGAAAAAGAAACCTGCCGCCACTGCGCCGCTGTGGGTCATGGCTTTGAAGATTGCCCCAAGAGGGCACAGCCTGCTGTCTGCGCCACATGTTCGCGCTTTAAGAAGCCGGCGGATCACCCGACGGGTGATAGGGACTGTCCGGCCCAAAAAGCAGCGGTGGAGGCAGCCTTCCGGATGACGGACTATGGCTCCTCATAATCTCCTCTCCCTAGGTCAGGTCAACCTTCAGCGATCCCGGATGGCCACACTGGAAGTACTGAAGGTCATGACTGACCTCAACATCGACATTATGCTTATTCAGGAGCAGTACACCTGGGAAGGTAAGACCCCCATTAATTTTCCGGGTGCGGTACTCGAAGTCGGCCGCTCACCAGGGGCGGGAGTCCTGGTCAACACTTCATTGATCAGTCCCCTCCTTCTGGCTGGTCTTTCTGATGAATACCAAACCTGTGTATGTATTAGATTTGGCGACACTGAGATCTTCTTGATCTCAGTTTACTTTAAATTTGGGAATCCGGTAGGACCCCACATCCTGAGACTGACGCGCGCGCTCAACGCGCTTAAAGGCCGTAACATAGTTATCGGAGGTGACTTTAATGCACGCTCACCATTATGGTTCGACACTAGCAACTGTAGAACGGAGCGATCAGACGCCGTTGAGGACCTGATTGCTGCGCAAGGTCTTAGTATCATCAACGAACAGAGTTCCTTTTGTACTTTCTCGAACATACATGGTGAGAGCAACATTGATCTAACTCTCTGCTCTGGATCTGTTGCGACCAGGATTTCAAAGTGGGTAGTCCATGAGTGCGCAATAAATTCGGATCATAGATTGATTACTTATACGGTGGGTGTTAGGAAAACAGAAGCTCCAAGATCCTCCTGGAACTTCAACACCTCTAGGGCGAATTGGGATCACTTTGGGGAATCGCTACGAGATACGTTAAGGGATTTTCACCACGTAGCTGCTACTGATCCGGATAATTTGGGGAATTTTTTCAATAGGGCGGTTGTATCTGCTGCCAACTCGTCTTTGGGAAGATCAAACCCGAAGACGAATATTAGAACGCCGTGGTGGTCACCTGAGCTGACTTCGCTCAAGGGGGCCTTCAAGAGGGCCTACAGGGCGCTTGGGTTGTCCAGGAGTGGCAGCTGTACGGAGGAGGAGACAGCTGCGCTTCAGGCGAGCTTGAGGTCCGCCAGGTCGGCCTTCAAACGGGCCGTTCTTCGAGCGAAACGAGCTGCTTGGCATAATTGGGTCAAAGATGTGGGTAACGCCAACCCGTGGGAAATCCACAGCGCTATTGAAAAATCCGGGAAAGGATCTGACCGGTATTTGTCTACAGTAATTGGGAAATCAGATGGGAGGAACGCTGAGACTGTGGACGTGGCCTCCACTCTCAAGACACTTCTGGGCGAGTTAGTTCCTTTAGAATCAGTAATTGGGGAGAATGACCACCACAAACAGATTAGAAATCTGTCACGGCTACCACCTAGGGACCTTGCCCATGAGGATAACTTCATTAGAGTCACTAAAGCGGAAATTGATGTTATAATAAAGGGATTGGGTCCTAAGAAGGCACCAGGGCATGATAGGCTCAATGGCGTGATTGCGAAGCAAGTCTGGGTCCACGCCAAGGAAGAGCTCTTCCAGGTGATGGACACTTGCCTGAGGAGGGGAGTCTTCCCCTCCGAGTGGAAGCGTGGCGTGCTCCGGATCATACCAAAGGGGAACGGAAAACCACTGACCGACATTAAGGCGTATCGGCCAATAACCCTCCTCCCTGTACTTGGCAAAATCTTGGAGAAACTGCTACGAGAGCGACTTCGGCAAACCCTGTCACCGGCCAGTGACCTGCAGTTCGGCTTCGTCCCCGGTAGATCTACGGTGCATGCCCTGTCGTATGTGCTTGATTGGGTGAAGGCTTGTCCAAAGAGGTATGTAGTAGCGATCTTCCTCGATATAACTGGTGCCTTCGATCACGCGTGGTGGGCAATGATGCGTACAAAGGTGAAAACCAGGCAGTGCTCCAAACTTCTGTTCCAGTCAATCGACGACTACCTTTCTGATCGCACGATCACGATCAGCTTTGGAGATTTTTTGATCGAGAGGGAAGCTGACATTGGATGCCCGCAGGGCTCCATTCTCGGACCTGACCTGTGGAATATCAACTTTGACGACTCCTCCAGGTTACCCTTGCCTGAAGGATGCATCTCTGTCGACTACGCTGATGACAAGACGTATTTGGTCGCTGGGGACAGTAGAAAGGAAGTTGAGAACAAAGGCAGTGAAGGTTTGAACATGTTCCTCGATTGGGGTAAGAGAAACAAGATGACATTCGCTCCCCACAAGACCCAGGGCCTCCTGATGAAGGGCTTTCTCAGTAGAGAAAGAAATCCCGTCATCAAAATGGGGGACTCTAGTGTCAAATTTCGTGAAACGGTGAAATACTTAGGCGTCACACTAGATCGATCGTCCTCTTTTCTGGCTCACGTCAAGGATGTATCCGGCAAGGCTCAGGCCCTCTTCTTGAAGCTTAGGAGACTCTCCACAGCTGAGTGGGGTTTGCGTAGCCCAGCCATGCGCACTCTGTACAGATGCGTATATGTGGCGCAAGTTTCGTATGCTGCGTCTGTCTGGGAGCATCGCTTGGGTAACTCGCTTATACTCTTGGCTCTCAAGCGGGGCCAACGAACTCCCTTGTTGGCACTATCCGGGGCGTATAGAACCGTGGCTTCGGACGCTTTGCCTGTTTTGGCTGGCATTTTGCCAATCGATCTGGAAATCAGGGAAGTGCTTACTAAGCAGAGGTTAACCAGAGGAACCCCTGCCACTCACCTAGGAGTCACTCTAACTCCGGGCGGGCCGGGGACTCTCCCTGGGCTGCTTCGACAAATGAGAGACCTGTCACTCCAAGAGTGGCAGGCCCGGTGGGATAGATCGAATTTGGGAAGATGGACTTTCTCCTTCTTCCCATCAGTTAAACTCAGAATGGAAGCGGTCTTCCTCAAGTTAGACCACCACATCACTCAATTATTATCTGGCCATGGGGAATTCAGGGCGAGACTTCACACCCTCTCCCTGTCCCCTCACCCCAATTGTGCCTGTGGGAGCACGAACCAGTCGGCTGAGCATATCCTGTGGCAGTGTGAAATAATGACGGATGCCAGAGGTCAAATGCTAGATGGTTTGGACGTACCCATCAGACCAGTGTGGAACACTGATCTGGTTTCGAATAAGACGAATTTCGAGTGCTTGAAGAAGTTTACAAGAATCTGGGTGGAGAGATGGCCTGATCTTAGAGTCGCTGATTAGAAGATTTAGTGACCAGGTGTACTTGTCTCCTGATATCCACGGATTACCCCACATTTACTCTTTCAACCCTATCTGCCTGGTTTTTTTTTTACATTTTCTGTTTCTTTCTTTTTCTAATTATTTTCTGTTGTTTATTTACACTTACTTGTTATTTACACTTTTACACGGCTTTGTGTTTTTCTTTTTCATTTACAATTTAACATAATGCGTGAATTGACACGCCTGCGTGCATTATCATTTTATATATATATATTTTTTTTTCCTCTACTCTCTCATGTTTTTGCATTTTTTTAGTTTGTTTATTTTGTTTTCCATGTTCTTTTCAGTTCCTGATAACAACTAGAACAGAACTCCGTTGTTTGTTATGTCTTGTCCACTTCCCCATTAAAGGGGTTGGACTTTGGGCCTTGTCCCTGTCATATTTTTTATAGGTCTACCTTTTTTTTGTAACTTACCTCTGTTATCTCCTTCCAGTGCCCGCGCCACCCCCCCTGACATGATAAGGTTAGAGGAAAGATAGAGTGGCATCCGGAGGTTTGTCCGTCCCTCCTCCAGCTACCCGACGCTCTTTTTCCCTAGGGTCTTCGTATCGTAGTCCATTTACTTCTTCTAGGCAACACCGGATAGCTGGCTAAAGGATGACTCCACTGGGTGCCATGACGTCGGACTAATAACCTTACACATTCTCTGGGGGACTGCCGGGCACAGGATGGTCATGACGGTCATCACTATTTTTTTTCACCTTTACTAAATGTTATTGCTTTGTTTACAACTTATCCTTTTCTTATTTATACGCAGTTGCCTGCAGTCCTGGAGTGTGTGGTCTCCCTCTGATTATGATATAATAACTACTTTTTGGTTTTTTTTTTCTTTATTACATTTTTTATGCTCACTAACACCTGTAGATTAGTCCTTTTTGACCATTACAGTACAGACTGTAGGCGATCCTATATTTCCGCCACCTAACAAAGTATGTAGGGGCATTGAAGGTCTAGATTCGTTTTATTAAATGTAGAGTCGTTTATTCAAAAAAATTAGATTCTTGCGAGAACTCCGAAGGGGCGACTATAAGTCGCCTATACCGGGGTGGGACAGTGGTGGGTACTTCAATAGCCGGGTCTGGTCCGTAGAGCGTAGAGTGTCCGAGGTCCAGGGGTAAGGCGATGGTCAGAAAAGAAAAGAGGCGAATGGAAGCAGGTCAGAGCAAGGGCGGGCAGGCAGAGAGAGATGTTGACGCAAAGGTGGTTAGTTGATTACTGACTGGTTTGGAAGGGCTTCTAGACCCTATTCATTAAGCCACGGTAGCAAGGTAGCACTCTGCCGTTGCTATGTCATTGTTGGGCCGTTATGCTTAGGGAGGATTTGTAGAACCCATTAAAGGGGTTGGCCATCGGGTCCGGATTCCGAGAATCCAGTGAAAGCGCCCGACGGCAACAAAATTCCCTCTGCTCGCTCGCCTCACCCTGACAATTTAATTATTAAACACAATATTTTACATAGCCAAATACATAATACAAAAATGCCAAATACGTCCGACACAATAATGTTACATAATATTTAAAAGTTTAAAATTCTACCTGCTTCTTATATGGGGTTCAATATCGTCTCGGAACTTCTTGGGCAATAAAGCAACGTTGATTATTTTATCTGAATTATTTACAACCTGAATTATTTTATCATATCTGTCAGCAGATGTGTGACGGATGCAAGGTCAATAATAATGTTACATAATATTTAAAAGTTTAAAATTCTACCTGCTTCTTATATGGGGTTCAATATCGTCTCGGAACTTCTTGGGAGCCCTCTTCCTAAAGGTGTAGGGTCTGGTGGCTCTCTCCTTGGTGCGGGCCCAGCCGAGCCCTCCTTGACAAGCCGAGTTCATCCGGTTCCGCCTGGCCTGCTTCCAAGGGCTCCGCGATCCCAAACCCATTTCTCTGACCATATTTGGCTGGTAGAGCCAAACCCATCTCTACCTTTTCTACCCATCAAGCGTCACCACAATTATTCCGTCATCAAGCATCTCAAAAGTAGGAGTCGATTCCACTTGGTTATGTGAAGATTTCGCTGGCGATGTTTTTTTCTCTTTCTACCTGCTTTCAATTAAACTTGTTAAACGTCTTCGTTGTCCCCAATCTTTTTCATTAAATCTTCTTTGTCATCGTCAACCTCTTTCACGTCATCTGCATCTTCTTTGATATCTTCTACATGATCGTGATCATTTAAATCTGGTGCATAAACTACCTTAACCTTTTCTTCTTCTCTAACTGTTTCAAAATCTTCGTCTGCTGTGTTGCACCCATGCTGTAAGCGGTCGTCTCTTAGCTTCTCTTGTTCATCGTACATGTTTTCCATTTACGGTATTGCCACACATAACTTTGTGGAAACCTCTCAGAGTTGGTAAACAAGTAAAATCTCGAAGGAGCTTTGGTGTCGTATCGTTCACACAATTTCAGAATGACTCCGCTTTTTGCAAACTATTATAGCATATGCCAGTACACCTCTAAAACGTGCGGTTCTCCTGCTGTCTCTCGTAGGGGATGCTACGTATTTTTTTGAATTTGGATCTCTTCCACTAAATTCAAAATAGCATACTTATGATTCTTCCATAGTTTGCTAGCATTTGCACTAGAAAAAAGTAGAGTTTTATAAAAAATATCTCATCAATTAAAATTATTGTAATTTATAAAATTTTGAGGTTATGAGGTTAATAAAGCATGAGGTTATTAATTTTATTTTCGAAAATATCTTGTTATGCCTTCTGTTGACAGTGTTTTACTCTTCTGCGTTTCTTTGTGGGTCTCTTGAAAGTTTTAAGAAGAAGTTTGAGAGAGAGAGACTTTTGAGTAGCTCAAAGTCAGCTACAAGCAGTTGGTGATCGAAATCGCATTCTGCGCCGTATTGCTATCAGAGTGGGCAGAGTTGAAATTCAATATTGCAAAGATATGTACAGCTTTTGCTCCATTAACAAATATCCACAACGGTATGCTCTTTGATATTACATAGATATATACAGCTTTCACTCCATACCGCTATTGGAGAAGCAGTCAGAGATATGCATAGTGGAGCTCTTGTGTGGCCAGGGGGCCCCAATAAACCCGATGGCCCCGAGGCCGGAATTCCCCAGTAGATTGGAGGAAGTCAGAAGGTCGTACGAACGCACCGAAGATCATCAGTTACATATTCCTTAGTTTTGCGGAAGTCAGTCTGCATCAAGGATACTGATATAGAACATCTGGTATCAATTTCAAGGTCTTTATTTGGAAAGTTCGGAAGTAAAAATATGGAAGTCCGGTTGAGTTATATACAGTCATATCACTCATGTATACCACGCTGGTAAAGGGGTATTTTTGTATTTCTGGTATTCTCGACTAAGTATATTCCGGCTAAGGACGACCAACCCGCTTTGTGCATGATGTGTCTTGCCATTGCCTTGTAGTCTGGCGGAGATGGTGCTTTAATGGCATATTACCGGGTAGAATTCTTTCCAGGGCATTTCAGTTCAAGACCTTGCGCTAATTGCCTTTGTTGCAAAAGACACCAAAACAGTATATACGATCCATATTCCATTACTAATAGACCAGTTAATTAGTAGTAAGTTGAAAACACCATATAATTATGACAAAATGATCATCGTGGTGAAGTCTCGAATTTCAAGTAATTCATGCATGAATTCTTTAATGCTTTGAGAATGATTAAATCCTGGTGGTATGTAAATATAGCATAAATCAATTTTTATGATATTCCTAATCGAAACAGTCACCCAGATGATTTCAGCATTTGTGTTCCAATCATTAAGTTCATGAACTATTAGGTGCTTTTTCAACGCAATCAATACCCCTCCACCTCGTTTTTGTTCGTTGATAAGCAGCTGTTCACTAGCAATGCTTTCTACAACCAAGTTTCTGTTTTCAAAATTATATCGTAGTTGTTTTTTTGTAACTGTTATGATAAAGAAAAGACTTGACGATTCATTCTTATGTTATAAAAGGAATGTAAGATGGAATATTTGAGAACATGAGACAAGTGTTAAAACTGAGGATTTGTCTCGGGTGTGGACCTTATGCAGGCGGCTAGTTTGTTTCGGGGGGCCCGTAGTAATAATTTTATGTTTGACCAAATGTATCAAACCTAAACCTTTCTTTTCCCAAGAAATAGATTAAAATTTTTAATTATTTTTAAAAGACTTTTATTTTCCGAAGATTAATTTGTCCCGCCCGCTGAGGCTTGGATAAATTTGAAAACAATTCCAGTGCACTTTGGAACTGCATCCAAAAGTTTACTCCCAAAATGTAATTCGGAGATAACGAAGAAATGACGTAGAAAATAATGTACCGAGTGATTAAATTTCAACTTCATTGTTCCTAATACATGTTTTCTCGTGCCGTCGGCTGTCGAAACATTAAAATCTATTTTAACTAATTCTATGCCTAATTTCAAAAAATATTTATAAGCATATCCTCCTATACATAAAAGAGATGCGCCAATTTCAAGCCGTGCTGTGTAGTATTTATCTATATTCGTAATACACATATCGGCATACGGTCGATTATCTCCTTCGATCTCAGACTCTTGTGGAAGTAGGCCCACTACGCCAGAATCCGAGACAGAAAAAAGAAACTGTCTAACCAGTCGGAGCCAACTCTGCCACTTACGTTTCCCATGCGGAAGGGAAGGTGCATGCCTGGAGCGACTCCATCCTAGTTTTCCGTATTCTTATTTGAGTTATGTTTCTTAATAGTGTTTACTTTAGAAGTAAAAGTGTCGGAAGCTTTCTTCCTGCAGTCTGATATTGTATGACCTATTATTTTACGATAATTACAATCAATAATGTCTCCGAATTTCCAAGCTGTCAGTAGCTACCGCTACAAATATATATAGGTATTTTATAAAAAAAAACTTCATAATTTTTTTTTTGGCAACACTGATTTTGAAAGAATGTTTTGTATTAATTAGAATTTATAAACTTTGTGGTAGCATATAATTCAGATGTTGGATAAACCTTATTGATTTGTGGCACCCCTACATTTGAAAGTCAAAATATTTATTATTATTACATCCAAAGTATTAAAACTTAAATGATACTTTGACATTTCAATGTCAACACACAACGTTTGAACTTACAGCTGCGTTATGATTCTTGTGAAAATAGATTACGGAGTATGAATAGAGTGTTGTACGCTTCCTATTTCCCACCTTCTAAAATAGTTCCCTACACGGAGTGTTTTTGCGAGATAGGGTGGTTGGAGGTCTTATGAATTACTATGGTAGTATATGTGGGCTGCAATATATATTAAAATCGATTTTATTATTTATAATAGATAAAGTTTTTCTATAAATTTTAATGTTTCCTTGTCCATTTCTAGCGTAAATTTTATTTAATTATGAAAGGAATTTAAAAGGTTAAAAAGTTGTTGAGTTGGCGTTCCGATCCTGTCCAAATGCAGAAGATGTCGTCCACAAACTGCTTCCATTACATTGCTTAAAAGGGTGGATTTTGAATTAAAAACAGTTGTTTCCAAATTATTCATAAATAAATCAGCAATTAGAGGGCTGGTGGGCATTGGAATACCTTCTTTTTGTTGATATACTCGTATGTGTTGTATGTATGTACTCGTATGTATGTTGATATTATCGTATTGAAAATAATTTTTATTTAACACTAAGTTAAATAAACGGGTTAAAAGGACACAAATTTAGCATTACTGGGAAGTACAAAATTTTTTATTGAGTCGATCAGTTCAAACGAATTCTCAATTACATATTTTAGTGCAAACACATTACTTTATTAACTAAATCGGTTTTTAATGACGCTAGTTTAAGACTTGGGGAATTACGTGATGAAACCATGGGTCTAATGGGTGTATTTACTTTATGGATTTTGAGAAAGCCGTATAATTTCGGTGGTTAGGGTTTTTTTTTAATAATATATTGTTATTTTTAAATATGTTAGAGTTACAAGATTTTAAAGCGTTTGAGACACATTGGGTTGGGTCTTTCGGTAAAATTAAAAAAAAAACTTTTTATAAAGTCCATCACTTTGTTATGGTAATCAGATTTGTTCATAAAGATTACAGTATTTTCCTTGTCCGCCGTTATTAATACCAGATCTTTAAGTTTTTAAGGTCAAAGCTTTCTGGATTCATGCTTGTGGAAAGTATAGTTATTTCCTTTTTAATAGTCTCTACACTTTTGTACAGAAATGTTTTAGGAAAGCACGATAGAGCCGTTTCAATGTCTACAGCAACACTTTCAATTACACCTTCAATGTTAAGTTTGCTGTGAGGAAGGTTGCAATTTAAACCTTTAGACAATAAAGCCAGTTCTTTGTCGAGGAACTGATATGAAGGCAGATTTTTAACTCTTGTCATAAAAAATATGATTTGCCGTTGGTGGAATATCAGAAAAGTTTTTTTAATATTACAAAGATTCTATAACTTTTTATTCAAATTCTCACGTTTATTGTACGCCTCTGTTGAGGCATACATCCGCACTTTGTCACTCACCAATTCCATGTATAGACACAATATAGAGAATATGTTTTTACATTCAATAGTGGAAATGCTAGGAAAAAGGTTAACAACGTCAAATGACACTGATTTACTGTTGCTCTTGATTGTCTTCTTTATTTATTTATTAACGGACTTACGTCCAATGTACCATAAAATAACACGAAATTTGGGAAAATATACGTTTCAGGAAAAAAGGATAGTGCATGAAAGCAAAGAAAAAACAGAGTTAAATATAAGAAAATTGAAGTGAACGTAGAAGTGTCCAGTCAAGTCTAGACTTTGCTAAGAAAAAATGGATATAAAATATCTTTCATTATTTAGTGACCGACAAAAATCATTTAGGCTTATACCAAAAAAAAATAGTTCTTGACTTGAGTTGACCATTCTACTTATTATCGGCAGTGCTGAATTATATCCATAATTGGTCGAGAGTTGATTGAGGAAGAGCAGTTCATTATTTCTGAATCTACGGGACTTCTTGACGTATTCTTGAAACTTCTTTGTATGGTTTTAACTTCTTTGCAAAGTTAACACAACTTAAAAAATCTTCTACTTTATTAACATAGTCCGTTTGTTTAAAATCACCACGGCGCGCCGCGGCGTTACCTTTATAAGCTTTGGTTAGAGTAGGATTATTTTGTTTACGGTTTTTTTATAAGTGTAAGGCGTTTTTCAGTATTTTTGTAATTATTTTTATGATTTTTGAATTATTTCAAAAGATTTAAGATCAATTAATTCTGGGCATTTGAAGAGGGCTTGATCCGTCTCAACAGAAAGTATTTCGACAGTATGAACCTTGTAATCTTGAATGTTGTTATTAAGTCCTTTGGATAATAAACACGTTTCTCTAACGGTTAATTCATGAACAGACATATTTATTATTCTTTCATTAAATTTACGATAAGAAAAGGCAATATTATTAGGTAGGAAGTTGTAACACCCATCTAGATTTTTGAAGGCGAGAATAAGATTTTTTTGTTTCTTAGGTAAGGTAATTAAACTTCTACAATCGACTTGAACGTATTTTATTTTCAATGTTTTTTAAATTGTTCTTAAGGTCGAATTTGGCGAACCGGTATTATAAATCATACCACTAGTATAAAAATCATAAATGTTAATCAATTTAGATGATTGATAATAAGCACTGATAACTTGATTTGTGTATTTCATTCGATTGTATATTTGTCGAACCGTATCGGATAGTTATCATTTACTTTGTGGGTGTTTTTAATGGGGACACGCAGATCAAAAATAGTGCTCAATACTGAGTAAAAATATTCCACGGCATCATCAACCGATTTCATGTCATGTAGATATTTCCAGTCGAAAAATAAAAAAAATATTTATTTGCATGACTCGTTGTACCTCCAGGGTCGTGGGGCGTGACATTTGGAGATTGATTTGACTCACGGTGAGACTGCTTTCGTCCGCCATAGTCGTTCATCTTAACCTGCGCACTGGTAGCTGCAACCTGTGCCTTGCAGCTCCTATCACCAGCAGGTTGGTCAGCCTGTTTGCCAAATCTAGTACGTGTTGAACATTTAGCGGCGTGTGCTTATTGGGACAGTCCTCAAAGTTATGGCCTGATTCAGTACAGTGCCTGTAAGTCTCTTTTTTGGCGCTACTATTTTTTGACACATGTCTTTGTGGCACTTGAAACACCGTGTTGCACCCACATAGTCTCTTACGCTTGCCAGCCAATAAAGTACAGTCTGTTGTCCAAGAGTATTCTTCTTGCATCCGGGTAAACCGTGGCGATCATATTGACGGTTGGATAATCACGCATGCCAAAGAAAGAAACCCGTCTCATCGTTCGTAGGAAGTCGTCATCGTCAACATCGTACAGGACGATCTTTGGCACTCTTCAAACGAACGGTTTTGAAGCCATCCGACTTCGGGCTAAGTTTTGACATCAGTAGTTTTTTGGGGTAGAAGATGATAATCGGTTGAATGGTGCCAACTTCTCTTGAAATATCATCTACTGTGACTGTATCCGATAAATTGGAGCTGGCCACTACAGCATATAAATGCTGGTTCAGGGAGTTATCCTTATTCTGCCCAGCTAGGATAGCCTGTGAGATTTCCCTCGTTGGCAATGTCTGCTCGGCCACATCATCTTCGACAGTGCTTTGAACTCATACTTCCCTTTATAAAGAGCCAACTCAGCAAGTACAACAGCAGCGAGATCCTAAATAATATTTGTGTTCATACTGACCTTGTTTTTGTCTTCCCTGTTTTATTTTTGTTTTGAAAAGTTTTATTTTTCGATGTACATTGGTTACTTTTAATTTAAAATTTTTTTGCGACCGGTTTCGACACGTCCATATCATTAACGAGCAAACTTAAAACTAACTTAAAAATTCTATACAAGTACACAATTAATTAGGCGGGGGTAGTGGGAGGGGGGAAATTTGGTGGAGGGGGAGGACGGTGGGAGGAGTCAAAATTACATGGAAACATCGTAAGCACAGGTGATTTACATGGTGCTATTATTTTATTAACTAAATTAATTTAGATTTAATTTTTTTGTTGATTTCTAAAGTTTCTAACGCGCACAAATTAAAATATGAATTTATATTGCAATGTTTAAACTTGGTTTTTTCTTTTTTGAAGCTATGACCTGTCTCTATGAGATGGTTAGCAAACTCTGAATAGTTATTATTACGTAAACAAAGTTCATGTTTCCTAATTCTGGTTTTAAAATTTCTAGTAGTCATTCCTACATATTGCGCGTCACAATCGTTGCATTCTAAAGTGTATATCCCGTTTTTTTCGAATTTATTAGAAATATCCTTGTTATTAATCAAAATTTTTATTTTAGAATTAGTTTAGAAAGCTGGAGAAATATGATCTGGTAATATGCGGGATATTTTTAAGGATAAATCACCTGTATAAAGAAGTTTTTTATATATTAAGTTGTTACTAGGTTTGTTGTTACTATTACCACTATAAATATATTTTTTTGTTCAAAATTTTGTTTGCTTTTTATTAAGTAGGCGGTTAATTATTTCAGGTTTATATCCATTGTTCACGGCTATCTGTTTTATAACGTTAATTTCATTATTATAATTATCATTGTTTAAAGGGACATTAATAGCACGATGTATCATCGAGTTGAAGGAGGCGAGTTTATGTGACTAAGGGTGAAGGGAAGTAGACGGTATAACACAATCAGTGTGTGTAGGCTTTCTATATATATTAAATACACACTTATTATTATCTAAATTGATATTTAAGTCTAAAAAGTTTAAATTGTTGTCATCATTATGTTCCAGTGTAAATTTTATATTTTGGTGAAGGTTATTAATAAACGTGAGAAAATTATCTAATTGTCTGTTACTACCCGACCAAATTACAAAAACGTCATCAACATAAAACTTTTCAAAACAAAAATGTCTAGAAATTGTTACATAGTCAGTGCCCAACAAATAAAAAAAATTCCCTGTTTAATTTTGTTTTGGAATCTCCGACAGCAGACTCAATGCACCTTGTAGCCTCCCTAAACGAGGCTATAGGATTTTGCTCCAAAATACTGCCCGTGTCCTCCATCCTCGGCTGTTTCTTTGTTGCCTCAGCTATAAAAACGTCGTCCAAGCCCTCTGATATCTGCGCCTGGGGACCCTCACGACTACTCTGCTCTGTTTTAACAAATAGTGGTGACGTGACACTTTAGATAGAACCCTGTGTACTTAACTGCGCCCAAACATCCCTCTGCGGTTGTGACACCTGTGACAGGAAATTTACATTCCTAGGCGACGTACTAGCCGCAACAGATTGTCTCAGGTGCCCGAGACTGGTTGCCACCTCCCTCCGTCTTTGAAGGGATGGTCCGATGCTCTGTAGGGAATCCGCTTGCACAGCGCTGGTGTAAACTGTGCGCCCTAAAGTTTAAGTTTAAACTTACGGAATTCAATACTTAGTTTGTGTGAAAGCACTATGAAACAATACATGAATATTTGCTCTTTTAATATTTTTTAATTCCAACTCCTTCTTCTCCAGCTCCAAGACGGAGGCAGAGACGTCGTGCCTTTTGCCCTTATCAGTATCTTTTTATTTCTCCGACATGCTGCCCACAACCCAATTTCATTGAAAACAAAAAAGTTTAAGACGATAAAAAATATAGAAATTATTTCTGACCTACCCACTGACAATTGGGAAAAATCGGAAATTATTCTGTTATTTAGTTTAATCGCCAATAAAGTTTAGAAAAACAAGCACTAAAATCATGATTAACACAGTTTTACTGTTTCTACTGCGTTACTTTGCTCACCAATAAATTCCTTAATCTATAAATTCCAAGAGCAAGGTAAACATAACCCATCCGCCCAGTGAATAGAAAGGTAAGGCTTATAACAATAATCAAGTTCACAAATGCAGCATTGCGACCAGCATTGCGACTTTGCGTTGCGACGTATCGACTTTTTCGGATTGAGGACAGTTTTAAGGACGTTGTTACGCTGTAATTAGGGGTTGTGAATAGGTGGGTATAATTCTCTTTGTGTCGGGTTTTTACCACGAACTTTACGGTTAAACCGATCGCCAAAAAACTGCCATTTATACAGAATTATGCCCGTGATGGGTAGAATCATGAACTCCATCTCAAGGGTGAGCAAAATGTATTCGATCTCCAGCTTATTGGGGTATTAAATAAAAACATATATCTCATTTGAAACTTAAATTTAAAAATCGTATATTATTTTAATGGTGACAGGTTACAATAAATGAATAGAGCTACTCACCCTCAGGGACCGATTGATACTAGAATAACCTAGCTAAATTCACCACTATTCCTAGCCGATCCGCGTCTCGGGGATCGCAACAGAATGACCAGCAAAACTTCTAGCGGATCCACGTCTCGTGGATCGCAATAGGATGATCAGCAAAAACGGCATCCTCCCGACACCTTTGCAGTATAGCAGAGCCTCATCCAAGGGAAGTGGAATTCCAGAGATGATGTTACGGGGCTTTCATAGCAAGCAAGTGGGACTGATAGTATTACTGTTCGTGGAATTGTTAATACAAGCCGGTGAGCATGATTTTAACACTCCACGCGATAAATGAGTCGATTTTATTGTCGGCACCCGACAAATACACTCCGGCGCGGCCCGTGTAGCGCTAAACCGTCATCGATCACCATGATAATTTCAGTAAACTTCTCGAATATTTTAATTTAATTAATTTAAATAATTAATTGCGCGACATTATTGATTACATACTTCGATGCACTTTAACATCTCGTATCAGAGATCGTTTTACATTATTTTAACGCGTCAACCGACTGAATTTTATATATTCGTCCCTTATATTTAATTAAATCTATTTGACTGTCTCAACCATGATCTTACACAAAAGATCATGCTAACGAGAGTAGGTTTTGTCACCGGATCCGGAAAAAAAGGCCCCCCCTCTATCACGACTCGTGTTGCCAGTCATCCCGTTGATCAATCATCATAAATTAATTAACTGAATAGTTCGTGCGGCTACGATCGATGTTATAAAGCAGTTTTCATATTTTAAAATGAGAAAAGATAATAATTTCAATACTGCTTCATAACATTACCCCGCGCGCCATACAAATGTTTGTCCTCAAACATGTTTCGTCTAACTAACATATTCCTAAGCTATTCTGGTCAAGCCTCAGGGTGTTCTAAAAAATAAATTATAAAATATACATAAATAAAAATAAAAATGTAAATCATCAAATGTGGTAGGCACACCATGTTATACTTAAGATCGATGATAGCAAAACCTAATAGAGATAGAAAAAAGAAAAATTAAAAAAAGAAGAATGAGTTCATTATGATTCCAATCACACCCATGTTGTCCGGCAAGATTGTGGGTTCACAATGCAGTCATTCAAGACAAACACTTAAAATTAGAGGAACTTAATCTAAAGAATAAGGTGAACTAATGTTCCGTGAACGGGGTCCGCAAACACCCACAGAATTGAAAATACTGGGTGAAGAACAACTGACTTTATGTTGTAGCGGTCCCGTCTGGGGGCTTCACTTACCTTTGCAGGCGGCTAGCTCGTATCGTCGGTAGGCGTGAGGTCTCTCCACCTCAAGGTGGTAGGTAGCTAAATTAAGAGGTACAAAGGTATTCGCCAACTCGGCCCACGTGTAATCTCATCAAATGAAAGAAGAGGCTGGTTAAAACATAGCTATATTTATTTTTTTATTTTATTTTATTTTAAATACATAAACGGCTATACTGCCTTTTATAAATAAACATATAATAGAGTACAAAAGTAAGAAAAGTAATATCATTACATAATAGTAGTTTTAAACTTAAAAAATAACATACAATTATTTTGTGTATCACAAAATAATTGTATGTTATTTTTTAAGTTTAAAAAATATTATTTTTTATTGTCTAGTAAACACGAATACAACAGCTTGCAAAATATATATCGGACACAAACAAAACAATGCCTGGCTAGGTAATTCCTAACAAAGAAATCTCTATCTCAAAATCCTTCCTGGGCCTGGGAATCGCGATTAGTGTTACCCGTAAATTACTTTAAAAGGACACATTATAAACAGGGGGGAATCGACTTACAGCGGGTCGTCAGGAAGCAGGAAACCAGGAGGCAGACCACGGTCAAGATAGGCAGTTCCAGCACTCTGCACGGTGGTGTCAACTCAACATCGAGTTCCTCATCTGCGGCCCGTAATTACTGAGTTTAAATCAAGGTTCGGAAGCGAGACGCGTCGGCCGTTGTTTCGGCACTTGCGGGCGTAACTCAAACAGCTGCGCACGAGCGACACGGCTATCCCGGATCAAGCGTAATTCCTGACTGAGGCAGGGTGCGGGTGGAGGTGCGCCGTGTTCCTTTTGCTAGCGGGGGGGAAGGAATGCTTGCGTTAGCGAGTAGAATGCCGGCTTTTAGGGACTACTTTACGCCGTTTACTCCGCAACACCGTCCTTTCGCGAAATGTGTGCCGTAACAATGTCTTGGACTACCGTTAACGTTACATCTACAGCATAAACATCATTAATTATCTAAGTATTTACACTAATTAGTGGACAACACATCCTTAACTCAAATTATACCTATGTGTGTCCAGCACATTAATTATACACCACCATATGCATCAATGCATCACTGACCCGTAATAGGGTTTTAGAAAGCCATTTAGGCAACACTTTAGGCTTCAAGCAGCCCTCACTTCACTGAATTTACGTCTCTATAGGAGAAAGAGAAAAAAAATGTTCACTACTAAGAGTTTTCCTATTCTACCTAAATCGGACATTTGGGTGAGTTTTCGCAGAGAAGTTATACAATAAATAAACATTGTAATCGTGCTAATCTCAGAATTTTCTTAAGAAGTCTTAAATCTTTAAACGCTCGCAAGAGTGTAAGCTAAGAAAATCCATAAGGAATGTCAACAACCTATCCAATAGGTAAGGTGCCAGTATTATAGTATACATCCATAATTATGGTGCAATCGGTAAAACAAACAATCTCTTAATAAGTAAATAGGTATTTTAATGGAATTTTGCTTTTGAAAACAGCAGATGGAACAGTATCTGAGAGTTGATACTTGATTCAACCCAAAGTATTATAGTCAGTGTACAAACTGATAATAGATTCAGCATATTATTTTAAGGAAACTTTCTAAGCTATGTATTAATTTATTAGACAAATAAGATATTAAAAGTATTTTTAACTATAAAGAAGAGTAACATAACACAGGCCTGCAAATTGACACATTTTGTTTTTTTTTCACCGTAATGAGTGAATCCTATGTATTTTGGTGCGCTGAGTCCAAATATGCCCTCAGTTTTTCTCCAGCACGTAGGGATTTTCCGCAAAATGAAAATGAAAGTTATGCAAAAAATGGAGTACATATAGTTAAAAATGCATTTTGAAATGAAAAAAAAATCTATTACTAGTGGTTTATTCACATTTTTAAATACAATTTGATAAAAATAATATATGTATACAATAAGAATTTATAATTTTTAATTATAATATCTACATCTTTTTCCCTCAAAACTCAGTTTTGAGCTATTCCGTTTGTGTGGGATGTCTGAAAGTTCTCTATGGAGCATCCAACAGTAGTTTCCCATCATATTCACATCCCATCGTCCTTGGTACCTCCGTTCCATTTCTTTGATGTCTTGGTGGAACCTCTTGCCCTGCTCTTCACTTACGGCACCAAGGTTTTCTGGGAAATAATTCAAAAGGGAGTTCAAAAAGTAAAGTTTCAAGCTCATGGAGCACCCCAAGGTTTTAAAACATTTCAACATTTTATTTACAATTTCTTCATAATCCGGGTCCTTTTTGTTCCCCAAAAACTTAGTCACAACTTCTTTAAATGATATTCACGCCTCTTTCTCACCTTTTTCCATCACCTTTTTAAACTGATTGTCTTTCATTAGTTTCCGAATATCCGGGCCAACAAAAACACCGTCCTTTAACTTTGCCTCAGACAGTCCCGGGAATTTCTTTTCAAGGTACTTGAACGTTTTGCCATCTTTTGGCAATGCCTTGACAAACTGCTTCATCAGTCCAAGCTTGATGTGAAGTGGGGGTAAAAGCACTTTTTTGGGATCAACCAAAGACTCAAAGTAAACATTTTTTTCTCCAACCTTCAAAGTTCTCGTTGGCCACACTTTTTTGCTCCAGTGCTGTGCTTTTGCCCGGCTATCTAACTCACATAGGAAACAGGGGGATTTCGTATAGCCACCTTGTTGTCCAAGCACCATAGAGATGACTTTGAGATCACCACAGATAGGCCATCCAAACTCCTTATATTTCAATTTATCAAGGATTACTGCCATGTTGTCATACTTTTCTTTTTTCATCTGACACATGTTGAATGTTAAACGTTGACATCAACTTGGGAACATTAGAACAATATAAAAGTTCGCCATCTTGAGAAAAATTTGGCTGAAATTGTTTTTCTCTGCTTCTGTACCAAGAGAATGAAGTTCCAGATCTCAACAAGTTCTTTTCTTGAAGTCTAGAGCCCAGCAATTCAGCAGACTCTTTAGAAAGCCCAAAATCATGAACGAGGTCGTTTAATTCTTCTTGTTAAAACTGTTGGGGTCCACAGTCTTCGACTTGAAACTCATCGTCCAACTGCTCTGACTGGCTCTCTGATGACTCTGGCAAATCGTCAAAATTGTGTGGTACTGGAATACCGGGTCCATGAGGCACAGGTCGAAGTGCAGATTGCGTGTTTGGGTAACATATATCTTTTTTATATTTAGCATTGAACCCTTTTATGTTGCAAGAACAAAAGTAGCAGTCATCGCCGCGGTTTCTCGGCTCTCTCCAAATCATAGGCACTCCAAAACAAAAAGATTTCACCTTTCTTTTAGACCAGACGCGAAGTCCTTCAACACAGCCTGAACACACTCCATGGGGAGCCCAAGATTTTACTTGATCTCCGATCTTCACACCAAAATAGGCAAAATACACTTTTTTAATAAACTCCCTAATACTTCGAGTTTGTTTTTTAATACAAGTTCGCCACAAATGTAACAGGAACTATCAGGATTATTAACACAAGCTCTTAAAGACATTTTGAAAAACACTTTAAGAATATTTAAATTGAAATGAACAAATCCAAGGACAACGAGGGGTATATATAGGACAATGGGAAAATCTAGGTTTTACCATCTTAGTCACTCAGCAAGACACCTTTCTACTTGGTTTCCATGATTCATACGCTGACGAATACTGTTAAATATACTAATTTTTATCATATTTCATAGTTTCTGATATAAAACTATATAGCTGAATAGAAAAAACAACTTTTTTCGGCATATTCATAAATATACGCCTTAAGGTAGGCAATTCCGCAGAAAAATGCATTTTCCGGAAAATGCTTACGTGCTGGAAAAAAAACTGAGGGCATTTCTGAACTCAGCGCACCAAAATACATATGAATCACCCATTATTTTAAAGAAAAAAATTTGGTCGCAGACCTGTGTAATGAATAATAAAATTTAGAGTAATCTAAGGGTCAATCCAACCATAACCAATCTTACTTTACTTATAACTAAAATACAATGAAAACATGTGGGCATGAAACACGAGTTGACAGTGGGCAACTGTCAACGAGTTTTTCATGTTTACACTGTAAAATATACATAGAATAAAATATACATAGATAATGTTTGCTTGCTTTCATCTGCTTATCCGAAGTGTGCAATGGGGTACGTACATTATAGAAATAGTAATACTAAATCTAAAGCGAAATAATCAACTCGAATATCATAACTGGAGTCGAAAAGAAATGTTCTATGACATAAATAATATAATAGGTTTACCCTACTGATAATTCAAATTACATTACACGCCCACGCGGTTCATTTACATCATTTTAACAAAATGAAAGTATGCAGGACTAAAGACTGTCTAGAATGTTCGAATATCCCAAGTCAGTTGATCAGACCGGCAGTGGAAATTCGAGCATTACAAGAAAATGAAACTATTTAAGTTTGGTTCTGAATACCTTGGCAAATATGGCCAGTCCCTCCGAAGTATTTCTTTGTTTTTCACGTGAAAGTTACCCGTTTCTTTACCTTTTAAATCAGCTACTGTGTAAATCAGGTCTGATTTCTTTTTCACAATAATATTTTGAACAAATCGGGGAGCTAATTTCTGAGCGAAATAGTTTAAAGCGTTCGATTGAACGAAATTTCTCCTCCATACTAAGTCGCCCACCTGAAAAGATACCTGTTTCCTATGCAAATTATAATGATTTGCCCCCTTGTGATACTGATGCTTTGAGCAGAGCATCTGCGACTTGTTCGTAAATTGATGATAATCCTTCTAGCCTTTGTGCATAAGTTTTAGGTTGGGGACAATTTTGCGAATTATCCTCTCCATCAGCTATCGGATTACGATGTAAATCTCCATCTATAATTTGCTCTCGACCATAGCGCAGGTAACCACTTTAAACTTTAAACTCGAATGATCAGTAACAACTTTGAAATGCGCTCCTTCAATGTAGGGTCTAAAGTGCGTTACTGAATCCAATACTGCTAAGAGTTCACGCTCCGTAATTCCGTAGTTGCGTTCGTGAGTATTTAAACACCTTGAATAATATGCAATAGGGTGTTCAAGCCCATTAATGTTCTGAATCAAAACTCCGCCTATCCCACCGGAGCTGGCGTCGCAGCGTATCGCGAAGGGTTTTGTAAAATCCGGGCAACTTAAAACCGGAGCTGATGTTAATGCTTTTTTCAACTCGTTAAAGGTGGTCTCGGCTTCTGGAGACCAAGCAAAGTTGCTGATTCCTTTTTTCGAACCAGTGAGTCGTTTAAGAGGGGCGGCAATGCTTGAAAAACCCTTTATGAATTTTCTGAAATACCCACATAATCCAATGAAGGCCCGGATTTGCCTTACGTTCTTGGGTACTGGGAGGTTTTTATACCCTCTAATTTTATGGGGTCTGTACGAAGACCTTGCGAGTCAACCATGAACCCGAGATATTTGAGCTCGGCCTTGCAGAACTCCTTTTTTTTAGATTTATGATTAGACCTGCGTCTCGTAGCCGTTCATAGACACGGTTCAATAAACAAAGGTGTGAACCTAAGTCTTCTGATACCAAAATCAGGTCGTCTAAATAACAGATTGCATTGTCGTCGAATTCTGGATCGAACAAGGCGTCGGCCAGTCTTTGCATTTTTAAATCTTTGCGTTTTTAAGTCTGAAGGGCATCCGGGTGAATTCAAACAATCCGCGACCGGGTACAACGAACGCTGTCTTCTGACAGGAGTCCTTATCTAATGCAATTTGCCAAAAAGTTTTAGATAGGTCTATGGACGAGAAGTATCT
This sequence comes from Limnephilus marmoratus, assembly GCA_917880885.1. NCBI lineage: Eukaryota > Metazoa > Arthropoda > Insecta > Trichoptera > Limnephilidae > Limnephilus > Limnephilus marmoratus. Next base: position 6,309,360 of record OU862926.1, read on the forward strand.
GGCACCACCAAGCTTGTCCAGGATCCTTGTTATGTATGGTAAGGGATAGGAATCGCGTGTTGTGACATTGTTAATTTTCCTGGAGTCCAGACAAAAACGACCCGTTCCGTCTAAAAGATAATAATTTCAACACTGCTTCATAACAACGTCTAAGATGGTCAGAGTGACCATCATTAGTGAGATCGACCTGATTTAATCCAGTGGACGTTTAATACAGGGTAACTGAGGGCAAGTTCTAACTTTATCTCCTCTGTCTCGATATCTTCGGGAATACCCCTAATTACAACTTTGAGAGGTTTTCCCCTGGGAGCCCATATGAGTGATGCTCAATTCTACAGCTTATTAGCAGTCTTGTGATGTTGCTATGTTTATTGGCATTTTTAGTAAAAATATGGATATAATATATGTATATATGCATGTATGTATGTATATGTATGTATATGTATATGCAATATATGTATGTATATGTATGTTTATGTATATATATTTTTCTTATTTTTTCAAATATATATATATATATATATATATATATATATATATATCTTAATATTATCTATCTTAAAGCTTAAAAAAAAAAAGTTTAAAAACTTTCTACTACAACACACAAATACTTGTTACACTTAATCACAAACACGTAAACACCTCAGCACAGGTTCTCCTAGTGAGGTGTTTACGAAACATACAAAATTACCCATCCACAGTTTCACCTTCTCAAACCTACCTTACACCTAACATAATTAAATTTCAAAATATATTATGTAAAAATGTTTTCAAAATATATTATGTAAAAATGTCAACAAATAGGTAAATACTGTAATATATAGAAATAAATAAATAGTTAATCCTTTCGTCCTCAAATGAGTGGAAAAGTTTTTTTGTGTAAAATTTACGGGGCGGTGGGGCCACTGAAAGTTGGTCCTATGCAGCTGCAAGGAAAACGGAAGGATGTGTTCTGAGCGCCAATCATTTACATTGAGCGGGTTCAAGAGAAGAATACGATCTCGTTTAAACGAGTGTTTTTTGAGTGAGGGGAATAACGAGGAGAGATATTTTTGGAGGGTTTATTGGGGTCAAAATACCACAAAGTGAAGTTGCGCGGGTTCGTTTGCATCTGGTTTTAACAACTCGGTACGCAGAATCGTCTGAGGAGTAGGATTCTTCCACAGTTGTATCAGCATAATGGGAGCAATGAGGATGGGGAGAAGATGGCCGTTGGTGTTGAGAAGTAAACTAGTACCAAATTAATTTGGTGATTTTTTTTTCCGGAGGAAAGACCTTTAATTATCCTTGCATGCATAGTTATTCTCGAAGAGATGATTAGAGGAGTTCATTTTGAGATAATTGATTATGTTGGGTAATTCTGACGTTTTGGCAGCGCTAGCGTGCTAAACGCTGGTGTTGCCAGCGTAGAAGTTAAAGACAATATTGAAAACATATTTTTGTACCTTATTACATACCTTCCCCCAGTATACACGTATGATACAAAAAGTGTTTGCCAACACAAACACTATATATTTTAAATATAAATGCATAAAAAACATCACCACATTATACAACATCGGTATGGTGAGGTACAGCTCATCAAATAAATTTGGCAAAATATAAAATTTTGGAAAATGTGAAAAAATTCTTACTAATGTGGGAAGAGGTTACCAAGTCACATTAATATAAAATATGTAGCAACTTTTATTTATTATATTATTTTATTTCAACTTTTTTGTTTTTTTTTTTAATAAAATGCGTTCACAAACAGCAACCTGCTTGGAGCTTATTTTGTTCCTACTGAGTTATGTGAAATACAAAATCAAAGATGTCATGTGATAAATTTATGACCTTAAGGTACTTACAATGTTTATTTAAACGCGTAAAGAATTAAAATTATCTAACATGACGTTTGTCATATTATGTTCATGAAGATGTGGAATTTCACAAAACGTTCTATCAGATATGCGGAACTATCACCGCGCATCTGAAAGATATGGTTAAAACATATATAAAATAATTTATATCACATATATAAAATAATATATATGCTAAAAATATTATCTATGAACGTGATTTGTACATATGCTTGTTATAATGTGACACGCATCTTATCAGTTAGCAGAGAAATTCCGTATGCATGAGCTCTCATCATCATCTCAGGGTCCTGCGTGGGATAAAAAGAAAGCTACTATCTGATGTAAATAAAAGAACTCACATTAAACAAAATGTACTTGTTATTATTGACAAGTAAAACATAATATACATATATATCTTTGTGAACTCAAAAAAAATGCAGAGAGAGAGAGAGAGAGAGAGATAATTCAGTTATTTTAGTAGAATCCACTCCAAATGATCATTCGTAGCTTGCCATAGTTAAAATGGCGCACCTCTTCTAACCTCAGCGACAAGGGCTCCAGATAGCTGGAGAAGAGCCCCAGAGCTGCCGCTTCGCAAGCCCATGACACCGTGAAGCATCCAAGATTCCAGTCCATCCACAAAGGTCCGCTAATCACAATGCGTCCAATGGCCATCTTTGAGCATTGAAAGAAGAAGAAGATTTCAGAAGCGCCTGCAATCTTCATTAAAGTTTTCCTCGGTGATATTGGATTGTACGTGGCTGTTTTATATAACGTCATAGGCTGTAAACACGCCCGACCAAAAAATCAATGTATCCAGCTGTATTAAATATTCCCGGTGGCTATTTCTCGGTGGATTGTTTTCCACGTCATTACGAGCGTCAAGCATTAATTCTTCACAGCACCAATTTGTAGGTGTTCGCACTTGCCTCTCTGGCTTGTTGAATAAAAAAAACCCGGACTACATCAAGCAACCACTCTGTTACGAAGCAAAGTCGCTGATAGAGAAATTTACACAATCATTTACGAGTAATAATAATATTTCTCGTGCTGAGATTAAACACAAAATCACACTTCATAATATAACTCTTTACAAATCAAACTTCCGACAAATTCATTATTATGTCATGACGTCGCCCTTATAACAGTTTTTTGCTTTTTTTCAAAACCAAACAATCGAGCAACGTTCCGGCAATTTGAATTTTTTTTCAGTCGTTCCAACGGCATGCCTAAATTAATAATACTCCTTCTGAGCAAGTAGGTACCGACTGAATAACTACCATGAAATTAATTACGTTACAAATGGTAGAAGTTATGTGTGAATAAATAATGGGTCTTACTACTGGATCTTTAATACTTACGTAAATCTACTCATTACTAAAAGTGGCTAGCTTCAGTAATACAAGGTAGATGCAAGATAAGGTAATTAATCAAAGTCAATGAAAGACTAATTTTTAAATAATATAAAATAGGGTTTATTGAAGATAACAATCAAGGACAAATAGTTATTAATTAGCTAGTATTGACTCTAGTAATATCTCGGGCCGCATACATGATCATCGAAGATGATCAATGTTAGACAATAATGTTACAAGAAGGTAATATCGCAAGTGTGCAGTGCATGAAAAATTATTGAATTAAGGGCGCCATTGTATTTTAAAGCGAATGCAAAACTAATTAATAATAGCGAGTTAAAATTGATAACCAGAGAAAGTAAACTAAATTAAATATAACGTTACGTTGCGAAGATGCGAAGATACGACGAAACGATCCAAAACGCCATAGTTTTTTGATCCTGACAGTTAAGCAGCGTCCTCCCTCTGGGCTTGGTTTCTTTGCACTGAAGTCGGAAGCGAACCGTGTCTCTGCACTAGCAGTTAATGTTGTTGGGATGTCATGTCTCTACAGCCACAGTATGTATTCAGCTTCGTAATCGGGGTTAGATGGTTCGTATATGAATCCACCCGTTGCATTGTTACATTAACATAATTATTTAAATAACGAAACTTTCTCGAGATGAACATATGTTTTACATAATATATGTGAATATAAACTATAATTTAAAAAAATAATAGGGCTCAAATTTCCGTGATAAAATGTAGAATCTAATATTTTAATTTATTCACGGTAATTTAAAAAAATGCTATTATTTACTAGTACATGCAGTAACGGAAAATTTAAATAGTCTAATTTCTTGGTACTAATTACATGAGGTTTTATATAAGGAAAAATGTCTTTGTTTATGTGCCATTATATGTCTTCGCAGACTGGGATCTCTCTATAATTTTTACTGGGGGTGATTCAGTGAGAGATGCACATTTTGTTTAAAAAGGACGAACGTGAGTTTGGTCGATGGAGACACGTTTAGTCTTGCCTTGTACGATGATGACCTAAGTCTTTTTATTGCGTTTCTCGAACTTGTATGGTCCTTCAAAGGGGTTCTGAAAAGGTTTTCGCCCAGGAAGATATGGGTAGTATATGGTAGGTCTTCATGCACAAAGATTTTTTTATTTTATTTGGAAAACCAACAGTTACAATAATTTATAATGTATGATAAAATATGTGTAATTTATTTAACCAGTAACAGGTTTTTACTGACGTATATTAATTATTTAATGAATATGAAGAAAAAGAGTTGCGGATGGGATGGTGATGGTGATACCATTGTACCATTTATAGGTTTCCGCTTGGGTATTATATGTAAGAGGAGTCAATTAAGAGATCATAATGAAATATTACATTACAAGAAACAAGTTATTTAGGTGAGAAAAGGGAGGGGAAATGATGGGGGTAGGAAGGGGAGAACGGTTTATTTAAGGTATACAAATAAAAATATGCACAATAAAAAGTTTTTTAAAAGAAAAAAGAATTAATTGGGTATCTATAGTTATTATAAATTATGAGAGACCGCCTGCGTGATTTAATGGAGTGTGGTGCAGAGTTAAAAATGTCAAATTATGGATAATATGTATTGAAAGTGTATCGAAAGTATTTTTGCACCATAAATGAAGGAGTTCTGCTTAGAATCGGTATTGCACCGAGAGAGGCTAAGAGTTATGTCTGAAGTCTGGTTCGTTTGTTGGGAACTCGTAGCTGGATTCATTGTAAGAGATCTGGGCAATCCACGACAGATCTAGACATTTTTGTCGAAAGAGAAAATCGGCCACGCTTCTTCGATCTTCCAATGATATTATATTGAAAAATTTAAAAAAAATCCTGAACCATGGGAACTGGCAGGAGTGGGTTTAATATCCTCGAATCTTCTTTGCAGGCAGCCGACATAGGTGTCGTAGGTGTTTGCGTGGTGTTCACGTTCGTCCTCAGTGTTCTGCCATAAGTGAATTCAGCAGGCGAACACTTAAGTAGTCATGAACTGTTGATCTAGCCTAGCATTTTCTAGCCAGTTTGGGTTGCCATGCCACTCGCGATAAGTGAAGCTTTTAGAATACGATGCCATCTTTCAATCATGCAATTGGTCTGGGGATTATATGCAGTGGTCCTCGTTCGCTTGATGCTAATTTTTTAAGTGTTTTTCTTGAATAAACAAGACTCGAACTGACGTCCTTTGACCGTAGTTACGGTATCCAGGACTCCATGGTGGGTAATCCAATGAGTTGTCCAGGCCGTAGCGACGATTTTCGCTGACACGTTTTTTAAAGGTACCACTTCTGGCGAGTGAATCTGTCGATCATAGTTAGACGATAAATAATATTTTTTGAGTGAGTGTCCGATGCGATGTTGGTATTATAATATAGCCGCTATTGCAACATCCACGCAGGGAGAGGGTCGGATTTAGTCTCGAAGAGGTGCACGTGGCAGGAATTGATAAATTGATTTGATCCGCTTTTGTTTTAAGTCCCTGTACCTGAGTCTTTATCACTGATAATAGATTGTACGCCACTGTGTGTATCGTCTGATCAAACCAAGAGAAATCTGCGAAATTCTGAAATGACGATGTTTTACAGGCACCGACTAGCTTGCGGCCGGCCAGATAACATCTTTGAAATGGAATGGTTCATCTTTTTACCATCTGACATTTTGGCGACGCTAGCAAGCTAGGCGCTGCGCTGGTGGTGCTAGCGTAGAAATTATAGACAATATTTAAAACATATTTTTGGTACCTTCCTACGTATCAACTATTTTATAAAATGTTTTAATGTTTGCTGACAGTAATTAGCATGCGGACCCCGATGAGACCAAGGGATTGGCTAAAGGGGCTCCTGGTCAATATTTGTAATAACGACATTCTTAAAATTTGTAACGTGAATACTTACTTGTAATTCATACCCTCCAAACCTGGTCATCCATCCATGAATAGAATAAATAATCACATACAAAGCCAGCAAGCAAGCCATGAGGTTAGGTAGCAATAATAAGTAGGTTTGGGAACAATGTATAATTTATTATAAAAAAATCAAACCCTGCCCTTGGAACATATTATAATGATTAGCTATGAGACTCTAAGTTAAACAACGGAAATAATCATCAGGGGTGACTGGTTACGATGTATCGTACCCAGCTGTAAATGTTTAAAGTTTCTCGACACGTGTCAATAAGAAAGAAATTATATTGTAACGACATAAGAAAATTACTGATGGGCGCCTGTGACGTAAAACGTAACATATTTATGAATCAGTAATCCCTAAAAATAATCTATAAAGCACAATCTCGAACTGTTAATAATATGAGTAATTTAAATCTCACTTCTCGTGATCCAAAATGTCTTGAGTCCAGCCATATAACAGCCCGTCACACAAAAACACCTGCTCGATCTGTGGTACTGCCGTCAACTGAAGCGCCCGAACTTTTTCCGAAGCATCTCGAAACATCTGCCGCCCCTTCGGAGTGCAATGCTGCCAACCAAATCATGCGAAATTTGCGAATCGCTCACGACGCTAGCAGCAAATGTTACATTACCCCTCCACCAAAAAGAAAATATTTCCTCCTGGAAATCAAGAGGTCCATGTGTCACTTCCTGAAGAGAACTGCATACTATGTGAGCCTTGGTCGTAAATGTTAGTCATGGAAGAAGCCAAAATATAAGGATTGTCAGCCGGAAGGATCCTGGTGATAGAAGTACTCCCAATCCATATAATGTACCTCATGGAAGAAGCGGTGACCACCGTACTGCAATACTGAAGCCATGACATAATGCGATGAACAGAAAGACGCATCAATCTATGCAGCTTCTCTCCAATTATGATGCATTCAATAACTGATGACCCAAGATGGCCCAAGGTAGAGATGAAATATCTGGTCTGGAATCTCAAATTCAGCTTCTTTTGCTATTAATTTCTTCCAAAACTGATGACCCAAGATGGCCCAAGGTAGCGATGAAACATTTGGTCCGAAATCTCAAATTCAGCGTCTTCTGATATTACTTTCTTCCAAAACTGATGACCCAAGATGGCCCAAGGTAGCGATGAAACATTTGGTCCGAAATCTCAAATTCAGCGTCTTCTGATATTACTTTCTTCCAAAACTGATGACCCAAGATGGCCCAAGGTAGCGATGAAACATTTGGTCCGAAATCTCAAATTCAGCGTCTTCTGATATTACTTTCTTCCAAAACTGATGACCCAAGATGGCCCAAGGTAGCGATGAAACATCTCAAAATTGGAGCAGACGAAAGTCATTAAGTGAGGTTCTGTGTAGGTGATGAAATTTTTCCCGCGCTGCTAGCTCTGCCGTCCAAAAGGAATGAAGATGTATGATGATCAAGACTGCATCTTGTGTAAGCTGAAGAAGATCCTTGAGTGAGGTTCTGCATACATTGAAGAAAATTTCCCCGTGCTGATGAGGGTTGACAATGCGACGCTGAAGAGTATTCAGAAGTGAGATTTCTAACTAACCGCTCCACTAAAGCTTACATAATGTTACTGAGTAAAATTTGCATGAAAAAGCTAAGTTAAGTAAATAATGAAATGTGCTTTACCTACTAAATGAAATGTTTCAAAAAAATTATTTGAAAAGGAAGTAAATAACTCTCATAGATGACCTGCAAGACTGAATACCTAATTAACATTCTAAAGTTCAATTGAATGAGGAAGATATTACCTAAAAATACTGAAGTCCAAACACAAACATTTATTTTAAATCCTAGTTTGAAAAAAAAACACCCCTGACACCTGTTGATCAAAAAAATAAATAGCCGAGAATCAAACCATTAAACTTCAAGCAAGTAATGACCCCACTCACAGAATGAAGACCTCTGTCGAAAAAAAGTTACCCAAATAGAAGATCCCAATAAAATTGGATGAATAATTGAACTTGAACATGAATAATTCCCCTAGTATTAGATAGCATAATTGTAATCAGCAATTAAATATATGACAATAATTTATTGTAATAAATATTTAACTCAGAATTAATTTTCTCACATTTGACAGGGTGTCCAAATTCGCTCGAGCTCTAAGCGAACTTCAACAACCAGTTGAATATGGAAATAAAATTGTAGTAAACAAACTAAGTTCAAAATCTTTAGTATAAATAGAGGATAAAATGCACTCAGAAATTGAACATGGAATTAAAAATTGTTTAACCAATATTGTAAAACAAAACAATTACAAAACCCTTTATAATAATCTTAAAACAAAAATCCACAGCGGAATTAACTTAATAAATGTATTTATATTATGCTTACTCATCAAATATATGCACCGATGTTATGTATATCATAAAATAATAACTTAAGTATCATAGAATAGAACCTTAAGGAATATGTTCACTATTGCGTGTGAAAAACAACCATCACCATAACCAGAGTAAACAAATTGGAACAATGCCCATGCCATACGTTTCCTAAAACGATATGAAAAATAGATAATTCTGAGCTTCTGAAGCTAAAGCCTTTTTCATATAAATATATATATATATTTTTTTTCCATGGAAATTATTCCAAAAGACACCAACATAATGTAAGTGAAACAATAAGGTATTCTAGGTTTCTACACACTAATAGCAATAATGATACTACGCTAAACACCTCTATAAATCCGCACAATACACAGAAAATAGTTCAATAAAAAAATTAATATAAAAGGTTTTGAAAACTATGTATAAACGGTTTTGCTACAGGGAAACAAACCGAAATAACAAGTAAATTCAATGTATGAAAATGATGATCAGTCACTTTCACACGTTGAACTTCATATAACTTTAAGTATACTCAATTACACTTGCAAAGAACAAGACATAAGTGTAATATCTGAAACCACAAACACTCACAAGGACAATGCAATCAACGTGAGGACGTAAGGATAAGTCACGTCACCACGCTGAATGATCCACATGCAATTGCTGGACATGCATGCAAATACATAGAACACATATAACATACAAATAAAATGACAAAGAAAATCTCTCAACGGAGATAAGAGAACCCAACCCCTATTGAAATAACCCTAATGATCAACTGGAGTTTCAGATTTAATAATGTCTTTTAAATGATAAATACCCAGTTTTTTGCCATTCATGTCAGCTAACTGATATGCTACTGGAGAAATTTTCCCAATAATCTTGCTCCTAATGAATTTAGGTGCCAATTTTGCTGAAAAGTGTTTACTTGCATCTGATAATACGAATGAACGCCTCCATACGGTTTCCCCAACCCTAAATTGAATATCTCTACGACGCAAGTTGTAGTTCAGCTTGTTCCGTTCGTATGACTGCCTTAACGATGTCCGTACCTGTGAAAAAATGTCATTCAATTCTTCTAAACCTGACGCCCAAGAGTCACGCTTAGCAAACGTAATTTCTTCAGCATTGAAATCAGTGCCTAAATAATCTTTTCCTGAAATGATGATCTCTCTGCCAAAGTTGAGAAAAAACGGAGTGTAACCTGTGACTTCATGGACTGCCGTGTTAATGGCTAACTCAATTTCTGGAAGATGATTCGCCCAGGTTCTGTGGTCAGATCCAACATACGAACCAAGCGCTGCTACCAAAACCTTGTTAACACGTTCCACAGGATTGTTCTGAGGATGATATCTGCAGTTATAAAACAGGTGACGAATATGAAACTTATTGGCTAAAGCTTTCATATCACGTGAAATGTATTGAGGACCATTGTCCAACACAATGGTGTCCGGAACTCCAAACTTCAGGAAAATTTCATTCTCTAAAATGGAAGCAATATTCAACCCAGTAGCCTTCCTCAGCGGGAACAGCCTCGTGTACTTAGAAAAGAAATCAGAAACTACCAAGAGATAAGTATAACCTTTCTTGTATGAACTCGGATAAGGCCCCAGTAAATCAGTTGCAATCATTTGCCAAGGGCGCTGAACCAATTTGGGATTTCCCATCAAACCTGGCGGTAACAAATTAGTACTCTTGTAACCTAAGCATATCTGACATTTACCGATGAAAGCTTTTACATCAGCAGACATTTTAGGCCAATAATATTTGTGTCTAATTCTGTTCAGGGTTTTTAAAATCCCAAAGTGGGCGCAAGTAGGAGGAACATGGTGCTGTACAATTAAACTATTCCTGAGTTCCTTCGGAACTACCTCTTTCCAGTCGTAGGACCTATGTAAAGCCTCCATACTCTGGATATGTTTATAGAGCCTATCGTTAGTAATTCTCCACGCCGGATACTTCTCAGGATTTGCCAAAATTTTCTCCTTTAATTTGACGTACCATTGGTCCGATGTAGAAAAATTTTGACTGATCGTATTAACCTGTAAAGGATCCCGTGATAACGCATCAGGAATTACATTGTCCTTACCGTTCCTATGAATAATTTCAAAATTGAACTGTTGTAACCTGACTGCCCAGCGCGCGAGCCGTCCTGAAGGCGATTTTAAACTGGTCAACCACTTCAGGCTGTAGTGGTCTGTTATAACCTTAACCGGAATAGGCGAACCCTCAATATAACCCCGGAATTTTTCCAACGCGAAAATCATAGCATTTAACTCTCTTTCTGTGGTAGAGTGGTTCCTCTCTTGAGCAGAAAGTGTTCTTGAAATGAAAGAAATAGGGTGTTCTAACCCCTTATCATCCATTTGTGAAAGACATGCACCGAGCCCTACATTTGAAGCGTCTACGCTAATCGTGAACGGTTTCTTGAAATCAGGACATGCGAGAACAGGAGCAGATACAAGAATGTTTTTAAGTTTTGAGAATGCTAATTGCGCTTGATCATTCCACACAAATTTCTTACCCGCGAATTCTTTCTTTGTTAAATTATACAAAGGTGACGCAATGCTAGAAAAATTGAAAATGAATCTCTTATACCACGAGAGTACCCCAATAAATCTACGTAAACTCTTTTGTGACGAAGGGGTCGGAAAATCAACAATTGCCTTGACTTTATCCGGATCTGTGCGGAGACCTTTGTCATCAATGACAAAACCTAGGTATTTGAGTGAGTCCCTGCAGAAAACGGATTTCTGCACATTAATCGTAAGACCAGCGGCCTGTAGTCTCTGTTTAACCTTCCTCAAAAGATAAATATGTTCTTCGAAAGATGAACTAATAATGATGATGTCATCTAAGTAACAAAAGACTTTGCCATCAAATTCAGGCCCTAACACTTTATCCATCAACCGCATCATCCGGGAGCTAGCACCATGTAAACCGAACGGCATTGTGACGAAATGAAACAACCCTCGCTTGGGTATCGTGAACGCGGTTTTCTCCTTAGACTTTTCGTCTAGCGGAATTTGGAAAAAGGCATCATTTAAGTCCAAAGTTGATAGAAAACGAGCACCACCTAAGCTAATGAGAATGTCTGAGATTAACGGTAAATTGTAGGCGTCGCGTTTCGAGACGGCGTTTAAACGTCTGCTGTCGAGGCATAGCCTGAATGTGCCATTTTTCTTAGGTACCAGAACAATGGGATTATTCCACGAGCTGTTGCTCGGTTCTACCACACCTAACTCTAGGAGTCTGTCAAGCTCCCTATGTACTTCCGGAAGTAAGTGCGGAGAAATGGGATAAACCCTTTGTTTGATAGGAGGCACATCACCCGTGTCTATGACATGATGTTCTAACCCTGTCCTGCCTAACCGATCTCCTGAGTAATCCATGTACTCCTGAACTACAACGTTCAAGACGGAGCGTTGGGATTGAGATAAATTTTTCTCACTATCAAGCCCAATACTATTCGATGCTTGAACACTACTAACAGAATCATTACAAGACATTAATTTTGAAATCTTAGGACAGATGTTGAAAACTTTCCAAAAGTCACAACCCAGAATAATGTCAGATTTAATGTCTGGCATAATAACAAAATTGAACGTTCTAACAACATTTTCAAAACGCACCGGGAGAGCTATTTTGTAAGAACAGGTAACCGAATGACCAGTCGCCGATACTAGAGCGAAATCAGAGTCCAATTTTGACAAATTGAAACCTAAATCTAAAAATTTACGATGAAAGTTATTTCCTAAAATCGAAACGTGCGACCCAGAGTCTAGAAGACCAGAGTAGCCTGTGCTCAAAACTTGGAAAGAGATGTAAGGACGGCCGTCCCTGTTGGCCGCTCGCACCTCCTTCGAAGTCCTTAAATTCTTATAAAAATCTCTTACGGTATCCAGCCACAAAACCCATTCCCGTGAAGTAATCTCGGCAAACGCAGACGTCATAGCGCCCACCGACAGGACCTCACGGGCCATCAGTTTTTTTGAGGACGGCAGCCGCAGAGAGGAGCCTTGACCCCCGGACGCCCGCAGCGAAAACAGTGCACCTCCCTAGAATTCACATTTGACGGGTTATGCAAAACATTCGAAAAATTACGACGGTTATTCCTGAAATTGAAATTAGGATCGGCAGAATTTACATAACCATCTCTATTGTTAGAATAATTGTTTCTAGAAAAATTCAAATTGTTGCAATCTCTGTTATTATTACTATTGCCAGCATGGTTGTTCCTAGACATATATAAATCATTCGAATACCTCTCATTGCCTCTATTACCAGAAAAGTTATTTCTAGAAAAATTAGATTTACTGTGATTCCTCTCATTGCCTCTGTTACTAGAATAATTAATAGGATGAGAATTACTAGTGTTTGATCTGTCGTTTGAACGGCTGTCGGCCAACTCAATCATCCTACCTAATTTTTTTAAGGTTAACAAATCAGGGATCTCTGAAAGAGAAAGTTTCTGAATATATCTTGGCAACATATTACTCCGCAAAATGTCTAGGATCTCATCATCCGGCAACCTAGTGGACAAACGATTATTCAGCAATTGAACACGAGTGATAAAAGAACTAAAATTCTCTTTCTGACCTTGAAACGTCAATCTTATTTGTGCCAATAACCTCTTTTCATGGTCTAACAGTTCAAATTCGTTTTTTAACGCAACCACAATGTCCGCCCAAGATGAGAAAGCAGAGCGGTTTACTCTGAACCATTGTAGCGCCTGGCCTGAAAACAATTCGACTGCAGAAGAAAAAAGAGAAGCATAACTTACGTTTCTAGCGACAGCAAGTTCTTCTACCCGTTCTAAGAAATTTCTGACATCCGCAGAGCCATCAAAGGTGAGGTTCCACTTGTGTACCGGAAACGACGGAAGTGACGGAATTGACAAAGCTGAACCGGACCCCGCCGGTGTATCATCCTGTTTCGCCATGATGAATTTTGCCGCTGTTCTACTTCTTGTACCTACTCCTTCATCCATAACCTATTTCTCGATTGTAGGGTAGAAAGAAAATTATTAGAATACATGCAACAACACGACATGAAAAATGACAATGCACATGCAATCACCAATTCTAGGAAAATAATAAATAATGTATGCTGCCAGCGAACTGAACAGCAAAAATGAGTTAAAAGCGTAATAACGCCGATGAGTTGACGGAAACCAAGGCAAAAAAACTGTGTGAAACTATGTATTAAAAATATCAGATCGGCAAGTTAGTCGTGGGACGGGCTGTTATAAACCCAAGGAAAAGTGAGAATCAAATTAATAACAGATCGAGATGTAAAAACCATATGATAATCGTGAACAACACTACCGCGAACACGTGCGAGAAAGAAAAAACATAGACAGGTTCAGCCGAAGCGCGCCAATGTAACGTGAATACTTACTTGTAATTCATACCCTCCAAACCTGGTCATCCATCCATGAATAGAATAAATAATCACATACAAAGCCAGCAAGCAAGCCATGAGGTTAGGTAGCAATAATAAGTAGGTTTGGGAACAATGTATAATTTATTATAAAAAAATCAAACCCTGCCCTTGGAACATATTATAATGATTAGCTATGAGACTCTAAGTTAAACAACGGAAATAATCATCAGGGGTGACTGGTTACGATGTATCGTACCCAGCTGTAAATGTTTAAAGTTTCTCGACACGTGTCAATAAGAAAGAAATTATATTGTAACGACATAAGAAAATTACTGATGGGCGCCTGTGACGTAAAACGTAACATATTTATGAATCAGTAATCCCTAAAAATAATCTATAAAGCACAATCTCGAACTGTTAATAATATGAGTAATTTAAATCTCACTTCTCGTGATCCAAAATGTCTTGAGTCCAGCCATATAACAGCCCGTCACACAAAAACACCTGCTCGATCTGTGGTACTGCCGTCAACTGAAGCGCCCGAACTTTTTCCGAAGCATCTCGAAACATCTGCCGCCCCTTCGGAGTGCAATGCTGCCAACCAAATCATGCGAAATTTGCGAATCGCTCACGACGCTAGCAGCAAATGTTACAAATTTTTATTGCGTTTTAATTACATTTTAAGTAAAACTGTGCAAAACAGGATGAGTCAGGCTTTCTGCAAAATATGGTAATTCCAATAATTAAATAATAAATGAAACAATGTGTCTTTGTTGGAACCACTATATTTCATTAGCCCCGGCCGGTTTCGGAACACCCGTTCCTTCCTCAGGGCAAATATATAAAGACTTGACAATTGCAAAACAGTGGGTGGGTATAATGTATTATTACTAAGTATTGTGGTAGGAGTGGAGGCGTGGCTAGGGACTAATGAAGAGTGGGTGGGGGAAAAGGAACGGACATTGAATGGGAAAATACCCATGATTGGGCTATAAGATGATATTTTTTGTTCATAGATAATGGACTCATTACTTTAAGGGATTTTTTTTATTTCCAAGGATTCTAAGTTATCTAAGCGTTTTCCTTTATGGTTAATATGAAGAATATTTATCCCCGTATTTTTTTTAATCGGTTATTAATAAATAATGTTTCTTTTTGAGTGATGAATCACATTTAAGTAAAATAGTTCAGAAAGACAAAATTTGTCCTATATTTTAAAAATAAGCAATAAAGAACATCATTTTTAAATTACCATTTCCAACAACAAACAAGTTGCAGTTATTCAAAATTATATCTTTCGCTTTCTAAACTGTAGTTATTCATGTTATCCTGATACTATACCCGTAGAATCTAAATTATCTACCTGGTTGGTATGGGAAATAATATGGTCAGGAATATTGACTGCCTGTATATAATATTGAAAAAGTAATTAGTCATTCTCGTTCATATATATATTAGTAGATTCTATAACAGTTAGTTCTGTCTATTGTATAACAGTAGACCTCGTGTCAAAAAACATGTGTCTAATTTTCTCTTATTAATAAAACAAATACAAAAATTTCTCTTCAGGTAAGATTCGTAAATCGGTAATTAAATACCTACATACTTATTTATAAATCAATTTTATTATATGTACATAACATGTTTTTAATTCAAACAAGTTGTTATAATATTTTTTCGAAGAAATTTATTTATTTATTGTTCATTGTGGAAGACAGTACTTCCAATTATATTTCACAAATTACAGTTAATAACAGACATACATTTAATTACTTAGGTACATTAATAATATCAGATGATATGCGGCCTTACATAAAAATATATGTTTACGATGACAAACTAAAGCGAACTGTAATACTTAAACATCTTGAATATTTTATTGCGTTTTTTTCTATCACAGGACAAAAAAAAGATGGGATAAGCCCTACTTTTCATTATCTGTTGGTCCTTCAATGGGTCATAATTATGCAGGTTGGCATAATTACACCGTCAGTATCATAAAATTTATCTGAACCGAGAGTTTCGAGAGAGAATCAATAATTGCTGTGACCACCAGTGCAACAATACTTCAAATGATAATGTAGGTTTTGTAAATATAATATTTCAAACTGGCCAAGAAGGTAGGAACGTATTCATCTTCTTTTTAATTTCCAACGTAGGGCTTTGTAAGGAAGGAGAAGGACAATGAGAGATTAATACATTGAAAAGGACCTTGGGAAATGGATTTCAACTGTTGAAAGCTGTTTCAACAC
This sequence comes from Limnephilus marmoratus, assembly GCA_917880885.1. NCBI lineage: Eukaryota > Metazoa > Arthropoda > Insecta > Trichoptera > Limnephilidae > Limnephilus > Limnephilus marmoratus. Next base: position 6,325,474 of record OU862926.1, read on the forward strand.
TAAACATGATCTTAAAGTCACTTTGTTGTAAATTAAAAATGTCTATCTCAGAAGAAAGGTGGTTTAACATAGTAGTAATTCTCCCCAAAGGCATGGTCATTGGTAAGTAGGTCAAAGGAAAGGAAAAATAAAAAGTGCTCTCAAGCTATGACGAAGTTATCGTGGACGCAAAGCGAAATCCGTTCCCGGATTGCAAATGTGCCCATTTAGCAGCTTATGCGTCTCTAACATCATTGGATTTTTCTCCTAACGTCTAGACGATCTAGTCTCAGCATTCCAGCGAGAAAATCAGAGGGATTCAACGGAGGTGGTTGCCCAAACTCTCGCACGTAAAAGTATTGCTTGAACATATCAGCATCTCACTGATAATTCTTTTTAAAAACTTTCTTTAGGCCGGTGTAGTTACCATAATACCTATTTAGTATCCCGATTTGAAAACTCGTAGCAATAACCACCATCATGCAAAATTTGGTGGGATAAAAATTTAGTACCCATCCATCGCAGCTACCATCTTGAACTGGAACCGGAACGTAACAAATAGACTGGCAGATGAAAAGCTAAATGGTCCAGTTCAAGCATTGAGTTCTCCGAAGTGATTGAAGATAACATTGTGGCAATGATTCTATTGCTGACGAGGATCGCTATCTTGTTCGGGTTTCATTAGATCCTTTAGTCGATTGGTAAACTTGCCACCTTTTCATTTTTAGCAGCCCGGTTTTTCCTAAGCTTTATGTACAGATATCCGATTTGTCCTCTCTATCTGTCGCAGATTGGCAGCTTTGCGTGTTCCACAGTTTGATTTTATTTTTTCTTCCCATTTGTATTTTTGCTATACCGGTCTCTAAAAGTTTTTTAATTTTTTATTTATTTTTAATCATTTTGTGTGGTCGACAGATCTTTCAATTTCTATTCTATTGTAGTGGACATTTGTGTGTTCCAGATCTGTGTCTTGATAGAGCTGGGGTTTTATTTCTGTTTTCATTTACGCGTGAACCAAATTTTATCTCTTTAACTTTATCTTTATTTTTATGTCCAAATATCTCGGCGCAGTGCCAATACCTTATTTCCTTATCGCGATGTTTCTTTAATAATAATAAATAATAATAACGTAGTATTTATATAGCGCAGTTTTGTGATATTTCACTTCAAGTGCGCTTGATTATAATTAACTTAAAATTAACCTATAGTGTTCCTTACGAGTCATTAAAAAATTAATTAAATAATGTGAAATAACGAATATACAAAATATACAAAGCAATTCCTAAAGAACAATATTAACAACAATAGTGAGTGCTGTTTGGCACAGGACAATATATAATGATAAACCATCACGGTGCCATTCAACAAGAATCATTTAAAATAAATTATATAGAATAGGAGGCAGTTAACATTTAGAAATAATACAAAATCAGAGTGCACATAAAACTATAGTAAGGAGGTAATCGAAACCAAACAATTACCAGAAACTTGAGGAACATGACTTATTAGTGGATTGAAAAGGAGTTAAAATTCGTGAAAGGTATGATTTTTTAAATAAGTTTGTTTTTAAAGCTCTTTTGAATTCAGCCAAGTTCTGGATATTAGTAAGAGCTGAGGGAAGTTTGTTCCAAGTGAGCGGGCCAGTTACACGAAAAGATCGATCATAGTAAACGGCTCGATTTGACCTAGAAAGTTCGATTAAACGATTAATAACATCTCGATCTGCTGACCTTAGAGTAAGCTGCCTATCGCTTAAGTTTTGTCGGACACATAGTTCCGATATATAGGCTGGCGCCATTCCTTGCAATGCTTTGAAGGTCATTAAGCAGATCTTGAACTCTATTCTTTCAGGGCATCGAAGCCAATGAAGATCCCTTAGAAGCGGGGTTATACGGCAATATTTAGATTCACCTAAAATCATTCTCGCCGCAGCATTAAAAACGGACTGGATTCTATTCAATTGTTTTTTAGGCAAGCCAGCATACGCACTATTACAATAGTCCATACGTGAGACAACGAACGAATTTATGAGTGACTTTGCTCCATCAGAGGGAAGGCAACGCCTTATTGATTTTATCTGCCTTAGATGGAAAAAGCCAGAACTTACAGATTTTGAAATTTGTGAATCAAGAGAAAGACTATTGTCTATAGTGAAACCTAGAAATTTTATTTCTGTAGAAGGGATTATATCTGTGCCCTGAATATGGATTGGATTAGAGTCGATGAGGGCTTGCCTTCCAGGAGAAGCTATCCAAATAAATTCCGTCTTGGTCGGATTAAGTTTGAGTTTATTGACAGACATCCAACTTGAGACTGTGTTAATGAAACTAACCACCTCGTTTTTAAGGACGTCTTTTTCATCCGGGGAACAAAACTTGAAAATGAAACGATCGTCTGCATAGCCTTGTGATTCAAAGCCAGCTGATTGAATGAGTTTCTCGAGGCGATTTGTATAGAGAATGAAAAGAATGGGACCCAAGACAGAACCCTGGGGAACTCCACATTCTATGGGAGTTTCAGGTGAAGTACAATTATTGAAAATTACTGAGGCTACTCGTCCAGACAGGTATGATGTCATCCATTGGAGAACATCACCTCGAACGCCAAATTCGGTTTCAAGCACATTTAATAAAATACTATGATCTACCGTGTCAAATGCCGCACTCATGTCAAGAACAGATACCAAACCCAACTTACCTGCTTCCATCCCGATGATCAAGTCTGAAATTAACCGCAGAAGAACAGTTTCCGTTGAATGAAACTGACGATAAGCGGATTGATTTTTGGCAAATAGACCGGCGGAGTTCAAGTACCCCACCAATTGTTTGGCAACGATTTTCTCAAGCAGTTTAGAAAGGAATGGTAGATTGGATATTGGCCTGTAATTATCCGTATTGTCAGTATCAAGATTTTGTTTTTTTAGAATCGGTGTTATTATTGATTTCTTGAGTGTTCCCGGTACAAGTGAATTTACTAATGACTTCTGGATAATTGCGGTAATTACAGGCGCTATATCCGGAAGACATTGTTTTAAGAGCCAGGTAGGTATGGGGTCTTGAGTGCATTGCTTGTTAGGGCAAGACTTTATAGCACGCGTGACATCTTCTTCCGTTACTGCTGCAAAAGTAGAGAAGTCACCCGAGAGCGGACTTGATGCTGCGACAGAAGACGATCCTACCACACTGAGGGCCTGAATTTGTTCAACCTTACTTCTAAAGTATGTTGCGAGGCTGTTTGCTTCAAGAGAGGAATCAACCTTATTGTTGCTCTCTCCAGACAGAGTCCTTATGTTTTGCCAAAGTTTTCGAGGGTCCTTTTCTGTCTCAATTTGCTCACACCAAAAGTTAGATTTCTTCTGTGTGACTTCTTCCTTGTAAACTTTTTGCTTGGTAATCCAAAGCTGCCGATTGCTGGAAGTCGGGTTTTGTCTGTAAATCGTCTCAAATTTCCGCATTTCCCTCTTCTTCTGAAGACATTCATCATCGAACCATTTGCTGCAATTCCTAATGCGGCAGACCTTCTCTGTGAAAGGAGCATTTTTATCGAGTAATGCCCGTAGCGTAGAATTATATAGAGTTACGAACTCTTCTGCTTGGCTCTCGTTATACTCTTCCTTATCACAGAGAGGCGACGCTTTCAAATCACTGCAAAATGCCTCGAAGTCGAATTCTCTCCAATTTCTGGAGACAACGGATTTGAACTCTAGTTTTGGAGGATCGAAGGCAAACTCGGATGTGACGAGACGATGATCCGATAGTCCAATGTCAGTAACATTTATGCTATTTGGGGGAAACCCAACCCGGGAAATGATTACATCAAGTGTACCCCCCGCGTCGTGAGTAGGTGAGTTCACCCACTGGTCGCAGCCGAAGTCACGTAGAATTTTGGTGAATTTTAGGGCCAAGGGATTGGTTTTCTTTTCCAAGTGAATATTTACGTCTCCCAGAATATTAACGTCGCAATTATAGTTAGAGGTGCATTCCAGGAGAGATCTAAATTCATTGAAAAAAAATGCGGTGGCTGCACATGACCCGGGACGGTAGATGGAAATTATCACGAGGGATGCGCCATTAGCAGAAGCCTTGCAGCCGACAAACTCAAAAGTGGTATACACCTGACGTATCCCTATACTGTCTAAGCGAATACCATTTTGCGCTACAATCGCAACTCCCCCATGATTCGTAAAATTAATATTACTTGTGTCGGATTTTATCGGCCTTGCAGCTTCATACACCGAGAACCCACTTGACCGAAGGGTTTTGATAGAGTAGGAGTCAGCATTTTCATGCCAAGTCTCCGATAGCGCCAAAATGTGAATACCCTTGCTAGTTATCAGATCCACAATGTCTTCGTGTTTATTGACAATTGATGTCGCATTCCAAGCGGCAACATTTAGAGACATGGGCAGGCGCAAATTGCTGGTTTGTGCTAACCGCAGGTTTTTAACTAATCTAACCTTTCTCCCAGCTCTACAACCTCTTTTTCTTCCTTTCCGTTGGGGAAGAAGTACATTATTGTTATTATCATTATCACTACCATTGTCACTTAAGGGTCGTAAAGCGTACAGTTCGTCCAAAGTATACCTAATCATGATTTACAACCTTACGACCCATTTCGAACAGTTCACACAAAAAATAAGAGGTAACCTTCGGTCATCGGTCCACCCCGGCAGAAAAACATGTGGCATACATCTGTCAGCTCACACTGCACACTGCACTGTTACAGACACTAAGTCTGTTAAAAGTTTTTGAATTAAACTATTACATTCAAAATTTAAAACTGTCTTATCTATTAGAATTTACACTATACAACTATTTTAACATAAAAAACACAACAATTTTAATATTTCACTTATAAGGACGCACTTTCAGAACTCTAGTCTATAAACTACCCCGTCAAAAGAATTAAAAACCGGGAGCCTATGCAGTTACGTGTCTGCAGCTTCTGAGCGCGGAACACGGACCCTAGTGTCCGAACCCTATAAGTGTCCCTTTAAGTGTCCGAACCCTATATAATTCATGCATTGCATTGTTAATATAAAGTTTTTAGCGCAGATCCTTTAAAATACACTATTTACTCTGCCCATAAATGATCTTCTTTCATATCTTGAGTTGCGTTTCGATGAAAACGTTTGTGAGGTGGGAAATTTATTTTTTTCTGGAAAAAGAGTTTTGATTCTTCCTTGAGGCAAGCGAGACCTTCGTTCTCGTCTTTCATAATTTCGATTGTTTCTGCGGAGTTTAGCCATTTCTGAACAACTTTCAGGATTATTTTTGGGTTCCTTTTCTTCGCGCAGATCGAAGAAACTTTCTTCGACCACAGAGTTTTCATTATTGTTTCTGCGTCTTGGTTCCTCGCGCAGCTTATGATTGCCGTACCATTCTTTGATTGGCTAATATTTGTTACTCCCACCTTTATTTTCTCTGGGTCTAGGGCCTTCCTTGCTTCTTTCATAACCTCGACACCATCTTATTTGTCTTTACGGCTTATAACCACTATGATATTTGTTGTTCCCAATTTTATTTTCTCTGGGTCTAGATTCTTTTTTACTTCTTATATGTTGTAAGAAGTAAAAAATAATCATTGTTCGATTTTACGGCTAACAGTCACTGTTTAGATGTAAGTTTGAGATATGTAGAAATTCTAATAATAATTAAAAAAAATTGATCACTACGTGACTCAATACAAATAGCATCATTATTGACCTTAACTTTCAACAGAAGGGGTATTAAAATCTTCTAGTATTAATGTGTGAGAATTGATGTGTGATTCAATTCAGATGTCTTGAATACATGTTGATAAATTTAGTAAATGCATCAGTTGCAATATTGCAATATTGGAGTTTGAAGTGGTGGAAACCTTCGACCCACTCTCAACTCTTTTCATTTTTCATTTTCAGGTTTTGACTTGTTCCACGGTCATTTTTTTTCTCTATTCTTCTAATTGGTTCCGCCATTGAATGCAGTCATCATATTTGGACAATCTTTTTCTTGCAATGAACCATCATCTTTAACAAGTTCCATTTTTTCGTAGCACTGATGATATCTTGTGTCATTTGGCTTTTTGAAGAATTGTTTCGCTTAGTTTGATGATTCTATCTTCTCGGTTTTCGATAACCGTAGATTCACTTTGGCTTTTAGTGAATTCAGGCATAAGGTCGAAGATTTTGCACCGATAAATGCTCCTTTCAGAACTTCACTTGATACTGATTTGTTGCAAATGATTTGACTGAGTTAAAGTGTTGCCACAGAGAACAGAAAATATTTTTTAAACAAAGACAAAAAATAATTATAAGAAAAAGAAAATGATAATAGCTTTGACCGGTTTTTGAGTAAGTAAATTGTATTTCGACAAATTTAATGCCAAGTAGCTTTTTACGAAAGTTTATGCAGTTAATAACGTTATTAATTTTTCTTTAAAATTAAATATGAGTCTAGATTAAGATTATCACTGTATTAAGTTAGAATTTGAGAGATTCTCCGGTTACCGGAAGGACGCCAAACAATGCTTCTACGATGCTAAAATAGAGGCGACGAAAACTAAATTGGAGTCTGAAGATGAACACTTTGGAAACTGATTTATAAAAGCAGTGCTATGATTTGATTAATCAAATATCTTAATTCTTCGGCTCTAATCCCAATATAATATATAATTTTTGTGAGATGTTTGATTGTGAGTCCTGAAAAAATCAACGGTGGAAGCGAATGAAAGATGATCGCATGAACTAAGTTTAAGATACAATAATTAAATATTTCCAGTTTGTGGGTTATCAAATAAATTAATAGCACATCCCAATTCTGGGTAGCTAAGTCTCAATTATTCTTCGATTTTAAATGTAATTGATCTCCATCCAATAGGTTTCTTAAAGTTTCATGATTTTCAAATTTTATATTCGGTAATTGAAAGCATTAACATGTTTATAGAATATAAGATTTTGATTGCCTCCAAAGATGAGTTTCTGTCAATCAGCGCAATAAAAGTATTCTAGAAATTTAAACAATTTGCATTGTCCCCATTGTAGTTGGGCAGTTTCAAAATCGGCAATTTTATGTTATTTGACTTTGTTTAACCTTTAATATCTAATATGTCCTTTTCTCTTGCCACAACATTAAAATAAGCGTTTTCAAATGGTTTCTGCTTAACAATCAGCTACATTTTTTCTTGTCTATTCCTTATATTGGTGAAATATTTTAGCCCATTGTTTTGAGGAATCTTTTTCATTTTTATTCTATTTGTAACGTAAAACGAGGAATGCTTGTATTAGAATTAGTTTGTGTAATATGTGAATGTCATATGTAAAAATCATGTGTTACATGTGCAAATAAAAGTAGGTTATAGCAACCAGAGCATGATACATAATAAAACTCTAACTTGAATACAAGATTTATTAATTATACCAAAATAAGAGTTATAAAATTAATATTGATAATTATTATAGTTAAGGACATAAGATTATTTAATCTGCAGGGTCGTGCCTTCCCTCGAAGAGACAAGGTTAATGTAAACGGAAGTTTTATGTCACAAGGACGCTAAGCTGTTAATGTTATTGCGGGCGCCATCCTATTTTAAATATCAAATTAGGAAAACTTGAAATAGCTAAATTGAAAGGATAAACCATATTTAAGAAGTTAAAAATTAAAGCTACATTACGTAGGTCGACGTGAGAATCCATTGTAAGTTCCGTGTGAGAATTATTCCTTGTGATAATTCCATGGGCCGGTTCCCCACCACCCGTTAGTGTTGGAAAGCTGCTTGGCTGGTTCCCAGAATGAAACTGAAACTTCAATCCAGTAAATTGCGCTCCAGACCCCGTCGGCAGGCAAAGGTCACGTGGTCACGTTATAGTGATGTGCGTCTGCTCTAGTGATGTCACGAATTGGGTTTCAACTGCTACATTACCCCCTCAGCCAAAAAGAAATTTCCATGGAAATTTCCATGAGGCGTCTGAAAATCTGAAATTCCTGGCGTCTGAAAATCTTGAAGCATCTTGAAGAAATGTGATGATGCTACAAACCGAGATTAAGAAGTACATCAGTAGCCAAAGAACCCCAAGCGATGTATAGATGTTGAGCGAAGGTGCCAAGTCCACGTAGCCAATCCAAGAGAAACCATTATAGTAGATCTCAGCAATCGATGATCTGTAATCTCCTGGTAACAGTAGAGAAACCACACGAAGTCCAAACAGGAAGTGATGAGTGGTAGTAGGTAGCCCCACGACCATGTCAAGAATACAGATCCAAAGCAGCGTACAGCATGTAATAATCCAGATAAATAACATATGTAATATTTACTTGTTACTTCTGCGTATTTCAACCGCACTTGTCGTAATTGTATGTTTTGAAATGATGTGGTGTACTCCGTCCATGGTGAACTTCTTACTGAATGAGAAAATGGCTTGGTATATTCCTTAGAGAAGAGCGAAGATGGCATGGTGCAATCCTTTGGTGAAAAGCTGCATCGTATGAAGACATATTACTTCTGCGAATTCTATCGCACTTATGAGATTGATGAAGAGCTGTGTGACGCGTCCAATCTTCTTTGAAGTTCTCTACAGCTAAACTGCCTACCTTTATATGGTTTATCGGCAAGAAAAAGAACTACTCAAGAAAAACATTGCCAATTTATGATTAAGATAATAAGAGTTCTATTAAAGAACCAAAACCAAAAAAGTTACCTATAGAAGAAACCTATAAAACATTTGACCTCAACAAATGTGAAATGCAAACACGCAATTGACCTAAAGCCATTAAACATCAAAATAAATTAATGTTAATATTCAAGTTGTATAAACCTACCAAAAGTTAAAATATGTTGACCAAAATAGAAAATATGGTATAAAATCAAGGAAATATTCTAAAATAAAAAAACACAGGTACGCGAAACCTTTTCGCAAAGAATGAATATTAAAACCAGAATAACCAAACCGAAATATAACAACTCCCGAGATTATGCACAAATACTTAAACCAAATGAAAATTTAAATCAAAATTATATCATACTCAAAAATTTAAAATATTCAAAATAAATTGAAAACTCTCCATCATTACCCACTGAAAATATATTGTATCGAGAAAATTGTAAATTTAATAGCAAAGGTATATAATAAGATGATTAAATTCAACAATAAAGAAAATTTTCTTTCTGAAGGAAGAAGAAAAGTTATTTTATTATTTTAATATATTTATATACTTTTTTTAAAATTAGCTTGTCAAGCAATTACCCAAAAATAGGAGAAGTGCTTAAGGTGAACACGAAAAACATGAAACATAAACATTGTTCTGATGATATCCCGATGATACAATTATGTCGTCATGAATATAATTATGACGACATAATTGTTGTATACAAACATACCAAACTGTATATATTTAAAAGCAGAAAAAAATGTATATCCCCCAAATAACTTTTTAATAAAAAAAATTATCAGAACAAAATAGACCCAACGACTGTTGAAAAACATTTATCCCAACATATCCATATAAATCCTCGAATGAGATGGAAAACCGGAAAAACTCAGAACTTACGTCTTGAAAATAAATTTGAAGAATAACATACGCGTTATTTATAAAATCCAAAACGTCTTAATGTTTGAAAAACCCCGTTGAACAAGTATTACTTGAACAACCATTCCATATAAATCCTCATAATGAGATGGAAAATCCGGAAAACTCCTAACCATAACGTAACTGTTATGACTATAGCTCGAAAACGTCTCAAGTTTTGCCGTAAAGATCAGAAAAAAATAAATAAGGAGAACAGGCCTCCCACCACTACAAGAAACTCATTTGTATCAGTAGGTCCCCTGTCTTCCTGCGATTGAAAAGTAAAGGAAAAACCTAAATCCATTACCGCGAAACGATTCATTTACAAAAAAAATCGCGTCGGAGAACTCAGAGGTTTGAAGAACATAGAACCCGAGACTAACTACTGACGCACGCAGAGGTTATATAACATGTTACGGTCGTAATCATTCGCATCGCTAGCAAAAATATTGAAACATTTCCCACTGAAAGGAAAGTTATAAAATGATGACCCAAAATTCCGAAACAATAAGAAACATTACATGGCCGGAACAAAGGAACAAACAGAATAAACAAGACAACACAAAACATCCATTCGAAGTTCATATTCGTGTTCATATTATATGAACATCGAATGTATGCTCTTTTTAAAAAAATCACATCTCTCTTAACCGGAAAACAGAAACGCTCCTTATTTCAAGTTTACCAAAGGAATAGTAAACAATCTGTAACCGCTCAAAAAAAAAATTGAAAATCAAAAACGAAAATAAATTTCCACGAAGAAGTATCAGAACAGATGTATGAGAACATCGATGTCAGCTTTCTTACTGTTTAGAAACGACCAAAACATCAAAACAACTAAATCTCCATGAAAAACCAACGTGAAACGTTGAAAGTACACTTGCAACAAAGAAAAGAAGATTCGTGTTCCCGAAAAATATAAAAAAAAAACTTAAGCAAACAACTAAGTTTTATAAAACTTCTATATAAATCCAACAAAAAAAGTCGATAAAAGTTTAAATATAGCAAATTTGAGTTGCCGCAGAAAAAAATTAAATAGTTAAATATGTTCACTTTATGTAAACTTAATAGCATCTGAGATATTACGTAAAATAAAAATTGTATGACGAAAGTGTGTATAAATCATTTCACCGGTAAGTAGGTATTATATCTTGTCATAAGAAAAATATTATTTTAAAAACTAAGCACGGTATGTCATCTATAACAAAATGATTGTTGAAACAAAATTATGTATTTCTAAACAACAGAGTGTATAATTACAAGTAACCCAAATTAAATAATATATTATTATTCAAAGTACGCATCGTCTCGAACCAACTATAAATCATGACAATTATTCCAAATGAAAGTAAATGAGTATAAAACCCGACGTATTGATGTACTTATACGTAATAATAATAATGTCATTAGCGAATGCACCGAGAACTGTGTATAAAATTATAAAAATTTGTATTTAATATAAAATAATAATGATCCACTGAACTGAAGTGAAATCACAAAGCAATATAAATTTACCTATGTACTCGTAGAATAACGAAACCAACCGCAATTCGATTGACAATAAAAATCCCCTAAGGTATGTACAACCAAACGACTGCTGTGAACCGAAATAATACTTTAGTATAGGTTTGTCTTCTAAATATTTAATAATTAATATTAATTGAATTAATAATTCATGAATAAATTTTAAATCATCTAGATATCAACCACTCATGTTGTAAATGGAACGAAGCAAGAAAGTTATGATAGTTTTCCCTATCTTAGCAAATAAATAAAATTTGCTGCTCAAACAAAGTTCTGTATAATCTTTACAAATCCCTAAAGTAGGTAAGTTATAACAAAGCCATGAATGACCCGCCAAATCAATTTAAATATTTAACATCTAAACCGACCATTTCTTGTATGAACTTAGTAACCCTTTCAAGGAAGCCATACTAAAATAAAATGATAAATACGCAAAGTAGTGGAGAAAATAAAATTCCCTTTCAATTCCAGCTAAATTTTAAACCCAATTAACGACATCTATATTTGAAACTAGGTGAGATAAATTTTTTTTTAATTTCTGAATAAAATAAATTATATGTGACTCGCATGGCATTTAAATTCCCACAGTAATTAAGAAGATAACCCAAAGTAAGCGCTATAACTTAGATATGTAACCCCAAAAGTTGACTAATAACTCCAAAAGTTTTAAAAAAATAATCCTCTTCCCAAAATTAATAAACCAAAAACCAAAGTAATATTATGATAAATATTCATAATAAAATAATATGCAGTCTCAAATGCAAGGTGCCTAGTAAATGAAACGCTATCAGATTATTAAAGAAAAATTATCATGAATTGAAATATACTGTTTTACGATTAAGCAGTGAAAGAAAAATGAACAGCATATTCAACTGATCTGTGATTGAACAGCCATCATTAGAACAACCTAATCACAACTTCAACATAATATATCAAATAACCCCAAAATTTAACCCCTCAAGATTAACCATCATAATATCTAATATGTAAATTACGGGTAAAACCAGCACTTATTACACGTAACACACATTAGTATAAGATTACCAAATAACCCATGATTTAACCCTCAAGACTAAACGAGAAAGATATATAATGAAAAACTACAAAAACAATCATTAAACAGTTCACACAGGGACAATGAACTGAAATAAGCGTATATGAAGAATCCATCAAATAAGCATGAATATTCCTATAAAATATTACGCCTAAGGAAGCTATTGAAATTATCAAGGAAGTTTAAAGACATCGATAACATCAATACAGCCAGGAACAATGAAATTATAAAAATAAATCAAACCCAATACTCGCGTACAACCGGAAACCAGAATGAGAGTCGAACATCCAAATCCGCATAACTTCGCATGCAAACAAGCATGTTGAACCACAGCAAACATAGCTCCAACTGTAATCACATTTTATAAAGAATTACTATACTGAAACAAAACGAGGATTATCCCAAAACCGAAATGAAGAATGTAAAGAAGTAGAAGAAGAATTCCCATGTTTTGTCAAAAAAATGTTTAAAATATTCATATCAGAATATTAACCAAAGTTGTAAGAATCCAATTGAATTTTTCCAAAGATGTCCGTAAAATGTAATAAACTTGAGTGGTATATAAAGTTTAAATGTAATTTAGAAAATATGAAATATAGTAATCTAGAAAAGAAAATTCTAGAACTCTATTGAAATAAAATTTTACTTAAAGTTCTGTAACATTAATCACAATAATTTAATAAAGTACGAAAATATCGCTAGGTAGTAATTATAATTATCAGCCGAAAATAAATTTAATTGTTTATTGTATCAATAGAAACCCCGTTCTAATAATGTTAAACTTAGTCGCATAAAATAGAAGTTAATAACCTTGAAGCAAAAACCGCACAAAATAATTTAGAAAACTCCCAAGCCTGAAAAAAATTATGGTGAGAGGTTGACATAGAAACCCATATAAATATCTAAATATGAATTACGTTTACAAAAAAAAATAACTTCCCATTTCAAAAGTAAAATATAATCAAGGTGGGTATTTAGGAATTTACTATTAAACCTTGAAGTAGAAACATACTGAAATAAAAATTAAATATTTAACCGCGTGAACAAAAAAAATATTTGACAATAATTTATAGTTACCGGATAATAAAAGTAAGATAGAAAAAATTAATTCAAAATCGTGGAAGTTACTGGTGTCGCATCTTCTTCTTTTTCTTTGCCACTTCCAACTTTAAGTGGGGTCGGCTCTCCTAATCAATCTGCGCCAAGACGACCGGTCTTGGGTTGTTGGATTGGGGAAATTTTGAGCTATTTTTGCAATGCTGGTCCACCATGTCAGAGGGGGGCGTCCTCTTCCTCTTTTTATTTCAGGTATAGCTAGCGCTTTATGGCACACGTGTTCTTTGTCTCTTCTCATTACATGACCATACCACCGTAAGCGACTTTCTGTTAGTTTTTCAGGAAGGGGGGCTACCTTGAAACTACCTCTTATATGTTCGTTTCGTATGACAAAAAAAAATTGTTTGATTTTAAAATAAAGTAATTACTGCAATAACAAATTTATAATATTCTAAATTCATGACAAAAATAGCCGTAATCTAAAATGTTATTTAGAATTCTAAATGCTGCAAGAAATAAAGCAAGCAATATCTAACACCGCGCCGCGCCGTATTATTCATAAAGCTGTTTTTAATAATGAGCAAATTCACTCTGCAAGCAATAATACGTAACAAAATGCAGTTATTAACGTGTTGGCGACAAAATTTTACAACCCAATTAACGAGTGCCCATGAAATTGTAACAATAGTAATTATGCAGGTAAAATTTTTTTTTAAACAAAATTTTGAAAAATTCGTTGCACAAAAAACTCAATAATATCAAGAAAGCAAATACCGTTCGCATTAAATAATTAATTCAATCAAACTTAAAATCCGTGCTCAAAATTTATAAGAAAAATATTAGTGACATAGACCCCCCCGTCTCTCAATATAAAAATGTTGTGTAGCATAACATTTAAAAGCAAATTTTATTCCCAAGATGAATGCAATGAAATTAAACCCCAAAATTAGAAAACAATCGCATAATGAATTAACACAATAATAATTAAATAAGAGATATTAATTAATATGAAAATAACTTACAATATCACGCAGCTTATTTTTAGTTATTACTTCCCTAGTTTCCAGATCGATTAACAGAATGTCAGCCAACACAGGTAATGCGTCCGAAGCGACTTTTCTGGATGCAAAAGATAGTGCCAGCAAGAGAGTTCGCTGGCGTCTTTTCAGAGCCGAGAGTGTAAGAGAATTATCCAGGCGATGCTCTCACACACAGGCGTAGTACGAGACTTTATTTATTTTTTTTATTTATTGTTTCAAACATTTACAGAGTGTTAATAATAATTACATCAATGTTATTGCGTTGAAATGTGCACATATACATTAACACTACAATTAAAAATGTTTACAGCATGCGTAATCAAGGTTCAATTGTTAGTAGGCGGAGATGGTAGTAATGGATAAAACAGAAATAATAATAATCAGAATGAATATAAACAATTAAATATAAAACAAAGTAAGTGTACAGAGAAAGAGAAGACACAATAATAAAGCAATTATGTAACTGTGCTCCATAATATATCATGGAAGAAGATTATTAATTTGTTTTTTAAAATATGCGTGACTGTTTGCGAAGATAACTATAAGATCACATTCAATAGTGTTGTACAGACGACACATTCGAGACAGTGGATTGAAGAATGTAATATTGTTATTGAATATTTCAATATGGAATAGGTTTTGACTCCTTAAATTACGTCTATTAGGAACTTTAATATGAATATTGCTTAGACAATGAGTGGTTAAAAGCTTATCATGAGTAATTTTATATAAACATATTAAGTCAGCAAATTGTCTTCTTTTTTCCAATGTTGTAAAATTAAAGTGTAGGAGACGTTCATCATAAGATTGGAGTAAGGCATTCAATCCAACTTTAAATGATAACAGTCTTAGGAATTTTTTTGCACAGATTCAATAGTTTTAGAATATTTTAAATAATGTGGGTTCCAGATAACACTCCCATATTCCAATTTGCTTCTGACCAACGAGCTGTATAAAGTTATAATAGATTGGGGGTTTTTAAATGGTTTAGATATTCTATTAATGAATCCTAACATTTTCAATGATTTACTCACGATATCAGTGATGTGTACATCAAACATAAACTTTGAATCAAACTTGCGCCACGTATACTCCATCCCTACTCTGCAATCACACCACCCTCTTCTCCTCAGCTTCAAAAAGAGGGCCAAGAAGGAGACTTCCTTAACGTGGGCTAAGAATGAGGACATCGATCTAGAGTTACTCCAAGACATTTTGCCGACTCAAAAAAATTGTCTCTGGTGTCTCCCATTTTGATGGTAGGGTTTCTCTGTGTGTTAAGAAAATCCTTCATCAGGAGGCCCATGGTCTTCTGGGAAGAGAAGGTCTCTACCCCCATTGGAGGAACATATTCAAACCGTCTTCAGCCTTTTGGTCTATTTCTTTCCTGCTATTCCCCGATACCAGATACAGTTTGTCATCAGCATAATCGACCGCGATACACCCTCCAGGCAAGAGTAACCTTGAGGAGTCATCAAACCTAAAGTTCCAAAAATCTGGACCAATATTACATCCCTGAGGGCACCCCATATCAACCTCTCGCTCAATGACAAAGTCCCCGATCGTCCTACCACTCAAGTAATCTCCACAGATTTTGAAGAGTCTTGGGGGACACTTCCTGTTTTTGAGTTTAGTTAATATCATCGGTTATGATGAATAATCGAAGGCACCTGTGATGTATTAGAAAACAGCAATGACATACCTCATGGGACAAGTCTTCACTCAGTCAAGCGCATACTTAAGGGCATGCTCCGTGGATTTACCGGGGACGAATCTAAATTAACTTAGGCTAGGGAGGGATAGCGTACGCCAGAGCCGCTCTTTGAGGAGTTTTTCTAGGATTTTCCCCAGGACCAGCAGCAGGATGATGGGCCGGTACGCTTTCAGGTCTGATTTTTGGCTTATCGTTCCCCTTTGGTATAATCATGAGCACGCCCCTCTTCCATTCAGAAGGGAACTCCTTTCCCTCTTCCTCTTCTCAGACCCGTCTCCATCACCTGCTTCGCTATCTTGCTATTGAGCCTAACATGCCCAGGTACTTTTTTAGGATCCAAACCCTTAATTATAGTTTCGACTAAGCGTGGTCGTATGGTTGCCCCTTCGGAGCTCTCGCAATAATCTAATTTTTTTGAATAAACGACTCTACATTTAAAATAACGAATTTAGACCTTTAATGTCCCCGCATGCTTTGTCAGGTGGCGGTATTCAGGTACGCCTACAGGTCTGTACTGTAATGGTCAATTTTTCCATTTTTCTACAGCCCATGGAGGTGTTCACTGCTAAAGCAGTAAGCCTCATGGACGGTCAAAGAATTGTTAGTCACAAAAAAAGAAAGATTCAATAAACAAAATAATCAACAACCATCATGAGTGAGTCATCACTTCATTAGGTTGCTGATGGACCGAGGGAGACCACACTTCAGCCCTGCAGGCATCTGCATATTTAAAGAAAATAAAAATAGAAAACAAAGACAAGATAAAGTGAACATACATTGTGAATTGAAATGGTAGAGCTACCGCCTGACGACCGTCAGCCCCCGAGAGAATGAAGAAGGTCGTTTGTCCAACCTTACGACACCCGATAGCGTCGTCCCTTAGCCAGCTAGCTGATGGTGCCTAGACGAAAGTAATAGGACACGTATACGAAGACAGCTATCGGATGTTTAACTTCAAGTACTGCCCCCGAAAAATTAATGGTAGTCGTACCTTCCCAGGTGTACTGTTCCTGAATAAGCATTATGTCGATCTGTCGGTCAGACATGACCTGCAGCACCTCCAAAGTGACCATCCGGGATCGCTGAAGGTTAATCTGACCTAAGGAGAGGGGATTAATTAAACCCATAATCGGTCATTTTGACCTGGGCGTTCATGGCGGCTCTTTGGGCTGGGCATGACCTATCCCCATTCGGAAGGTCCGCAGGCTTTTTAAACCTAGTGCACGTGGCGCAGACAGCGGGTTGTGCCTTCTTGGGGCAATCCTCAATATCATGTCCCACAGCGGCGCAGTGGCGACAGGTTACCTTGTCCTGTGAGCATGTCTTTATTATGTGTCCATACTGATGATATTTAAAGCATCGAGTGGCACCAGTATAGTCCCGCGTCCGACAGGCGTTCCAGGCAAGAAAGCACATCCCGCTGTCAATAAGAACTCGCCTGGCGCTTGGGTGGCAGGTGACGACCATGTTCATTGATGGCAGATCCCTTTTTCCAAATAGCGAAACCCTCCGCATGGTGGGGAGGTGGTCCTCTAGCGATAAGGTGGTCTTTCCATCCAAGTTGTTAATGTAAATCTCCTTGAACATTGAAGAACTCACCACTGTCCCGCCCCGGTATAGGCGACTTATGGTCGCCCCTTCGGAGCTCTCACAAGAATCTAATTTTTTTGAATGAACGACTCTACATTTAATAAAACGAATCTAGACCTTCAATGCCCCTACATACTTTGTTAGGTGATGGATGTGGGCTCGCCTACAGAGTAGTGTAATGGTCAAGCTACAATTCTACAGCCCATTGAGGAAAACCTCAAGGACAGTCAAACAGGTGTTAGTGGTACATACAAAAGAAATTAATCAAAAACAGAAAGTTTTTACAGCAACCATCATGAGTGTCAGTTCATGTGGTTGCTGATGGATGGAGGGAGACCATACACTCCAAACCTGCAGGCATCTGTGCAGAAGAGAAATTAGTTAAAAAAAGTAAACAAAAATTAAGTTTGAAATGGTAAGAGTACCCACCAGACGCCCGGCAGTCCCCGAGAGAATGAGGAAGGTGGTTTAAACAGAAGTTTGGAGCACTGCCTGTTTTTCACCTTCGTGCGTATCATTGCCCACCACGCATGATCGAATGCACCAGTTACTTCAAGGAATATTGCCACAACGTACCTCTTAGGACAAACCTTCACCCAATTAAGTACATACGACAGGGCGTGCACCGTGGATTTCTCGGGGATGAAACCAAACGGCGGTTCACTGGCCGGGGAGAGAGTACTTTGTAGACGTTCCCTAATTAGCTTCTCCAGGATTTTCCCTAACACAGGGAGTAATGTTATTGTCTGTAAGCTTTGATGTCCGATAATGGTTTGTCGTTCCCCTTGGGTATAATCCGGAGCACGCCGCGCTTCGATTCTGAAGGGAAAACTCCTCTTCTCATGCACGTGTCTATCACTTGGAAGAGCTCTTCCTTGGCGTGGACCCAAACATGCTTCGCAATTGCGCCGTTGAGCCCATCATGCCCTGGTGCCTTCTTAGGCCCAAGCCCTTAATTATCACTTCAATTTCCGCCTTAGTGACTCTAATGGAATTATCCTCTTGGGCGAGGTCTCTAGGTGGTAGCCGCGACAGATTTCTAATCTGTTTATGGTGGTCACTCTCCCCAATTACTGAGTCTACAGGAACTAACTCGCCCAGAAGTATCTCGAGGGTGGAAGCCACATCCACCGTCTCAGCGTTCTTCCCATCAATATTCCCAATTACAGTAGACAAATACCGGTCAGATCATTTACTGGATTTTTCAATTGCGCTGTGGATATTTCACGGGTTGGCGTTACCCACTTCTTTAACCCCATTATGCCATACAGCTCGTTTCGCATGAAGAACGGCCCGCTTAAAATCCAACCTGGCGGATCTGAGGTCAGCCCGGAGTGCGGCCGTCTCCTCCTCCTTACGGCCACCGCCCCTAGCTGACCCCAGTGCCTTGTAGGCTCTCTTGTAGGCCCCCTTCAGCGAAGTCAGCTCAGGTGACCACCGCGGCGTTCTAATACTCGTCTTTGGGTTTGATCTGCCCAGAGGCGAGTTGGCAGCAGATACAACCGCCCTATTAAAGAAATTCCCCAAGTTATCCGGATCAGTAGCAACTACATGATGAAAATCCCTTAATGTATCTCGTAGCTCTAACCCAAAGTTATCCCAATTCGCCCTAGTGGTGTTGAAATTCCAGGAGGATCTCGGAATCTCTATTTTTCTTACACCAACCGCAAAAGTGATTAATCTATGATCCGAATTTATTTCGCACTCATGGACAGTCCACTTTGAAATCCTGGTTGCAACCGACCCAGAGCAAAGAGTTAAGTCGATGTTGCCCTCACCATGTATGTTTGAAAAAGAAAAAAAAGAATTATGTTCATTTATGATGCTAAGACCCTCTGCGGCGTCTGAACGTTCCGTCCTACAATCATTAGTATCAAACCATAATGGTGAGCGCGCGTTAAAGTCACCTCCAATAACAATGTTACGGCCTTTAAGCGGGTTAAGAGCGCGCGTCAAACTCAGGATGTGGGGTCCTACCGGGTTCCAATATTTAAAGTAGACTGAGATCAAATAAATCTCAGTATCGCCAAATCTAATACATACAATACATACACAGGTTTAGTACTCATCGGAAAAACCGTCTAGGAGGAGGGAGCTGACCAACGAGGTGTTAATCAGGACACCCGCCCCCGGTGATCGGCCAACTTCAAGTATCGCCCCCGGAAAACTAATTGGAGTCCTACCTTGCCAGGTGTACTGTTCCTGAATGAGAATTATGTCGATCTGTCGGTCAGACATGACCTGCAGCACCTCCAAAGTGGCCATCCGGGATCGCTGTAGATTGATCTGACCTATGGAGAGGGGATCAGTTAGTACCATAATCAGTCACTTTTACGTGCGCTTCAGTTGGATGGACCGCAGGTTTCTTAAATCGTGAAAATGTGGCGCAGTGGCGACAGGTCATCTTGTCCTGTGAACAGGTTTTACTTATGTGGCCATACTGGTGACATTTAAAACACCTGGTGGCTCCAGTGAAATCGCGTGTTCTACAGGCGTTCCAGCCAAGGAAGCACATCCCGCTGTCAATTAGGACTCGCCTGGTGTTCGGGTGACACGTCACCACCATATTCATCGTCGGCAGGTCCCGTTTGCCAAAGAGATACGCTCTGCGCATGGTTCGGAGGTGGTCCTCCAGCGTGAGGGTAGTCTTCCCATCCAAGTTAGTAGTGAAAACCTCCTTGAATAATTCGGGGTCCGCCGATGATTCTCCTCTGAGGACGTTGTATAGTACAATTTTTGGGAGTCGACCCAGGGGGCTCACAATTTTAAGTCCGCTAGCGGCCAGTTTGGCCTCTATTTTTTTATGTTGTCCAAATCACATTATCTTTAGCTTGAATTGCAATACCTGCACATTTTATCTTCCTTAGCCGGACAACTTGGAAGCCATCATTACGGGGGTTGATGGTCTTCTCCAGGTTTTTCTGGGTTTCTTCGGATGTTTTGCCTTCTGGCTTCTCTGGGTAGATGAGGACTGTTAGTGGTTTCGGCGGCACAAGCCGCTCGAAACCATTCCCAATGATGGTCTTCGAGTTAGGAGCAGAGGAAGCCATTTTAGCGTAAGAAGGAGCGGCCGTGGCAGAAGGGAAAGGTACACTGGTTGTGGGGCGCGACTTAATGAGTGTCTATTTTCTTGGTCATGGTATTTTGAACACTCATCATATCCTCAATAGTAGTGCTTCTATTGGTTGCAGTGTTCAATTCCAACATAAGGTGTGTTATGTCGGACATTAGCTCGTCCAGCAGCTCGTTGAGCGCGCTTTTGTCCCCTTTGTTGAGTTTATTTGCTTCATCCGTAATGATCGACCTTATCTTGTGACATTTCGTCATTGCAGGTATCACTTTCCATTGGTGAATATTAGCCCTTTTGCGGGTGCTCACGTTGGGAGATACTCGTATTATCAGTATCACCGTTATGGAGACGCCACTGGGCCCGGCTATAGGGTTAATCGGGGGGGGACCGTGTCCATATCAGACCCGTCTTGAGAGACTGAGTCAGCGACATCAGTTCCAATTTCAACACCAAAAAGTTTTTTCGTCGCAGGCCTCCGTTTTTGTGCCTTACACTGGCTTAACTCTCTTTTGAGTTCTTCCATCTTCAAGATAATTGCCTTCTCACAGTCTGTTTTTCGTTTGACAGTCGAGGGACCAGCACCAATCGAATCGCCAGACGACTCTTCGTCTGATGGCATTTTCAACTAAAAATAGGGTATTTGTAGGGGAAAAAGGGAAAATTCCCTCGAAAATTTAAATTTTCCCCAAAAATGGGGAAAAAATTGGGAAATTTGAGATACCTAAACTGCGTTCAGATTTTTGGTAAAGTCCCTTTTAACAAAGTTATGAATAAAACACGGGATATTCACGATCCTTGTGGAACCAAAGGAACTGAACATTGAAGCACCCACCACTGTCCAGCCCCGGTATAGGCGACTTATTGTCGCCCCTTCGGAGCTCTCGCAAGAATCTACTTTTTTTTATAAACGACTCTACATTTAACATTTCTATAACGAATCTAGAGCTTCAATGTCCCCGCATACGTTGTTAGAGGGCGGTATGCAGGCGTGCCTACAGGATTACACTGTTATAGTCACTTCTACAAATCTAAAGCCCATGGAGGTAATCAGCCTCATGGACAGTCAAACGAGTTGTTAGTAGCCTCAACCAAAAATAAAGTAAAGAAAAAAGAACAAAATATGCAGCAACCGTCGTGAGTAATAAGCTCACGACAGCGGATGACTATGGTCAATCCAGCGGGCGGCGCCGAGCACTGTTCAAAAGAAAAAAGAAAAACAGATAACAGAGAGTATATACATTGAAGTACTCACCACTGTCCCACCCCGGTAAAGGCAACTTATGGTCGCCCCTTCAGAGTTCTCGCAAGAATCTATTTTTTTTTAATAAACGGCTCTACATTTAATGTAACGAATCTAGATTCGTTACATTAAATCTAGGTCTAGACCTTCAATGTCCCCTCATACTGTGTTAGGTAGCGGTATACGGACGCGCCTACAGGACTATACTGTAATGGTCAATCTCTACAATTCTAAAGCCCATGGAGGTGTCAATGCAAAAGCAGTGAGCCTCATGGACAGTCAAACAAGTTGTTAGCAACATCAATAATAAAAAAAAGTAATACAAAATGACAGCAGCCGTTATGAGTAATCAGCTCATGACAGCGAAAGACCACACACAATCCGGCGGGCAACGCCGGGCACTGTACATAAAAGAAAAAAGAAACAAAAGAAAAATAATGTATATATACAGAGTAGAACTGGTGTCACCGCAACCTGACTATCGGCAGTACCCGAGAGAATGAAGAAGGCTAATTGTCCGGCCTCCCGAAAACCGGCGGCGTCGTCCTTAAGCCAGCTAGCCGGTGGTGCCTAGACGAAAGTAACTGGAAACCATAGAAGAAGACCCTAGGGAGAAAAGCGTCGGGTCGCCGGAGGCGGGACGGACTGCTTTCGGATGCCGTTCAGCCTTCTCCCCAGCCTCTTCATGTCACGGGGGATGGCACGGCAGACAGGTGCAACTCCACCAGTTCCATAAGACCGGCCATGGTTAGTAGGCGGGGACTCGGTCCAGGGTCCAACCCCTTATAATTTTATTTTAATTTATTTTAATTTAATATTTTTTTTTATTTTTTTTTTTTGGGAGACCAACAGTTTACATTAACAACAAAGTATATAATAATTGAGTACAATAATTGAACCATTTACAGGTTCCCACATGAGTATTGTATGCAAGTGTGTAGTGAATTCAGAGATATTTACTATTAAAAAATTACATTTCAAGAGACGAGTTATTTAGGTAAGAATGGGAAAGGGATAGGATGGGGGGGGGATTGGTTAAGTTGAGGTATAGTAATAAAAATATGCGTGACAAAAAATTAAAAGAGAAAAAAAAGGAAGTTTATAGAGTGGTGGTTGTATTAGAGAGTATCTATAAGTATTGTTATTGTAGAGTATCGAGAGAGTGTCTGCGTTATTTTAAGGAGTGTGGTGCAGAGTTAAAAATGTCAAATTGTGTATAGTGTGTGTTGAAAGTGTTAGATGCACGATAGATGAAAGAGTTCTGCTTAGAATTAGTGTTGCACCGAGGGAGGCTAAGAATCATGTCTGATCTTGTTCGTCTGTTAGGAACTCGTATCTGTATTCGTTCTAGGAGTTCTGGACAATCTACGATGGATCTGGCTATTTGTTGAAGAAAAAGTACATAGGCCGTCTTTTTAATGATTGTATATTGAAGTACGCGGCTGAATCTTGGTGACTTAGGTGTGGGCGGTAGCTGCGGAAATCTAAGTATCGTGGAAAACGATTTTGAACGCGTTCTAGATTTTCCACATATGATTTGTATTGCGGATTCCAAAGATGCGTATTCTAGTAAGCTACGGACATAAGCAAAATATAGGGTTTTCATTGTTCTAAAGTTATTGAATTTTTTACATGTCCTAAGAATGAATCCTAACATTTTCGAGGCTTTTGATGTGACTGAGTCTATATGAATATCAAAAATAAGCTTAGAGTCCAATGTCACTCCCAAATCTTTGACTTCTGTTTTGTTGATTAATATTGAGCCGTTCAGATTATATTCATTAGTAACGATATTTTTTTTTCGTGTGAAGCTCACGACGAAACACTTCTTAACATTGATTTTAAGGGTATGCTGTGTACAGTAAACATTAAGACGGTTTAGGTCCTCCTGCTTTTTTTGACAGTCAGCAGTACATCTGATAGGATAAAAAACCTTCATATCGTCTGCGTAAAGTAATGTTTTGGAGTGTTTGAAACATTGGCCTTATATCATTAATGTAAATATTAAAAAGTAACGGTCCCAATAGAGATTCTTGAGGCACACCTGATGGGACGGTTACCCAGTCCGATTTAAAGCTACCCACAACTACGACTTGACTACCATTTGATACATAGGATGAAAGCCATCTAAGAAGGTCGCCATGGACGCCGATTTGCATAAGCTTGCGTAATAATATGTCGTGATTCACTAGGTCAAAAGCTTTGCTATAATCCGTATATATTGCGTCTACTTGTACACGTTGATCCATATTATCTTGCAAGAATTCCGTGAATGCTATTAGATTAGTTGTTGATTTTCCACTCATAAACCCATGTTGGTTAACATTGTGTGAGGATTTCAAAGCGGGAAACATCTGATCGTATATTATTTTTCAAACACCTTGATGAAGACACACAATTTTGAAATTGGACGATAGTTTTCGATGTCAGCTTTTTGCCCGGTTTTGAAAATGGGTGTTATGAAAGCAGTTTTCCAAGTATTAGGTACCACACCCTCTTTTAAAGAGCGATTGAATATAATGGATAATGGCTTTGACAGACTGCTTGCGCACTTCAGGATGAAAAAGGGAGGGATTAGATCTGGGCCTGCGCTTTTTTTTACATTTAAGTTTTCCAGATATGTCTGCACCAGACGTTCGTCAACTTCAATACTGTGAATAGTGGAAGAGTTGTGAATGTTGTAGTTGGCTGGCATATTTTGAGAAGTTTGAACATCGTTGGTGTAAACAGAACTGAAATATTTGGAGAATAAGTTAGCAATCTCAGATCCGTTCTCAGCTTTTTCATCCCTAAGAAATTCAGTGTTTGGCACACCTTGTGGTTTAGAGTTTGATTTAACGTAATTCCACAGTTTTTTTGGATCGGAGGATATTTCGTGTTCAACGTTAATTAGGTATTGATTGTGACACTCTCGTTGAAGTTTTTTATGGCGTGATCTTAATAGAGAGAAAATGGAGTAGTCAGACTGATTTTTGTAAATTTTGAACTTTTTGAAATACTTGTATTTTTTCCTTCGTTAACTTTATAAGAGCTGAGTTATACCATGGTGGGTATTTTGAGTTTTTACTTGGTTTTAGCGGAATGTGAGCGTCTACAAGTTGGTTTATTTGTGAGTAAATGTTTCGCATGAAGAACGGCCCGCTTGAAAGCCGACCTGGCAGATCTGAGATCGTCCTGGAGAGCAGCCGTCTCCTCCTCCGTACGACCGCCACTCCTAGCCGACCCCAGCGCCCTGTAGGCCTCCTTCAGCGAAGTCAGCTCAGGTGACCACCACGGCGTCCGAATGCTCGTCTTTGGGTTTGATCTGCCCAACGACGAATTGGCAGCAGATACAACCGCCTTGTTGAAAAAGTTTCCCAAATTATCCGGATCAGTAGCGGCTACATGGTAAAAATCCCTTAAAGTATCTCGTAGCGCTATCCCAAAGTTATCCCAATTCGCCCTAGTGGTGTTGAAATTCCAGGAGGATCTTGGAATCTCTGTTTTTTTAACACCAACCGTAAATGTAATTAGTCTATGATCCGAATTTATTTTGCACTCATGGACTGTCCACCTTGAAATCCTGCTTGCAACTGACTCAGAGCAAAGAGTTAAGTCAATGTTGCTCTCACCATGTATATTTGAGAAAGTAAAAAGAGAACTCTATTCATTGATTATGCTAAGACCTTGCGCGGCAATCAGGTCTTCTATGGCGTCTGATCGTTCCGTCCTACAGTCGTTAGTATCAAACCATAATGGTGAGCGTGCATTAAAGTCACCTCCGATAACAATGTTACGACTTTTAAGCGCGTTTAGTGCGCGCGTCAAACTCAGGATGTGGGATCCTACCGGGTTCCCAAACTTAAAATATACTGAGATCAAAATATCGCCAAATCTAATACATACACAGGTTTGGTACTCATCGTTCCAAGAGGAGGGGACTGATCAACGAGGTGTTGACCAGGACACCCGCTCCCGGAGATCGGCCAACTTCGAGTACCGCCCCCAAAAAACTAATTGGAGTTTTACCTTGCCAGGTATACTGTTCCTGTAAGAGCATGATGTCAATTTTGCGGTCAGACATGACCCGCAGCACCTCCAAAGTGGCCATCCGGGAACGCTGCAGATTGATCTGGCTAATAGAAATGGGATTAACTAGAGCCATAATCCGTCATTTTAATTTGTGCCTCTATGGCGGCTCTGTGTGCGGGGCACATCCTGTCACCAGTCGGGTGGTCTGCCGGTTTCTTAAATCTCGTGCAGGTAGCACAGACAGCGGGCTGTGCCTTCTTGGAAAAAAAATCCTACATTTCCGCCACCTAACAAAGTATGTAGGGACATTGAAGGTCTAGATTCGTTTTAATAAATGTAGAGTTGTTCAAAAAAAAAATTAGATTCTTGCGAGAGCTCCGAAGGGGCGACCATAAGTCGCCTATACCGGGGCGGGACAGTGGTGGGTACTTCAATGTGCCTTCTTGGGGCATTCCTCGTAATCGTGTCCCTCTGCGGCGCAGTGACGACAAGTAACTTTCTCTTGGGTACAGGTTTTGGTAATATGCCCAAACTGATGGAATTTGAAACACCTAGTGGCCCCGGTGAAATCACACGTTCGACAGGCACTCCAACCAAGGAAGCCTCCAACCAAGGAAGCACAACCCGCTGTCTATTAATATCCGCCTGGCGTTAGGGTGACATGTCACCACCATATTCATCGTGGGCAATTCACGTTTTCCAAAGAGCGACACACGGCACATAGTTATCAGGTGGTCTTCCAGTGAAAACGAGGTCTTTCCCTCCAGATTGGTAGTATAGACCTCCTTGAAAAGCTCCGAATCTGCAGACGGCTCGCCTCTGGGCACGTTGTATATCACAATTTTTCGGTAATCTACCACGATTTTCAGGCCGCAAGCAGCCAGTTTAGCCTCGGTTTTTTTAATATTTTCTAGGTCCCCTTTGTCCTTAGCCTGAATGGCCATACCGGCACCCTTAATTTTGCGAACTCTGACGACTTGAAATCCATCCGTGCGAGGATTGACGGTTTTTTCCAAATTCTTTTTCGTCTCTTCGGAGGTGGTACCCTCAGGCTTTTCTGGGTACACCAGTACGGTGAGAGGTTTCGGCGGGATCGGTCACTCAAAGCCATTGACTACAAGGGTTTTAGAGTTAGGTGCGGAACCAGCCATCTTCGCATATGAAGGAGCAGCCATGGTGATAGGTGGTGGCACACTTGTTGTCGGGCGTGCTTGGATCAAGTTGTCAATCTTTTTTGACATGAGATTTTGAGAAATCAACATGTCTTCAATGGTTGAACTCCTGGTACTAACGGTGTTAAGATCTAACATGAGATGAGTGATGTCAGACATCAAGTCATCTAAAAGTTCATTAATGGCACTCTTGTCGCCTTTATTAAGTTTATTTACACCATCAGTAATAATAGACCTTATCTTGTGGCACTTAGACATGGCCGGAATCACCTTCCATTGGTTCACGTTAGGAGAATCACTCTGCCTGGGCCTCTTACGTGACTGGAACTGAACATTGAAGTACCCACCACTGTCCCGCCCCGGTATAGGCGACTTGAGGTAGCCCCTTCGGAGCACTCGCAAGAATCTAATTTTTTATAATGAACGAATCTACATTTATATGAACGAATCTAGACCTTCAATGTCCCTACATACTTTGTTAGGTGGCGGAAATGTAGGATCGCCTACAGTCTGTACTGTAATAGTCAGAAGAACAAATCTACAATGTTAGTATACACAAAGGGAAAATAAAAGGAAAACAACACTAGTTATGAAGTAGCTAGAGGGAGACCGCACATTTGAGACTACAGGCATCTGTGATAAAATAAAAAGAAATGTACAACCACTCAAAACAAATAAGGTGTAAGAAAAAAAGTAATATCAAAATCGTCATAACCAACAAGCACCCGGCAGTCCCCAAGAGAATGAATAAGGTTGTTAGGCCAACGTTACGGCATCCGAAGGAGACGACCCCTAGCCAACTAACCGGTGGTGCCTAGAAGAAGTAAATGGACGACTGATCGAAGACCCTAGGGAGAAAAGCGTCAGATAGCCGGAGGAGGGACGGACAGCCCACGGAAGTCGCTCAGTCTTTCCTTCAACCTTATCATGACCCGGGGGGTGGCGCGGGCGCTGGATGGGGAGCATGAAGGAATTTGTACAAAAGAGTCAATCTAAAAAGAAAAATTAATAAAACGTAGGGACAAGGTCCAAAGTCCAACCCCTTTAATGGGGATGAAGACAGAACAAAACGAACAACTGAGTTCTGTTCTTTATGCTTAGTAGAACTGCAGAAATTACGAAAAAACAGGAAATCAAACTAAGATAGAAAATACATAAAAAAAAAAGAAAAACGAAGAAAGAAAAATAAAAATCCAATGCACGCAGGCGTATCGAATCACGTTGTCGATTGGCAGGCAAAAAAAAATTAAAACAACAACAAAAAAAAAGAAATAAAGAAATCAGTGCCCGAAAATGTACATAAAATGTATAACTTACAGTTCAGCAGGATTACTGGAGCCAAAGAAAAAAATTTTAATGAGGAACGAGAAAAACAAAGAAAATGTGGTTTATACACCGGTAGATCCAACACTGAAAAATAAAAGAAAGAAAAAAAAAACCAAAAAGTTGGTAAATTGTAAAAGTACATAGGTGTATAAATAGAAAGTAAAAAAAAAAGTAAAGTAAGAGACAAAAACTGAAACTGTAGATCCAGGCAAACATAGTAAAAGAGTGAATATGGGGTAATCCGTGGAAATCAAGAGCAAGTACACCTGGTCACAAAATCTTCTAATCAGCGACTCTAAGATCAGGCCATCTCTTCACCCAAATTCTTGTAAAGTTCCTCAAGCACTGAAAATTCGTCTTATTCGAGACCAGATCGGTCTTATGGGTACATCCAAACCATCTAACATTTGACCTCTAGCATCCATCATTATTTCACACTGCCACAAGATATGCTCGGCCGATTGGTTCGTGCTCCCACAGGCACAATTGGGGTGAGGGGAGAGGGAGAGAGTGTGAAGTCTCCCCCTGAATTCCCCATGGCCAGAAAGTAATTTGCGTGATGTGGTGGTCTAACTTGAGGAAGACCGCATCCATTCTGAGTTTAACTGATGGGAAGAAGGAGAAAGTCCATCTTCCCAAATTCGAACTATCCCACCTGGCTTGCCACTCTTGGAGTGACAGGTCTCTCATTTGTTGAAGCAGCCCAGGGAGAGTCCTCGGCCCACCCGGAGTTAGAGTAACTCCAAGGTGAGTAGCAGGGGTTCGTCTGGTTAGTCTCTGCTTGGTAAGCACCTCCCTGATTTCTAGATCAATTGGCAATATGCCAGCCAATACAGGCAAAGCGTCCGAAGCTACGGTTCTATACGCCCCGGATAGTGCCAACAAGGAAGTTCGTTGGCCCCGCTTGAGAGCCAGGAGTATGAGCGAGTTACCCAAGCGATGTTCCCACACAGACGCAGCATACGAAAATTGCGCCACGTATACGCATCTGTATAAAGTACGCAAAGCTGGGTTACGCAAGCCCCACTCCCGTGGAGAGTCTCCTAAGCTTCAAAAAAAGGGCCTGAGCCTTGCCGGATACATCCTTGACGTGAGCCAGAAAAGAGGACGATCGATCTAGTGTGACACCTAAATATTTCACCGTTTCACGAAATTGGACAGTAGAGTCCCCCATTTTGATGACAGGATTTCTTTCTCTACTGAGAAAGCCCTTCATCAGGAGGCCCTGGGTCTTATGGGGAGCGAATGTCATCTTGTTTCTCTTTCCCCATTCGATTCCCCAAAGTGATCCCAATTCGCCCTAGTGATGTTGTAGTTCCAGGAGGATCTTGGAGCTTCTGTTTTCTTGACATCAACCGTAAAAGTAATCAATCTGTGATCCGAATTTATAGCGCACTCATGGACTACCCACTTTGAAATCCTGGTCGCAACAGATCCAGAGCAGAGAGTTAGATCAATGTTGCTCTCACCATGTATGTTCGAAAAGGTACAAAATGAACTCTGTTCGTTAATGATACTAAGGCCTTGCGCAGCAATCAGGTCCTCAACGGCGTCTGATCGTTTCGTTCTACAATCACTAGTGTCGAACCATAATGGTGAGCGTGCATTAAAGTCACCTCCGATAATTATATTACGGCCTTTAAGCGCGTTGAGCGCGCGCGTCAGACTCAGGATGTGGGGTCCTACCGGGTTCCCAAATTTAAAGTAGACTGAGATCAGAAAGATCTCAGTATCGCCGAATCTAATACATACACAGGTTTGGTATTCATCAGAAAGACCAACCATAAGGAGGGGACTGATCAATGAGGTGTTGACCAGGACTCCCGCCCCCGGTGAGCGGCCAACTTCAAATACCGCACCCGGAAAATTAATGGGGGTCTTACCTTCCCAGGTGTACTGCTTCTGAATGAGCATGATGTCAATGTTGAGGTCAGACATGACCTTCCATACTTCCAGTGTGGCCATCCGGGATCGCTGAAGGTTGACCTGACCTAGGGAAAGGGGATTAAGACGAGCCATAATCCGTCATCTGGAAGGCTGCCTCCACCGCAGCTTTTTGGGCCGGACAGTCCCTGTCGCCTGTCGGATGGTCCGCCGGCTTCTTAAAACGCGAACAGGTGGCGCAGACAGCGGGCTGTGCCCTCTTGGGGCACTCCTCGTAGCCGTGACCCACCTCGGCGCAGTGGCGGCAGGTCTCCTTATCTTGAGGGCAGCTCTTCGAGATGTGTCCATATAAGTGGCATTTGTAACACCTGGTGGCACCAGTATAATCACGGGTCCGACATGCGTGCCACCCAAGATAACACAACCCGCTGTCGATGAGAACCGTCCTGGCGGCCGGGTCGCACGTCAGGATCATGTTCATAGAGCCACCATCGCGCTTACCAAACAGAGAAACTCTCCTCATGGTGCGGAGGTGGTCTTCCAAAGACAAAGTAGTTTGTGCAGCCAGGTTGTTAGAATAAATCTCACTGAAAAGGGCCTGGTCAGCAGAGGGATCACCTTTTGGAACATTATATATGACAATCTTCGGCAGACGACCCAGGGGATTTACGAGCTTCAGCCCACTTGCTGCTTGTTTGGAACCTGCCTTCAAAATATTCTCCAAGTCCTTTTTTCCTTTAGCTTGAAGGGCCATCCCAGCGCCTTTTATCTTCGGTCCTCGGATTGATGAGTTTCTCCATATCCTTCTGCGTACTTTCCGATGTCTTACCCTCAGGAGCCTCTGGGTACACAAGTACCGTCAGTGGTTTGGGGGGCAGAGGTCGCTCAAACCCATTTACCAACACTTTCTTAGAGGAGGGCAACCCGGCCGCTGCTGAAGCGTAAGATAACGGCGCGGTGCTCATGGTGGGGTGAGCCTTAATGGCCGAATCCAGTTTTTTCGTCATGGTAGCTTGAACGTTCAGGACTTGTTCAATGGTTGCGCTCCTAGTGGTCAAAGTGTTTATTTCTAACATCAGGTGTGTAATGTCAGTCATCAGATCATCTACAAGCTGATTGAGGGAGCTCTTGTCAACCTTGTTTAGCTTGTTCGATCCATCTGTTACAATACACCTTATCCTGTGACACTTTTCGATAGCAGGAATGGCCTTGCGGGTTGATTTCGCAAGGGCCAGTTGGCTGTTTGGGGAGTCACTTAATCTCGCCCGTTTCTTATTCCCAGCTATGGGGGTTGGGGGGAGGATCCCGACAATGGAAACGCCACTGGGTCCAGGTAGGGGGTTAATGGTCTCCGTTTCCATGTCCGAATCAGAATCCGGTCCAATATCCGCAATCTTAACTCCTTTTTTAGATCGCCGCTTGCCCTTAGGACGCGGGCCTAGGGTGAGTGACTTATTAAGTGCGTCAATCTGCGACTGGATAGATGTTCTCCAAAGTTCAGCTTCATGCCCGGGGTCGGAGCCCGCACCATCCGAATCACAGGACAAGATAACGTCAGATCCCATTCTCAAAAATTTTTAGGGGGGTTTAGGGGGGTTAGGGGGGTTAGGGGGGTTAGGGGGGTTAGGGGGGGTTAGGGGGGGTTAGGAGGGTCTAAGGGGATTAGGGGGGTTAGGGGGGTTAGGGGGGTCTAGGGGGATTAGGGAGGTTAGGGGGGTTAGGGGGGGTTAGGGGGGGGGTTAGGGGGGGTTAGGGAGGGTAGGAGGGGTTGGGGGGGTGGAACTGAACATTGAAGTACCCACCACTGTCCCACCCCGGTATAGGCAACTTATGGTCGCCCCTTCGGAGTTCTCTCAAGAATCTAATTTTTTTGAATAAACGACTCTACATTTAATATAACGAATCTAGACCTTCAATGTCCCCTCATACTGTGTTAGGTAGCGGTATGCGGACGCGCCTACAGGACTGTACTGTAATGGTCAATCTCTACAATTCTAAAGCCCATGAAGGTGTCAATGCAAAAGCAGTGAGCCTCATGGACAGTCAAACAAGTTGTTAGTAACATCAACAAAAAATAAAAAATAAAGTAATCCAAAGTGACAGCAGCCGTCATGAGTAATCAGCTCATGACAGCGAAAGACCACACACAATCCGGTGGGCAGCACCGGGCACTGTTCATAAAGGAAAAAATAAACAAAAGAAAAATAATGTATATATACAGAGTAGAACTGGTGTCATCGCAACCTGACTACCGGCAGTACCCGAGAGAATGAAGAAGGCTAATTGTCCGGCCTTCCGATAACCGGCGGCGTCGTCCTTAAGCCAGCTAGCCGGTGGTGCCTAGACAAAAGTAACTGGAAATCATGGAAGAAGACCCTAGGGAGAAAGGCGTCGGGTCGCCGGAGGCGGGACGGACAGCTTTCGGATGCCATTCAGCCTTCTCCCCAGACCTTCATGTCACGGGGGGTGGCGCGGCAGACAGGTGCAACTCCACCAGACCGGTTCCATAAGACCGTCCATGGTCAGTAGGCGGGGACTCGGTCCAGGGTCCAACCCCTTATATGGGGAGAAGGACGGCACAGAACAAACAACTGAGTTCAGTTCTACGCGGTTATTATAACTAAAAAAAAATAATCGTCACTAAAAAAAACTAAAAAAGTAATCGTAACTAAAGTATATGTTACAAAATAACATAAAAGTGCGATGCATTAAACCAAGTACCTGAAATAAAAACATGAGCGTCCAATGACGTAGGGCATGAAAAACAAATAAACATGAAAGAAGGCCTAAATACTATACATCATGGGCAATACTAGTCGTAGAGAAGAAGCAAAGAAAAACCGTGGTAAGTCAGGAACAAGTACACCTGGTGTCAAAATCTACTAATCAGCGACTCTAAGCTCAGGCCATCTCTCAACCCAGATCCTTGTAAACTTCCTCAGGCACTCGAAGTTCTTCTTGTTCGATACCAGATCAGTGTTCAACACTGGTCTGATAGGTACGTCCAAACCATCGAGCATTTCCTCTCTGGCATCCGTCAAGATCTCGCAGTGCCACAGAATGTGCTCGGCCGACTGGTTGGTGGATCCGCATGCGCAGTTGGGGTGGGGGGACAGGGAGAGGGTGTGAAGTCTCCCCCTGAATTCCCCATGCCCGGACAGAAGCTGGGTAATGTGATGATCCAGTCTGAGATAAGCCCCTTCCATTCTGATTTTAACTGATGGGAAGAAGGAGAAGGTCCATCTTCCCAAATTCGATCTATCCCAACGGACCTGCCACTCTTTGAGCGACAGATCCCTCATTTCACGAAGCAGCCCAGGGAGAGTCCCCGGCCCGCCCGGTGTCAGAACAACGCCTAGGTGAGTGGCCGGGGTTCCGTTGGTTACCTTCTGCTTGGTAAGCACTTCCCTGATTTCTAAATCGATTGGCAAAATGCCAGCCAAAACAGGTAAAGCGTCCGAAGCCACGGTTCTATACGCACCAGAGAGTGCCAGCCAGGGGTTCGTTGGAATCGCTTGAGAGCTAAGAGAATGAGCGAGTTGTCCAGGCGGTGTTCCCACACAGAGGCGGCATACGAGACTTGCGCCACGTATACGCACCTATATAGCGTTCGCAGAACTGGATTACGCAATCCCCACTCAGCTGTGGAGAGTCTCCTCAGCTTCAAGAAGAGAGCCTGAACCTTGCTGGATACTTCTTTGACGTGAGCCAGAAAAGAGGACGATCGATCTAGTGTGACGCCTAAGTATTTCACTGTTTCAAAAAACCGGATGTTAGAATCTCCCATTCTGATGGTAGGATTTCTTTCTCTACTGAGACGGCCCTTCATAGGGAGGCCCTTGGTCTTATGGGGAGCGAAGGTCATCTTGTTTCTTTCACCCCAGTCCAGGAACATCTGCAAACCTTCACTGCCTTTGCTCTCCACTTCCGTTCTACTGTCCCCAGCGACCAGATACAACTTATCATCAGCGTAGTCGACAGCGATACATCCTTCAGGCAAGGGTAACCTGGAGGAGTCATCAAAGGAGATGTTCCACAAGTCAGGTCCAAGGATGGAGCCCTGCGGGCATCCAAATGTCTGCTTCCCTTTGGATACAAAAGTCACCGAAGCTGATCGTAATGGTACGATCAGAAAGGTAGTCATCGATGGCTTTGAACAATAAGTTGGAACACTGCCTGTTTTTCACCTTTGTACGTATCATTGCCCACCACGCGTGATCGAAGGCACCAGTGATGTCGAGGAAGATTGCAACTACATACCTCTTTGGGCAAGCCTTCACCCATTCAAGCGCATACGACAGGGCGTGCACCGTGGATCTACCGGGGACGAAGCCGAACTGCAGGTCACTGGCCGGAGACAAGGTTTGTCGGAGTCGCTGCCTAATCAATTTTTCAAGGATCTTGCCTAAAACGGGAAGGAGGGTAATCGGCCGGTAGGCCTTGATGTCCGTTAGTGGTTTTCCGTTCCCCTTTGGTATAATCCGGAGCACGCCACGCTTCCACGCAGAGGGGAAAACTCCCCTCCTCAAGCACGTGTCCATCACCTGGAAGAGCTCCTCTGGCGTGGACCCAGACTTGCTTCGCAATTACGCCATTGAGCCTATCATGCCCTGGTGCCTTCTTAGGACCCAAACCCTTAATTATCACTTCAATTTCCGCTTTAGTGACTCGAATGAAGTTATCCTCTTGGGCTAGGTCTCTAGGTGGCAGCCGTGACAGATTTCTGATCTGTTTATGGTGGTCACTTTCCCCAACTACTGACTCTACAGGAACTAACTCACCCAAAAGTGTTTTGAGGGTAGAGGCCACATCCACCGTCTCAGCATTCCTCCCATCTGTGATCCCAATTACGGTTGACAAGTACCGGTCAGAGCCTTTACCGGATTTTGCAATCGCGCTGTGGATTTCCCACACGACAGGGCGTGCACCGTGGATCTACCGGGGACGAAGCCGAACTGCAGGTCACTGGCCGGAGACAAGGTTTGTCGGAGTCGCTGCCTAATCAATTTTTCAAGGATCTTGCCTAAAACGGGAAGGAGGGTAATCGGCCGGTAGGCCTTGATGTCCGTTAGTGGTTTTCCGTTCCCCTTTGGTATAATCCGGAGCACGCCACGCTTCCACGCAGAGGGGAAAACTCCCCTCCTCAAGCACGTGTCCATCACCTGGAAGAGCTCCTCTGGCGTGGACCCAGACTTGCTTCGCAATTACGCCATTGAGCCTATCATGCCCTGGTGCCTTCTTAGGACCCAAACCCTTAATTATCACTTCAATTTCCGCTTTAGTGACTCGAATGAAGTTATCCTCTTGGGCTAGGTCTCTAGGTGTTGAGTGTTAGAGTGTTCACTCGTTCTTGTGTTCAACAGCTCGGCTGTGGAATGATTTGCCGGCCTCTGTGTTTCCTCCTTCCTACAACATGGGTCTCTTCAAGACCAATGTTCATTCCTTCCTCTCCTCAAAAAGACTCTCCACACAGCATCCCAGATGACATAGGCCCTGAGGGAAATTATTTTCCTCAGGGCCTCCTGTGTGGAGTTAATGTAAAAAAAAAAAAAAAAAAAAAAGGTGGCAGCCGTGACAGATTTCTGATCTGTTTATGGTGGTCACTTTCCCCAACTACTGACTCTACAGGAACTAACTCACCCAAAAGTGTTTTGAGGGTAGAGGCCACATCCACCGTCTCAGCATTCCTCCCATCTGTGATCCCAATTACGGTTGACAAGTACCGGTCAGAGCCTTTACCGGATTTTGCAATCGCGCTGTGGATTTCCCACGGGTTGGCGTTACCCACGTCTTTAACCCAATTATGCCAAGCAGCTCGTTTCGCTAGGAGAACGGCCCGTTTGAAAGCCGACCTGGCAGACCTGAGGCTCGCCTGAAGCGCAACCGTCTCCTCCTCCGTACAGTTGCCACTCCTGGACAGCCCCAGCGCCCTGTAGGCCCTCTTGTAGGCCCCCTTCAGCGAAGTCAGCTCAGGTGACCACCACGGCGTCCTAATACTAGTCTTTGGGTTTGATCTTCCCAAAGACGAGTTGGCAGCAGATACAACCGCCCTGTTGAAGAAATTCCCCAAATTATCCGGATCCGTAGCTGCTACGTGGTGAAAATCCCTTAACGTATCTCGTAGCGCTTCCCCAAAGTTATCCCAATTCGCCCTAGTGGTGTTGAAATTCCAGGAGGATCTTGGAGCTTCAGTTTTTCTGACACCCACCGTAAAAGTAATTAACCTATGATCCGAATTAATCTCGCACTCATGGACTGTCCACTTTGAAATCCTGGTCGCAACTGATCCAGAGCAAAGAGTTAGATCAATGTTGCTCTCCCCATGTATGTTCGAGAAGGTACAAAAAGAACTCTGTTCGTTGATGATACTAAGACCTTGCGCAGGAATCAGGTCCTCAACGGCATCTGATCGCTCCGTTCTACAATCGCTAGAGTCGAACCATAATGGTGAGCGTGCATTAAAGTCACCTCCGATAACTATGTTACGGCCTTTAAGCGCGTTGAGCGCGCGCGTCAGACTCAGAATGTGGGGTCCTACCGGATTCCCAAATTTAAAGTAAACTGAGATCAAGAAGATCTCAGTATCACCAAATCTAATACATACACAGGTTTGGTACTCGTCAGAATAACCGTCCAGGAGGAGAGGGCTGATCAACGAAGTGTTGACCAGGACACCCGCCCCCGGAGATTGGCCAACTTCAAGCACCGCACCCGGATAACATATAGGGGTCCTACCTTGCCAGGTGTACTGCTCCTGTATAAGCATAATGTCGATATTTTGGTCAGACATGACCCGCAGCACCTCCAAAGTGGCCATCCGGGAACGCTGCAAGTTTATCTGACCTATGGAGAGTGGATTAACTCGATCCATAATCCGTCATCTTGATTTGAACCTCGATAGCAGCTAAATGAGCAGGGCATATTCTATCCCCGGTAGCGTGGTCCGCCGGCTTCTTAAACCTAGTGCACGTGGCACAGACAGCGGGTTGTGTCTTCTTGGGGCAATCCTCAATATCATGTCCCAGAGCGGCGCAGTGGCGACAGGTCACCTTTTCTTGTGAGCAAGATTTGGTGATGTGACCATATTGGTGACATTTAAAACACCTAGTGGCTCCTGTGAAGTCGCGGGTCCGGCAGGCTGTCCAGCCGAGAAAACACATCCCGCTGTCTATTAAGACGCGCATGGCGTTCGGGTGACATGTCACAACCATATTCATGGTCGGCATGTCACGCCTACCGAAGAGCGAGACCCTGCGCATAGTTCGCAGATGGTCGTCCAGGGAGAGTTCGCATTTGCCCTCCAGGTTAGTGCTGAACACTTCCTTAAAGAGGTCTTGATCGGCAGAAGGCTCCCCTCTAGGCACGTTGTATATGACGATTTTCGGCAATCTTCCTAATGGGCTGACGATTTTGAGGCCACTAGCGGCTAGCTTAGCCTAATTTTGTCAGATCAGACTTGTCCTTGGCTTGTAGAGCCATACCTGCCCCTCTAATTTTACGCAAGCGAACCACTTGAAATCCATCTGTGCGAGGATTTATGGTCTTTTCCAAATTCTTCTGTGTTTGCTCAGAAGTCATACCCTCAGGCTTCTCTGGATAAATTAGTACTGTTAGAGGTTTAGGTGGCACAGGTCGTTCGAAGCCGTTAACGATGAGGGATTTCGAGCTCGGAGCTGCAGAGGCCATCTTGGCGTAAGACGGTGCATTCGGTACGATCGGTTGTAGAGCGGCCGCTACAGGTCTCGTCTTGACTATGGAGTCAATCTTCTTAATCATCAAGGATTGCTCTGCCATCAGTTCCTCAATGGTAGTGCTCCTAGTAGTCGCCGTGTTAATGTCCAACATGAGATGAGTTATGTCGGACATTAGTTCGTCCAATAACTCATTCAGTTTACTCTTGTCATTTTTGTTCAGCTTGTTGGAGGAATCAGTTTTGATTGATCGAATTTTATGACAACGGGTCATCGCAGGGATGACCTTCCACTGCTGAGCATTGGGAGAGTCACTTTCTCTGGGTCTTTTGCGCGTACTCATGTTCGGTGAGATTGCCTGGATCGCCAAAATGGATGGGGCACCACTCGTGCCCGGAACCGGGGTGCAGGGTGGAAGAGGGGGGGGGGGATCGTATCCATATCGGACGCTTCACCCTCAGAGTTGGGGACATCCACAACCTCAGCAGGCCCAAAGAGTGTGGGTTTCTTCGCAGCTTTCTTGTTGCGACGCCTTTCCCTGTCGAGCTTCCTCTGTATATCCTCCATTTGGGTCAAAAGTTCCGTTTCCATGGCCGAACGTGGTCTGCCAGAGATGGCACTACCACCAATCCATTCCTCTGACGATACTCCGTCAGATGGCATTGTCACTTTTTTTTCCCGAGATTTCGAGGGAATTTCCCTCAAATTTCGAAATTTTCCCCAAAAATGGGGAAAAAAATGGGGAAAATGAATTACCAAAACTGTTGTCAGAATTGGTTTAAGTCAACCGTTTAGAAGTTACGGACAGACAGGGGCCTATCCCGGTCCCTGTGGAACACCTTTCACAAAATCCACTTAGAATGCGAATGTGACGTCAGAGTTGCAACGATCCCAATGAGATTGTGACGTCAGAGTCTCACCAATATGGCCGCCGAAACGTAAGCAAACTGAGATTGTGACGTCAGAGTTGCAACGGTCCCAATGATATTGTGACGTCAGAGTCTCACCATGAGATTATGACGTCAGAGTCTCACCAATATGGCCGTCAATATGCCAAAATGACAACAAAATTTCGCCACGTGGTTTTTGCACAAATCGATTTATGGGGCACTAAAACAACATAGAACTTAAAGAATGTAATATCAAACGACGCAGAATTTAATTCTACGTCTGATGGTAAAGGTCACTTGCCACTAAACACTAGTCTAAACTGTATAATTGTGAAAATACACAAAAAATCTACTACAAAAAAAGAGTACTTGTATTCAAAACTTTGGAAAAAAAATACCACAGGCGTGTAGCCCTGGTAAAACTACACAAGGTAGCACAAAAAAATATACGAAAACTACACTCCTACTATTTTTAAACTACGATAAACGCGGAGCGAAATTTTAGTATGGTGACAGCTTGAAAGCTGAAAACTGAACTGATGGAACTGAACATTGAAGTACCCACCACTGTCCCACCCCGGTATAGGCAACTTATGGTCGCCCCTTCGGGGTTCTCACAAGAATCTAATTTTTTTGAATAAACGGCTCTACATTTAATGTAACGAATCTAGACCTTCAATGTCCCCTCATACTGTGTTAGGTGGCGGTATGCGGTCGCGCCTACAGGACTGTACTGTAATGGTCAAAAACTAATACTACTGGTGTTAGTAGACATAAATGTATAAAAAGAGAAAACAAAATATTTCAAACATTATAAACAGAGGGAGACCACACACTCCGTGACTGCAGGCATCTGGGTGTAAAGACAAAAAAAAGAAAAAGAATCATAAGTTGAAAACAAAACATAAAACGGAAAAAGACAACCGTCATGACCATCGTGAGCCCGGCGGTCCCCCAGAGAATGTATGAGGTTTTTAGTCCAACGTCACGGCACCCAGTGGAGTCGTCCTTTAGCCAGCCAGCCGGTGGTGCCTAGAAGAAGTAAATGGACTGCAAAATGAAGACCCTAGGGAGAAAAGCGTCGG
Source organism: Limnephilus marmoratus (assembly GCA_917880885.1). NCBI lineage: Eukaryota > Metazoa > Arthropoda > Insecta > Trichoptera > Limnephilidae > Limnephilus > Limnephilus marmoratus. The sequence continues at coordinate 6,365,342 of OU862926.1, forward strand.
GTGGCCGGAGGGGGGACGGACAGACCTCCGGATGCCGCTCAATCTTTCCTCCAACCTTATCATGACCGGGGGGGTGGCACGGGCACAGAAGGAGATAACAATGATTGAATCGAAAAGGTAAACCTAAGGTAAGTTAACAGGGACAAGGCCCAAAGTCCAACCCCTTCGATGGGGAAAAGGACATTACAGAACAAACAAAGGAGTTCTGTCTAACCTCCAGATAAACAATATAACATTTATAACATTAGAACAGTATAACATCTAAAAAAAAAGAAATTAATAATAGTCACGAAAATAATAATGGAATTATCCATCCCAAGCTGTAAATTCGACTGCTGCTGTGTACTAAAAAATAAAATAAACAGAATTTGCACATACATGATGCCATGAAAGGAAAGAAAAACAATAGAACACAAAGGAAAGTGTATATAAAATAAACGTATAGAAATCAATAGAAGCAAATTTATAGTTGGCTAATTTGCAATGCTACGCGGTGAACTTCCAGACTGCAACTGTATGTTTCAAACAAAATTGCACGTTCATTTAGCCTAACAGAGAAAAGAAAAAAAAAACAAAAGAACACAGAAAAAAAGAGTATTAAAAGAATATGTACATCCAGGCGAAAGTATAAAAGAGAGATCAAATCATTGTCCGTGGTATTACAGGAACATGTACACCTGATAACCTATATTCTGCTAATCATCGACTCTAAGAGCAGGCCATCTTTCAACCCAGATCCTTGCAAACTTACGCAAGCACTCGAAATTCACCTTATTCAATACTAGATCAGTATTCCAAACTGGTCTAATAGGGACGTCCAGACCATTAAGCATTTCCTCTCTAGCATCCATCATAATCTCGCAATGCCACAGAATGTGCTCGGCCGACTGGTTTGTGCTACCGCACGCACAGTTGGGATGAGGGGATAGGGAGAGAGTATGAAGTCTCCCCCTAAATTCCCCATGACCAGACAAAAGTTGGGTCACGTGATGGTCCAGTTGTAAAAAGGCCCCTTCCATCCTGATTTTAACTGATGGGAAGAAGGAGAAAGTCCATCTCCCCAAATTCGACCTATCCCAACGAAGCTGCCACTCATGAAGCGACAGTTCACGCATTTCACGAAGCAGACCAGGGAGAGTCCCCGGACCACCAGGAGTCAGGACAACACCATGATGAGTTGCCGGGGTTCCTCTAGTAAGCTTCTGTTTAGTGATCACCTCCCTGATTTCGAGATCGATTGGTAATATACCAGCCAAAACAGGCAAAGCGTCCGAAGCAACGGTTCTATACGCCCCGGATAGTGCCAGGAGAGGAGTTCATTGACCTCGCTTCAAAGCCAGGAGTATAAGCGAATTATCCAAGCGATGCTCCCACACAGATGCAGCGTATGAAACTTGCGCAACATAAACGCACCTATATAGCATACGCAAAGCCGGATTACGCAGTCCCCACTCAGTTGTGGAGAGTCTCCTTAGCTTCAAAAAGAGAGCCTGAGCCTTGCTGGATACATCCTTGACGTGAGCCAGAAAAGAGGACGATCGATCAATTAACACCTAAATATTTTACATTATCAAAGAAGCGGATATTGGATTCTCCCATTTTGATGGTCGGGTTTCTGTTTCTGCTGAGATAACCCTTCATCAGGAGGCCCTTAGTCTTCTGGGGAGCGAAGGTCATCTTGTTTCTTGTTCCCCAATCCAGGAACATCTGCAAACCATCACTACCTTTCTTTTCTACTTCCTTTCTGCTGTCCCCAGAGACCAAATACATTTTGTCATCAGCATAATCAACAGAGATACATCCTTCAGGCAAGGGTAACCTGGAGGAGTCGTCAAAGGCAATGTTCCACAGGTCAGGTCCAAGAATGGAGCCCTGATGGAACTGAACAGTCGGAATTCGTGCCCAGGGCTGCATTCTGCTTGAGGTCGATCCACATGATAATCATGGCAACGGAGAGCATGCAGACTAGACCAGCCGGCATAATCTTGCCGCTATTGTAAAAGCGGTATCCTAGTATTCTGCAAAGAACGTCAATAGTCCCTAGACTCGACGCATAGTTAAATGAGTCCTGGGACATCTGGTATGCACCGAACCTCAGGATGGACTCAAACAAGAGACCAGCTCCTAAGGACGGAAGTTAGTCTACAAAATAATTGTATAAATAAAATCAAAATGAGGGGCCTCACTTTGATCAAGTGATTTACTCCGTTTCCCACTTTTGATCTCACTCACTCAGCTCGCGTCAAATGATCTAGCAACTTCTCAGGAACATGGAGTACCAGCCTCAGCATATGCACTGTTATGTAGCGTTTTACGCTAGCCGACGCGTACACCGCCCGCCCCCCGTGCAGCTGTACCCCCTCCTCCTATCCCCAATGGCACGCGGCCGGCTCCCGCTCGCCAGTCGCCGGCAAGCTTTCCTAGACAACGCCCGTGCCAGTACGGCAGCGATTCCCCGCCTTCTAGAACTTTCCCGCGGGAAGTGGTATAAACGGCATGTTTTACCCGTGTTCTGTGAGGCACACCTGAGGCCCTCCCCGAGCTGACCCCCGCCCCACGATGGCCTCCCTGTCAGGCATAATCTGCCTTGCTGCTAGTCTAGCAAATTCCTGGGACCCTTTCACGGCAGCCGCCATGTACCTGTGAGTAACGATTCATACCCCTCATTTTGTTGTGTTCTACCTTACCACGCGATTCCATAACTGACCCCAGAGTGGGTCTAGGACGTTTCTACGCCGCCGGTTCTTCGCCGCCAGTTCATCGCCGCCGTTTCTACGCCGAGACGGTTCTACACCGGCCGTTTCTACACCGGCCGATTCTACGCCGCATTCAAATTAAATTAACAATTACAATTAAACTTTATTGTTTTAACACATACATACAGTCATAGAAAATAAAATAGAAAATACAAAAACTATCGAATCATTTAAAAAGTAGCATTAACATTTATTTTAAATTAAAAGAATAAATAGGAAAAATAAGATTATTGCGTCATTTGGTAATTGTGTGCTAGGCCACGTAAATAATCTAGAGGTTCCCTGTTTTCATAATCTAAGACAATTCTTCGAATACGTTCATCAGCGTCACGGTATTTTTTCAGCTTCATCGGTGGTAAATGTCCGGCGATAAGTTGCTCAAAATAAGCGTCTCGTCCTTTTTGTACTTTTCGCAATCCATCTATAAATTTCCAAATAGTTGGGTGATACATACATAATTCAGAACGCAATCGACGATTGGCTGCCTCTGCATGATTATTGGTGCGATCTTCTCCATCGATTGTTCTCTGGTATAAATTCCACATTGTTGGATGAAACATAGGCGGGCGCCTACCATTCCCGCGTCGATTTAAACGGCCAACATAGCTGTCTTCAAACCAATTTAGAAGCGGCTGAAGTTCTACTGGCAAATCATTTGCTAAAGCATCAATGTATTCATCTAAATCAGCTATTGGCACAAATGCTAATGCAATGACCATTTTAGCTCTCAATGCAAATTCAGCATCATTGTTGTATTGACTAATAACACCAATCTGAGCTAAATGCTTCCTCATATTTTGTGCTAAATGGAAGAAGCAACCTTTTACATTTACTTCAGGAAAGCAATCTTTCATGGCACTAAAAGCTGCATATTCATAATCACAAATGATAGATCCTGGACTTAAATTTGGCACTAGTGTTTTAATTAGTTCGAACATACGTGTGTATGTAACACGCTGCTTGTTAGGTAACAGAGCATACACTATAGGATGCACTCCTCCGTGTTTTGTTGCCATAACAATATAAACTTGCGAAAATAGCCTCGGTGCTATTGCGAAGGTACCATCAGTGTACCATGTATTGGCATTATGCAAATGCTGCAACCAGCTCCCTCTTCCAAAAATTAAAATTCTGTTTGCTCCCTCTCCATCGTCGCTTAGCAAAAAAGTTTCTTCTGTTCCTGGTTGAGGCACATATAGCTTATATCGATTTGGCAACACCAAATCGTTTAGGTCTGCGGGATCAGCAGGTGCAGCATTAATTTGATTCCGTTTTCTTCTGATTATTTTTCTCAGGGCTGCATTATTTGGAATCGATGCTAAAACAGCTTCAGGCACGTCGACTATACACTGATTTATAACTACACTTGTGCCCTCCATAGTTTCTTCTGCACGACGTTTCATGTTAGTGCAAACAGTTGCTGATTTTATGGCTGCTGCCGAGGAAGGGTGAGAATGATTGTTGATTTCGTTGACCACTTCTCCAGCCCTCGTGTGAATTCTTCCTTTACAGCGACCCACTTCTTCGCACCGCCAAAATTTTAAACTAGCGTCCCTTTTACTAACTTTGTCGAAAACGTACAAATATCCGTTATATGAAAACTTCTCGTTTCCTTTCTTGCTGAGAACTGCTGGTTCCATTATTAAGATCACTGTTAACTAACGTAATGATTACTTTGTGACGAATACACTTAGAGTGATGTGTTAAGGGCTCCTGCCCCATATTTATACCAAATACTGTTAAACAGTTTTTAGAATTTTAAGCGGATTAAAACTTCTCATTACCTCCTTTGTGCTAATGGGCCTGTGTTGATAACCATAACACCATTAAGATAACCCGGATTAAAACTTCTGCTTACCTGCTTTGTCAATGGGTCCCAATCTGGTAATCCCGGCGCTCTGTGGCTGAAATTGGAACGCTGGCGCGTCACCGGCCCCTGATCAGCATGTTCCCAAAATGCATTTATAAGGAATGATTGTATTTTTTATCAATTTTTTTTTAGAATTCAATCTTTGATTCCTTTATGTCTAAGAAAGATTATCCTAATGTTACCAATGATACTATGACCAATAAAACGTCAAAATGAATTTATTCTCAGTTACTCACTTAAATTAAAAATTTCATTGAAAATTACATCTGAAACTTAATTATTCTGTAATTAGTCGCAGAACAGAGGATTATTGGGCGCACTTTTACGCTGCTGTATTTAGGTGAGTTTGAAGGTGTGCAGAATCTAGCGGTTTGTGTACTTATTATCGATTTTTTTTTTTTTATAAATTCATTTAAAATATTTTTAAAGGTATGAGCTTTAGTAAAGTAACAGTAAAAAGATATTTATGTCATAAATTATATCGGAAATCTTGATTTAAAGTTGACGTCTTTTTTCCAAATTTTTTTTTCAAATTTATTTTCTTTAATGGAGTAGGAAAAAAAACTCCACGATTCTCCACTCTAATTTTAAAAGAATATTATTGACGTATCTTTTTTGTACATGGAACAATAAAAATTATCACCAGCCGTCACCAGCCACTCCAGTAATTGCATTTTTAAGGAATGATTGTATTTTTCATCAATTATTTTTTTGAATTCAATCTTTGATTCCTTTATGTCTAAGAAAGATTAACATAATGTTACCTTTATTACTATAACTAATAAAACGTCAAAATGAATTTTATTTTCAATTAGTCACTAAAATTAAAAATTTCATTGAAAATAACATCAGAAAGTTAATTATTCTGTAATTTATGTAATAACATATTTTTTAATTTATGTTATTACATAAATATAAAATATCCTGTACTATCTTTTGGAGTCTTTTCCGTTTGGTTATTTTAATGCGCATGTCATTAAATGTATAATATATTTTTAAGTAGGTACCTGCCAACTATAAAATGTTTATAAATACATTCAATTTGCGTGTGAGCATTTTTAGCAGGAGTTAATATATAATTAGATTACCTATTGTGTGTAATTACACTAATTACCCCCATTAAACCATTCTACCCCCAATTATCATTATTTAACGTTATTCCCCACTGTCTGGAAAATCCTAAGTATTATTGCTATGTACATCGATTAACAATGTTATGTTTATTGTTTGGGATTCTCCTTCAATTTATGAAGTTATTATAGAGAATCTTTCAAAAATTTTGTAATATTTCATATAAACACTTAAAAACAACAATAAACAACCAAATGGTCGAACGCCGAGAGGGATGTCGCGCCAGCCAGCGCTCCAATTTCAGCCACTGTGCGGCGATTGTAACTTGCATGTACAAAATATCTTTTAAATTAAAATAAATGTTAATGCTACTTTTTAAATGATTCGATAATTTTTGTATTTTCTATTTTATTTTCTATGACTGTATGTATGTGTTTAAACAATAAAGTTTAATTGTAATTGTTAATTTAATTTGAATACGGCGTAGAATCGGCTGGCGTAGAAACGGCCGGTGTAGAAACGGCCGGTGTAGAACCGTCCCGGCGTAGAAACGGCGGCGATGAACTGGCGGCGAAGAACCGGCGGCGTAGAAACGTCCCATTCCCCCCCAGAGTTAACACGAGCTGAGAGAGAATTTGTAGGCCCCATGTGCAGATAGTTAATCTAGTTTACCTGTGATTAATTAATAATTGTAAATGTACTCTTGGTTGTACTTTTGAGCTACCGGCAATACAAGAAATGTTTACCCCAGACAGCCTTTTTATTTCCCTGCCGAGGTACGTGCAGAATTGACATATTTTATGTATTCCCCTTGGCCCCATTAGGAACCTACAACCTTGGTGAAGAGAGATTTCACCTGCTCTGCCGAGCATCAGAGCTAGTCTTGGTGCAGAATGTGGTTGCTTCTCTCCGAGGTACACGACAGCACGTTGCCAACCGCACGACTTGATAATGCGAATAATTTGCAATGACGGTAGCTACTGCTGCAATCTCTTCCACGTAATCAAATCGCTCTGATGGTTTTGAAGTTCCGTGAAGTTATTAGCCGGGGCATTTACACATTCATAAACTGCCAATTTTGATATCTTTGTTGCAATAGACCCAAAGTATAGTTAAATTATTTAATTTATATTAGGTTATTTAATTTATATACTTTTTTATTTCCATCGTAACTTTATCTAAACATTTTTTTTCTAATGTTAAAAATGGAGGTACTGCCTTTATTATTTATGTAAAAGCCCTCTGGGCGTAGAATAAAAGAAATAAATAAACAACTAAATAATTTAATGTTCTCCAAAACGAGCTTTAAAAAAATCATTTGTGCTATATTTGGTTTATAATTGTGTAATTTCTACTATATAAGAAATTCTAAAAATTGTAGTACTTTATTAAAATTAAATAGTCGTAAATACATTGGGAATTAATTAATAATTAATTAATAAACGTGTAAATTCTAATTATTCAATTGTAAATGTTCTCTAAAATGGTCTGGAAAGAATCTCCTACTTTTGATCTCATTAAAGAAACCACTCATTCACTCTGAATGCAATTATTAATTTTCTCCAAAATGACCTTGAAAAAAAAAGTCACATCTTTGCGATTCTTTCAAAGACAAAGAAACCATTCCTTTGTTCAGAATTCCATTTTTAATGTTCTCAAAAGTTGTCTTGACAGAAGCAAATTTCTGTGATATCTTGAACGAAACCATTCCTTTGTTAAGAATATTATGAACTAAATATACAATTTGGCTGTCCTAAAACGGGTATCCTTCCCAGTAGGACAGATACAGTATCATTTTTAATGTTTAATTGTAATATAATATATGTGCACATATAAATAAATAATATCTGTATTGGTCTCACCACGTGTAGTCGAAAAAGTGGTAAAGGAACGACAACCGTTTATAATTGATAGACCTTGCGGCTCAACTAGGTCTTCGAAGGCATTTGGCGTTTAGGGCAAGCGTCAGACTCAAGGTATATAGTCCTAGTAACTGTAAACTGAGATCAGAAAGAACTCAGTTGTCCCAAGGCAATTGAAACACAGAATTGCTACTCGTTCGACAAACACACTTTGGAGTAGGGGGCTGATCAATAACGTTTTGATCAAGACACCCCCCAACGGTGAGGGACCGATTTCGAGTACCGCACCCGGATAGTTAATTGGTACCTAGCCAAGTGTATTACTCCTGGATTACCAATATGTCGATTTTTAGTTCAGAAATGACCGGCAGCGCCTCGATTGTGGCCGCCTATAAAAAATATGTTTTCATATTTTCGTTTTGGACACTCATATGTGTGGAATTTAAAATAGTATCTATAAAAATATATAATAATACCGTTTCATTATTTGTTCCTTAGGTTTGCACTGTTAATATCCAAAATAACTGTGAAATTCCTTAATCATTATAATTAAATGTATTATAAGCATTGATCAAAAATATGAACACTTTATTAAATTAATAATGTTAAATTCTCAAAAATACTCTTTCAATTAATAATTCTTTAAAATTTGACCGTTTTTAAACTGGAGTTCTGAGGAGTTATTGGGTCAACAACAGGTCTGGAAGACTTTAGATACTTTGATACGTTTTTAAACTGGAGGTCTGAGGAGATATTGGGTCAACAACAGGTGTGGAAAACTTAAGATGCTTTGGGTCGCAAGAGCTCTAAGGTTCATAATAAGGAACACATTCTTTGTAAGTATTTATGTATGAAAAACTGTACGACGTTGAAAATCTTTTGTCTCAAAGTCATTTGATGAGTGACAATGAACTAATAAATATTCACAGCAGTGGTTTCTCATTTTACAGACATATAGCTGTCACTCCGTAATGGTGCGCTCTATGATATTACAGAAATGTGTATTTATATACACAACTTTCACTCGATATCGCTATAAGAGAAATAGTCGTTGTGAGCGTAGCAGAACTTTAACATTGCATATATGTGTACAACTTTCGCTCCATTAATTAATATCCACAGCGGTATTATTACAGTGACATTTTCAGCTTTCTTTCCATAGTGCTATTAGAGAAGCAGTCAGAGATGTGGGCGGAGTAGAATTTCAACATTGCTAGGATAAATACAGCTTTCGCTCCATGAATTAATATCCACAACGGTGTTATTACAGAGATGTATACGACATCCCTCAATTCCCTCACTCTACATTCTACATTCACTCAGTATCATTATCAGAGAAGCAGTCAGAGATGTGAGTGGAGCGAGCCCACGTGAGACCAGAGGGTCCCAAAAGTCCGAGGGCCCCAGAAGGCTGAAGGGGCCCAGGAGGCCTGAGTTCCCAGTAGATTAGGGGGTGGCAGCAGGCCGAGGGAGGGGAGGGAACGCTGTGCAGATGGGAAGTCCATTATTGAATGGTTGCCGCTTGGAAAAATTAATTATGTATCGCCTGTAAACTCTGTAGGTTGGAGAGAAGAGCAGTAGAATAATCATGATCAGTCATGCATTTCAATGGCCGCCTTTTTATCAAAAGTCTGAGTTTTGTCTGTAGAAAATTATAGTGTGCCTTTTGGATCCGTAATGGGACTTATTTTGTTGGGGGTTTTCTAAGTTTCCAAAGGATTTTGGTCGTCTTTGAGAGTGGAGATGAAGTCGTGCCACTGCTCGTTTCTGTATAATTAGAGTCCGACTTTAACCTGGTGTGCTGTTTTGTCATCGCGCATCTTGAAAGTAGGAGCCGGTTCCACTTGGTTGTATGAACGTTTTGCCTAAGATGTTTTTCTTTTTCTCTTTCGACATGCTTTCAGTTCTACTTGTTCATCATTTTCACTTTCAGAACCTCTTCCATCATCATCCTCGTCAACCTCTTTCATGTAATTTGAATCATCTTCGATATCCTCTACATAATCGTGATCATTTTTGTCAGCTTCATGAACTTCCTTATCTTTCTCTTCTTCTTAAACTATTTCAACGTCTTCATCTTCTGAGTTGCAGCCATGCTGTAAGCGGTCGTCTTTTAGCCTCTTCTGTCTTTTCTCCAGATACGGTGTCACCAGACGTAACTTTGGCTGCTCTGCCTGTATCTGAGGAGACCTTGTCGAGTCGGTAAATAAATAAAATCTCAAAGAAACGTTGGTACCGTAGCATATACCAAGTTTACACATTTTCAGAGTGACTTCACTTTTCGCAAACTTTTGGTATACTTGTAACATGGATTGTTCTCTTGCTGCGTCTCTCATAATGGGTGCTGGAGGGTCAAGTCATCCTGCTGAAAGTCTCTATTCTGCCAGTTTGACTCCATTGCTTAGATACACTTTACACAACAGTTTGTTATCACGTCATATTACAGAGTATTTTGGATTAAATTAACTGTTTTTAAACCTTTTAACAATTATAAATCGGCCTTATCAAACCAAATGTATTACAAAAAAGTTTGACTGCATAACGTGTTGGCGTATTGCTCCTGAAAAACTTATATTATCGCACTATTTATACCCTAATTCTACCCGAGTTCTAAACGAACAGCTTTAGTAGAAAAAAAAACTTAATTATCGATTTCTGCAATATCGGAGTTCATCTACTTGAATCAATTTCGGTAATTTATCGACACACATAAAGCCAGTTGTCAAACTTTACACAACAGGAGTTAAATTCAAAATGAATTCAGACCACAAGATCATGAGTCCTTTTTTCTTCAAACTGCAGTCTTCCAAAACTACAAGCGGGCGACATCTCTGTTTCATTGTAGTTAATGTCATTGTAGTTAATGTCATTGTAATTCAAGTCTTCAATGTACAGAAACTTTATTCAAAAAATATTTTATTTAAACTGAAAAAAAACATATATGTATACTCCACAGCCCAACATAAATACTCAACCAGGTCAGTAAGCAATAACATCCTGGTTACTCCCAGTTTGAACACATCTTTTGGACAGAGAAATAATAAATTCCATGCTATAAAATTATACAATGCTCTACCAGATCAAATCAAAAATATAAAGGAAATGAATATATTTAAAACAAAAGTAAAAATATGGCTGAGAGATCAAAGTGATAATAAAATTACAAACATCATGAAGACGATATAAAGACAATCCATAACCAAATACAAATATTTTAAAAAACTACAGGCCACCTCAGAACAGGAAATCCTAGTGAGGAGGTCTGTGAAAAAAAAAAAAAAATGAATCCATACTTATTATATACATCATACATACTTGTACAAACCTTGTTATTGAAATTAAAAAAAAAAAAAAAAAAAAAAAAAAATGATATGCTGTATTTGATGATTTAGCAGTTATTCGAACCATATTGTAGTGTTGCTAATAATTCAATGAGAGTGCGCCAAACACTATAATTGTGATGTAAATTAATTAATAATTATTATTTTCGAATAAGCAAACATATTACAATGCATAACCAGACGTCTTTGTCGTTGTGATAAATATCCTACCTTGTAGAGTCTACCACCTATAGACAAAATAAATGATTGTATTAAAAGAGGATTTTAAAGAAATATTTTTATTGCTCTGAAATCTGACTTTAAAATAATTTGAATATTATTGTTATGACGGTAATGAAATGGTACTTCGAAAGCAATATAAATAATAAATAATAACAGTATTACAAGTACATTGATGTTTCTACACATTCGTTTGAGCTAAAAATAAAATATTTAAAAATGAATGTACCCCCTGCGCGTAATTTAAAATAAATGTTTGTTAAGTGTTGCTGTGATAACTAATAAAAACAATTATTACATAGTATTTTGGGGTGAATGAAATAAAATGCTAGATAGTTATCCTTTTAACAAAAAAATTAGCTTGGAATCGAAAATTAAACAAAAGATATCATTTTTGTTATTTATTTTTGGGGTGTTATGCCGTGTTGCGCTATCTCCTCCTTTAGCCAATGTTTCGGACAGGGTTACAGTGTCCATCATCAGGGCAGATGTGTAATTGTTAGTTTTTTTTTCATTTACTGGATTCTTATATTTTTTGAAGAGATGAATCATTTAAATTTACTGAATTTAAAGTTAATGTTCTTTATAAATAGAACGGCGTCATTTGCGCCTTGCAATTTTTACCTCATGTGGGTATTTAAAAATGTTACCTGGCTATTATAGACTTAAAGGCCTTGTGTTTCATCGGTAGGGAAAAATTGTTATCTAAAAACCCTACTAAAATTGCATGTTTTGTCCGGACTCAACATCAACCTTCATCATCTGAGTAGCAGCGACCGACGGCCATATAACCATACGTGTCTGTTTGTGTTATGTTGGGAGTGGGAAGGAGGCGGTCATGTCCTTTTAATTTGGAGCTCTTCCGCATTTGCCTTCGGGAATGAGGAAACCATGAAAAACCTCATCCGGGAAGAGTCGGCCGACAGTCAACATGAAACTGGGCGGCCTTCAGTGATTTCAGTATATGAAATTCTGCGTTGTGTGGGGTGTAGGTGTCTGTTTTTATGTAAAATATATACTTTATGGGAATTTTTAGAATAAACATACATAAACATAAATTTTATACAATATTATCTAGATATATAAACATAAGTGACATGGGGGGCGTCTGGTAGTTAGGAATACCTACTGCTCGCACAGTCATCCGCGTCTGAATCTGGTTCATGCCAGATGTGGTTCAGGTCCATCAGAATATGTTTGGGTAGTCTGTGTAAGTATCTGAAAGTAAAGTCACTAGGTGAATTGTATTGACCAATTTCCTTGATAAGTCTATTTTTTACTATGTCTCAGAGATTTGTAAAATCGGTCCGTCAGTCGGTGTGTGTATTCAAAAAATATTGGAATGTCTTCTCTTGCATGCAGTCTTTTCAAATTTGTTCTGATTCTAGTGTTGTATGCTATTTTAATACAGAGATTTTGTAGCGTCTGTGGTTTCAAATGGTCGGAGTGAGAAATACTACTCACAATTTGAGATATATGCTACGGGAATAGCATATTATATCAGTACCGGTCGAATGAGCGAGTAGTAGATCAGGAGCTTGGATCTGGGAAGTAGCGGACTTCTTCTGTTGAAGATGGGCTTCATCGCGCCGACTGCCTTTCTAGCTCTTGCGTGCATCTTGGCTATGTGAGATTTCCAGTTGAGTCTATTGTCAGGCCCAGGTATACGACTTCATCTTTCCATTCTAAGACGGTCCCATTTCGATGTTGACGTCTGGTGTTCTTCTTTTAAGTTTCCTCGTGTACATGATGACTTCGGTCCTCGCCAGATGTCCAGAGTACTGGGGTACTTTGCGTGTACTGAGTGGAATGTCGGTTTGTCCGGTGTCATTATCGTATAGTTATGTGTCTGCATATGCGTGAAGAGCGTTTTCCCGTTCGCGTTGCCTCTGTAGTTATTCCAATAGTTGTGTTTTGCGTTCAGATCTCCTCCTAAAACAACAATTTGGCGCAAATTAAGTAATTTATCCAGGACTTCTCTCACCAGACAGTGAGCTTCATTGCAGTAGGCGGCGATGAAGGTGTGCGCTCTATCCTCTATGATGACTTCGATAATCGTGGCTTCAGTATTCTTCAGCTTCGGAGTAGGGATTCTTGTAGAAGTGATTGATTGTCGAACGAATATAGTGGTACCTCCGCCTCTTCCCTCCAATCGGTCGTCTCGGTGAACTTCAAAGCCGGGCACTCTCAGCGGTGTGTCGTGTTTTAGATGTGCTTCTGAAATAAGAATAATGTCAGTATTAGTGTTATTTGCCAGAGCGAGCAGTTTATCAGTCTTGAATCGGATGCTATTGGCATTCCACAGGACGTTCGCCATCTCGGGATTAGACATTGAGGGTGGACGTGATGAGATTCATCGGGATCCATACCCTTTCCACTTCGTCAGAGCCCGCTGCGGTCGCACGCGTCTCAAACCCTGGAGCAGGGCTATCATCAGTTGTGCGTCTCTTACGCCGGCGTGTGCCTCTCCTGCGGGCTGCTGCGTGCGGGACTGGGTATGGGGCTGCGAGCGGGGCTCCTCTTCGCGCTTCTGGGAGGCCGCGGTTCCGCCGGCTACGTTGGCCCAGCTGCGTCCGTCGGTCCTCGAAGTCTGCTGTGTATGTGGCCTGCTGGCTCCTGGTGCCAGGCGCCGGGGCTGTCGCTGGTGCTGCTGGAGCGAGGCGACGTACGCTACCCTCTTCGGGCAGCCCCTGTAGTTGGCGGGATGGGGGCCTCCGCAGTTACAACAAGCGGCGGGCTCATCCCTTGTGGTTTTGGGGCACTCGACCGAGGCGTGCTCCACCAAGCACTTAACACTCTTCGCGGTGTGGGCGCAGTTTTGGGACCCATGCCCGAAGTTCTGGCAGCGGTAGCACTGTGTCCCGTGCTGTAGGTGGTTGCTGCGGTGCTTCTGCAGGCGTATCCTGCAGTGGCAGAGGTACTTTACGGCTGCCGTCAGTTGGCCCATGTTGATCTCTTTGTTGAACTGGGCCAAGTACATGGGATACTCGGCCGAAGCGGTCGTCATCCTTATGACCTTCACAGGAGGGAAGTCTTGTTCCGAAAGGCTCGCAGCGATGTCCTCTGTGTCGATGTTAGGCAGGCCCTTAATTACTGCCTTCTTCATCTTATTGGCCTCCGCCGTGCATGTATGGAAGCCGCTTGCTCCCGCCCCGTTTGTACTGGATTGTGAAATTAAAGTGCCCGATGTGGCCCTGCACCGCTGAGGTGACCTGCCCATGAGTGAGGGCCCCCAGGGTCTAGGGATGTTCCTATACCATCAAAGTATCGATGCCTACTCATATCACAGTACTCAAATCATTTTTCGATACTTATTCATACAAATACTCATAATGTATCGATACTTACTGATATCGATACTTTTAGAATTTTTTTAATGAAGAAACTAACGAGGAAAATGTTAAAGGACAGTAAGGGCCAAAATTAAAAGTAAAGTAATTAATTAACAATTTTTATTATTTAATTAACAAAAATTATCTTTTATTTAAAAGCGCATTAAGCAAAAAACTCTTTAGCATCAATCATGCCCAAAAACAGTAACTGCTCCAGGTATTTTGGAGACAATCTGTTCCTTGTTTGCGACATTGTTGCTCCGGCTTTGGAAAATAATTGTGATGATCACAACCAGGGGAACACAGTCCTTCCTTGCCGACTGGCCGCTAATACCTGCGGAAGTAGAAGAAAAAGTTTTAGTATTTAAGCGCTTTACGTGTGACGCGCCGCCGTCTTTGATTACTTCATTTAAATTCCCAAAGCGGTTTCCGACAACAACCGCCCGGGGTTCCTGCGGTGACAGGGGCCTCTTGACGGGGTTGGACGGCCTCGTCCAACCTTCCTCCTGGCGGGTCATCTCCATATCCTGGACGGGCTGCTGGGGTATGGGGGGCGGGACGTAGCCCGAAGCTGGGTCTACTGGGGGGCGGCTGGGCCCGGATACGGGGGCGGTCTCGGGCATCTCGGGGGGCGGCAGGGGGATGGATACCGGCTTCGTTCTCGGGTCAGCGGGGTGGTTCTGTGATGTCTGGGGATCTTGACCAGGATGGTCCCAGCCTTTGTCAAGTGTCGGTATTGGCGTTCACCCGGGGGGACGTGTGCTTACTTTGGACTTTGGATTTATTTATTTTTCAGAGTACCTAAACCTAAGTTTACTTGCTCTAACATATTTATAAAAGGATTATCTATTGATGCTTGACGTGGTTTTTAATGTATTTGAGTTTTTCGAAAAGTTTTAATACTGCAGCTGTATGCAGAAATATTCTATACGTAATTAATTAATCTCTACGTAAGACAGATTTTGGTTTTTTATATTTAAAGTGTTCATTCTCGCTGTATTTAGCGAGAGAGTTTATCGTGGGATTAGGGTGACTATACTGACTATCTAGGCCAGCGTAAAACCTAGTAGCCTGTGAAAAAATAAGGTCTTTAACCAACAAGACGTTGGAATCATTGTAGAGAGTAAAGATTCTACTCCAGTTAGGTGCATTTAAAGCGAGTCTAATGCATTTATTTTGAAAGACTTGAAGTTTATTGACATGGGGATTAGCTGCATAACCCCAGATTGGGCAAGCGTATGAGAAACATGATCTGATGGTTGACTTAACAGTAATTTGTTGTCTGTAGATGGACGACTATTTCTACACATCACGGGATAGAGAGATGATAGATAACGATTTGCTGCTTTTATTTTTTCTTCTATATATTTTTTCCAAGTTATTTTATAATCTAGAGTGACACCGAGGTATTTTAATGACGATTCCCATGGAACGTTTTTCCCAAACAGTTTAATGAAAGGGAGCCGTTTGGGCCGTGTTTTGTGGAACACGGTCGCGACACTTTTGGTCGGATTAATAGAGATTCTCCACTGTTTACACCACTTTTCTGTAAGAGTGGCTTGTTTCTGTACGCGGCGTGTAGCAGTGGCCTCGACAGTTGAACTAGAGATGATGTTAGTGTCATCAGCGAATTGGGTTATTATAATATTATGATCTATTAGCTTAGGAATGTCACTCGAATAAATGTTATGTAATGACGGCGAGAGTTGACTGCCTTGCGGGACCCCGGCTGACAGGGGGCGAGTAGTGGAGAAAGTGTTTAAATCTATTTTTACTTTAAATGGGCGATTTCTCAGGAAACTATTTATAAGTTGGATGATTCTAAGTGGGTACCCTAGACAGTACATTTTATATATAAGGCCATTATGCCAGACTTTGTCGAACGCTTTACTAACGTCTAGAGAGAGTATTACTGTTTTTTTCTTTGTGTTAAAGCCCTCCGTGGTGTGTTCCACGACACGGAGGAGTTGATGAGTGGTTGAATGACCTGCTCGAAACCCATGTTGAAAGTCTGGAAAGAATTTACATTTATTTGTGATTTCATTTAATCTTACAAGGATTACTTTTTCCAGGACTTTACCCAAGCAAGGAAGGAGACTTATCAGCCTATGGTTCTCCGTTAATAATGGATCCTTGCCTGGTTTGGCAATTAATATTACATCGGTTTCTTTGAAGTCCTTTGGAAAGCAACGTAGTCTAAGTACTGTGTTGCAGATGGCAGTCAGGGCGCAGATATCCTTTTTCGGTAGGCATTTGAGAATTTTGTTAGATATACCGTCAGGACCGGCCGCTTTCTTCTTCTTTAGACTCTTGATTATTTTTATTATTTCATCTGGAGATGTGGCTTTAATGGGCGGGTCCTGGGGGTCGAGACTTAATATTGCTTCTACTTTAGAATCCACTTTAGCTACGAAGGCTGGGTCATCGTGTTCCGTGTTAGGAGTGAATTGTGCTTCAAGGCTATCTGCAAAGGCTTCTGCCTTGTCTGCTGCAGAAAAAAATTTACCGTTTAGGTCTTGAAGCGGAGCTATTTTTGTAACTGGACATCTAAGGGCTTTGGAGAGTTTCCAGTAGGCGTCCCTGTCATCTTCGAAGGAGGATATGAATACGTTCCAACGCTCATTACGGTAATCATAGAGTGCTTCGCGTACTTCTCTATATAATCTATTTAAATGTTGTTTAACAATAGGATTGTAGGAATTTCACTTCTTCCGGAAGCCTGAAGGAGTGAAATTCCGTATTATTGGCAATTAAGTGCCTAGTTACTGCCTGGCGTTCACGCGGAGTTTTAGTCATTATGTGAAGGCCGTTGCCCATGTTTTTAGCGAAGAAGTCTATGCATTTATCTTCGAGGGTGCAGAAGAGTGCCCTAGTCTCTGACTTCTTATGAAGAACTATTGGCGGGATTCTACTGAATTTAACTGGCGTTACAGTTTGCACCGACATTGCTGCAGCTGGGGAGTTGGACCTTAGCAGTGCAAATCTGTTGCTAGTGGGCACTAGCGGAGATGGGGAACGAGACCGAAGGTTTCCGTTATTTTTTTAAGTACTGGGGAGGCCCTGGGTGAATTTATCGGGGTTTCAGACCCGTTAGAGTTGGCACGGGAGAGTTTGCGCTTAGGAACCGATTGAAACGGTGCCTCCGATTCGTCGGATGAAGATGGCCAGTCTTCCATGATCACCAGGTTCTCTTTAAAAGGGGCACTACCTGGGATCGGTGATACTGAATGCCTTAGGGAGGCTGTGGCGGGAACTATTGGAGTTACATCCTTGGAAGGAGATACTTTAGTTGACGTATTACTATCTTCAAGGTACTCTTTCATTACGAGTTTTGCCAGGTAATCTTTCTCGTCAAAAGAAAGTTCACGGTGTTTACGTGCTTCCAAGAAGTCAACTAAGTTGACTTCGAGGGCACCAGCTACACGCTGAGAGTACAGAGTTGTCATGGTAGACATATTGGTTGAGGTCGTTGTAATATTTGCTAAGTGTTGATTTTGATAAAGAGAAAGCGGTTAAGATACGGGGAAAAGTTAGTATGTTACGCTGCTAATGACTTTTGAATTGGTTGGCGACCGAGCCGGGAGAATTAGTCAAGAGCACTAATGATTTTTTAATTGCTTTAGACCCAGCGGGTACGAAGAATTTTATTATTTATTATAATGACTTTAATTTTGTTGCTATTCAGTAAATATTTGTTTAAGTGACTCATTGGTGAAAACGCGGCTAGGTGCGCAGAGATATTGAAATATTTGTAGTCTATTGATTTTATATGAAAGAAATTTGCGAATGAATTGATAAACGAAACAAAAATCACTGAACTGGTTAATTCACTTACTGAAACGGAGAAGACCTGCGATAAACGGATAATTACGACTAAGAAGATAATCAAAAACTCTGAATAACAAACAAATCCAAATGAAAAGCGCATGTAATGATAAATAAATGACTTACTGATTCTGGACAGACTCTCGATTATGCTGTTGAACTAAGCACCATCAGACACACGGTTTTTTCACTAAAAACACCAGCACAGCAACCACAAATACCGGATGCACAGATAACCACGAACACAAACTACAGGCAGAGACCGTATAACCACGAAACCACGAGTGGAAAAATTCTCCCCGAGACAAAAACACTCGTATATGACAACAGATTTTTTTACGCAAAAAATAGTGTATACAATTTTCACAATCACATATGCAGAGCACAATGCAAAAGAAAGAATTGAATAGAATATTATAACTGTTTAGGCAAACGGGAGCGAGAAATATACTGTATGTAACAGACGTCTTGTCGCTAGCGCGGGCAAAAGCATAATCCGAACGTGTGCTTGTGTTCTTGCTACGTGGGTTTTTCGCCAATTGGCAAAGCCAAGTATACATTTCGTAAAACAACTTTAGTGTCGTAGTGCTGATCAGGTACCCACAGATTTTATCCCGTAGGAAGCGCCAATTCTGGACGGGTTATGGATCCCGTCAAGAATACCTGTGGTTCCCAAATTTGCTCAGGGGGTGGAACTTAAACCACGATATGTGTCGCTCTCCAAGGGATGGTATGCCAGGTACATAACTTAAAAGGCAGAGTTGTGAGAACAAGCATATAATTTAAAAAAAAAACAGTAGCAATCAAGGTTTTAAATATGTCATTTCACTTACCCCCATGAACCGACCTCTTTTATTATGAATACTATCGCTAGCTAACTAATATACTGTCCATCTAGTAGCTGCAAGGCACAGGCAGCATTTTCCCATGCAGGTTCCGGAAAGCCCTCACCGAAGCCGAGATCTGGAGACAGCTCCGCCGCCAAAGGGAAATCAACAAGCGGCCTTTCACCGCGATCAAATTTAGCAAGTCATCCCGCCGCCAAAGGAAAATCATCAGGGGGCCTTTCGCTTAGAAGGATTAGCATGTAGGGAGGCCGCCCTCGGTCCAGACGAGACTCAATGTCGGCGTAAATTTACTTTTCCGCCATAAAGAACGGCAAATAGCATCGCGGGCTAACGGTGCCCCAATCATTCGTCAAAACGGGGCTCTGTCCCAAGTGTGATCGGACGTATTTCTCATGGATTAAATCTTTCCAGGTTCTGCCACGCCTGGCCGCCATACAAGTTTACGTTCCGGAATCTCAACTAATACCACCAAAGGAATGCAAACTCTCGATCACACAATACGTTCACGTAATTACTTTTACCGCCCGGCATTTCTCAAGTAAAAAGGAATTATTTTCCCGTTCAAATACTAAGTTCTCACAAAAACTCCATTGACTGTCGCGTAGTTAGATTCGGGGCCCAACTCTCCCAAATCTACCTACACAAGAAGTGACGTATTGCCGCGGAACCGCTCCAGAGGTCGCCCCAGACCGTCGATAAAGTCAGAGCTGGCACTCTAATAATTAATAACAAGTTCCTACCTAATTACGATTTCGACGGGTAGAGTTGTTAGGATGCAGTACACATAATGAAGATGTTAATAATTATATTTAAAGTAATACGGATTTGTACTGCATCATAACATACTTGTGTGTGCTTATGTACTTAGGAGCGATACCGTGTCGCCAGCTCCACTCCACTACGAGCTGGTATTACAGAATAACCTTCTAAAGTTTACTTATCATGTCTGTGGAATCCTTAATCCAAGATTCAGTTTTTCCAGTTTGCTTGTGCAGTAGTCTCGCGAGGTATTGGAACAGTTTGTACGTGGGTGCGCCAATAGCACTAACAATCGGTCTCCTTGGAATATCCTTTCTATGTACATATTTTTGGAAAACCGTATGAGGCAGGAGTTCTGGTGGCTTTTGCGAAAGCCCAGATCGAACCTCTTTCCTAATACTGGAAGCTTTAACTAGCTCTCTTGTCTTCGAGTCAATTTTATTGGTGAGGTTGTTTTTAATTTTCTTATTAGTGCCGGCATTGCACCGGAGGTCTTCCATCTTCTTGATGTAGTCTACCGTATTAATCACAATAGTGGAATTACCTTTGTCGGCTGGCAGAACTATGATTTCCTCATTGGCGCGCAATTATTTTAGGGCCGCAAATGCTCCTTTTGTGATGTTTGGGCGGGGTATTTCGGCCCTTTTAAAAATATTGCAAGTCTCTTGTCTTATATCCTCTGCTTGGGTCTCTGATATTTTAAGGACTTTCTTCATTTATGTAGTGCTGTATCTGTACCACATACGATAGATTCCACAGATTAGAATAAAAATGTGTTTAATTACTTTTGCAGGAATTGACAAGTTTCACAATCTTTTTAACTGAGACTGTGACTGCTTCGTCATAGAACAGACTGCACACGATTCAACAACTTTTTCCAAGTAATTGTTCAAATACATTCACCAAAAATACGTTCTAGATAACCCTTTCAATTTTACAATTCCCTAGTGTGACCAATGTAACAAATTTAATACTGTTTTTTGTAGAGAACATGGAATAACTATGTATTCTATGTTGCCAGAACAAAAAATCTTTTACAATAAAAAGTTTGTTCCTTTTTATTCAATATTTCCAAATATTGTGCCATCTCAGCCCAGCCTCAAATACCTAGACACCTGCTGTAATTCTGTATCGTAAGCAATCGCTGACGTCACGGCGTGAATTTTTTAATTTTTTATTTTATTTATTTTAGAGAAAGTTGACAGCAAATCTGAGATTACACAATAAAATAATAGTGAGATAGTTAATTATGCCAATTATGAACTTTCCACTTCTGATAGTGAATGAATAATAAAGTATGACATTGTAACATTGTAAGGGTGTTTTCTTAAATTAAATTTTTTTTTTACAAATATGAAAGGGGAGGGGGAGGAGGAACATAGAATTAGGATTAAGAGGCAAAGGATGGGAATATATAGGGATTAAGCTTTCTAGTTTGAGTCATGTTGCTTAGTGAGTTTTCGTTTTATGTCATATCTATAAAGTCTCGTTAAAATGTCAATGTGGTAATAATTTAAGTTAAATGAATGTGTGGATCTATAGATAAATGAGTTCTGTTTGGAGTTGGTCTTGCATAGAGGGAGATTAAAGGTAAGTGACTGTCTGCTGTTGCAATTTGGAACACGGAATGATAGGCGTTAAAGAAGATCAGGACTATCAATTAGGTTATGTGTAATTTTAAATAACATAATCGTATCTGCTATATTTCTTCGGCAAGTTAACGTCTGCATATTGAAGAACTTTGCAGAGTCTTCATTACTAACGTGAGATCGAAAAGAGCGATAGTTAAGGTACCTTAAGAATCTATTTTGAACACTTTCGATTTTGTTTTTGTGTATTGCATAGCCTGGGTTCCACACTTGAGATGCGTATTCAAATGAATGTTTACATGACAGCAATTTACAACGAAACACATGAACTCTGAACCGAAATCATCTTTATATTTTTCAACCGAATCCTCCAAAGGTAACCGTGAAAGAAAATCTGTCTGGTTATTATATGATTTCACATACTCTGTTTTGTATGAAACCCTGCCAAAATGATACCGTGCCTCTGCAAACGGTTTGCCGCTAGAACCGGGATATTCACATTTTACCCTAGAATTCTTAACAATAGCATGTTATCAATGCATAACGCGAACTCCCTCCCGAACAAATATTGAAAAAAATTATTCAGCTCTGACACATTCGCTAATTTGACGGCCGGCGTAGTGCAGCGGTAAGGCGCTTGACTAGCATTCCGAAGGTCGCGGGATCGAATCCCGGCGTGGCAAATAAATTTTATTTGATTAATTTTTGTATTTCACAATTTATTCATTTAAAATAATATATAGTGTATTTGCGGTACGTTCCAGAGTGGAAGATACTCTCAGTATCGCCCTGGTGTAAGACCACCATTCAGAATTGAAACGTTGCCTGAAATGACTTTAGCCGTGTTTAGTGACCACATCTGAATAGCCAGGTACTTCCCCACCTTCCTCTTCCCTATCTCCTTACCCTCCCCACTACCTACAGCCTCACAACATACCATATTGGGGATTCCATAGTCTCACTGGCTCCAGACGGGAGCAGTTAGGACTCTTGTGCGGTATTCATGTAAAAAAAATGCTTCGAGATCCAAAATACTATATTTTCTCTCTGCGCTCGTCAGACTTCGGGACGTGAATTCATTCGGTCTAATTATGCCGTCCTTAAAAACGTGCACAATACACGCCCTTAACCCGGATGTACTTGCGTCCGAAAACAATTTTAAAGCTAAATCCGGAAAATAATCAGTGAGAACCGTTGTGTTGCCCATTATTTTTTATCGTGTTGACTGCAACCTTGCATTCTTTGGAGAATTCCCACTTTACATCTTTTTTCAAAAGATTTTTAACGAGCGTTCTAAGGTTGACGTCATTCTAGGAATTAAATTCCGACAAAAATTAAAAATGCCTAATAATTATTTTTTTAATTTATGCATGTCCGACGGATACGGAGGGTTTTTTTATCGCTTTAAGCTTATTTGGCTGGGGTTGAATTCCCTCCCCCGAGATCACATATCCTAGAAACTCAATAGATTTTAGAAGGAATTCACATTTTTCTGTATTGACACACAATCCGCATTTCTGCAAAAGTTCGCACACTGCTCTAATATTATTCACTAAATCTAATGCGTTGATTCCTGAAATAATAATATCATCTAAACAGAATGCTACATCCTTCAAACTCCGAAGGCAGCTCTTCTCATCTTTCTAGTGATGATCGCCGGCGCTGATTTAAACCCAAACACAAGTTCATTATTTTGAAAAAATCCCAAAAGAGTATTTATTTTTATCTTTTGAAATTCTCGGTGCACGAACGACATAGTGACACTTGAGGGGATGGGAATGTAAATCTATAGTTTTTGTGATGTAAGCCAATTGATGGCATTTTATAATCAATCACAGGATTTGGCAATTTGAAAGGAGAAAGCACTACCTTTGCTGTGGTCATTTGCTGCTTGGTGGTCCAATACTTGTGGTGACTGGACTTGCAGATTAATGTCACTAGGGATTGTTAACACTTAACCGTGATTTAGAGGTTTTTAGTATTTTTTACAATAACTGAGCGAGATTTCCAGATAGAGTTGTGACCGATTTCACGACAATTTTCGACTGACTTAGGCAGGGCGCACACGCCAGACAAGAGTCAAATCAGACACAAATCGATTCGAACCCGATTGGTTATAATACCGGGGCCACGCCCATTTTCGGACTGGATTGGACGGCCGCTCGTAGTAATGAAAATAGGACACGCCTTTCCGCGCCCGCCGTCCAATGAATTTTGTCGGAACCGACTATCGGATGGAAAAATTTGACGTTTGCGCCGGGCCTTAAAATGTAGGTAATTTCAATTTTGTGCAATAATATTGGGTGTGCGTGCCAAGTACGTAGGCAACATCTTCTTCTTACTTTTGTAATAAGTAGTGTCTTTCATGGAAGGACAAGGACAAGGAGCAAAGCTCAAAACTCATCTTTGCGCACTATCATATCCAGAAAAATAACTGCATTTATTCAGTAGTATTTCATTACTCGGTCCATGGGACTTACCTAGTTTTTTTTTTTTACAATATTTTACAATTTATTATGTGTGAACTTTTTTTTGTAATACTTTTCATGACATACTGACAGCACGGGCAGTAATCATAACAACATGTGGTTATAAATGTAAATAAGTATGTTAGTCGTAAATAACTAATTGTAAGACTGTTGCAAGTCGTGACACGATTAGAGCAGTAACAATGCTGCTCTGTTCGTATTATGACTTCCAAGTGCAAACTTCGGCAACTCGTGACACGATTAGAGCAGTAACAATGCTGCTCTGTTCGTATTATGACTTCCAAGTGCAAACTTCGTTCGACTTCCAAGTGCAAACTTCGGCAGTAATCATAACAACATGTGGTTATAAATGTAAATAAGTATGTTAGTCGTAAATAACTAATTGTAAGACTGTTGCAAGTCGTGACACGATTAGAGCAGTATCAATGCTGCTCTGTTCGTATTATGACTTCCAAGTGCAAACTTCGGCAACTCGTGACACGATTAGAGCAGTAACAATGCTGCTCTGTTCGTATTATGACTTCCAAGTGCAAACTTCGGCAACTCGTGACACGATTAGAGCAGTAACAATGCTGCTCTGTTCGTATTATGACTTCCAAGTGCAAACTTCGTTCGACTTCCAAGTGCAAACTTCGGCAGTAATCATAATAACATGTGGTTATAAATGTAAATAAGTATGTTAGTCGTAAATAACTAATTGTAAGACTGTTAAGCAAATGGACAAATAACTCAATATCACGCTAACCGATTTCAATGATTCTTTTTTTATTGGAAAGGATGTACTTCAAGGATAGATTGATGAGAGTTTGGTTAGGTTCTGATTATCGGATCCATGACAAAGTAACGGTACTCTTCAATTCGTAGGAGCAAATTAACGAAACTCAGCCGAATCTCTTAATTTGACCCTAATGTCGTTATGGTCAAAATATGTCTGTCTCATATGAGCAGCACGTTTAGTAGATGTACCCATATTCAGACAAATTAGTGTACTTCAGATTCACTAAAAATCAAAAAATAAACAAAAATTTTAACAAAACAAAAAACTTCTTCAAAAATGCACTTAAAAGTAAAAAAATAATTTCGTATTCTTCTACAACTTCATAATCGACTTTCTTTTTCTACTCATCAATATGTAGGTACGATTGTTATTTTTGGAGTCGGTGTCAGCAAAGGTACCCGGCCCGGCGCGGCGTGTT
The DNA here is from genome assembly GCA_917880885.1 of Limnephilus marmoratus. Taxonomy (NCBI): domain Eukaryota; kingdom Metazoa; phylum Arthropoda; class Insecta; order Trichoptera; family Limnephilidae; genus Limnephilus; species Limnephilus marmoratus. Next base: position 6,390,499 of record OU862926.1, read on the forward strand.
TACTTGACAGCTCCCCTCACGCCGCGGCCGCGCTCTCGCCTCGTCAAGTCGCTTGTGCGACACAAGCACATCTCACCTATAACTATGTATGTAGTTACAAACCTGCCATGACTGATACCGATTCCAAAAATGACAATCGTACCTACATATTGATGATTAGAAAAAGTAAGTCGATTATGAAGTTGTAGAAGAATACGAAATTATTTTTTTACTCTTTAGTGCATTTTTTGAAGTCGTTTTTTTGTTTTGTTAAAATTTTTATAATATGATATTAATAAAAAATGTTATTGGTTTCGAGATATAGGCTTCTTTTAGGAATTTCTTGAAACGCCTTAGATCAGATTTTCGATGTCCACAGTTACAAAAAAAACATGTTTCAAGATTCTACTTTTTATTAAGATACTCCGAATTAGGCCTAGCGCGCACCACGATTGTATTTTTTGCGACACTATTTTAAAATCGAGCTATAAGAAATCGCAAAAATAATACTGCGCGCATCGCGATGAAAAATTGCGATGAATTGTTCATTCTCAACATGGATTTCGTACAAATTTTCGTACAAAAAAACATCACTAATTTAATCAAAATTATCAACAACAAAAAATTGCATTAGCTCCACATAAGAGGCCCTCAGGGAAACAAAATCCCTCGGGGCCTGTGACGTTTTGGGGATCTGTTGGGGGTCTTTTTATGGAAAGGAAGGAGAGGAAGTTATGGGAAGTAAAAAGGTGTAAGGGGTGGGTTTGAATCCTAGGGCAGACAAAAATAATACATTCTGCAAAGGCAATAAAGTATCCTTCAAAAATCATTATCATCCTTCTTTATATCCTAATTACATAGTATAAAATGAAGTCGCTCAAAATGTATGTGCGCGTTAAGAGGAAATACTAGCTGCGCTTTTCTATACAAACGTATTCCCCGTTTATCTCTCTGGATTTTGACCCTAGAGCAAAATTTTTTTTTACATAATATAGATATTGACCACTAGCGTGTCGGTACGTTTTGTTTTTTTTTGATAATTTACTTCTCATAGAAGTTACGACCTTCCAAAAATGAATAAAATTGCCTAATTTAAACGCCGTCAAAAAACGTTCAGTATACAAACTAAACAATGTATTTTGAAAAAAAGCAAAACGTACCGACATAGAATATTTTCTTTTAATACAGTTAGTGAAAAAAAAATTTTAAATCCGTCCAGTTTTGGAGAAGAAAAATGGGGAATACAAAACATCGATTTCGAAGATTTTATTTAGGTATTTTCGGCCCGACGTGCAGGTGTCCCTTTCGCTCATTTCTCCTGAGGGGGGCCGGGGAACGTGGGTTTTGACAAATACATACATATAATGCGAAGTAGTGATGTAAAGAATTTTATCGGTAGACTAGTGTTGTCCTTGCCCGAGTAATCGATATTTTTTATTCGTTTTTTTTCTGTTTAGTGACTCATCGCGGTATACCAATACTGACCGAGCTTTCATACTAAAATTGTGCAAAATTAAATTTTTTTATGTCAAGTACTATAATAAATTTTCAATTTGGGAGGCGTTTTAGGTACCATCGCCCCGGGAACCATTTATTGGATAACCAACACCCCCGCCACTTGGTCACCGCAAGTGGTCCTCTATGTTTGGTGACAGAGCCTGGGTTCCCGGGTTCACGGATGAGGTCTGCATGGGTTTTGGTGGCGGATAATTTTGTCCACTTACTGCGTGGCGGGCCGGATTGGGAGAAACTGGAAGAGGAAGATCTTTTGATCTCTACAGCTGGACTCTCCACCATCATTTCATACTTTTACCTACCTTTTCCCTACCCAAAACTTCCTTTCCTTCCTTATCCTAAAAATACCCTCCACACAGCTTCTCCAATGATGTCCAACAACTTCTCCAACAAAGTCCCTGAGCGATTATTTTTCCTCGGTGCCTCCAATGTGAGGTTTATGTTTTTAAAAAAAATCTGTTTCAAATTTTTAGTTGAGAGTCGCTTACATTGCCTTCAGTGATTAATTGAAATTTTTTGTTTGTAAACACTTTATTGTACAAAATTTTTTACCACTATACAATGAATTTTAAACAATTTATGATTTAGATCTTTCTCTCGCCGGTAAATTTCTTGATATGCGACCGTCAATTGTTTCTGGTAAAAGGCATTGGTGGTAGAAGTTTTTCTAACAGTGGTTCAATTTTTTGCCAGATTGAATCGTCCCTTTCAATTTTTTCATACGGCAAACCTTTAGGACTCCACACGACAAAATAACAGTATTTACGACGAGTAATGTGTAACTGGCCTTGTACTTGGTAGAAGTAATTGTGATTCCGTTTTAATGTTGAAGCATTGTCTTCAATTTTACAGTTATCAATTTTTTTTGTTCAAATCCTTCTTCTGGTGACATATTTACTATACTATATGGACATTTCACTTCAATTATAGAATCCTTGCCAAAAAGGCCATCCGGACTTGCCGCTAAAAAGTTTTTGTTTTCATCGATAAATAGTCCACAGGCGAATACCTCTAATTTTGTTTCTTTTGTAAATTGCTCAATTGCTTGGTTTTCATTTTCTTTCCCATAATTTGTGGCCATATTTCCTTTAAATGGCGAGTACAGTAGCGAGTTTAATACTCTCGCAACTGAAGTTTTTGGCCGTAGCTTACATATTTTTGTCCAAAGTTAGAAGCTGTAAGCCGCTTACGCCTTTCAATTGTCCACAAATTATTATTGCTTTGGCCCACCGTATTCCTTTCGAGTTCATCCTTATTCGATGGAGATAATTCTTTGAAAAATTCCTCTTTATCGTTTCAAATAATTCAGCTGGCATATCTGGATCTAATTCCAATTGACCATAATTTTCATCAGGCCCTGTAACTTTTTTTCTCTTTTCTGTCGTGTTTTCGTAATACCTTAGTTTTATTTTTCGACACCTCTGTATTGTCTCCTTCGAACGTCGTTTTCTTTCAATAAAATGCTTCGTGTAGTTGCCAGGACTGTGGCCTTGGATTTTTTTTGTATTCGTGAATGGGTTGTCATTTCACTATTCCACGAAGTTACTGCTCAAGAAGCTCAACTGCTGAAGTTATCCCATTTTTGTAAAATTTGCTCTTTTTCCGCCTATAAATTTGGCTATAACGTTGTTGAATTGCTCCACAGTGTTATTTGTCACGTTAATAATAAGACTTTCTGCATTTGCTATTAGAGACGACAATAATTGTTGAATATCAGTCCTGTTCCACAATCTTGAAGATCGCTTACTAAATTTGGATCATTAGTATACTTCTCCGACTTGCAATAGTATGACGAACATTTTGTATGATCACCAAAAACATGGTTTGCGGCATTTTTTTGTCCATTTTCAGATTTTTTACTTTATCACATTGTGCCGTGTTTTCTTGCTCTTTTCTGTAATTTACTGCTCAAACTATAGCTTTTCTCATACGTAAAACGTTTGCTTCAACCTTTTTCCTTATGTGAACTGGTACAAAGCCTTTAGCGTTGTTGGTTTTTTTTCTAAGTGCTTTTATTTTATTGCAAAAATTGCGAAGTAAGTGATTTTTGCACTTTTTTTTGTACTATGAAGTTGGGCCTGAAGCCTTGGGTTGAAGTTTCGCTAATATTGTCTTCATGTAATTAAATATTACAATTTAAGGTTTTATAAAGTTGAAAATAAAAATAAAAAGTTTTGAAGTTTAAAAAAATTATATATTTGTTTCCTTTATTTCAAACTGACTGTAATAAATATTTTAAAAAAATGTGTAGGTAAATCTATCTATAGGTAAAAGACCAACATTTTTTATTGAATTTTGAACGAACTAACACATCCTTTTTTGTATTTACTGCTTAAAGAAACTCAAAAATACAGGAGTACAAATCAAACCTCAGCAAGCGATATATCTAACATTTTAAACATTATTATTTACAAACATGTCAACTCACACGTATGATACACACAACACAATAAATCCATTTAGATTTAATTGTCTAATAAAATATGTAAGTGCTTTTATCTTTTTCGTTATCGTAATTTTAATTAGAAAAAAACTTAAGGTGGGCTATTTTTAAACCTTTTTTATCTCTACATATTATAAAGTAAAGTCCCCCGCGCCGTCTTTCTGTCTGTCTGTCTGTCTGTCTGTCTGTCTGTTCGCGATAAACTCGAAAACTACTGAACGGATTTTCATGCGGTTTTCACCAATAGATAGAGTGTTTCGTGAGGAAGGTTTACGTATGTAATTTGTCAAGGATTTGTGTAAATTGGTTGAAACATAACGATAATTGTTAGAAGTGTCGGAAAAATTCCAGCCGCCTGGTAGCTTTCATCGAAAACGCTGCCTAATCCTTTTGGGATATAACAAAACAACGCTTGGTGGGATATTCCTCTTTTATAGATCTACAAAAAAGTCCGCGATGGCATATATCTATCTTTTACTATACGCATTCTATCTTCTTATCTTATTATTCTTATCAATTGCATTTTAGATATAATGTGTATAGTAAGCTATCCGTAAAAGATAGATATATGCCTTCGCGGACTTTTTTGTAGATCTATAAAAGAGGAATATCCCACCATTAATTGTTTTGTTATATCCCAAAAGGATTGTGCAGCGTTTTCGATGAAAGCTACCAGGCGGCTGGACTTATTTCCGACACTTCTAACAATTATCGTTATGTTTCAACCAATTTACACAAATCATTTACAAATTGCATACTTAAACCTTCCTCACGAAATACTCTGTATATTGGTGAAAACCGCAGGAAAATCCGTTCAGTAGTTTTCGAGTTTATCGCGAATAGACAGACAGACGGCGCGGGGGACTTTATAATATGTAGAGATAGAGATAATCGGTCAAAAATACATTTTTGTTGCATATGCATTTTTGAGTTTTTTTTTTAATAAGATAGGTAAGTGCCAAATTATATGAGTAGAAATTTAAGTTTTGTGGTATCATCATCATTATCATTACATAGTATAAAATGAAGTCGCTCAAAATGTATGTGCGCATAAATCTTTTAAACTACGCAACAGATTTTCATGCGGTTTTCACCAATAGATAGAGTGATTTAAGAGGAAGGTTTATGTGTATAATAAATGCTTATTATAGTAGAGAAAAGCCAAGAAATTCAAATATTCAATTTAGGCAAAGGGCAGCGCGCAGCGGGCAGCTGGCGAGCGGATGGTGTGGATTTTATAAAGGTTGGGTAAATGGCGTTGTGTTTCGTTAGCCACAGCAACGTGTGGCCGGGTCTGCTAGTTATTAATAAAATAAAAACAAAATTATATGTTTATTTCGAATTATAAAATTTGAAAGCGTATTTCATCATCTTTCAAAAACAGTTTTTAGTTTTCGGATGCGTTCACAAATATTAAAGTTATTTGGAATTTATTGGAAAGCGGAAATATTTTGACTTTTCGAAAAACAGGCCCGAGGCCTGAGAGGTTAATACTAATTTTCAATAATAACTAATGTATCATAGAGAATAATCATATGTATGTATATAATAATTCGATGTAGTTGGTTTGACTGCATATTTATAAACGCAAATACAGTGAAAACTTTAAAACTACTAACCTACATAGAGTTCTAGTAAAATAATTCGTAATTTGTCGGTAATAAGCGTGAACAGAAGACATTGTTACAATACCTATCGACGATATTTATAAATAACCGACAATAGCAGTCCTCGTGCGTTTAAAAATAATGGGCCCTTTTTCTGTCACACCGCAAGGCCGATTCAAAAACTTCATTAGCGACGAAATAAGTCGAAACATGCTTTATCTAAACAGAATATTGGATATGGCGGTATGAGGCGAAAGACGGTAGGCATGAGACGCAGAGGGGGCGAGAGGGTTGTTATGGGCCGAACGCATAACTGCTCTACAATATGTCCCCAGGCCAGCTCACGGTAGAGACAAAAGTACCCTCTATCTCAGAGGGCAGGTCGCACGAATGCGTCGGGATCTCTCTCTCTCTCTCCTTCTCTCTCCCACAATCGTCTGGGAATACTCACTGGGGAAAGGCTCCTGCCGAGGCAGATTGACAACAGGATGTAATTAATAGACTCATGTATTGTAAATTCAAACACAGTACAAGGGTTATTACAGCACAATTCAATTCAAGAGATGCATGTTACACAAACCTAGCTATCGAGTTTATATCTCATGATCCCCGTCAACGAAACTTTCTGAGTGGTGGCTTTACGCGAGAGTTCAAACAGTCTATCGTTACGGACACATTAAAGAGGGTAAATCAGAGGACAGCTTACATGGTGATTGAAGAATCCTTCGGCTCTCGGGTTCAGCAGGGCTCATCCCGAGTCTAGGACAGGTCCCGAAGTTCACAGGCATGGTAGAACACCAGCGCTAACACTCGTATGTACTTTAATTACATCGCAGATGTTACTGCGTTTAATTTGATCGGGCTAGTTAGCCGCGAACTGTATAGTTCGCGGAGGAGTGTCACGTGCGCCTGAGACGGCTTGTACTACTCGACTGGTGGCGGCGCGGCGGAGCGTGCCGGAATGCCGAGGGGAGAGGAGGTAGGTGACAGGAAACAGCGGGGAGCAACGAGTTGTTGTCCGCAGCGGTTTGTTTAGGGACTCGCGTTGGCGCTCCCTGTTGCTCTAAAAACGTACCATAACACTTCCCCCCGCGCTTGGAAAAAAAGCGACGTGGCAATGGAGCTGTAGGGAAAAAAAATCCTCTTATGCTTCCATCGGGGTTTTGAGAGATTCGTTGCTTGAGAGATTGCCTAGCTAGAACATACAGTTTATGCTATAGTTTAGGTCACAATGTTTGTAGGGAATGGATGGGGGTACATGGAATGTTTGGGAAAGACAGCTTTGGGGAGAGTACATGGTGTAAAACAACATACAAGGTTATGCAATTGAAAATAACAATACACATGGTTATGCAATTGAAAATAACAATACACATGGTTATGCAATTGAAAATAATGACAATACATTTGTACAAGAGAAGAGAAAAGGTGTGATTCTAAAGTTTCATTGGTCTGGGAGCTAAGTTTGCGAAGCGTGGATTTGTTTGGTTTCGGAGAATTTCGAAGAAAAGGACGTGGTTTCACAGATTCTAAAGATTACAATATCACTGTAATCAGACCCATTTGAGATAACACTCAAGAGTACACTTGGGCCTTAGAAAACACTTGGTTTGGTCGAAAACGTTGAAGTTCACGAAGTGGAGACTGTGGTTGCTGTGCCGCGACTATGGTTACAGAGGCCATTGAAGAGAAGAATCCAGTATCTGCAGACATGCCAGTACGAATCCTAAGTGTTATTATGGTAAACACGGATCGTATATAATGGTTATTGAAGCATAGTGTAGCTCAAGATAACTTGTATTGGTACGCATTCAGCGAATACTGGTGGGTCAAGGTAATGATGGTTTACACATGACGATATATGCGTCACTGCATGACAGAGCAAGGGACGGCAAGGTTGGCATTGATAGCAAGAGTAAGAACAAACCTAGGAGCTAGCGTGCTCAGAAGGTAGTTTAGAGTGTCATAATGTATAGTGGGACAACTCGGCTTGCTGTGGCACGACAAGACAACATACATATGAGCGGTATGGTCTGTGTTTTTAGGAACAAATGCGTAGAAAATGGCAGCAGGAGGGACCTTGTAACCACAGCGCGTGCTGTCAGGAAGTGAAGCTCAGCTTGGCTGTTGATGATGACATCCGCCTGGGCTTCTTTTTAAATCCGGGAGAAATTATTATTAGAGCAAAATTCTTGAAGTTTACCTGCCTAGGGACCAATGAAGAAAAGGTTTGGAGAGAAACAAAATGTGTCCAGAAAATGAAATAAACGAAATTTAGCCACCGACTCAGAGAGTGACGAAGAGAGATTCCTAACTAAATTGTGATTACATGAACATTTTCCTTTTTCAGGAAGACTTGGCGTTTGCCGAGTGACAATATGTCTTGGTTAAAAAACAACCGGCCCTCTATGGCCTATGTTAACATAAGATGGTAACATTTTCGTAGAATTTCAAAGAACAAGACAAAGAATCGTGAACTAGTCACGGCAGAGGGAAACCAATTCATGAATAAAGGTTGTCAAAAAGAGACAGACGTTACGCCAAGTGCATATCGTACATATCCAACATTCATGAATGTGTTTCGTAGAATTGAGAAAGAGAAAAAAGGTGAGACATATGCAGAGATTGAGGGGGAAAACCTGTAGATAACCGGACAGTTACCTATTCGAACTCCAAGTGAGGGCGAAATATGGTCAACGACAGATTTTTCACTTCATAACATACGTCTGAGAACATGGGGGAATGGGGGAGGAGGGGAGGAGGGAGACGAGTTACGAAATTTGCTAGAGACTGGGCTAATTTCCAATTCAAACTCTATGTGAAGATGAAACATAATCAACCAGCAGATTTCCTGACTCTTTACATTTATTAAAGGAGGAGAGATTTGAATACACATTATAACAAAGAGGCTAATCTTTCGCGTGTATTGGGCAAAAGATTAGGGGTCATTTTAAAACTTCTACATGATTGTGAGAAAAGACAGACCCTTGCTCCAATTTCACAAACCTGGGGGTTTTCTTATTCGTTCTCCAGACAACGAGTTAGGTGGTTTTGTGCTCAATCGATTAACTCCCACAGCACTATGCCCCATAATTGACAGTGAAGCTGAAAACTAGTCCTTTTGGGATAGTAGATATTCCTGGGCTTCTTTCCTTTTGCAAAGAAGTAAAAAAACAGGAAGTCCACGGGCATCGGCGTTGAATGACAACAAAAGGGTTGTGGACTACATTTCGTAGATCGCACACAAAAGGGTTTGATATTATTTCGTTCGCACGACTCATGGTAAGTGTTTTAACGTCTCCACGTATAGTGTACAAAATATGTAAGTACATACAAGATACAACTCAATTATAGACAGAAGTCAAAGAGTTTATACAAAGCATCTTAAAGAGGATGGCAAAGCCGATATTATGTCGTTCACACGAATCACGGTAAGTGTTTTAACGTCTCCACGTGTAGTGTACGGAATGAACGATTTACAACAAATTTGCCCAGTATTGAAAGACAGTAGCCCAATTACGTTCGAAAATGTGGGTCCCCATTCAATACAGACGGCGGATTAAGCGGTTCTCATGCCAAAAGACACACGACCAAAATAGAATATACAAAACGGTACTCATGACAAATATGTCACACGACCCACTCAATAACGTTTAGCTATGAGCAAAAGTGATTATGACGAACTTCTCGTATTGTGGCAGGTATTTTAAGGATCCCTCCTATAATGTAACAGGGTTACGTTTAAATACAACACGATAAACGTTAACAATGCTTGTTTTAACACAGTATATGAAGATTTGTTAGATTAACTAACTCCGTAGCCCAGGAGCGTACGATAGAATAACAAGGAGGTAAACAATTTAATGTCACTTCATATGTTATAAAGGCGGGGTGATGACAGAGTACATTTCTGTTTACACCATGTGACAAACAAAGACAGACCTATATGGTTTTACATACTGTCTGTTGTAGCAACTTCAGTGGGAACAAACAAAAGGGACCAATAGTGGTTTTACATACCCTTTGTGCAGTTACAACATACCGGGTTATGTGCAATTTAGGTTGCAAACAAGAGTTGAATGCCTAAGTTTACAAAACGATTGTCAAACAAAATATTGATGATTCACGTTAAACTGCGGTTATTTATGTATGGAAAACAGGGCTGTCGTTAGGTTTTATTAACCTTTTCCGTCAGGGCTGAGGCATGTAATACAAGACATACATGTTGAGAAGAGGGACAAATCGAGGACTTCTTATAACAACAAAAGACCGAGTATTTGGTTTTACGTACTTTAGTTGAAGCGGGCCCAAGAAGATTTGTATAAGGGTGGAAAGACCAATTTAAAGGCTTTTCCTTTATTTATATACATATGATTTCAAAATGGACGTGTCACAATCCAATTTGTTAGCAAAGAGCTCGGGTAGGACGCCATCAATTTTTTAACATTTGAGAAAAATTGAAAACTACTGTACACAAGGAATGTGATTATGTGAGTAACCACTTATTTTTTACCATGATGAGTAAAATATGGGGCTTGTTAAGATGGTTTACTTGTCCTGGGTCGTGATTTAACGCTTTGGAGTTTACCAAATCCGACTTTAGAACGACGCTCCAGTACTTACAGAACATAAAAGAAAAAAATTTTTTTTTGAAGAGATTCCTTCCGATATGATGAAAAAAAAAAACAACAAACAAAAATGGTGAAAATTACAATATTGCATTACATAGCAAGGCGTGCCATGGCATGAACGTTGCGTAGTGTGAGGGGTTGAGAGGCAATGATTTGGGTTCATGACTCCCAGACACTGTGACTCGACGGGTGTCTCTGCTCTAAAGTGATCAATTTTAGAACAGGTGAGAAAGAAAAAAAAAAAATAAAAAAACGTGTGAAACAAAAATTACGGTGGTTGCCAATTCACGAACATGAACGGGGTAAACTACACCGTGGAGTGTACATAAATTTACAAAAATGATTTTTTTAACAATATTCGTTTTATCAACGAAAGGGTGGACATGTAATTGACACTTTACACGCCAGACATTGTAAGACTTCAATGTGCTTACAAAAAGGGTTGTGGTGATACACACTGGATCATTTTGAGTTTGCTGAGATAGTGGGGGTAGTTTTACTCGACTCCTCACTTCCAGTCTTTGCGATATCCTTAATATGGTAATTACCAATGTGCCTTCCAGAGAAGTCAGACAAAGAGTACACTAGATCTGATATCTTTCTTAGAACTTTGGCCTTCACGAAACGTGGTGCCAGCTTGGCAGAGAAATACGTGGCTCCTTGGGAAAGTGTGTTGTTCTTTCTCCAAACTATGTCTCCTGTGTTGAAGGTGACATGTTTCCTACGTAGGTTGTATCTGTCCGCACTCTTTTGATGAGCCAGGAGTAAAGCATCAGTGACTTCACTGTAGATGGCCGACAGTTCTTCCAGACGATGGGCATAGTCCGCGGTAGGGTTGCTAGTGGCGGCAATTGACGTAGGAAAGTTTGTGTCCCTATGTAGAGAACCGTGAACAACTTGTTCCATACCGTGTTTTAGGAAGAAAGGTGTGTAACCAGTGGCCAGGTTAACCGTGTTGTTCATAGCAGCCTGAATTTTATCTAGGTTTTTACACCAAGTGCGTTGATCTTTGTCAACTAGAATAGCCAGAGCTGTGTTGATTGTCTGGTTATAACGTTCGACAGTGTTATTTTGTGGGGTATACAAGGTATTATAGTAAATGTCCTTGATTCCGTATTTGGCAAGAAAATTTTTGAATTCTTGAGCAATAAATTGTTTTCCGTTGTCAACTATTACGGTTCTGGGTGTTCCGTAAGGTATAAAAATGTGTTTTTCCAGAAGTTTGATGATGGCGGACGCATTGGCTCTTTTTAAAGGGAAGATCCAACAGAATTTAGTGAAAACATCCACTACACTAAGTATGTGCATGTGTCCGGCATAACTTCGAGGAAAAGGTCCGACGAGGTCCATTGACAATGATTGTAGGGGTCTGTCGGCACGTTTGGGATTACCCATTAGGCCGGCAGGTGCTGCCGTGCTATGTTTATAAGCTTTACAAGTTTCACATTTAGAGATGTAATTGCGAATTTGCTTAAAGAGACCAGGCCAGTAATACTTCAAGGTGATCTTTTTATACGTCTTGAAATTTCCTGGGTGTATGGAGTCGGGAGCACTATGATTGTCAATGATTATTTGTTCTCTACCTTCGAGGGGAACGACAAGTTTCCACGAGTAATCTTCGAGGATGGATAGTGGTGCCTTGCAATTACGGTATAATTGTCCTTCTTTTATGATAAAGTTAGGAAACTTTTGTTGGTTATTTTTACAACCTTCGAAGATTTTCAAGTACCATTCATCTTTTGTAGATGGAGGGGGGGCAATTGTGTCAACATTTAATGAAGCTAGTTCAATTCTTGAAAGGGCGTCGGGAACAATATTGTCCGCGCCTTTACGGTGAACAACATCAAAATTGTATTGAGACAAACGGGAGGACCAGCGAGCGAGCCTACCGGAGGGATTACTTAAAGAGATCAACCATTTCAAACTACTATGGTCTGTGACTACAGTAAATTTGCTACCGTCTATGTAACCGCGGAAATGGTGAACAGAATCCAATACAGCCAATAACTCTTTTTCGGTAATTCCGTAGTTTTTCTCGTGTTTGTTTAGTGTGCGGGAAAAATACGCTACAGGGTGTTCGCCATCTGGGAATTCTTGAGTAAGAACTCCACCGATTCCTACATTGGATGCGTCCGTGTGGAGGGTAAAAGAGAGTGCAAAATCCGGGCAATTCAGAACGGGAGCTTTTTGAAGGGCATCTTTTAAAGTTGTAAACGCTTCTTCAGCTTCGACAGACCATCGGAAATTGCTGACACCTTTACGGATGCCGGTAATTTTATTTAAGGGGCTGCAATAGTGGAAAAGTCTTTGATGAATCTCCTGTAGTAACCTGCGAGTCCAAGGAAACCTTTGACTTCCTTCGCGTTCTTGGGACGGGGAAAATTTGCCATGGCTTCCACCTTAGCGGGGTCTGTTCTTAGGCCTTTTTCGTCGACAATGAATCCCAAATAACGTAGACGGGACTTACAGAATTCAGACTTCTTCAAGTTGATGGTTAAACCAGCGAACTTGAGTTGTTGGAAAACTTTTTCCAGCATTAATAGGTGTTTTTCAAAGGTATCGCTGACGATGATGAGGTCGTCAAGGTAACAAAACAGGCTGTTATCGACTTCAGGACCGAAAAGTTTGTCCATCAGTCTTTGTAACTCGGCGGGGCTATTTTTTAGACCAAAGGGTAATCTTTTAAAATGGAACATTCCCCTACCAGGTACAACGAAAGCAGTTTTTTCGCACGATTCTGCGTCCAAGGGTATTTGCCAAAACGCTTTGCTGAGATCGACAGAAGAGATGAACTTGGCGTTACGCAGCTTGTCTAAGGTTGCGTGAACGTGAGGTAAGGGATACGCATCAGCTTCCGTGCAAGAGTTTAAACGTCTACTGTCGAGACAGAAACGTGCAGAGCCGTCTTTTTTAGAAACCAAAAGAGTTGGGTTGGTCCATGCACTTCTGCTGGGAACCACCACACCCATTTTTAACATTTCGTCAAGTTCATTTTCTAAAAGTTTAAGTTTTTGGGGGGCTAAGTTGTAATAACGTTGCTTTATGGGTGGGCCATTGGTTTTGATATGGTGCTCAACCAAATCTGTCAAACCTAATCCGCATTTTTCGAAGGATATTGATTCGAATTTATTGACCATTTCCTTTAGTTGGAGAGCCTGGTCCGTGCTTAAATTTTCGTGAGGTATTATTGTGCGGATCTCACTAATTTGAGCGGCAGTGGAGGTTTCGCCAAGAGTATTAAATACTTGGGGAGCAACATTGAATGCCTTCCAGAAGTCAACGCCAAGGATGAAATTCTGGGATATAGAGGGCACTATTAGAAAATTGATTGTGACTATTTTATTGTTACAATTAATTGGCAGGGCAAGGGCACCGATGACCGGCTGAGAAACATTATCTGCAGTCGTCAGGTGTGTCGATTGGGGCGAAATTCTAAAATCACTGTTAACAAAAGGCAGGTGAGCATTGTTGCCAAGACAGCTGACAGATGCCCCACTATCGAGTAATCCGGAAAAGGTCACATTGTTAACAGAGAAAGAAGCATAGGGTCTCCCATCTTTAGCTTGTTTGCAACAAACCGAAGAAACATTTAAGGTCTGGTTAAAATACTTAATGTGTGCTAACCAATCAGTCCATTCTTTAGACCTTGGTTCAGAATGGGTGCCTGAGAGGTTATTATTTAGTTTTTTGGCCTCTTCATGTAGAAATTTGGTGGGGGCTTGGAGAGATCCACCTGAGGTCTGACATCGCTTGGGTTTTGTAACCTTTCCATGTCGTGTCTTGATTTCTTGAAAATATTGCGCAGTTCGTCGCGTGGAGGAGAGCGGTCCCTAGAGTGATGTCTCTTGGAAGTTCGGGGTTCCTTGGATTCCAGAAACTTCGCTTGCTTGAAACAAGTAGTGGCCAGATGGCCTACTTTTTTGCAAAAAGAGCACACTTTTTTGTTGTCGAATTCTGGTTTTAAACCAGACGAACGGCTTGGCACAACTACATTATTAGACACATTCTTTATGTTCTTCCTATCCTGGTATGATTCCAGAAGGAGACAGACTTCGTTAAGCTGGGCCAGGGATGCAATTTTCTGCGAGGTGATGATGTTCTCGTATTTGCTTAAAAGGCCATCAGTTATGACTGGTAATAGTTCAGCTTCCGAAACGGGATGTGAAAGCTTGATGTTAATGGATTCAGCCCTTTCTATGAATGTTGCTACAGGTTCATTTACCAGTTGTTTAATAGATAGTAAAGATAATTTGATCCTGTGCTGGGCTTCTGTTTTTCCGAAGCTCGAGATTAGGGCAGATCTGAGTTTATTCCAATCTTTGCATTTAGTTTTTTGGATGCGGTGCCAGGGTATCAATTCTGGGGAGATGAGTTCTATGAAGTTTTTTCGTAGAATCTCGAATGGGGTATTTTTGATTGTAGCCGTTTCTTCGATACGGTCGATGAAATCCAGTACATCGGAGACGCCATTATATTTGACTTTCCAAGAGGATAAATCGTAAGTTTTATCTTGTGTCAAGGTGGGTGCGATGTCCTGTTTTATCATTACTTGCGGCATAGGTTCTTTGTTAGGAACAAGATTATCCAAAACTTGCATAGCCAAGCGTGAATTATTTTCGCTTGATGGGGCGAGGTTTATTTTCTTAATATACTTTTTGTTAAATAAAAGTGCATAAGCCTTTAATGTAGATTTAGATTTGCTAGATGGCGAGAGTCCTCTATCCTTTAAAGCAGTTTGTAAGTGAGTTTTGGATAAACTGAGCACGTTGGGAATGATACCCAAATTGGATGATGCCATAGCTTGATTGTTTTCCATTGTGAGTTTCCCGGGAGGTGAAAAAATTTTGCCAGGGATTTCCTTTAGCAAACGCAAAATTAATTTTGTGAGGCACTTTTCACTTGGTAACCACTGGTTGACACTTCTAACATAGTTATAGAAAACTGTATTCCATACTACAATTTGGTATACATGACACCAGAATTCATGGTCAAGGTGGAAAAAAAATTGGCGTGGACTGACCTTAGGGGAAACACTTTTTTATTTTTCACAAAGCACTTTTGGAAATTTGGTGAAATTCACAAGTATTAAACTGATTTTTCAAAAAATTGGCCAGGACTGGCCTTTAGAAAACGGCTTTTTAAATTTTCACAAAGCACTTTGCACTGAGAGGGGCACTAAAATTCACAAAAGGCACTCTTCTGGCAAATAGGAACAAACTTCCGGATGAAAATAATTGAATATGGGATTTGATACGTCAACCACATTGAAATTGTTTTATTTATTCATGGAACCAATCATTGATTTTATTATATTATTTCACTTTCCTTTATGTAGGGAAAAAAAACACAATTCACTTTACACTTATGCTGAAAAAAAAACGGTACCTATAATGTAGAATAGGGAAAAAGTCATTATTTTGTCCATTTAGTGTAATATAAATTGTACTAATTTAATAGACACAAGTGGGCCAATTGGTATATTGTGCAAAACAACAAAAAACGTCAGTCCGAAATTTTTGATTAAAGGAATTCGCACAATAAACTGGGATTCCAGCATCAAGTTTGTAATAATCATTTCCGTTGCTAGCCGGTTTAGTTATAAAAGGGCGTTCTGATTAAAAAAGTGCTGCATAGCAACAGATAATCATTTGTTCCGACGGGTTTTTTCGTTGGAATTTGGCGCGGGAACAGTTGCGCGCGCAGTCCGGAGACTAGGTATTTGCTGCGTTAATATTTGCCGTTTGCATAGGCGCGAAAGCTGTTGCGGACCGGTGTTTGTGGCGCGTGCGCAGTCAGATTCGCGGTTTAAATTTTGGGCGACCTTCTACTTGCTTCTAAAATGGCTGCCTTTAAAATGCGGCGTGATTCTACCCATATGTTTCTGTGGTTTTTTCACAGAAATTCCTGTACACTGGATGTAGAATAACAAGTTATAATTAATGTTCACAAAACAATTCCTGTGCAGGGAGAATTTCGACCAGTTGCATCCAGCAAAACGATCGGGACAGAGGGAGAAAAGAAAGAGAAAAAAAAATTCCGAGGCCCCACGCTGTGGCGACAGTTGTTATGGGCCGAACGCATAACTGCTCTACAATATGTCCCCAGGCCAGCTCACGGTAGAGACAAAAGTACCCTCTATCTCAGAGGGCAGGTCGCACGAATGCGTCGGGATCTCTCTCTCTCTCTCCTTCTCTCTCCCACAATCGTCTGGGAATACTCACTGGGGAAAGGCTCCTGCCGAGGCAGATTGACAACAGGATGTAATTAATAGACTCATGTATTGTAAATTCAAACACAGTACAAGGGTTATTACAGCACAATTCAATTCAAGAGATGCATGTTACACAAACCTAGCTATCGAGTTTATATCTCATGATCCCCGTCAACGAAACTTTCTGAGTGGTGGCTTTACGCGAGAGTTCAAACAGTCTATCGTTACGGACACATTAAAGAGGGTAAATCAGAGGACAGCTTACATGGTGATTGAAGAATCCTTCGGCTCTCGGGTTCAGCAGGGCTCATCCCGAGTCTAGGACAGGTCCCGAAGTTCACAGGCATGGTAGAACACCAGCGCTAACACTCGTATGTACTTTAATTACATCGCAGATGTTACTGCGTTTAATTTGATCGGGCTAGTTAGCCGCGAACTGTATAGTTCGCGGAGGAGTGTCACGTGCGCCTGAGACGGCTTGTACTACTCGACTGGTGGCGGCGCGGCGGAGCGTGCCGGAATGCCGAGGGGAGAGGAGGTAGGTGACAGGAAACAGCGGGGAGCAACGAGTTGTTGTCCGCAGCGGTTTGTTTAGGGACTCGCGTTGGCGCTCCCTGTTGCTCTAAAAACGTACCATAACAGGGTGTACAAGCCAAACACTCACGTGGTCTCACCAACACATCGATAGCTAGTTCTTTTTTGAGCGCGGTGCGATAGCGAGAATTTTTTAAAATACCTACCGTCGAGATTTCTCACCGGTGCTATTACCTCTTAAGGGAGATATCTACGAAATCAGTAGAAATTCGAGTAGCGGCGGCTTACAGGAAAATATTTAAATAGGACAAATGTATAGTTGTATACTTACCATTTTAGAACATACTTAAACAGCAAATAGAACCATATGCAACCAGCTAAGAATTGCGAAGGGTTCTAATTACATTTTCCTGATGCAATTCCAAGCTGGGGCTATGTCCTATTTAAATATTTTTCATTAACATATGATAAACTAAAATACTTTAACAAAAATTATTAGATAGATTATGAAAATTCATCGTTGCAAATTTTGAAAATAAATCCTATGTATATTATAAATACTAGTGTTTCATTCAACAATTGCTGCTTATTACATTTTTCCACTTGCAAACAACCAACTTTATTTTATTTTGGGAAAGGCATTGTAAGTGCTAAATCTCCCACTAGGTGGCGTCAAGACAAATTATGTCTATATTTTTTGGTGAAATACTTTAACTCGTCAAATATTAATTATTATTTTTTTAATCGATAAACTAATGTTTAAGACAAGATTTTTATGCATAGAAAAAAGGGTAATATTTATTATAAGCAATAATTATTAGCCTGAAACACTCATCTACATCGAAAAAATCTCCCTAGAAAAGGTACATGCCACCGACGGGACTCGAACCCGCGTCCTTCTGATATCCGGTCAATTGCTGTTAACCACTGAGCTACGTGGGCTTATCTCCTACCCGCCAAATAATGTAATACATACTAGTGTTTCCGATGCATAAAAATCTTGTCTTAAACATTAGGGAACGTACCCATACTACGTGACACGTTTAGGGGGGGGTCTTCAAAATGTCACGCTTGGTACAAATGAGCGGCTGGTTGCTTAGGTTTATGGTCACCGGGGGGGGGGGGGGGGTTAAAAATTGCAAAAAGTTTGTCACGTAGTTTATTTGTTTATTTATTTATTTATTTATTTGTTTATTACGACATACACAGTACATTATAATACAGATTATTAAATTAAATTAAATTATTACATGGTTATGTACCTATTACGTAAGTCCGTAGAATGTCATTTGGTAATTACGCCTGAGATATGAAGCGGTCTTAAAACTTAATTATTGAATAAATGAGTAATAATAATAAAAAGGAGGAAAAAAAGGGGGGGGGGATAAGGAGACATTTTAATAAATCAAGAATTATATGCTCACTAATTGTAATTGACTGATTTATGTTTAATGAAAAGTTAAGTGTAAGTAATTTTAAAACAATTATATCACGCCAAGAAATTTAATAAATTAGTTTATGTTTGCAAGGAATCATGAAAAATGTCTAAGTGTAGTAATTTTTCATAGTGGGTATAAGTTATGATTGCGCGAGTAATTGGTGAGTTACTCGCTGCATTAGTGTTATTGGATTCTATATGAAAAAGAGAAGTGTGCCTGGTACGCCTCATCGGGACATTTAAACCAATAGTGGATGGCAATTCAGGATTATCTATTTTATTATTTAGCAGGTTATACAGAAACAAAAAGTTTCGGTAGGTTCGCTTAGCTGTTTATCAATTAAAAAAATAATTTAAAGTTTGATTCACTTTCGTGTTCCCACCATTGGGTCAAGGTTCCCTAGTATGTATTATTGTGACAATTATACTCTGGTCTCAGGTTACAGTTCTGTTAATTCGATTTTATAATAAGAATTGCAAAAAGACTTTTGCAATGTCAGTTAAGTCAGTTTCAGTGCCGGTAACCCGGGCGTTTACTTTATTTTCATTATGTACATAGATTTCTTTTACCCACCTCACTAGACAAAGTCTATGTGCAATACATATTTTTTTTTAATTCTTCAGTAGTCCAGAGCAAAATTGAGTTTAACACAGCTATTATGTTACTGCGTTGAAAGGTTTACTTGAAAAAATGCAGCACATATTTGCGAGAAATATAATTATTAAACTTTATACTCCGATTGAAAATATGAACTAAAACTGTCATGAAAAATCTGAAACTAAGAAAGCTATCCAACAGATAACTGATATATGACGTCATTTTTATTTTTAAAACCACTAATTCCCTTTTTGATACATCACAGCTCCCTTGTGTTTTATTCTTATGTAACAAAACCAAAAATAATAAACTACAGGTTACACAAAATAGGGGGAGGAGGATGATTTTAAAATGCAACATTTTTAAAAGAGTTAAAATTATGTTTCAAAATTTAAATACGTTGACAACCAAACAACACATAATATGTAACACGTTACAATGATGTACAAGCTTAAAAATAATATGCTCCCAAAGTATCTGCACAGTACGATTATGAAAATGTTCACATTAATCCTACGAGATGACGCAGAGATTTTAGGCTTCCCAAAACTTAACTTTCGTTCACACAAAGCAGCGCGTTTTATAAAGAGCAAAAACTTTATAATAATATACCAAATGCTTTAAAGGAAGCCTCAAGCCTTAGCACTTTTCGTATGACGTGTGCTTTAAATGTAAAAAATAACTTTTGATTGTTGAACACACTCACCAATATTATGTTAGTCACCTAGTTAGCTAATATGAATAATGTATTCTAGTCTGGTTATCTTCTTTTTAAATGTTACTGTATTTCGTAAAATGCAGTTTTTATATTTTTCTACTGGATGTATAAAAAATTAACGTACTTCTAAATAAAAATTCAAAAACAAACAAAGCCTCCGCTTTACTACCATTGATTTCATTTCATGAACTTAAAAAATCTTTCAATGAAACAATAATTTCAATACAATTACACAGATTATGTAACCAATTTGAAGGAGTACCAAATATTTTTAAGAGCACCAAAAGAACTTACAAAAAACGCATTAGACATAGTTTTTAAAGCAGTTATTAGTTCAAATTTTGTTTCCAATAGCCTGATTGAATATTTAAGTTAATTTAAATCATATTGGTATGTTTACATTATTACTACATTATTGTTTTGTAATACATTTGTGTGTATAAAAATGTTTTAATGCGTGCTTAAGTATAATAAATAAATTAGTAGATAATATACCAATAGTAACTCTTTTGCTAATGTTGCTGATGTTTTTAATGTGCCTCTACTGAAGAATAAAACTGTACTAATTAAACGCTTTAGCAGTGCATGTTTTAATAAATATGGTCTCTGTGTAACAAGTTTTTGTTTTTCTTCTTAATTACTCTCACTTTGTACTAATGTAGGTCTACATTTTGTATTCGTTTTCTTTCTTCTTTCTATATTGTACTATGATTGTCTAAAACTACCATGTGTGCAAATGGCACTTGAGCCATTAATTCTAAATAAATAAATGTTTCCTCTCTGTAAATCCGTTTTTTAAAGTGTTTGTACTGTAATTTTAATGGCTTTTAAATAAATGAATAAATTTTATGTAATTTCAATTACTTTGTGTTTTATTTTTAAAAGCATGACATGTGTGTGTTTTCGTCTATACGTGGTGTCTGGAAACTAGTGGTACACGCGGGAAACTGGTCAATCTATAGAACATTTGTAGTAGATTTTGTATCAGAAGTAACTATTTTTTTTTATTTGAGCTTTCGTTTTCGAGTCAATCGAGTCCTAAGTTCTAAGATTTATTTTATTTATTTACTAGCTGGTAGGTACCCGGCATGCGTTGCTATGCCATTTAATAAAGAAATTGTTTTTCAAAAATGTTCCTGCATGTCCTTTCCCATTCGTCCCGTTCCCCTTCCCCTCTCGCGTTCCCACTCCGCTCCACCACCTTTCCTCTCCCCATATCACTCTCCCCCTTCCCCTCCTTCCCGAGTTTCCCTCCCCCCTCCTTGTTTCCTCCCCCCGAACCCCCTACCCGAGTTCCCCTCCCCCTCCCACATTCCATACATTCGTTCCCGGCACATTCAGTTTTCAAACAGCTCGCGTGCCACCTATTGTAATTTTTAATACAAATTTCATAATGCCAGAACTCACCAGCAGTTTTATACAAACCTTGTCCTGACAATAACGAACACAACAAAAAAAGAATTATCTAATTTGGTGCAGTCGTTCGGAAGTTATGCGCGTACATACATTTTGGCGATTCATTTTTATTTATATATATAAGATATAAGATATATAAGATATAAGATAGAAGATAGAAGATAGATAGAAGATAGATAGATAGATTATATATCGATTCAAAAGAAAGTACAAATTGTATATTAGGAAGCTTTGCCTGTCCAACTAGAAAAGTTTCCCGTTCCAGGACAGACAAATTGACAGGTTTAGTTCATATTATTCCAAGAAATGTACATAATTACATAACAAAAAAAAAATAGAAAAAGTAATCTGGTAGCATATATTATATTCGGATTTACCGAATTAACCTGGTAACATATAATATATTCGAATATACAGTGTATGAGATAAGCAGGTAAGTTAGTAGTATTGAAAAGTGTAAACCAAGTACCTGATAAATAACAATAAGACTTACAACATAAAGAGATGAAGTTATGTTAGGTTATGTGTTTAGAAGTGTGAACATGTAATACATAGTATACTTATAAGAGAAACTTCATTAAAATTTACGAAATTAGATATAATTTATGTATGTAATAATGTATATGTTTTTTAAAAAAATATTTATTCGTTGTAACTACAATGTGTAATAAATTATCTGCAAATATGATTATTTTCACTGATTTAAAATATGTTATCAGTATACGACAATACGAATATACACCGCGCTCACGTCTTGAACTTCTTCTCCTAAAATATGAAAACAATAACTATAAATATAGATAGAAATATAATAGAAACTATGAATATAAATAAATAGTACCTGATGTAATGTAATTTTTGTTAAGTCGTTTGCTATGGGGCAAAATTCTGAAATTATAAAATGTTTTAACACATGGCCCAACTTATTAAATATCCACCTAAAGGATGGGTGCCAAAAAGAAATGCTGGCCCCGATTTTTTTTTGGCATCTTTATGTGATGAAGGTTTACCAGTTCCCCGTTTGTACCATAAGTTTCCGGACACCGTTTGTGAGAAGTAAGTTATTAGAATTTCAACCATTATTTATTAGAATATTATTATTATTTCAATGGTGAGTACCTACCTACATTGTATATAATATATATCAGGTTTTAATGTATGGCAGTGTCACGACCAATGTCGTGACACGAGAGAGATGTGGACTGTAAATCTGAATTTTGTGAAAGCAAGACAATTGACTGCGTTTTTAACTCAATCACAGGAAATGGCAAATGACTGGATAAGTCCCTACCTTTTGATGGGTTCATCCGCTGTTTCTGGACCGATATTGGTGATAGATGCACCTCACTTCAATAACTGCACAACTTGGTCACAATTACCGACACTTGGGGTTATATTAGTAATTTTGCGATTAATAGCAAGATTTCTATGGCGAGATGTGTATGATGCCACTGCGATTTTTCAACTCTTACAAATAGGTAATTTTAAATTTTGGTGCCAATATTGTAGATGGGTTCCACGTAGGTATGAAAACATCTTCTTCTTTTCCTTGACTTGCAAGGAAAGGAGGCAGACAAAGGAATAAATGAACAATGAACTAGAGAACATGGGTTTAGTTTTTTAAACTTTTTCAGAACTAAAAAGGCAGTGAGGCATGGAACTGGCAGAGAAAGCATGAAAGTTGACTGAATGTTGTAGAAATGGGATCCATGAGGTGTACGTATGTTAAATCTGTATTAGATCATGTTAAATGTGGAAAGATCCAGAAAGAATGCAAGACTGTAGAAATCTTGATGAACAAGATTAAGAAAGGGACGCCTAGATGGTTTAGACATGTTAGGCGGATGAACGAATGAAGGAGTAGGCTCCAGGAGAAAAATGCGGAAGAAGTCGGGGACGCCCGATGGATGGCACAACCAAGAGATTCAATAAGTATTAATATAATATACTAGCGAGTTCCCGGCATACGTTGCATTGCCATATGAACAAATAAATTGTATCTCCCTGCGTTTTCTTTCCCATTCGCCCCCGTTACCCTTCCGTCTCCCCTTCCTCTCACGCATTCCCCCTCTACGTTCTCCCCTTCCCTTTTCCGCACCCCCCCACTCTCTTCGCCCCTCTTCGTTTTCACCCTTCCTCAGATATTTATTATCCCCAAATTATTGCAAAATTTTACACAAATTTCATAACGGCATAGCTCACCAGTATAATTTGCGTGCGTGCGCACAACAATAGAATAGATAGCTAAAGAAATAATTTATTAACGCCAGAGCTCACTTTTACATAGAGAAACCATCGCTGGCGCCATTTCTATTTTTCGACAGTTGAAAGGTCAAAGAGTTGAAAGGTCACCATTAAATGTTGATTCTGTCCGTTTCAGCTTTTGAATGAAGTGTAAACAGCAGAATAGTAGAACTATCATATTAACTAAAAAGGTCACCATTACAATGTGATATTATAGAATCGGCGATTAACGCCAACCTTTCAAATGAAAAATAAACAAAATGGCGCTGGATGGCCAATTGACCACAATATTACATTTAAATTTCTGTGAAACAACTCGCCCTAAGAATAAGCTTAAAAAAAGTGTGTTTCTTATTTTTCAGAAACATTTTAGGTATCTGAAAAGCATGTACAGGTAAAGCATTTTTTAGATATTCTCGTATACATATGTAGTGTTGTACTGTATCGTAGAACTACTGTGGGGTGAGAGAGGACTGAAGGCAGGAGTTCAAAACTAAATCTCATCGGTTTGAAGTTCAGTTCTGAATACAGTCGGTGGAAACAAATAAATATACTATTCATTCGACGGCCTCTGTGGTCGAAGGGTGAGGCTTTTTACTTGCAATGCAAAGATCGCGGGATCGAATCCCGGCGTGGGCAAATAAATTTCATTTGATTAATCTGTGTTATTTGACAATTAATTTTGACTGGACACCCAGGTGGAAAGAGAAAAGTGGGAAGAGCCAGACTGAGGTGGGAAGACGAAGTAAGAGGAGATGCAGCACAGCTTCTCCAGGTACCAAATTGGAAGTCAGCCGCTGAGGACAGGAGGAGTTGGAGGCGACTGTTGCAGGAGGCCAAAGCTCGATATGGGCTGTAGCGCCATTGAAGAAGAAGATTTCACAATTAACTAATTAAAAATAACATGAAGCATGTTTGCGGCACGTTCCAGAGAGCAAAATACTCTCAGTATCACCCTGGTTTAAGAACTTGTAATAATATTTTTTCGTGAAACATTCACCAAAGTAACATTAAATTTAACGAGACACAAGTGTACACCAAATGTTATAAAATTCACAAAGGTTAGTTGCGTGCGTACGTATGACCTCTAATATTAACAGTGTTCTAAATCCAACAAAACTAAATTTAATGTAATTCTAAATTAATAATATGGAGAAACCAATTATACATACGGTACATAAAGTAGAATAATATTTAGACTTAATACTAGACTACCGAATCCGACCAAAAGTATTTAGGCAAATAACGTTACAGAAAATTATTGAAGCGCTGAGTAAGTAAAGAATGATGTAAAAGATATCGTTGAAGGAATTCAACTACAAAACAAAGAAGTGGAACTGTCATCTCATACGATTGAAAAAGAATTGAAGCATTGAGGACAAAATTTTTAAATAAGAAGAGAATTCTAGCGGAGACCGAAAGCTGTACTTATTGTTGACGTCCAGCCTTGGATTGGATATACGCCTACTTTTTTTCTAGTTTTAAAAACCACCAAAGAAAACCAAAGACCCACTGATTTGAAAATATCAATCGGGCTATGCAAGAAGGATTATGCACACCGATGCAAGAAGTGGCAAACCAATTTGAAAACCTAAGTCTAACCCTGAATTCAAAGTAACTAACGACTTGCCATTGATTGGACTAATTGTCCGTAAATAAATAAATAAATTGATAGACCTTATTATGAACTCTCCAGTCGGACTCTCTCGACCTGACCCAAACGGAGTTATCAAGCTATCTCTAAAAGGTATGTTAGTCCTTCCTATATTTATTTCAAACAAAATACAACGTTTGGTGACTTAGCAGGGGTGCAGTTGTTGAGAGCACACTTGCGGAGGTTTCTATTTACTGGTGAGCTTATGAAATTTGTATAAAAAATTACTATTAATTAATAGGTAGCACGAGAGCTGTTTGAAAACTGAATGTATTAAATGGGGGAGGGGAACTCGGGAGGGGGAAGGGGAACTCGGAAGGAGCGAGGGGAACCTAGGAGGGGGGAAGATAGCTCGGAAGATAGCTCGGAGGGGAAGTCGGGAAAAAGGAGGGGAACTCGGGAGGGGGGTTCGCGGGACGGGGGAAGCGGGCGAGGGGAGTGGGGAGAGGGAAGACGGAGATGGGAGAGTGGAAAGGCGAGAGGGGAATGGGACGCGAGAGAGGAAGGGGAGGCGGAAGGGGAACGTAACAAATGGGAGAGGAAACGCAGGGAGAAACAATTGTATTAAAAAAACATAACAATGAACAACATGTTTTGAATTTTTTTTTTATTATTTATTCCAGTTCGAATTAAATGTTTATAGCTAAGACAGGACTTTTACAAGCTACTAGCTGTCGGGTCAGCTAGTAGCTTATAAAAGCGTTTAAAAAAATGAACACGTGAATTGAGCAAAATGTGTTTATTTTTCAAATGTACAGGCACTGTTAGTTTTATTTTGCATTGCGATTAATTTCAGAGCTTATTCGGAGTGTCTTAATAAAAAGTAGAATCTTGAAACATGTTTTTTTGTAACTGTGGCCATCGAAAATCTGATCTAAGGCGTTTCAAGAAATTCCTAAAAGAAGCCTATATCTCGAAAACCAACAACATTTTTTATTAATATCATATTATAAAAATTTTAACAAAACACTAAAACGACTTCAAAAAATGCACTAAAAGGTAAAAAAATAATTTCGTATTCTTCTACAACTTCATAATCAACTTACTTTTTCTAATCATTAATATGTAGGTACGATTGTTACTTTTGGAGTCGGTGTCAGTCAAGGTAGGTTTGTAACTACATACATAGTTATAGGTGAGATGTGCTTGTGTCGCACAAGCGACATGACGAGGCGAGAGGCGAGAGCGGGGCCGCGGTGGGAGGGGAGCTGTCAAGTGAACACGCCGGGCCGGATACCTTTGCTGACAAAACTAACAACTAACTTTGCTAACAAAATTATACTTTTTATAACACCATTGGCCAGATACCTTTGCTGACACCGACTCCAAAAATAACAATCGTATCTACATATTGATGATTAGAAAAAGTAAGTTGGTTATGAAGTTTTAGAAGAATACGAATTTTTTTTTTTACTTCTTAGTGCATTTTTTGAAGTCGTTTTTTTGTTTTGTTAAAATTTTTGTTTATTTTTTTGTTCATTTTTAGTGAATCTGAAGTACACTAACTAATTTGTCTGAATATGGGTAAACCTACTAAACGTGATGCTCATATGAGACAGACATAATTTGACCATAGCGACGTTAGGGTCAAATTAAGAGATTCGGCTGAGTTTCGTTAATTTGTCATGGATCCGATAATCAGAACCTAACCAAACTCTCATCAAATTACCCTTGAAGTACATCCTTTCCAATAAAAAAAGAATCATCGAAATCGGTTGGCGTGATATTGAGTTATTCGTCCATTTGTTGCGCACATACTTAATGCAAATTTAAGACTTATATGGTTTTCTCATTATCGGAACTGGACCAAATTGAAATGGGACCACTCGGGAAGCATCAGCTTTCAAATAAAAAAAAAATCTTCAATATTGGTTCAGCCAGTCAAAAGTTCTGAGGTAACAAACATAAAAAAAAAATAAAAAAAATACAGTCGAATTGAGAACCTCCTCCTTTTTGAAGTCGTTTAAAAAGAGCCAATATCTGAAAACCAACAACATTTTTTATTAATATCGTATTATAAATATTCTGGTTCGTCGTGAGTTGACCAATCACCTTTAAAGGAAAAAAAGTTGACATTTGGGATACCCACGCATAAATAAATATGTAGTCGGAAATAAAAGCTCAATATCTGAAAAAAACACACACACCCTCACACACACCCACACTCACCCACGAAGTATAAAAATATCAATCAGTTTTCTTGTGAGTGCTAATATAATAAAATAATATCATTTTTGTCATAAAAATATTATAGCTGCGAAGTCCTCTTCATACTGCCCATAAAATACATCCCAGAAGAACCGGACGATATAGTAAACTTTTATGTGACGCGAAACATCCATCGCTCAATAAAATAGCCAATTTTTCACCAAAGTGCTTTTCCGAGATGATTCCTAGACATGCTACGATGAACATATACATTTAAATTTGTTTATGTCCCAACTGCTTCCACCTTAGAGCCAGTGAGGCTAAGGCATCCTTAATTTGGATATGCTTCGAGGCAGGAGGTAGTGGAGAGGGGAAAGTGTCTGGTTATTCAGATCTGATCCCTAAACACGACTAAAAGCATTTCCAGAAACGTTTTAATTCTGAATGGTGGTCTTACACCAGGGCGATACTGAGAGTATCTTCTACTCTGGAATGTTCCCCAAATATACCTTATATTATGTTTTAATGATTAATTTGTGAAATAATCAATGTCCCGCGCATTGAAATAATAAAAATATATCATAATATTTGGATGATTGGTATAACGCCGTTTTTGTGAAAAAATCACCTCCTAGAAAGATGTTTGGTATATATTAACAATTAAAACAATGAAAAAACTATATTTTTGACTTCTTCTAACACGGCAAACTTCTCCTCCATTTTTTCCCTTCCTGATCCTTTTGTACAGGATAGATATATGATTTAAGGAATTTATTCTTATATTTTTTATTGAGAATGTTTTCAATTAAATTGGTGTTGTATCCATTATTAATAGCAATTCGTTTAATAACATTGAGTTCCATTGAAAAATTATTGGGAGATAGGGGTACATTGACTAATTTATGAATCATAGAATGGAAAGCTAAAATGGAAAGCTAAAAGGTAGGGAAAAAATGGAGGAAAATTATGCATTTTAATAATAAAATCTCTAATGCCTTGACAAAGAATGTACCAAATGAAATTCTTCCTGTATTTTATGCAAATAATAAACTTAAAAATTATATTGTAAATAATAAAGATAGAGATTCCAAAATGAAAAAATCTGGAATTTATAAATTGAAATGTAATGATTGTGATTTCTTTTATATAGGTAAAACTTCGAGAAACTTTGAAATAAGGATTAAAGAGCATATGAAAGCTTTAAATAATAACAGTTTCTCGGAGTTTGCCAACCATTTAATAGAAACTAGTCATACCTTTAATTTTAACAGTGGAATAGAATTAATTCATTGTAATGTCAATGGCATTCAGTTGGACAAATTAGAAATTTTAGAGATTAGAAAGAGTTTTAATGCAAATTTAAATATTATTAATAATCAAAAATTGTTTTTAAATGACCCATTATTAAATCTATTCCCCTTTTAAATTTTTTAATGGTTCTATATTGCCCCTCGTCCCTTAAACATCATTTTCTTTCTAATTTTATTATTGTTTATGTCGATTATTTTTCTCTATTACCTATATATATATGTCTATTTTTAAAA
Organism: Limnephilus marmoratus; assembly: GCA_917880885.1. Taxonomy (NCBI): domain Eukaryota; kingdom Metazoa; phylum Arthropoda; class Insecta; order Trichoptera; family Limnephilidae; genus Limnephilus; species Limnephilus marmoratus. Next base: position 6,419,179 of record OU862926.1, read on the forward strand.
TTAGTTCTGTCAAAACCCTGAAGAAGTCAGCTTTGCTGACGAAACATGTCGGTTTTATAAACAATAAAAGTGGTAAAAACGAAGTAATCTATTAATTTCAATCATAATGGTGCCACAAAATAAGTTCGCTGTGTTAGAAGAAGTGATTGTAGCGAGTACGGCTAAAAAGGCAAAAGTGTTTAAGAAACTAATGATTAAATATAGACTTATAGGTCTAGACTTATTTTTTCTTCGTGAGTGTCAAAAAAGTTGTGTTTTCCCTAATTACATTAATTTTAAAATTAAATCAGATTCACATTCTGCAAACAAAGCTAAAGAAGCCTGGCTTAAAGAGGACTTAAAATGCAGTTTTAAAAAACGTAACAACTTGAAACTTCAAATCAAAATTTTACATATGGAATTAGCCAGCACATTACACCCGGTTGAGTGGGATTTACTTGATGACCATGTTAGATTCATCGCAAGCATTAAAGCATTTAAAAAGAAACAAAAGTTAATAAAGAAGATAAATAATTTGTGTTTCAAAAATAATAAACTTCAAGATAAACAAATAGATAACTTTGACAGTATTAATATTACATGTGACAATTCTACCCAAGAAATAACTTATTTTAATATGAATCAAAATAACATTCCTAATAAAACAGTGAATAATATAAACAATAAAAATATATTTAAATTCCATCACCGTGTGATTAACTTATCCAAACATGAATTTAATAAGGAAGAGATAAATTTGTTGTCAAAAGGATTAAACCATAACCTACAAGTTGATAATAATAATAAACATTTGGAGTTGTTAGCAGTAGATTTTAATTGTGCTTTGAATAATCAACATATTTCTTATCAATATAAATGTGGAGAAGTCATAAAAAACATCAGCAAGAATCCTAACTTCACTAAAAAACAATACAATCAAGAAAAAAGACTTGCAATTAATATATCCAGGGCTACACGGGAAAATAATCTGATCATTACGAAAGCTGACAAAGGTAATAGTGTCATAATTATGAATAAGATTATGTTGAAAAAACAATGGATTTTTTACAAGGTGATAATTTTGAAAAGTTACAAATTAACCCTGTTAACAAATGTCAAGAGCAGATAAGGGATGCTCTAAAAAATTGTAAATGTGACATGATTATTAATTTAATTAAAAATAGGAGACTAACTGTAAAAAATCCTCTAGTCCCTAAGTTGTATAGTCTATTAAAAATTCATAAAAAAGGTCAACCAATAAGACCAGTGGTCTCAAATTGTAATGCTCCTAGCAATAAAATATCATCAACAATTAATAGAATTATTATGGATTCACATATTTTTCATCCTAAATACACGATTAAAAATTCATTTGATTTGATTGAACACTTAAAACTTTTGAAAATTCCTGAAAAAGCATTTTTAGTATCATTTGACATTGTTAATTTATTTCCAAGTATTCCTATTGAAGAATGTAAACCTATTATTAAAGAACTTTTATTTTCATCAATTTTACCTAATGACTTATCTCAGGATTTAAATGTTTATTAAATATAGTTTTAAAACAAAATTATTTTCAATTCAATGACAATATCTTTAAACAAAAAGATGGCGTGGCAATGGGTGCTAGTACCAGCCCCTTGTTCGCTGATATATTTATAAATAATTTGGAAAATAAGATTTTTAATAGCTGTGCATTATTACTAAAATACGTTCATTTTTGGAAGAGATATGTGGATGATGTGTTCTGTGTTTGGACAGGTACATTGAGACAACTTAATATTTTTCTTAATTTCTTAAACAAACTCCATAAAAACATAAAATTTACTGTAGAGATTGGGCAAAATTCGAGTATAAACTTTTTGGATTTAAATATTTCAATAATTAATAATAAATTTGAATTTAACATTTTTCGTAAAGATACATACACAGACATTGTAATCCACAACACTTCAAATCATCCAATTTCTCAAAAAATGTCAGCTTTCCATTCTATGATTCATAGATTAGTCAATGCACCCCTACCTCCCAATAATTTTTCAATAGAACTCAATGTTATTAAACGAATTGCTATTAATAATGGATACAACACCAATTTAATTGAAAACATTCTCAATAAAAAATATAAGAATAAATTCCTTAAATCATATATCTATCCTGTACAAAAGGATCAGGAAGGGAAAAAATGGAGGAAAATTATGTATTTCAATAATAAAATCTCTAATGCCTTGACAAAGAATGTACCAAATGAAATTCTTCCTGTATTTTATGCAAATAATAAACTTAAAAATTATATTGTTAATAATAAAGATAGAGATTCCAAAATGAAAAAATCTGGAATTTATAAATTGAAATGTAATGATTGTGATTTCTTTTATATAGGTAAAACTTCGAGAAACTTTGAAATAAGGATTAAAGAGCATATGAAAGCTTTAAATAATAACAGTTTCTCGGAGTTTGCCAACCATTTAATAGAAACTAGTCATACCTTTAATTTTAACAGTGGAATAGAATTAATTCATTGTAATGTCAATGGCATTCAGTTGGAGAAATTAGAAATTTTAGAGATTAGAAAGAGTGTTAATGCAAATTTAAATATTATTAATAATCAAAAATTGTTTTTAAATGACCCATTATTAAATCTATTCCCCTTTTAAATTTTTTAACTGTTCTATATTGCCCCTCGTCCCTTAAACATCATTTTCTTTCTAATTTTATTATTGTTTATGTCGTTTATTTTTCTCTATTACCTATATATATATATGTCTATTTTTAAAATTAGTTCTGTCAAAACCCTGAAGAAGTCAGCTTTGCTGACAAAAAAACAATAAAAGTGGTAAAAACGAAGTAATATATTAATTTCAATCATAATGGTGCCACAAAATAAGTTTGCCGTGTTAGAAGAAGTCAAAAATATAGTTTTTTCATTGTTTTAATTGTTAATATATACCAAACATCTTTCTAGGAGGTGATTTTTTCACAAAAACGGCGTTATACCAATCATCCAAATATTATGATATATTTTTATTATTTCAATGCGCGGGACATTGATTATTTCACAAATTAATCATTAAAACATAATATAAGGTATATTTGGGGAACATTCCAGAGTAGAAGATACTCTCAGTATCGCCCTGGTGTAAGACCACCATTCAGAATTAAAACGTTTCTGGAAATGCTTTTAGTCGTGTTTAGGGATCAGATCTGAATAACCAGACACTTTCCCCTCTCCACTACCTCCTGCCTCGAAGCATATCCAAATTAAGGATGCCTTAGCCTCACTGGCTCTAAGGTGGAAGCAGTTGGGACATAAACAAATTTAAATGTATATGTTCATCGTAGCATGTCTAGGAATCATCTCGGAAAAGCACTTTGGTGAAAAATTGGCTATTTTATTGAGCGATGGATGTTTCGCGTCACATAAAAGTTTACTATATCGTCCGGTTCTTCGTTTATTCTTCGCTTATTTTTCTCTATTACCTATATATATGTCTATTTTTAAAATTAGTTCTGTCAAAACCCTGAAGAAGTCAGCTTTGCTGACGAAACATGTCGGTTTTATAAACAATAAAAGTGGTAAAAACGAAGTAATATATTAATTTCAATCATAATGGTGCCACAAAATAAGTTTGCCGTGTTAGAAGAAGTCAAAAATATAGTTTTTTCATTGTTTTAATTGTTAATATATACCAAACATCTTTCTAGGAGGTGATTTTTTCACAAAAACGGCGTTATACCAATCATCCAAATATTATGATATATTTTTATTATTTCAATGCGCGGGACATTGATTATTTCACAAATTAATCATTAAAACATAATATAAGGTATATTTGGGGAACATTCCAGAGTAGAAGATACTCTCAGTATCGCCCTGGTGTAAGACCACCATTCAGAATTAAAACGTTTCTGGAAATGCTTTTAGTCGTGTTTAGGGATCAGATCTGAATAACCAGACACTTTCCCCTCTCCACTACCTCCTGCCTCGAAGCATATCCAAATTAAGGATGCCTTAGCCTCACTGGCTCTAAGGTGGAAGCAGTTGGGACATAAACAAATTTAAATGTATATGTTCATCGTAGCATGTCTAGGAATCATCTCGGAAAAGCACTTTGGTGAAAAATTGGCTATTTTATTGAGCGATGGATGTTTCGCGTCACATAAAAGTTTACTATATCGTCCGGTTCTTCGTTTATTCTTCGCTTATTTTTCTCTATTACCTATATATATGTCTATTTTTAAAATTAGTTCTGTCAAAACCCTGAAGAAGTCAGCTTTGCTGACGAAACATGTCGGTTTTATAAACAATAAAAGTGGTAAAAACGAAGTAATCTATTAATTTCAATATTTTTGATATTCACAATATCTGGACATCGCCAAAGCTTTATATTTTTTCATTTTCACGAATTTTCCTAAGTATTTATAGCTCATAAACGCGAAATAAAACACACATAAAATTTGTGTTTTACCATTTACATATTTTACATATAAAATAAATTCATAGATGGGTAAAATGGAACAAATATTATAAAGAAAGATGTACTTATAACCGCATTGAAAAACTTGAAAATTGCTTGCTAAGAACGGTACTGCATTTTGGTGTCAAAAAAAGGCTTAAGGTTTCGTAACTCTAACCTTGTTTTTATTAAGCCATCTCGTCTCAAGGGTTCACAAACAGCAGCTGAGGCTTCTGTTAACAATTTTCACACATTCCTCTGTGCCTTGAGCACGCAAGGAAAATTCTGTATCTTGACATCGTCAATTATCGTGTGATCGGTAATGGCTTGTCAAATTGTCTCGTCCCTTACAAATTTGAAGAGCGGTGACTCGGTTACATTTTCCCAATTCATAACACCATATAATCATCTACCGAAAAATCGAAAAAGGCACTTTGATGGTACGAATAACGTCTGATTGCATTTTCATTTGCCAAGCTTTCAATATTCTTCTCAACGCAAACTCTCTTAACCATTTTCGGTTGTCGGGTAACATGGCTAACAAAATGTTTTTTGTGATAAAAAAAACCAACGCGCTGGATTACTGGATTAATAATATATTTAAAATCACTGGACAAATATCGTGAAAGCACTATTATTTCATGCAAATGTCTAGCACTGGAAATACATATTGGTTTGATCTTAACGTTGAATAACATAGGCGCGTAAACGTTTTTAGGGTAAAGCGCAAGAATCCGTTTCGCTTTAGTGAGGCAGCTAGAATGTACGATTTATTTATTTTTATTTAATTTATTTTTTTTGTTGACAACTTTTTATTGCGGAATCTGAAATCATCAATCTCATCAAATTCCAAAAATTCCTGTGAAACTTTGCGGTCAGTCGTGGTTTTGTCGACGGAGTTAAAATGTAGTCGCAAAATGAGCTCGTTTGCGTGTAACTGACTGACAATCCACTGTAAAGGCCGTTTGAGAAGTGATTCAAGACACCAAATCACAACTCTTAGCCCGTATTGACTGCAGTTCCATTGCATCCAACAACAACAAACTATGTCGACAAATTTTACTCCCATACACAACGTACATCGTCCTGTGAAATTGAGCCAACATTTTGTAATACAGCGGAAACAATATCTGCCTAACGTTCTGGCCACAACAGGGAAGGCTTTCACTGCAGCATGGTCAGCATGTTGCTGAATATTTTTTTCGTTATGCTTCATTCACCAAAAACATCGTAACACGTATTCACAAGTAGGCAAAACATTCAAAAGTAATTCTCATCCAGATGTCACACTGCCATAATGTTCAAAGTTCAAAGAATAGTTAATATAAACCATTAAAAAGCCTTTAAAAATATAGTTGAAAATTCTAATGCAGCACACAATAAAAAATACTACGTAAACTGTAACTCGACCGACGCGCACTTTGATAAACAAAGAACACCGAAGAGACGAAGGTCTAACATACCCCCAATAACAATCATTCTCCGAGTTCCCTAAGAAGGGGAAGTCCTAGTCCATTTAGAGAAAGTGGTTCCCAACCTTTTTCTGACCCGGGATCAGCAGTGGCGTAGCGAGGTGGGACGACGCCCCTGGTGCCACCCGACCGAGTTTCACCCCCAAGACCACAATTTTCCAACACCCACTACTTGTGGTCAGTGGCGTAGGCTAGCATGGGTGGCACCCAGGATGGATAAACACAACGGGAGGGGCGTAATGGGATGGGGTAGGACGGGTTCTAGCAGAATATTTACTACAACGGAGGGGGTGCAATGGGATGGGGTAGGACGGGTTCTAGCAGAATATTTACCACAACGGAGGGGGCGGAATGGGATAGGGTGGGACGGGTTCTAGCAGAATATTTACCACAACGGACGGGGTAGAATGGGATAAGATGGGGGTAGGGCGAAACGGAATACCATAATGGCCACGACCACAAGGTACAAAAATGATAAACTGAATATTGTCCCGATTTTTTTTATCGACCAGGGACCGCCCGCGCGCTAGCTCGTTTATTGACCGGCGGACCATCTTCTAGCCTCTTGCGGACCGCTGGTGGTATAATACAAGCATTTCTAAGAATCGGGAGAACTTTTTTGTGTTTTCAATATAAAATTATGAAAAATTCCAAGTGGTGGCGATGTCACAATTACAAATATTTAAGTTTTTTTTTATTTAAGATAAGGGTATAACGGAGCACCAATCAAGCATATGCCGAATTCTATATTACGAAAAAAAAATCTCCATACTATACCGCTCCACCCTAATATTCAGCTACCTTTCAACTCTTACCCCTTCAGAACTCAGGCATATTATTCGGAAGTAATATGCTTACAAATGACATTATTAGAAATAAAAAAAATAAACATTTCTAATACAAACATAAATAAATATAAAAATGTTCACCTTATGTATTTATTATAAAAAAACTAGCTGACCCGACGAACTTCGTACCGCCTCAGAATCAATAACTGTTGTGTTAACTTATTAGCTGAATTAAATTCAGTTGTTTTATTAAGTTGAAAATTACACAATGAAACAATTATTGATGGGCAACTGTCCGAGTTTTGTTTTTGTTAGTATCAGAGATGGCGTTGTGATTTTCTTACTTTTCCACTTACCTACGGGAATTGCGTTTCATTTTCTTTATATGTGAGGGAGATTTATTTTAATTTAACTTAATTAACTTTGGAGGGGTGCAGACACACGTTCACTGTTTGACCCATTTTCTTTATAAGTGAGGGAGATTTATTTTAATTTAACTTAATTAACTTTGGAGGGGTGCAGACACACGTTCACTGTTTGACCCATTTTCTTTATATGTGAGGGAGATTTATTTTAATTTAACTTAATTAACTTTGGAGGGGTGCAGACACACGTTCACTGTTTGACCCATTTTCTTTATATGTGAGGGAGATTTATTTTAATTTAACTTAATTAACTTTGGAGGGGTGCAGACACACGTTCACTGTTTGACCCATTTTCTTTATATGTGAGGGAGATTTATTTTAATTTAACTTAATTAACTTTGGAGGGGTGCAGACACACGTTCACTGTTTGACCCATTTTCTTTATATGTGAGGGAGATTTATTTTAATTTAACTTAATTAACTTTGGAGGGGTGCAAACACACGTTCACTGTTTGACCCATTTTCTTTATATGTGAGGGAGATTTATTTTAATTTAACTTAATTAACTTTGGAGGGGTGCAGACACACGTTCACTGTTTGACCCATTTTCTTTATATGTGAGGGAGATTTATTTTAATTTAACTTAATTAACTTTGGAGGGGTGCAGACACACGTTCACTGTTTGACCCATTTTCGACTGTTGACATTTAGTTTGTAAGAAAGAGGGGCGGCATAACATGTTTAAGAACAAAAGCAAAACAGTCAGCGCATTGACATTTGACGTTTTTGAATTTTTGAAATTCACTCCCTACTCAATATTACACTTATTACAATATTCCTGCAGCTTTTTCAAAAGATTAGGATTCGTTCCACGCAAAATGTACGAGTAAAATAATTTTCTTCATTATTATTTTTTTTGTCAATTTTTCCGAAATTTTAATAGCTATTCTGCTATTCGGGGCGGAGACAAATTAAAAAATCAAAGGTCATAAAATCGGTCTAGCAGTTCTCGAGTCATAAATGGTGTTACTAACCCGACTTTGTTTATACGAGTATATTAAGATTAGGTACTGTTAACGAAAAAAAAGAAGAAAAAAAACACACTTATTATTAGGTAAATGTATTAGAAACATTATTATCATCTCATGTTTGGGTCTTTACAATGATTTACACGAGACCTATTGAACTGAGACAAATTTGGTCTACTGTGATTAAACGGGTTAAGCTTCGGACAGGAAAATATGTTTGGAAAAATTTGATAAATTACTGCAAAGTAAGGAAAAAAGTTGCTTACTTCAAGTACAAAGACATGTACATAACATGCTCCTGTGAGTTATGTCTTCAGTAGAAGGCACTCACGGCAGTTTAAGGTACCTTATTTAACATCTCATAAAGAGTATGCCAAAGAAAGTAGACTATAAAGAGTATACTATATTTACATAAAGGTGTCGGCTAGGTATTTGGTGTTACGCATTTAAATTCGGAAAATCTTACACGTAGGAGAGGTAAATCTTACAGTACTTAATCGATTGGAACTGTCAAAGGTCGACTATATATCGATAAGGTTGATAAAAACCTTTATCGTATCTGTGTTGAAATTGTTGTTCACATTGTAGATAATATGCTAACGGTAGGTATATCGCATGGGAATCGAACTGAAATAAATCTGTGCGATAGCTTTTTAATGTAACCAACAATGAATTATTTTGACATTTAATATACTGTACATTTCCACACAAATATTTTTTATTAGTTTGGGAGGCGGGTACGGGTACCGCTGCCCCGGAAACAATTAATTGTGTAACTAACCCATCTGCCACCTATCGTTTGGTGACTTAGCAGGGGTGCTCAGATTCATGGTTTGAGGTTTGTCCAAGTCATGGCGGCGGATGCATTTGTCCACCTGCTGCATGACGGGCCGGATCAAGAGAGACTTTTTGAGTTAAGACTTTTGACCTTTCCAGCCGGACTCTCTCGACCTGCGTTGCACCGTAGTTGAAGGGATGGATTCATACATCCGTATCTATCTATCGGAACAGAACTTACTATACTTCCCATCATTAAAAACACCCTCCACACAGCATCCAAATCAATTTTCATTAAATCGTCACTATAGTTGGAAGGGGTTCTAACTTTGCGTTATTCTGAGATACGAGGTGACGAAGTTTGCAAAGACGATTTCTCATTTTCCTTTGAAAAACGTTAATCAAAAATACTTTACACTGGATTGAACCTCAAAATTCAAAATTGTTAAATAGATTAGCAGAATTTATCTTTGCAAACTTTGACACGTAAGAACTTGGGAAGGGGAAGTTAGATCCCTATCCAACTAACTAGAACTATTCTGCGCCAAGTAAAACCTATCAACTTTTAGTGTAAAAAAATGTAATTATCGAAAGTTTCAAAGAAATGTAAAAATTTTGTAAAATTAATGGAAGCTTAAAAAGTTGATGTTATAAAATCTTCGTACAAGTATCTACGGAAATACTCGTACAACACAGATGGCTCTGAAAGCCCATGCTCATACAAGGGAACAATCCCAGTGGCTTTATTCAGATTCGCCGAAGCAAAGTTTAAAAACAAATTACGGAGCGTAACTCACACCTGGCGGGTGCGGCGAGTGGAAGCTCCATCGCGAACGGCTGCCACGCCGAGACTAAGTGTCACATAGCAGCTCTCTCTTTCAAATCCCACATATCTGAAATTGTCTCCCGCGTCAATAAAATGCTTGGATTTGTTCTTCGTAATGCGAAATCATTTACTAATGGAATTGCAATACGGAAAACATATAAAGCACTTGTCCGTAGCATCCTGGAATATTTGGGCCCCTTCTGAACAAACCCATATCCTTTCCGTATAACCCAGCCCTTTTAAAATAGAAAAAGGGCAAAAAAGGTATATGTGTTAACTGTATATGAGGGAATATACATACTACCCATTCCTGTATCCATCGTTGTTCTTAACAGGAATGCTCGATTTTAACACCCTAGAAGCCCGCCGAAAAATATTTTTAGGCAAACATTTTTTTAAGTTAATCTCCGGTACCATACTAAATACCACGCACTTTTTTACGCTCCGAAAGCGAGAACTTTTGCCTTTCAGAATGCACCATTAAGCAGGGCGACTCAACTGCTTAACAACTGTGCATTGAGCATCGACATCTTCAATGTCACCTACAGAGAATTCAGTAACTATCTCTTGACATACGTCACAACATAGTTAAACCGCCCCCATGCACTTTAAAAAAAATGTAATCTTCTCCATAATTTTTAGTGTATAACTGTTTTATGGAGAACCTGAATAAAGTAAATAAATAGGGTGCATCGTGGTGGGGATTTGGCAAGGGGAAACCAGGCTGTACGCAAGTTTTTCTCGACTGCAGCACCTTGGAGCTTGGACCTTATTTTACTGACAGCCCTAGTACGTCAGTTAGAACCTGCCCAACTGAGATGACGAATTAACGATTTCTTTTCTCATTTCTCATCCGTGTATTTCTGTGCATTTCCTGATTTGTATATAATATCTTGGAATAATAATAGATAAAAACCTAAAATGGAAAGATCACATCGGCCATACATAAAAAACATTTAGGAAATTAATTTACATATTCTTACGAATTAGAAACTTCTTACCAACGAAAAATATATACTCAATGTACTATTCGTTAGTACAATCTTTTCTTTTGTGTGCCATTATCATTTGGTTAGCAGCTTACAAAACTAATCTGACCCCCATACAAATGTTCAAAAACTCATAATAAAAATTATACTAAAAAATCCTCCAGACTTCCCCATTGAATGCATATTCGAAGAATTCAAAATTCCAACATTTAAAAACTTATTTGTGAAAAATTCAATCGTACAAATTATAAAAGAAAAAGGCTTACTACTCATTCATAGAAAATCGTACTAGACTTAAAACTTGTATTTGTATGCTCCAAACTAAACGCTTCTTTTTCCCAATACCATTATTGACACAAAGAAAAACATTTCTTTAATAAACTTTCAGCAGAAATCAGAAGTATTTTGGGGAAGTACAATTCTTGAACTCTGTCAAAAAGTATTTTACAGAAATCGTCAACGGGAAGACTGCTTCCCCAATTTCCGCACGAAAGTCACACTGATAATTGTATTTGTTTTTCTTCTTACTGAGTATATGGATGTTACTTTTAATGGCTTTTAAGTTACATGGTCATCATTGCGATGTGGCTGCATTCATCATCAAGAAGCTCCAAGGTAGATATATCTTTGAGGACGTTGTCGCTCCATCTTAATCTCACCCTTCCCAGGAACCTTCGCCCAATCAGTATTGAGTTCAGCAGGGACGTTGGTGGTTGTATCTCGGTCATTCAATCCAAACGATCCAGCCACCGAAATCTTCCCAATTTTATAAATTTTGTGACATTTAGCTCCTTAAACAGAGTATGGAGCTGGCTGTATATGTGGTTGCATTAACTGTACATATGTGAAATGTAAACTCTTCTTCCATCCACAAGTAAATGCTTTTAATGGAAGATCAGTATTATTGGAAATTTTAATATTATAGTATGTACTGTTTTCAATAAACAAAAAATATATAATTATACTTAATTGTTGATTTATCCCTCAATAATCCTAGCGTCCGCGAAGTATTAAGGAAGTAATATTATTATATTATTAATATTATATTATTTTTATATTATTTTAGGTATTATTGAAGGATAGAGAGCAAAATAGACCAGGATTAAATGTTATAAGTGAGTTTTATTGTAATGAATTGGTTACACGACATTGTCAAAGTATAGCCGACCAAGAAGTAACAGTGAACATAGATAGTGTTGCCATCTACCGTGAACCAGTCATCTACCAGTGAACATAGATAGTGTTGCCATCTACCGGCAATCGTCTGATACAAAGGACTGTTTGGTTTATATGAATTTATTATTCTAACAGGTAGCTAGTCCCCTTCCAGGAACTAACGAAGGGACCGTCACCTCCCCCGCACTTGAACCCCCACTCTCACGATTTGGAAAAAATAAATACTGGCACGGGATACAAATTATATCAATTATTTACTTAGAATATACTTATTTAGAAATCAGTAACATCGAGTGGCTTACACGAAGTTAGTTACATGAAATCGCACAATTCGAATACCAGTTGCGACCTTTACCTTTTTATATTTTAATGTTTCTTTATCTCACCCATATTTTATTTGAGAGTTGTTGCTTCAATAAGTGAGTCCAAAAAAGTCACTATACAATCAATCACTTCGTATACATTACTTATTTGAGCAAAACTATCAACATTTTTCAAAACCATTTTTTCGAAACATTCCTTCCTTAGATTAAAATTAAAATTAACAATTATGATAAAAAGAAAATCAAGTATAGACAACAAACATGATTTTTGTATTGAGAAAATAACACACAGAAAGTAACAAAAATCCTAATATGAAAATTGCGCACGGTTACACCACGAGACCTAAAATTTCTGAAATTCATTGGCTTCAGCAATCAAATGTTCAATAAATTTAATAAATTACATTTAAATAATTATACGCGTACCTACAGTTCTGGGAATAAAGTTCCAGTATATACGTAACACGATTATACCAACTCTGGTAATCTTCGGTGAGTAGGTTATTTAATAACGCGAATTATTCACAAGCCTTTTGATCATAAGAATATTAAGTGACTAATTTAGTTGCAGATACTTAAATTGGTAATTAATATTGTTATTTCTTCGAACTTATCAAAATAACTTTGTGGCATCATTGTTAATATAATGAAAATCAAATCACTTCGTTTAAAAAAAATAAACGTATTGTACTGATGAAGATAACATTGTTTTTTAAACATGTTGATGTTGTTAAGTATATAGTAGTGTAAACGAAGTTATTTGATCGTCATTATATTAATATTATTATACTTATAGTTTATGGGCCATTCATTTATTACGTAAGACAATTTAGGGGGGAGGGGGTCAACCATGTTAAAATTATTAGTACCTTTGTAAGTACATATAAACATTTCTAAAAAATTTTACTTTGAAAAATAAACATTAAAACAAACCAAACGTATATTTATTTTTTCCTTTAGATTCTTACGTAATAAATATTAAATAATGTGAGAGTGGGTCGGTCTATTCTTATTTTTTCTTATAATTGGGGGTGAGGGGGTCGAAAACTGGCAAAATTCGTCTTACGTAATAAATGAATGGCCCCTAGTGAGAATCGCAATCGTCAAAAATAATTACTACCTAACTAATTATTAGAGCAGGAATAACCTAAGTTAGGTTTGTTTTCTTCTTATTAGTCAAAGATATTAAAGAAATATAGTTTTATGTGAAACATAATGAGATCAGAATCCTTGTACAATAACAGTATTATAACATTTTTTATGTGAAAAGTTGTTTCTTAAAGGTCGAATACAGTCCTGATTGCTTTTCACGAAAATTTGTTGTTTCCAGAATAAAGATCAGTGGAAATGTTCCAGTTCAGGAATAAACGATTTTGAAAACGATTTTATTATTTTGAGTTTATTTCGGAAAAAACAGAATAGAGAAATGTGCACTGGGGATTTTCCGACTGGACCAAGCATGTAAAAAGTTCCGACCAAAACTTCTGTTTTTGATCGATCATCAGGAAATAATCGAAAGGAATAAATAAAGAAAATAACTCGACAAAAGCCTCGGCGCAAGTGGTCAATGTGGTGTGCCTAGTGTAAGCTTCTTTCTTCTGAATATATTTAATAATACATTATACTAGCTACGACAATATGGTATTTATTTCTCTGTAAGCAGCGTAAATAAATTAGATATCAAAATAACGGTTAATATACGTAAATCTGCAGATACAATATTTGGGGAATGTCGTCACTGAAGACCTAAATGATAAAAATGACAGAACGCCAAAGAAGAAGTACTGCGCGTGAGTTAACTTTTGATGATTTTCTTTAAACACTTCTTGATTAGGTGACACGTGCGAGCCAACATACTCGCCAGAAAGTTTAACAGGTGCAGTCTTCCGGCAAAGAAGCAACTATTCCAGATATACTGCATGAGCTTTTACAATTATTTTCGTTGTTAACTATATATATGTAAATTAACATAAGATCTATAAAAATAAAGTTTTCATATATTATTTGTTGAACATATTATCTATTAATTTTACGTACTGTAACCATTATCGATTGCAATTTATTTAACATTTTTTAAAGTTGAGGGAACATAATTAAACTACTAGCGCCCCTGAGGTCATTTTTCACGAAAATGGCGCTTCATAAATCAGCCAAATATGATTAGGTACTAAAACCGGTATGAAAAGCTTACTTTTGTAAAAACGGATGGTTGGATGTTTTATTTGTAACAATATGCAGACGTTTCTTTGCGAGTGTATACTGCATACTCAGTTAAACTCTAGGAAATGTGACTACTTACATCAAGTTATATGCTCCAGCTCTATAGAGAAGATAAGGAAGGGGAAGATTTGAAAGTATACCTAGGAACTAACTAATCACAACAAAACATTGTCGCTTAACATACCCACTTCGTTCATTCCCGGCGGGATTGATGAGGTCCACAGGGCTACACTTGAGGCCCGAAATTGGCTCGCAAACCTACATGTCCCCTTCTGACTCCCCACCATACCAAAGAAGAAGAAGACTAACGCCTAAAGCCTTTCAAGTAACTCTTTAAATTTGATTGGTGTTCCTCACAAGACGGAAATTCTGAGAGTATCTTCAACACTGAAACAAGGCACAATGAAACTTTTTAAGTTCGTTAAAAAAATATATTTTCTGCTTGCTGGGATTTTAACCATATACCTCTGTATTCGAACATTCGTTCATTCATTCAAGAGGCTTAAAAAGAGGCTTGATTCCATCTGAAAGCGAATAGATCAGAAACCTTTCATCGACTAATTTTTCAAGAATACATTAAATTTGCAAAGTCCCAGAGTAAGGACTTTGTTCAGTTCTCCCAACTCGTTTTGTAAAAAAAATAAAATTGAGTGCAATTCACACGTAGTCTAAGTGAATCCTTCAGAAAACTAAAGTAGACTAGAGTTAAGTTAAAGTAGACAAGAGTTAAGTTGTATATTCATTTGAAGTAAAAATATCTATTTAATATGTAACATCGTTCATAATTTTAATAATAAACTTTATAATTACCTGTATGTACCTAAAATTAACAAAATAACTTATAATACCTTAAAATTAACAAAATAGAAATATTCATTATATAGAGACAATGTTGTGTACCCCTGCCTAAGAGTGTATAAATACCGTAGCATAAGAATTTCAACTACCAGTCTGAAAATGTCCGTAATAGGATGAAACCGGTCCTGGTGAAATATAAATTAGTGGAAGAAAGTACAAAAGTGTTTTAATTTCAAATTCTAATACAATGTAATTCCAACACGAATTATCAGTGCAAAAACTAGACTCATTTAGTCAGTCATCTTATTAATATTTGTGTTTCTTTCTTCGGAGTCGCTAGATGTCGCTTTCTTATGTATTTTTGCCTATTCGTTTTGGAGTGGTTTGAAGTTTGTATATTGATTTTATTTTATTTGAATTTCGTAGGATTTGATTTATGGAACCGAGTACCCTTGAAATAAATAAATATTTTATTGCTATCTCATTCTCTCGCAGGCTAAATCCTATAGACTTACGAGTTTGTTTCTTTTAGTGTCGCTTGTTTCCGTTTCATCGATTTTCAAATCTCAACGGTGCTAAAGAAGTTTTCACTTTAAAAAAAAGTGGATAATTCTGTTGTGTAGACTGAGTAGTCGAGTACCTCTTGCACCCATTCTGGAAATATGCAGAGACCGTGGGAACATTGTTAAAGTCCTGTAGTTACACCAGTTATAAAGAAATGTTAATCGGAGTGAGAAAAATGTACAAAATACCTATATAAAAAAAAAATTAAAAGAACGTAGGTGTTTTTCAAGCGATAAAATTCACAACGATGTTAAAAATTCACAACGATTTATTATTTTATGTTGCGGTAATTCTAAAAACGGTTTGTTTGTTAAATTTTAAACAAATCATCAAATTTCAATGTTAAAAGTCCCGATCTGTTAAAGCGTTATTCAAGTTTTGTCATTTCTTCAGTTATATGGAACAACTGGCCAATAATTCTATAGTGACAAAATTTGATGATATTCGCAGGACTTAAAAATTAACTTTGAGAAATTATTCAAATTCCGTGAAACAACCCGTCTTCATTCTTTCAAGGATATGGTAAATTAATTCAGCTACAGTTCATCTTTTATTTTTATTTTCGTAGAAATTCTTTCCTATTAAATAAGTTTTATCCAAACTTAATCCATGAGATTTTCATCAAATACCATTTTGCAAGCTGGTTTCCAGATGTTAAGGGAAGTTTTTTTTAAAGAAACCTCAAAGTTTTCCAATAAGTTTAGGATCTTCTTGCCAAACAAAGTCGGAGAAATAAGACACCACTCTTTTTATTACTATTGTTCCCGATTCCGTCGTTTTTTTTTTCAAGCACCAAAAGATGCCTTTGGAAACCTTTGAAATACTTTGTCGATAAAAGATATGTTTAATATTAAGTATGTGGGAAAATTAGAAAAAAAGAATAATGAATTAGAAAGAGATATAAGAATTAATTGCCGCTGGGAACAAAAATGTAAATCTAATGAGTAAAATATATTTCTATTAGAAAAGTAGTGTGATTATTTGGCAAAATGTTAAAATCTATAACTAGCTACCATTGCCCTTTGTGGAATAAAATGTACTAGCAGTTGTAAACCCGATCCGCAGATTTTTGCTGCTATGTCCTGCGGGTGACTTTTGGTTCGGTTTTGCCCAGTTAGTGTTAATGACCATTTTATAAATCCTATCGGAACTGGTTCCAAATTATTCCTCGAATCCACTGTGATCCAGTGAAAGCTAGTCACCGGGATAAAGTAACCGGGACTGGCCATGAAGTCATAATATGTAATATATAGCCGCTTGATGCAACTATGGATTTCCGTCAATCTTTCCATATCCGGAGAGACACTACATATTTATTTATTTGATGCAATATATTTACATTTTTTACACAATTCAATGATGTATTATTACTACCATTCAATATTACTACCATTTGACCTGCTGATGGAAGTGGTGACATCTTGTGACGAATTCTTGAATTCGAAACCGAATTACAGCGGTAGCTTTGTTTGAAATTCTACGTACGCAGATGTTATTTATGGCGCGACGCGTTTGGCGTGGCGTCGGATAAGCACTCGAAGCAGCGTTCTGAAATTCAACTGTGCAGACGCAAGCCTATTAATACTATTCGATGATAATCTGATTCGCCCCCCCCTCTCTCAACTGTTTTTTATAAACTAACCATCATATGGGAAAACAGATTACTAACCTAGAACGTCAATTTTGAGATGACAGCCGTATGTTTGTTTTCATTAGTGCATGCGTTCGTGTAAATTTTTACCATCTTTAGAAAAAAACTTTTGGTGACTTAGCAGGGGTGCTCGATTCATGGGATTATGGTTTAGGTCTTGGCGGCGGATGCTTTTGCGTATCTACTGCTTGGCGGGCTGGACCGGGAGAGGCTGGTTATAGGAGATCTCTTGAACTCTCCAGCAAACTCCGTCGACCCATCGCCTTCCACCGCAGTTGGAGGGAAGGATTCAAACTGCTTTCGTCACTTCTGAACACATTGACCCGTAGATTCCTGCCCACCCCTCATACCATTTTGCTTCCCAGAAATTCCGCCCTCAATAGACCCTACTCGTAGCATTTCCAAAAATGACAAACACCCCAATAAAGGAAAACAGTTGTTTTCATCGCCTCCTGTGTAGAACTAATGTAAAAAAATCCTTACAACATTTGTTTAGAAAATAGTTTGCAAAAATCGTTTAAACAATATAAAATCCCCTCACGCGACGCGGTTCCAATTCTAAGAAACCTGAAACACAAGACACTTGGTTTTATTTCGGCCATTATTTATTTTATTAGAATCCGTATTGATCTCATGTGACATTTACGTATATTATCAGGGATTCCCTTTGTTTCTTTGTTTCGCTTACCGTAATATTCAGCAATAAATTGTGTCTGCAAAGCTGCTGATAAATTGAGGTATATTTAAAAAAGTGAGATATTACGCATATCGAAATCAATCACCATCATCAGTATTAAATTTTCGGACGGATCGTCACTTGAAGTAAAAAAAAAACAGAACTGTTTGTAAATTAGTTTTAGTTCGACGAGATTTTCTTTGTGACTCGTGGTCGTTGAAATAAGAGGATGATACAGAGATTAAAAAATGATAATGTAATCATTGAAAATATGCCATTCCTATTTTTGCTTTGCGCTGTCTGAACTCTGAAGAATTTGTATAAAATTCTCAAATCTTTGTCAAGCAGCTTTGCAGAAACTGTAAATTATTTCCAGGAAAAAGCATAATGTGGAGACCGAAAATATGTGTGGCTTTAGAAATTCATTTTAGATTTTATATTTATGATTCATTCAATCATGAAAAAAAATCAGAGTGTGCAATTCACGCAAGGTAGAAGTTAAACGTTCAGAAAACTAAAGTAGAGAAGAGTGGGGAGACCGATTATACAGGGTTTTCCAATGAGAGGTCTTATTTTGATATTCAAAGAAAAATGCCATTTTTTAATATAAATGATCGGATGATTATTTCATTATAAAGAGGAATGTATGCCGTTAATAGTGGAAAATAACATCAGGCAAATGACCACCACGACCACACCTTTACCCACACCAGGACCATATCCTTTTCATGAAATTTTCCATAACCAAATCGCAAAGTGGCTGCCCTATGTCCTCGATAGCCTCACGAATTCCATCTTCTTGTAATCTCAATCTCCAATATTCTTGAATCGACGCTGGGCTATTGGCGTAAACCTTCTCTTTCACGTGGCCCCAAAGGAAGAAGTCGCAAGGTGTTAAATCACAAAATCTCGGTGGCCAATTGTGATCACCTCTTCGAGAGATAACATGGTCCGGAAACTTTTCCCGTAAAAGATCAATGGTTTCGTTGCTTGTGTGGCACGTGGCGCTGTTTTGTAGAAAGTAAACGTTGTCCAGATCAATACCATCCAATTCCGGCCATAAAAAATCATTAATCATCTCTCGACAGCGCAATCCATTCACTGTAACTATTGCTCCAGCCTCATTTTCGAAAAAGTAAGGTCCAATGACTCCGCCGGACCATAAACCGCTCCAAACAGTCACACGTTGAGGAAAGAGAGGCTTTTCAACAATAACTCTTGGGTTTTCCGAGCCCCAGATGCGACAATTTTGCTTGTTGACGAAGCCACCGAGGTGGAAATGAGTCTCACCACTCAAGATGATTTTTCGATGGAATTCCGGATCTTTGTCATGCATTTCAAGGACCCAATCAGCAAGGACATGACGTTGTTGATGATCGGCCGGCTTGAGTTCTTGTGTTAACTGATCTTTATAAGCCTTAAGACCCAAATTTTTATGCAAAATACGGTGTAATGATGTTTGTGGAATGCCTAATTCCAAAGAACGACGAGGAATGGATAAACCTGGGTTTTCTTCAACACTTTCGGCTACAGCAGCAATATTCTCGGCTGTTCTTGAGCGACGTGCACGGATTTTATTCTTCACATCACTAAGTTGTCCCAACCTCTTGAATTTTTCCACCAATTTCTGTATTGCGGTCCGACAAGGTGCTTCACGACGACCCAAAAATGTTCGAGTTTTACGAACCGTCTCTGCCAAATTTTCACCATTTTTATATTGAATTTTAATAATTTCAATGTGTTGTTGAAGCGTGTATCGTTCCATTTTTATTAATGGCGTTGTTTCTACTTGTCAAATGTCTAAAAATGACAGTTTCAAAAGTGACATCTACCGAAATAGCGGGTTATTCAAAATAACACCTCTTATTGGAAAACCCTGTACTATCTCATTCTCTCGCCGGCTAAATTCCATAGATGTATGTATTTGTCTCTTTTAGTATCGCTATTTTTTGGTTTCATCGAGTTTCAAATCACAACGGTGCTAAAGAAGTTATCACTTAAAAAAATAACCAAAAAAAATGTATTTACTAGCTAACCCGGCCACACGTTGTTGTAGCTAACGATACACAACGCCATTATCCAACCTTTATAACCAACGCCATCTGTTAATTTGCATACATATCAAATCCACACCACCCACTTGCCAGCTCCAATTTACACAAAACCTTGACAAATTATATAATTAAAGCTTCCTCATGAATCACATATTAGTGAAAACCGCATGAAAATTCGTTGCGTAGTTTAAAAGATCTAAGCGCACAGACAGCGGGAGTGACTTTCTTTTATACTTTGTAATAGAATAGATGTAACAGACTAATGTAAATAAATAATTGAAAAATAATCATTCAAAAATCGTGTTGTTGTGATTCTGTCTCTAACTCCATTTCAATGAGCTTTAGAACTTGATTCTAAGCAAACACACATTTTAACCGAGAATTTTTTGTCAAAAACGCAAAATACATGCTTTTAATATCTTTCTAGTTAGTCGTGTAGACGCAAAAGAATAGAGACATCTGTATAAAATCCTTTAAAGGATTTTATAAACTGCATTCAGTCGTAGTGTCCGACCGAAACTAGTTTTTACGGCCGAAACCGAAACCGAAACCGAAACTTCCATACAAGGTCATGTTTTCGTGGAAAAAAAAATAATTAGTAAAAATATTAATCAATCAGCTTTTATTTTTTAATCATATATTAAAAATTCAGTGTCTGATATATGAACTAAAAATAAACATAACATAATTATCATTCCTTATTTCAAGTAAATTATTTATGATATTTGAAATCATATTTGTAAATCGCTTCGTAAATAATATTAAAAAAAAATAGTAGGTATTACATATTTGAACATTATTAACAAAAAACATAAAATAAAAGGTAGAAAACAAAATTACTTCTTTCAAACCAAACTTGTTTAGGTAAACTAAACAAAAAATACTCTATCATCTTAAGAACAAAATAATTTGGGAGGCGGGAATGGGTACCGCCGCTCCGGAAAACTTTATTGGATAACCAACACCTTTGCCATAGGTCACCCCAAGTGGTTCGCTACTTTGGTGATTTAGCAGGGGCGCCCGGGTTCATGGTATGAGGTTTGTCTATGTCTTCAAGGTGGATGACCAGGACACATTGAACCCCAGATTCCTACTCACCCCTTTTCCTTCCCAGAACTCTCCTCTTCTTCCTTTCCGTAAAAAAACCCTGAACACAGCATCTAAATCATTCCAATAGCGAAATAAAACTTACCTGTTTCGAAATAATGTTAAGTATAAACACCTCCAATTTCACAACAAATAAACCAAACTACCGCAAAGTTCGCGAAGCGAACACAAACAAGAGAATCAAGTCCGGACGCAGCAAAATACGCTTCGTGGCTCGCAGTTTAATTTGGGAGGCGGGAATGGGTACCGCCGCCCCGGGAACCTTTATTGGATAACCAACACCTCTACCATAGGTCACCCCGAGTGGTTCGCTACGTTTGGTGATTTAGCAGGGGTGCCCGGGTTCATGGGGTGAGGTTTGTCTAGGTCTTGGAGGCGGATGACCAGGACATACTGAACCCAAGATTCCTACCCACCCCTTAAACCCTTTTCCTTCCTAGAACTCTCCTCTCCTTCCTTTCCTTAAAAAAAAACCCACACAGCATCATAGTTGAGCATAAAGATGACATAGGCCCTGAGGTAAATTATGTTCCTCAGGGCCACCTGTGTGGAGCTCATGTAAAAAAAAAAAAGTTCAGTGCACCGAACATGTCCGATCGCAGAACGAAACCTCTCAAATTCAGTTTCGGTTTCGGCCTTAGTTTCGGCTGGATGGCGGCCGAAACCGTAACTAAGCCGAAACTAGGCCGAAACCGAAACCGAAACCGAAAGTTCGGTCGGAGACTTCTGCATTGTTATGCAAATTACAGATCGCGGGAGTTTATGAAAGTATTTCAAAAAAATTTCTAATGCATCTAGGGAAATTTAGCTGAAATTCAGCTGCTAAGCAAACCCATTTTATGTAGGTGGTACTGAAATTCAGCAAAAAGCGCTCTAGTGGTTTTTAGTTTATCTCTATTATTGAAAATATTCAAAAACTACTGCACAAAAAAAATAGTATTGCTGCTCTAGGGAGAATACTTCGAACTCTGAATTTCAAAATGGCGCCAGTTGAACAGCTGATGTCCCGATCTTATAGTAACTTTTCGGGAGTGATGACGTCACACAATTCACTACACATACGGTGGTTTTCGGTGGATCTTGAAAAATTAAAACTCTGACACTTATTTTAACTATTAAACCTAACTCTAAACATAAAAATAAATATGCAGTTATTTAAGTTAGAAGGAAAAAAATTGGACTGGAGTGCCTTATTACTAGTATTTAGAGTCTTAATTTGAAATACAATCTTGTATCTTTTTGTACAATACAATCTACAATAAAATCTAACCTTTGTTACATTCAAATTGCGTTCATTTTATTGTAGTTTTGATATTTCAATGTGATGTTCCCTTTAGCATAAATATAACAAACATTTTACAGAAAAAAGTAAGTTAATCCGCAACAACCCGAAAAAACAACCCAGGAACCTGACTCCATGAACCCGGGCACCCCTGCTAAATCACCAAACGTAGCGAACCACTTGGGTTGACCTACGACTTATAACCGCCTTTAAAATTGTAAAGTTTAAAATAAGATAAATTGCGGAAAAAACGCCACAGTATAAATTGCATATATATTTATATGACAATAATGAAACTAAAATCAAATCCGCAGAGTGCTTAGCAAACTTTAAACGAGAGAGAGAGAGTCCCGAGTGGGTGGCGGGTTCACGTAATAAATTCTGGATTTATTATATAATCTGAAATTAATGTAAGACAAGACCTTTTCCAAAGAAATTATTCCGCAGCCCAAGGAGGACGTTTTGTCACGTGTCCACGAAATTGGTTTTTGGAATTATTTGCATTCATATTACGCCTCGCTATACTAAAATAACTCCTAAAGGTTTGAAAGTTCATAATTTGACGATATCCTTGGCAGGGAGAAAGGTCAAATTGCCCTTGATCCAGAGATCACGTGTTCAAGATCCGGTGAGTTATTTTACGCTCTGCATATAAAAACACCAATATTTAAAATTACATATATTGGTTCTCTTTTTATAAATTATATACACACAAGAGGCACAGAGATGTCATTTTTATGTATCTTTGGTACGAGGAAGTAAGGACTGAAAGTTGTAGGAATTTAATAAGTAAATCTAATTTACTTAATATACAATTAGATTTGTCCAACACCCCCACATTTTTTTAATATTTGCCTTACCCCCGCCCTTTTTACCCCTCCCTCTTAGGCACCTCCCTCCTCGCCCCCACCTAAGTTGATGTTCTGTCTCCCTCTTCTAATTTTCTTTTAAATACCATGTACATCATCTGTATTATGTTCAATATATTTTTATTCACCCCTGAGGAAGGTTCAGGATGAACCGAAACCAGTTGGATTAAGAAATAATAAAGTGGAACTGAAACAAAGTTATTTTATTGTATTATAAAAATAAAACTAACACCCCTGAGGAAGGTTCAGTACGAACCGAAACCGGTTGGATTAAAAAATAATAAAGTGGAATTGAAACAAAGTTATTTAATTGTGTTTATTATATATTTTTATTCACCCCTGAGGAAGGTTCAGTACGAACCGAAACCGGTCGGATTAAAAAATAATAAAGTGGAATTGAAACAAAGTTATTTAATTGTGTTTATTATAAAACAAACACTTTGTATTTAACCACGAATTTATTATTTTATATATCAACCGGTTTCGCTATAACCTAGCTTCTTCATATGTTCTTTCTCCCTCTGTCGCTCATTATATATACCTGATCACTCTGTCTTAATATTTAGTTATTATTATATCCTGAAGAAGCTAGGTTATAGCGAAACCGGTTGATATATAAAATAATTAATTCGTGGTTAAATACAAAGTGTTTGCTTTATTTTTATAATATAATGTCTAACCATAAAGCAATTGCTTCTTATGAAAAAAATATATATTTAATTGTGTTTATTATAATTATGTATTCCCACAAAGTGTTTGCTATATGTGACGAATAATTATTGTTTTAATCAAAATGTACAGAAAATATCTTGCACGGAAATGTGCCATTTTATTTATTGGTGTTTTAAATTATAAAGTACCTACAGGACATTTAATAAATCAATTTTTCATTCGAGGGAACTTTATGTTGGCTCTAAATAATAATTATTATTATTAAATTTGATCGGGTCTTTTAGCTTCAAATTCAAAATTAAATTTCGCAAAAAGATCGGGCGGCCGTTCCTCTTAAATGCTCTACGTTGATTTAAAATTTTATTTTCTTTTCATATATTAAATATTTAAATAAATGAAGACAATATAAGCGAAACTCAATCGAAAATCTGGAAACAGAAAAATCAGAAAAAAATATATTATAATTTATGTATCTTTTTTTTAAATAAAAAAAAAATATATATATATATATATTAGACTTCAAATGTAAGTTATATATTGGCGAGAGAGGGAACCTTCATCTCCATTATAGATTTCTAATATAAGTAGATTGCGAGAAAGGGAACCCTCAACTGTATAATGGACATGTTTATACGAGTAATATAAGGGAACGTACCCATACTACGTGACCTTTTTTTTTTTTGCGATTTTTAACCTCCCCCCCCCCCCCCCCCGGTGACCAAAAACATAAGCAAACCGCCGCTCATTTGTACCAAGCGTGACATTTTGAAGACCCCCCCCCCCCCCGAATAGGTCACGTAGTTTGGGTATGTTCCCTAAGTAGATTGGCGAGAGAGGGAACCCTCGTCTGTATAATAGACTTCTAATATAAGTAGATTGGCGGGAGAGGGAACCCTCATATGTATTAAGGGGGAATACATTAATTACGTGAGCTCAAAGGGGGGGGGGGGTCCCGCAAAATCTCACGTTACTTGAGAGCGCGTTTGCCCGGAAAGCAAGAGGTCAATATGTTTTTTCTGATTTTTCTGTTTCCAGATTTTCGATTGAGTTTCGCTTAAATTGTCTTCATTTATTTAAATATTACAATTTGAGGTTTTACTCATAAAGTTAAAATAAAATATTAAATATTTTTTTATTAATTCTTTGCATTGTATGTATTATTTTTTGCAGTTCAATTTTTAACCTCATTTGGAAAAGTCTGTGTTGAGATAAATAGTTAAATAAAATTATAAAGCAAAACAAAATAATATAGGTACTGAAAGAAGAATATTGTCACATTAATTGATTGTACGTAAATGATATATTTGAAGTTGCTAAATACGGGGAAATTGTCTCATATGCAGATGACACAGTGCTTCTTCTAAAAGTAAACATATGGTTAGAACTGAATAAAAAGGCTATCACAGGCATCAATGAATTAAAAACATGGTTTGACAATAACCTACTAACGTTAAACTCTAAAAAAACACATTGCAAACCATTTTTCATAAAAAAACCAAACACGCCGCATGAAATAAACATAAGGATCCACTCTGCAGCAAACACTCAACAACATCACTGTAACTTATTCTTCTTCGATGGCGCTACAGTCCATATCGAGCTTTGGCCTCCTGTAACTTATTATGTACTAATATTGAAATCAAAACTTCAAGCAAATATCTAGGGATCACTATTGACCAAAGTCTAAAATGGATACCGCATACAACCATTATCGAAAACAGAGTACGAAAATTGACCTATATTTTTAGCTGTTTGAGACACAATCTAAATAAAGAACAACTGAGAATGACGTACTTCGCTTTCTGTCAATCCATAATCCAATATGGTATAATAGGGGGGGAGGGGAGGCGCTTATAAAACTCACACACAATCTCTTTACATTGAGCAAAAACTAATAATATTTAAAAAAAAATCATTTTTATATCCATCTGAACTCATATTCAAAGAATTTAGAGTCAGAAAATTAAATACTCTTTTCCTGTATCACTCAACCTTACAAGTTTACAAAGAGGATATCCTAAACAAAACCATACTTTTTAAAAACACAGCAAATCTCATGAAAAATACATGTTACCAATTCCGATTTGTAAAAAATGTGTCCTACTGATAACAAATACCTACTAAGATGAAGGAAGTTAATACATAGGATGAACTTTTGTTGAAATTTAATTAAGAATAATTAATTATGCTATTAATTAAAAATAATAATTAAAACTACCTCTCCTTCGTTTTATTTTACCTTTGATGTCTTTCAGGGCCTTAAAGGGCTAATGGCTTAGTAATTAAAATATATTTCTGATTATAAAATATTTTCAGCTCCATTTTTTGTTACCACCTTGAAATGTACCTTTATTTAATAATTAATTCCAAACGCTCGACAACTCCAGGCTTCAGAGGACACGAGAAGGTGACTGTACGCACTGACCGTAAATTTGATAGAAAACCCCTAGTTTTAATTACCTTTTAGCGAACAGCGGAGCGACAAAGCAAACGTTGTTTGGGCAATTAATAAACTATTTAGATTAAACAAAGTGTTTTCATGAATAACTTGATTTTATTAATAATTGCTATTATTATTATTTTAATACGAAACAAATTTTTAAGGTATAAATATTATAAATTAAATAGTGCTTTGAAAAATACAAACTAGCGAGTACCCGGTTTGAGTTGCAATACATTAAAAAAAATTAAGTGTTTTAGTTCCGTTCATTTGAGTGATTTTGGATTAGTACACACTACCATTGAAGAAGAATAATAACAGTAATAATAATCTAAACGAAAATATGAAAGAGAACAAGACACAGAAAAACAGGTAAAGATAATGATCGCAACTGGGACTCGAACCCAGAACCTCTCGTCTATCCGGGATGTGCGTTTACCAACTCCGCCATTGTATGATTGTTTCCAATAAAAAGGATAGTTGCATATAATATGGAAAATTAATTAGTTGAAGATAATATTGTTAATTCTAAAATTTGAAATATGAGATTGGCTTTTATGACGGTTTGACAATAGGGAGCAATGGCGGAATTGGTATACGAACGTCCCTGATAGACGAGAGGTTCTGGGTTCGAGTCCCAGTTGCGACCATTATCTTTTTCTGTTTTCCTATGTCTTGTTCTCTTTCATATTTTCGTTTAGATTATTATTATTATCTGCTTCTTCAATGATATATTACATTGATGGGAATAACCTTCAAAAGTTATAAAAAGAGAGTTTTTTTATAAAAATTTCATATACAATATTTTATGCTTTTCGGTCTGGTGTGTACACGAATAAATTAGTAGGTTTTTCGAAGTATAAATTTTATCCCCTACTATCCCGTGGCGTAGAGCTACGTGTCTTCTTTGTAATTCCTCCTTCGTCCCTCACCCCTCTCCTGCATGTCCTTTCCCGTGCATCCCCGTTTCCACCCCCGTTCCTCTCCGCGAATCCCCCCTACTTCGTTACCCACCCCCTTCCGCGATTTCCTTCTTCTTCCTTAACTCTTAAGCCACACTTATTTTAAGTTCAAGGTTCCTCCTTCGTCCCTCACCCCTCTCCTGCATGTCCTTTCCCGTGCATCCCCGTTTCCACCCCCGTTCCTCTCCGCGAATCCCCCCTACTTCGTTACCCACCCCCTTCCGCGATTTCCTTCTTCTTCCTTAACTCTTAAGCCACACTTATTTTAAGTTCAATGTTAAACGTCACGTACGTTATAATCTACGCATTAACAGTTGGCGCCAATCAAATTATTTTAGGTTTTTAATACTTTTTGCACGTTACACTTTAAAATATTTAGGTAAATTAATTGTTTCCGCCCGTACATATTTAATATGAATATTAATAAATAGTTTTGTCGGTAAAAAAAATCCAAATCTTTCAAGAAAGGCTAAAAAATACAATATTGGATTGAGTCACCGATTCAAAATTGAATTTTTCAGACTTTCTTGGAAGATTTGGGTTTGTTTACGGACAAAACTATTTATTTATATTCATATTAAATATGTACGGGTGCAAACAATTAATTTACCTTCATATTTTAAATCGTAACATGAAAAAAGTATTAAAAACCTAAAATAATTTTATTGGCGTCATCTATGAATGCGTAGATTATACTTGTACGTGACGTTTTTAACCTTTAGATATTTTACTAGCATCTAAAAAACTTACAATAAAGTATTTCACGTGTTTTTTTTAAAACAGTTGCTAGAAAACATTTTGTTTCCTGTGGCCTGATTGTAAATTTTATGAACTTCAAATCATATTCGCATGATTACACTGTATACTTGTTTTATAATCAATTTTTATGTAAAATAATGTTTCGGGTGTGTATTTTAAGGAATTTGACTCGTAATTAATTAAATAAATAAAACACCATTGGTAACTCTATTGCTAATGTTGCTGATATTTTTTCGCCTTTACTGAATAGTATAAAAAGCTGTACTAATTTACGGTATTTACACTTTAGCGCTGCATATTTTAACGTTGTCTCTGAATAACTAGTTTTGCGTTGTTGTTTTTCCTCTTCATCGCATTCATTTGTATTGAAGTAATGTATATTATGTTTTCGTTTGTTTTATTTACTGTAATCAATCTTATGTAATCAATCTTTTAATTTTTCTTATCTTTAAAATGATTATGTTTGTAAATGGTAATTGTGTCGTTATTTCACGCAAAAACTACTGAATGGGTTTTAATGAAACTTTACAATAATATTAATCATACACAGTGACGTAGCCAGCTAAATTGTAATTCGAAATAAGTATACAATTTCTTTTATTTCGAATTAGTTCCCCCGGCGGGGCCTTCTAAATTGAAAACATTTAACAATTATTATAAGCAATAATTATCAGCCTGAAACACTCATCCACATTCCGAGAAAAGAGACTTGCCGTCGAGTTGGCGGCAAGAATCGTTTATCGGAAGATTTTTCAATGTAGATGAGTGTTTCAGGCTGATAATAATTGCTTATAATAATCGTTACCCTTTGTGCTATGCATAAAAATCTTGTCTTAAACGTTAGTTTATCAATTAAAAATAATAATTAAAACATTTAACTTAACGGAACTCAATTGCCCCTAAGTTCCCTAAATAAATAATAAACTAAATAAATTCTTACGTAACATAACAATTGTAAGCAAAAATGTATCTTACAAAAAGACTCAGAAGCTAACCCAACGCATTTGTCCACTCAGTTTCAGGAAAAATGAACATCTCTTGTTAACGTGTCGTGAAAGCGAACATTTAGGATTCTTTTGTGCATCACGAAAAACTAAAAAAGATTATATTATGAATGAAAAGCGTCGCGCATTTTGCACCTGTGTTGTTTTTAAACTCGGGTGGTTTTCAATTTATTCTGAATATATATTTATTTTATTTAAACTTCAGATTTTATGTCCGGGTTAAATTTTCCCTACAGAAAAAAACTAAACCCTTTCATACACCTTTCCACAAATGATCATCTAGTCAATTCACGCTATGCAATTGCACTATATAAGTATAATAAATACAAAATAATACAAGAACAACATAATGTCAACCTACTAGAGACCAAATGGGAAAATAATTCACCGACCCCAGATATTTTCATATCAGAGGGTTCGGCTCGATGGAACTACTAATTTTGTTTTTTGTTTATTTTGTTTATTTTGTTTATTTAGCACAATATATTATACATTTATATACATTATTTATTAAATTTTGACTGCTCAACTAGGAGTATTATCCCGTTTTAGGACAGTCAAATAATATTATGGGTATGAACATGTGGAGAATTTGTACAAAAAGAAAGAAAATTGCTGAAATAAAAAGAAGAGAAAGAATAAAATAAAAATTTAAATAACCAATTAAAACATAAAATAGCCGTGGATTGTTTCGCATAGTTGTTGAAATGATAATAGTAATAAATAAAAATGTATTTACAGGCAAATGATTAAAATATAAGGTGGTAATTGGACCTATAAATCCTACTGATCCCTCAAAATAAATATTTAAAAAATCTTTTGTGTTCCTACATGTAATTAAAATACTGATTTTTGAATTTTTATATGTAAATTCTTTGACAAATCTAATGTGCCTAAATTTTGAATGAGAGAAGCTAGAGGTATAATGTCAGTAGCCGA
The DNA here is from genome assembly GCA_917880885.1 of Limnephilus marmoratus. NCBI lineage: Eukaryota > Metazoa > Arthropoda > Insecta > Trichoptera > Limnephilidae > Limnephilus > Limnephilus marmoratus. The sequence goes on from OU862926.1 coordinate 6,449,356, forward strand.
AAAAACAGATGGTAATTTTTTATATTCTAAGGATGCCAAATTCTTTTAATCTCATTTCCTAAATCTGTATATTTTCTTATTTTTTTCAGAAACAGATTTTTTAATATTACAGGAATTTGGAATAGCGACATCAATGACATAAGTTATTTTTTTTTAAATTTTGTCGTGTAAAACTATAATCAAGTCTATTACGACTAATGTTTTTAACTGTTAACAAACTTTTTTTTTGTTATTGGTTTTTGGGGTGTTATGCCGTGTTGCGTTACACATCCTTCAAAGAAGGAGGTAGCGCAACACGGCATAACACCCCAAAAACAAATAACGAAAATACTTTTGGCCGTGAAAATCTTAAAACGTATCTCACATTGCATTGTTTAAACTAAGTTTTTTCTTTCTTCAACTCCACCTAATTAATTTTTGTACTTGTATAGAATTTTTAAGTTGTGTCGAAACCGGTCGCAAAAAAATTAAATTAAAGTAAAAATTTACATTGAAAATTAAAACTCTTCAAAACAAAATGCGTTGTTTTATATCATTGAAGAAGAAGCTAATAATAATATCTACTAAACGAAAATATGAACGAGAACAACAAGACATAGAAACATATAAAAAGACAATGGTCGCAACTGGAACTCGAACCCAGACCTCTTGTCTAACGTCCCGGTTAGAAGAGGGCTCTGGGTTCAAGTCCCAGTTGCAACTGGAACTCGAACCCAGACCTCTTGTCTAACGTCCCGGTTAGAAGAGGGGTCTGGGTTCAAGTCCCAGTTGCAACTGGAACTCGAACCCAGACCTCTTGTCTAACGTCCCGGTTAGAAGAGGGGTCTGGGTTCAAGTCCCACTTGCGACCATTGTCTTTGTATATTTTTGTGTTTCTTGGTTCTCTTTGATATTTTCGGTTAGATTAATCTTCTTCTTCAATGATGTATTATTACATTGACAGGAATAACTTTCAAAAGTTATAAAAATAGAGTTTTTCTTATAAAAAATTGAGTTGTTTTTAATTTATTAACACGGAATGTTAAAATAAATAGTTGTATAAGTTATAACAACTCCTGTGTATTGAATAGACGGTCCAATGTAACTTTATTGATTTTTTACTCTTTTTGACTACATTAAGAAGTAAGTTTTCAGATAGTAGTAAATTGAAACCCTTTTCTGACGCCATAATTATTATGTTTAAAGAAATCCTTGTTTACAATAATAAAAACACATAAATTTGTTTTAGACCACTTTCATTTTATACACTCTACCGGTTTCGGAAGCACCCTTCCTTCGCCAGGAGAATATTATAACAGTAATTATATTCTCCTGACGAAGGAAGGGTGCTTCCGAAACCGGTTGAGTGTATAAAATAAAAGTGGTATAAAATAAATGTATGTGTTTTTATTGTAAATTATGGCGAGCAACAAAGTTAATGCTTTTTACAAATAATCCTTGTTTATTAATTGATTAATAAAATACTTGTGTGTACCTGTTTATCTTGTCGTATTATGTAATAGGTGTAATGAAAGTGAATCGAAGTTTAAATAGGAATAAAAAAATAATGTTTGGGATTTTTTGTTTGGACATGAATGAAGATATAAAAGGCATGTCTTGTATAAGAACGACCTATTTTCCTTAGACCACTACGTAGTAATCATTATATTAATATATTCTTAGTTTACGAGTTATATTATTTAACCGTCCCGAACGCGCATGAGATGTCATTGTCAAAGTAACTACATCTTAAAATGATTGCGTTCTAAATATATGTAGTTTATTGCAAGTGCTGTGAGTTGTGAGAAACTTCAATTAAAAGTTAAATTATCAAGGAATTAATAAATAATGTAAATCGAAAAGAACATGAACGAGGGAAAAACGAAGGGGTTAAGTACAAAACAATGAAAAACAATATAGTCAAAATGGTGCTGGTTTAATAAAAAATCAGACTGTTGGTATAAAAAGTTTATCAAAAGTAGAAAATTATTATTGATAGTCATAATACTAAATGTTCGTTTTAATTTTTTTTTAAATTGTCATGAAAGTAGTACGAAGTTAAAATTTCGTAAAATATTGAATCATTTTTATTATATCCAATATTATTCTGCATTCTTTACTTTTATTTGCTTGTAGGTGTATTTTCTAGTAAGTCCGGCCTTCCTCCTCGCCCGGCTTCTCCGGCAGGCCTCGTTTTTCCGGTCCCTATCGGCCTGTTCCTCTGGAGTCCACGGTTTAGAGTGGTAAAACCTCGCCATGTTTGGGTGGTAGTTCAGAACTTCCTTTTTTCCACCAATTCTTAAAGTTATGGTTTTATCGTCCTCGGTATGTTGTTTCTTCACTTTTCTGGTTAAGTTTTTGTCGGCCATTTTATTTCTTTTTCTTTTCTTGGTTGCGTGAGTTTTTACTTTCTCCACAACAATTGCTAAATCTTCCTTAACATCTAAGATTTCGTCCTCCACTTCTACTGATACTTCTTGTAATTGTTGTTTGTCCTGCACATTGACTGCTTTTGTTACTTCTTGTACTTTCTGTTTATCCTCGTTCACATCGACTCCTGAATCATCCTTTTCAAAACAGATTTTTCCATCGACCACGTCGATTATAGATGCATCTCCTGAATGAACCATTGACACTTTCTCCACAACTGCAGGTTCAACTTCCTCCACAGTGATGTTGACAGTTAATACCACCTCTGTATCAGGTGTATTGTTCATATGTTTCAATAATACATCTGACGCTAAACTGTGTTGCTCTTGAGGTTCTGCTGGAGTTAGCGGTAGAATGAATCTTGGTTGAATAAATCTGCGAAGTCCAAACATAGCAAGGAATTCTTCTTGTTCAGACATCGGCGGCTTTTGTACCTCCTTTGGCACTGGAGTCTTCTGCAGCTGATAGCGTGTTAGCATACTGCTCTTCACTATGTAGGACACGGGTTGGGAAATTCCATGGGATTTCGCCATAGATTTATAAGAATACTTGGAATGCTTCATTGTTCACTTGTCTTTGTCTTTGGTGTTTTAATCAGGAAGAATCACAGACTTAACACATAGGTTCACTTGTAGATTTGTCTCGTTCGGAGTTTATTTGAAAGTTTAATAGTACGTTTTTTGGTTTAAACAATTAGGAGACTTCGATGTTAGCTGCAACAAGTTTCAATCGATATTAATTTTTGATCTTTGGTCTGATTTAAATTCAGAACACAATTATTAAAAAAATAATTTGGAATAAATAAATTTAGTATACTATTATTACAAATATAATCTGCAAATAATTTGGAAGTATGCAACCATAACTGGTGCTGTGCTGTGAGTAACTGTAATTTAGAGCTCAAAACAACAATATGTATTTTTTTAATGTGAATACTGCCCAGGAGTCCCTACTTCCCACCGTCTGGAGCCAGTGAGAATATGGCACCCTCGAAAGACGAACATGGTCCGCAGTAGGCTGGAGAGTGGTTAGGCTATCTGAAATTCTTATGAGGTCACTCACTGTCCGCGGTTCTTACCCGACGAAATTTCTTTTGGGCATCCTGAGACTTCACTCCTGAAGCTCAAAAGCTCAAGAGGCTGTATTGATAACTAGGCTATTTTGGAGTACGTGAGTCTGTATTTTCCTGATAGACAGCGTCATCATAGATTATTCTTCTTGCCTGTAAGACCACCTTTCCAATAGTTCTCCCGGTAAGGGGAGTATCTTGCTCCTGAGCTAAATCTCTTCCGATGTCGATATATATTTTACCGTCGGTGAGGTAAATTTCATAAGGGACTTACTTTCCTTTGATTCTTGGAAGAAACTCTGCCCATTGACCCTTATCTTTACCATAGGAAAATTATTTTTTTACGTGTATTTTACAAATGTCTAATTTTTTGGCAAATATTATATACTGCGTAATTTTTTACATGAATCAACTAAAATTTGTAATTTTTTAAGGTCCGAGGAAAAAATTAATTTTTATTCACCAGATTTTATGTCCGGGTTAAATCTTCCCCACAGGAAAACTAAACCCTTTCATACAGTTTTCCACAAATGATAATCTTGTCAATTCACGCTGTGCAATTGCACTATATAAGTATTAAATACAAAATAATACAAGAACAACATGTCAACCTACCAGAGACCAAATGGGAAAATATTTCACCGACTCCAGATATTTTTATATCAGAGGGTTCGGGCTCGGTGGAACTCCTAATTGGACCTACAAATAATCCTACCGATCCCAAAATATAAATATTTGAAAAATCTTTTGTAATCCTTAAGTATTTAAAATTACTGATTTTTGCATTTTTATATATAAATTCTTTGACAAATCTAATTCAAAAGCCTAAATTTTGAATGAGAGAGCTATGGATAATGCCAGCAGCCGGCATAAGGTATAATAGTCATGGCCATTTAGTATATAAAAAAAAAATATTATTAATACTGGCTATTCAAATCTGGTCAACAAACACCACTAGAGCCGGTTTAAGCAATATTCCAATTCCAAATTGCGTTCTTTCTTTTTAGCTCATAACATACTCCATTATGTAGGTGGGAGCAGTTGGGTTATTAGGTGGAAGTAGTTGGGACTCTTGTGCGATAATAACATTATTACTACTTTTTTTAATTACTTGTCCTATTCTTTTAACCTGCCTGTGGACATTTGTCAAAATGCATACATTTATTATGGTTTCTTTGAATGAACAAAAGGCCCGTTCAAAACACAGCCTACACAACATGTTTTTCTTAGCATTTAACGAGAAACGCGGGCGGTGTTTTTCGTACGAACGGTATATTCCCATACTTCCTCCTGAATTTTCTGAGAAAATAATTGAGACAGTAGATGATCTATACTAATTATGTGCTTAATTGCATACTAACATTTCTGCTATGACTTATTTAAGTGCTTTTACATTGTTAAGGTTTTATAAACATTTACACATTGTTTAGTTTTGGACAACACGGCGTTATGGAACACGCGACAGAGTCACGTCACGAGTTAGGCCATCCACTCATGGAGAAACTGAAAAAAATACAGTTGGCAACTCAATCGCTATCCGCGAATTCGTCACAAGATTCCGTCAGCAGTACAACTAACTACTAAAAATTTATGAGTATATGGTGTCTCTCTCCGGTTGTGGAAAGAATGACGATAATACACGTTGTATTAAGCGGCTGTATATTACATATAATACCTATCATTGCTCTGTCTCGGTTACTTTATCCAGGTGATTACAGTGGATCCGAGGAACGGGCTATTTTTTGGAACCAGTTCCTATTGGATTTATAAAATGGTCACCAACTCTACCATTGCCAGATATTTCATTATTTATGCTCCGTGAGTTGTTTTACATAAATCGGAATCATCCGCGGCTTAGTTTGCCACGTTCTACAACAGTAATATGCGCGAATGCATTTTAATGGCTTTGGCTAGCCCATGATTTATATATTAGCGGTCCACCCCTTGATGAATTTTCATCCATGAGATCAGAACCTTCTCAGCGGATTTTCTTATGCACGGCCTGGGAATCTGAAATAAGGCCTCAATTCTGCTGCCCGGCAAACTGTTGCTACGCTATCAACCCCGAAGGATTTCCAGGTTCCGAACTGGAGAGTTTCGTATGCTGCGTCTGTCTGGGAGCATCGCTTGGGTAACTCGCTTATACTCTTGGCTCTCCTCAAGCGGGGCCAACGAACTCCCTTGTTGGCACTATCCGGGGCGTATAGAACCGTGGCTTCGGACGCTTTGCCTGTTTTGGCTGGCATTTTGCCAATCGATCTGGAAATCAGGGAAGTGCTTACTAAGCAGAGGTTAACCAGAGGAACCCCTGCCACTCACCTAGGAGTCACTCTAACTCCAGGCGGGCCGGGGACTCTCCCTGGGCTGCTTCGACAAATGAGAGACCTGTCACTCCAAGAGTGGCAGGCCCGGTGGGATAGATCGAATTTGGGAAGATGGACTTTCTCCTTCTTCACATCAGTTAAACTCAGAATGGAAGCGGTCTTCCTCAAGTTAGACCACCACATCACGCAATTATTATCTGGCCATGGGGAATTTAGGGGGAGACTTCACACCCTCTCCCTGTCCCCTCACCCCAATTGTGCCTGTGGGAGCACGAACCAGTCGGCTGAGCATATCCTTTGGCAGTGTGAAATAATGACGGATGCCAGAAGTCAAATGCTAGATGGTTTGGACGTACCCATCAGACCAGTGTGGAACACTGATCTGGTTTCGAATAAGACGAATTTCGAGTGCTTGAAGAAGTTTACAAGAATCTGGGTGGAGAGATGGCCTGATCGAAGATTAGAAGTCGCTGATTAGAAGATTTAGTGACCAGGTGTACTTGTCTCCTGATATCCACGGATTACCCCACATTTACTCTTTCAACCCTATCTGCCTGTTTTTTTTACATTTTCTGTTTCTTTCTTTTTCTTTTCTGTTGTTTATTTACACTTTTACACGGCTTTGTGTTTTTCTTTTTCATTAACAGTGTAACAAAATGCGTGAATTGACACGCCTGCGTGCATTATGATTTTATATATATATTTTTTTTTTCCTCTACTCTCTCATGTTTTTACATTTTTTTTAGTTTGTTTATTTTGTTTGCCATGTTCTTTTCAGTTCCTGATAACAACTAGAACAGAACTCCGTTGTTTGTTATGTCTTGTCCACTTCCCCATTAAAGGGGGTTGGACTTTGGGCCTTGTCCCTATCATACTTTTTATAGGTCTACCTTTTTTTGTAACTTACCTCTGTTATCTCCTTCCAGTGCCCGCGCCACCCCCCCTGACATGATAAGGTTAGAGGAAAGATAGAGTGGCATCGGGAGTGGTAGCGGGACAAACTGCCCCCCATATCTCTCTTTTTATGTATTTGCTTTGGTTTTAATCATACTGACAGCTGTAAATATTTTTCGTTTTCTTTATTATTTCTCTCCAACTAGATGCTGATGCAATAGAAAACACATCTTTGATGTGACTTTGTCGTGTTAATTAATGTAAAGATAAGTATGCATACATTTTGCATGCAGGGACATTGGAGGATCTAAGTAGATTCGTTTTAAAAATAGGAATAATTTCGGTTTACGGAAGGTCTTCCAAAATAATTTTTTTTTTTTTTTCAAAACTGAAAGAATTTTTTTTCGGAAAGCAATATTAACAAAGTTACACGACTTTAAAATTTTCTATAGGCACACATGAAAATCGACATATTGGAAGTATTATGACAGTTTAAAGTCATAGATAAACTAGAAAAATGTTTTACCACACAAAATTAAATGTTACCATGCAATAATATCATCAAACATACCTTATAAATCGACGAAGTATGAAAATTCGTAGTCTTAAAAATGCGTAACCTAACCTAACGCTAGGTTTGTGTAACATGGTTTGTGCCCCTTTATACCGCCTGCTCGCGTCCCTAACCTAACCTAACCTAACCTAACCTAACCTAACGCTAGGTTTGTGTAACATGGTTTGTGCCCCTTTATACCGCCTGCTCGCGTCACGGCAAAAAAACATCCCTGTTTTCAAGTAGTTTAGCGGCTACGCTAGGTTTGTGTAACATGGTTTGTGCCCCTTTATACCGCCTGCTCGCGTCACGGCAAAAAACATCCCTGTTTTCAAGTAGTTTAGCGGCTACGCTAGGTTTGTGTAACATGGTTTGTGCCCCTTTATACCGCCTGCTCGCGTCAATTTTAAAAAACAGCCTACGTTTTCAAGTAGTTTAACGGCTACGCTAGGTTTGTGTCACATGGTTTGTGCCCCTTTATACCGCCTGCTCGCGTCAATTTAAAAAAATATCCCTGTTTTCAAGTAGTTTAGCGTTTACGCCAAAAGTGAGTAAAATTTATAAAAAATAATTACTTAAGTTAGTTATTGATATGGCAACACTTAATTTTATGTGGCTGTTTCTATGACTTTAAACTGTCATAATACTTCCAATATGTCGATTTTCATGTATGCGTATAGAAAATTTTAAAGTCGTGTAACTTTGTTAATATTGCTTTCCGAAAAAAAATTCTTTCGGATTCGGATTCTCCAGCCAATAGTTAGTATAAAAAAAAAAAGTTTTATTATTTTGGAAGACCTTCCGTAAACCGAAATTAAGCCAGTTATGTAGATTCCTTTTTACAAACAAAAAAAAGTCCTGACATGTGCGACTAAAGAGGTTAAACCATCGGTTTCCTCACACAGTCATTGGAAAAGTGGTGGGTCCCCTCCAATGGAGATTTTCCAATTCCAATTTTATTATTTCTCGGCACGCTCTCTGCAAACTCTTTTAAAATTTTGACGGGTGTTAGCTATAATATAGGTTCGCAGGTATGTTTTTGCTATGTTTTCTGGCTGTATTTCGTTCCTCAGAACCATCTCTTTATATCAACCAAAATGTGCTTTGATATTATCTGCAGTAGTAGTAGTGGTAGCCAAATTTATTTTATTTCATAGTAAAATATTATAAATCATTCCATAAAGCAACAGACCACCACTATCTTGAGCTCTAGCTAAATTTCTTTTATTTCATAGTATAATATTATAAATCATTCCATAAAGCAACAGACCACCACTATCTTGAGCTCTAGCTAAATTTCTTTTATTTCATAGTATAATATTATAAATCATTCCATAAAGCAACAAACCACCACTATCTTGAGCTCTAGCTAAATTTCTTTTATTTCATAGTATAATATTATAAATCATTCCATAAAGCAACAGACCACCACTATCCTGAGCTCTTGCACTGTATTATGTAATACATTAACTGTTATATTTATAGTTGGATAATGTTTTTGCAATAACATTACGCTCTACCGTACAATTTTACATCATATTCGGCGTCCTACGCCTCTACTTTACATTATAATGTTGACAGGTTGCTATCGTAGCGCCACGACCTGTCAAATTTTCGAGTAATTTGAGATATGTCAAATCAGAAAATATCGATTTTGTTCAGAGAAGATTTATAATTTGAATTGTGCCTTGAACCGAGTTACCAACCAGTTTTCGGTTTCTCCATGAGCAAGGGCCCTTACGCTCATCATGCGTACCGCTCGGCGATCATTAGTTAAATGAAAGCCTCGCATGATTGTTATTCAAACGAAGAAAGAATGAAACGAATTTCATTTTATCGCTCGATTTATAATTCCCATTCGTAAAACGTGAACACCGAAGGCGCTCGCTTTTGGCGAGGCAACAGTGAGACGGGGATAAAATCCACTGCCTTTGCTTTGAAAATTCTGCTCGAGCGGAACTCTAGAGTTAAACCATAGGCGTGAGCGCCACGCAGAAGCGGGCGACACGTAGTGTCTCGCAAATATCGCCGCCGACACGACCGATAGGTCGCCGCAGCTTGCGAACGCCGTGCATCGGGAGCCCGCCAAGCTCGGCGGGCCCAAGACAGCGCGGGGCGGCTTCCCGCTCGGGACCGTGCCCGGCGCGAATTACCCGCTCGGACCCCTCGAACCCGCTCTAATGGCACTGCCGTCGGGCCTCGGCCGGCTCGCGTTTTCTGGATGATAGCAAATTCTCTTTGCGATAGTATCGGGTCGGTTCGGATAGGGTTGGGTATCAATGTGGGCTCAGTAACAAAATACAAGTCTCTCGGTACGATCGTTTATTCTACAAGTTAGACAGTGTTAAGAAATTAAAGTTGGTATTTAGTTGGGCAAGGGTTGAAATGTTTCTCCGCTTCTGACAAAGATGTCAGGCATAGTTGTAGTTCCAAGATTTGCACATAGATGTCATTAGTGACGATAGTCTTCCTTCTCCAATGGACCCTGTAGTGAATTTATAAATAGGATGAATTAATTATTAGGATTTATTTGGATTGGATTGTTGTATATTATTGCCAAAACATTAATCTTCTATCTACCTTGAATTTCTTGTTAGAGTTTTTAAAGTCCTAAAAAATTTACATTTGATTTTAATCGAAGCAGACCTTAACAAACAGAATATCAGTTAAAGTTTATACAGTCTCACATTATGCTTCCAAGCTGCTTTTTGTCAAAAAAAGAGCACCACTGTACGAAAGTACCCGTAACAAAGTTCGATTTTTTCGATTTTCCATGTGTCACGGGAAAAGGCCACCGCACGCACTCCTTACAGCCGGATCAGGTCCAGTATTTATTGAAAAAGTATTAGAATATATTACAGCAATTTGCGTATGGTCACCGACGGATCCTTCATGGCCCAGTAGTAACTCCTTAAAAAGAAGAAGATGGAAAGATATGTAAATAAAAATGTTAGAGAGAGCGCGCTACTTTAAAAATCGATAATATTTAAGCGAAAAATAATGCAACATATATAAGGCACCATTTTTTATACAGAGCATGAGAAACTCCCTCAGGATGGTGGGAAGGGAGAATGCAGTTTTCCCTCCGGTAAGGATAGTTAGGCTAGGGGAATAAAAGAGTTTATCTAGTAACAATTCCAACTATATTTAAATCTTCAATACAACGGTGCCCTTCAAGGGACCGGGATTCATTTCCCAGAGAAAACATAACCTGTTCTGAAATTTAAGAGGCAATTAACTAAAATAAAGAAATAGCTTACCTGCGGACACTTTATTCGGCTTCACATATGCGTGCTGAGGAAGCACGGGCTGTAGTCTCGCTCAATCTCCAGTTCGGCACCGATTCAGGCACCGAGAAAACACCCCAAGGAAAGCCTCCAAGTAACCAGACGATTCGACAGGGAGCAGCATCCAAGCTCCCGATCAGGACCAGGGCTCCGGATTGAGCACACCAAGGAGCACCGGGTAGAACCCCATTTCGATCGGCATGCTTCATCCGAAGATGAGCGCCGGGAATCCATCCATCGGCAGATGTCGCGACAAATAGGTACCGCCACGACCGTCGCTTGTTACCGGGCCTTATTTACGCCAAGCCATCGACTGCACTCGAGTGCCACTCGCCGCGATTCCCCAGATATTTCACACTCAATAGGCCACTTGCATCAAATTTTTAAAATTTTTTTTCCGGTTTAGGCAAATATTCTAAGACATTCTGTATTTTTTTTTTTTAATCGTATTTTTGAAACCCTGGGGATTTTTTGAAAATTTCAATCCGATAAATCAGACCATTTTTTATAAACCGGAAAGACGGGACATAATTTTATAGGTGTGAAAAAACGATAATTACATAGCCGAAAATCATTTAAAAAAAAAAACGTTTTCCACACGAATGGCACAGCAGAATAGCGAGGCATACTAAAAATATTACATCTCATAAATATTTTTTTTCCTTGATCCATCTTATTGATCATAAATCATTATAATGAACAGCGTCTATATTACTACATTCAATGTAATATACTTGTACTTGTAAATTATAATAATAATAAGAATATTATAAAATTTAATTTTGTTAAAATCAGCACCATAATCATTATACCTCTAAAACACGTACCGACATCATCTGCACGTTCTGAAGAGAACCCCGTAGATCATTAAAATTACGGGGTTCTTTTCAGATCATCTGTCAAAAAGTGAAACCATATGATAAGTTCGCAGAGAACAAACAATAAATCTAGTGAACGAATTCAAAAATTCGCCTGAAATCAAAGTGATGCCATATAAAAAAATAAATCAGTGTGGAATTTAAAAAAAATAATAGGAACATTTTCGGAGACGGGACATTTTCATGTAGTGACGTCACGAGCCCAAATAATGGATTTATTTATTTAAAAATAAAAAAATCTGTACATTTCTAAACAATTTTACTAACATTTTCTTAATCTTAGTAAAAAGATCTATCCACATGATTTTTTCCAAGTCGTTATGAAATCCATGCAAGTGGCCTATTTTGAACACGGCCGTGTGTTAGCCTTAAAATATGGTGATCTCTCGTCGCTCCAGGACAATTCCAAAAGAATGCGATCCACACACTCAACTACATACGAATCACGGTTAGAATTAGTGTCATAATTCTTGTAAAAGGTATTGACCCCGGCAGAGGCGGCCGGTGACAAAATTTGCGGGCAGTGCATTTCACAAAAAAAATGATAACATTAACATGGGAAAATAAAGTGATTCAAAGGGAGTGACATACCCAGTACAAACGTTCACTTGTAGAGAAAATCCATTCGTCGCTCTTTCATTTGTGAAAACACTTCAATGACACGATTATTAAAGTCTGGTATCGAAGATATGAAACTTTTTTCGACGCTCATCATTGATAAAGCATTAAGCCGATCTTGGGCCATAGTGTTCCTCAGAAATGTTTTTACACGTTTTAACGTAGAAAAACACCGTTCGCACTCAACAGTTGTCATTGGAATAGTACAAATTATTTTTAAAAGTTTAACCATTTCACTAAAACACTCCACTAAGTTACATTTATAAAATAATTGTAAAATTGATATTGCTCCGTCAGCATTCGCAAAATCATCTCTGGAGTAAAGCACACGTAATTCATTTCGAAGTTTCACTTTATCCAAAAAATCGTACACACTCGTAGTCACGGTAAACTCTTCCTCCGGAAAATTGTTTTTGTACACAGGAAACATTTCGGTGAAAAATAATTTTGCGGCTAGCAAATGCTGTGTGAATTTGAAACGATCAATAATTCCGGCTGTTATTAGATCACAAACTTCAGCACACAATGCAGAAAAAGGCCTATCTAGTCGTTTCCTTTTTGCTGGTGGCTCAACTCTTTTCAATTTGGGAGGCGGGAATGGGTACCGCCGCCCCGGGAACCTTTATTGGATAACCAACACCTCTGCCATAGGTCACCCCAAGTGGTTCGCTACGTTTGGTGATTTAGCAGGGGTGCCCGGGTTCATGGGGTGAGGTTTGTCTCGGTCTTGAAGGCGGATGACCAGGACATACTGAACCCCAGATTCCTACCCACCCCTTAAATCCTTTTCCTTCCCAGAACTCTCCTCTCCTTCCTTTCCTTAAAAAAACCCTCCACACAGCATCCTCAAAGATGACATAGGCCCTGAGGGAAATTATTTTCCTCAGGGCCTCCTGTGTGGAGCTCATGTAAAAAAAAAAAAAAAAAAAAAAAACTCTATTATCTAAGGAATTCCTAACGTTTTGAATGCACTTTTCAAAGTTTTCAATGAACGACTTTACTTGTATTGTATCAATTGACCGCCCCTGCAATTGCTTAAAAAGTACTTCACAGTGGGGTAGAACATCATTAAAAAAAGACAGCCAAAAATTGAACTCTTCATCGTTAAGATAATGTAATAGCATTTCAGCTTGATTTACAGTATTACTATCTGTTGCCAATGAATTCGTTATATTTTCCATGCATTGTATTAATGAAAGTCTGTGACCGAATATAGTAGAAACAGTTCGAATATTATAGCTCCATCGTATTTAGATTCTATTTTTTTGGACACGATTTCATTCAAAATAGCCGTTCGTTTTGCTGAGCGCGAAAAAAAATTTGGAAAGCTGTGTAAATGAGCGAAAAAGTTCTTTACATGAATATTTTTCGAAACAGCTTTCTCAAGAATCAAGTTGAGTTGGTGTGCATAGCAATGCGTAAAATGTGCATATGGGTAGACCTCTCTTACTTTAGCCTGAACTCCATTTATATGTCCACTCATGACACTCGCCCCGTCATAGCTTTGTGCAATAAATTTATGTTTAATGTTTTCCTTTTTAAAATGCTTTATTTCAGACAAAATGACTTGGCTCAATCCCGAAGCACTTTGGTCACTGGGCGATAGGTATTTCCAGAAACGTTCGTGTATCACTCCTTTAATTTCGTATCGTACAATTAAAACCATCTGGGTTGATATGGAAACGTCAGTGGTTTCATCAGCTTGGATCGAAAAAAAATCGGCTTCAGAAATTTCTTGCAAAATTTTCTCGTGACAAACGTGTAATATTGCATCCAATAAATCATTTTGAATGGTCTTCGAAACTCCTTTAAAGACGGTTGCTTTTTCAAGATGATCCTTCATAGACGAATCAATTTCAGCTACAAAATCTATTAGACCACGAAACACTCCCCTATTCGTGGAATCTTCAGCCTCATTGTGCCCTCTTAAAGCCAGTTCGAATGCACCACAAAATCTAATACAGTCTATAATTCTGGACAAAATTAATCTGTTTTGGCGAACTTTTTCATTGAATTGTTTCACAGATTCGCGAAAACCAACATCAAGTTGTAATCGTATATCCATTCGACCTAACAAACTAAATTGTAACACGTTATTTATGTGTACTTGGGACAATGAATGTTTATTTACTTTTTCAGTAAAATGAGCAATATCATTTATACCACTTTCAGTCCACGGTTTATCACCTCCGTAAATTGTACAGGGAAAACAATGAAATGTGTTTAGAAGTTCACATCCACAAAGCCAAGATGCTTTCAAATATAGTTCTTTTTTAAACACTCTATTCACAGTTTTTTCTTTAACTTTACAAACTTGTTTTATATTCATCCATGGTTTTGGAGGTCCATTATTTTTCAAAAACAATTTATTCTCAAATGAACTTCGGTTATTTTTGATAAAATCGACGTTAATCGCAATCTTTTCAGTAGCACTCATTTTTAAATAAGTTTTTTTACAGAATAAAACTTGCTAAAACCGTTAAAATGCTGTCAATACCGAAACAGTACTGAAGTTGATGCACTGCCCCAACGACCGATAGCGTTAAAACATAACATTGTTAATTAGTTCTAAATTCGTTAAACAAAATTATTGCATTTCAAAGGTTCGGGACCACATTACGCAAGTTAAATGTTTTGTCCTTTGCTCTCCGCTAATGCACGCATGCACCATATGTCTTCTCTGCTCTCTCACATAATCTTCGTTATGGGTCTATACCTGCCTTGCTCATTTCACGCGTCCAACATCTGGAAACGATCCCAATCTTCGACCAAGTATCTTCAATGATCCCAGTAGAAATATTACTTCATGTGACGTCACGCCGCGGCACAACAAAATGTGCACGAATTCCTTTCTCTCATGGGAGGGAGTCTAGTCAACTGTGTAGGATTTTAAAACGAATTGGCGGGAATTCTTCATGAGAGGATGTACTATTTTACACTTCTGACGTGTATAGATTTTTGGAAGTGCAGTGCACCGATGCACTAAGGAAGAAGCCGCCTCTGTAATGACCCGTAACTGTGACATTAACACATAATGAACACTCAATCTTATAAAATTAGGCGACGATTCGAATTCACGTCGGGCTCCCGTACGGCGGAAATCCAAAAAGTGACGCCTGAAATTTATCAATACAGTTGCCAATCGAAAAAATCTAAAATACGGCGATTCAACAATTAAAGTAAGCGGCCAGGTGAAGGTTTATTAAGTCAGGAAAAGAATTATTATTAAGTAATAATTATTATCGTGACATAATGTTTAATAAAACCCGACTCTTTTTTCGTTATTTGTTTTTGGGGTGTTATGCCGTGTTGCGCTACCTCCTTCTTTAGCCAACGTTTCGGACAGCGTTGCAGTGACCATCATCAGGGTAGATCCGGCAGATCCGGTAGATGTGAGTTCCTACATCTATCGGATCTGCCAGATCTGGCCTGATGATGGACACTGCAACGCTGTCCGAAACATTGGCTAAAGAAGGAGGTAGCGCAACACGGCAAAACACCCCAAAAACAAATAACGATAATACTTTTGGCCGTGAAAATCTAAAAACGTACCGCGAACACGACTCGTTTAAGGCTCTGCAACCGGGCCCGAAAAGAAGAAGATGGAGAGATACGAAATTACGAATGTTAGAGGAGAGCGCTAACATTTACAGCGAAAAAATCGATGCGAATTGCGAAAATGTTTAATAAAACACGACTCGTTTAAAATAGAGCAAAAATCTCGCTGGCATTATCTTAAACAGCATTTAAAGAAACACTGTGAATTTTTTCATACATATAACTTGTAAAATAACTGAAACAAACGTGTTAACAATAATTTTTGGAGCATACTTTGCGATTTTTTTCTATCGAGGGAATTTTATATAATTTGCGTTTCGGTGCGGGCAAAGTCTAGATATTATCTTCAAGAATAACATATATTTTTTTAAGAGCTTTAAAACTTACCGTGTTTAAGGGAAATTTGTAATAAATCGGTACAAATCTGGGTTGCGGGCCCTAAAATAGATCAAAAATCTCGTAGGGTTTGTCTAAAACACCATTTAAAGAAACACTGTGAATTTTTTCATACTTGTAAAATAACCGGAAACAAACTTTTTTTTCAAACTTGTAAAATAACCGGAAACAAACGTGTTTATTATAATTTTTGAAGCATAATTTGTGATTTTTTTCTATCAAGGGAATTTCATGTAATTTGTGTTTCGGCATGGGGAATGAATAGATATTATCTTCAAGAATAACAAATATTTTTTGAGAGCTTTCAAACTTAAGTGTTTAAGGTACATATGTAATAAATCGGTAAAAATTGCGTATGCCGCGGCTTTAATCGAATAATTTCCACCTGTGTTTTTAAACTTGCGTGGTTTTTAATTAAATATAAAGCACACTCGTTATTTTTAGAAATGCACAAAAGAATCCTAAATGTTCGTAATCACCAGTCCGTAATGGACCGTAACGAAATATTACAGAAGAATGTTTACTGCTTGCGTTGGCTCTTAGAAGAACACTAGATTAGTTTAGGTTCTTCTTCTTCTTGTTGTGCCTTGTCCGTTCAACGGACATTGGCTATCATGTTGGCTATGCGGACTTTGTTTACTGCGGCCCGGAACAGCTCCACGGTAGACTGGCCAAACCACTGTCTCAAGTTTTTCAGCCATGAGGTTCTCCTTCTTCCAGGGCCCCGTCTTCCGGCAATCTTTCCCTGCATTATGAGATGCAGGATCTCATACTTCTCTGGATGTCTCATCACGTGTCCAAGATATTGAAGTTTTCGGATTTTTATGGTTTTAATAACTTCCTTTTCTTTATTCATCCGAACCATAACATCTTCATTTGTGACCCTGTCCATCCAGCTTATTTTAAGTATTCTTCTGTAGATCCACATCTCGAATGCCTCAAGTCGCCTAATTAATTCTTCAGTAAGCGTCCATGCTTCCATTCCATAAAATAATATTGAAAATACGTAGTTTAGGTTAGGTTAGGTTAATTTAGGTTGGGTTAGGTTGTTTTAGGAGTGTCTAGTAATATATTTCTTTTCATTTTTCTATAGTTTACATATTCAAGAATACCTCCTTATAGGGATTTTTCTAAATTTTAATTATTTTAAAAGTTATAGCCATTTTAGTGTAGTGGCAATTCGACTGGTTTAGACGTAATCTAACTAGAATCTAAATAGAACAAATCTTTAAACGCGTTTTTCTCGAAACTTCAAATTCACTTTCTAGCATAATAAGGTAAATTGTAAAGGAGGTATGAAATATTAAACTGAGTATGAAAGACATAAGTAGGCACAACACAAGTAGGTATTAGTATTCGATAAGTAAATTGTACAAAGGAGTTGAACCAGCAGATTTGTATTCGGGCTCAGGCTATAGTAGTGCACCAATTATTGTCACAATATTACACTAAACATGATTACAAACATAAACGAAGCATAAACGAAGCCATTAATGCCCACCAGTTTTGCACAACACTACTACACGTACAATGGAGTGGTGTGGTTTAATCAACTAGAAATAGAGCTGAGATTACAACATGACTACAATAAATTCAAAAATAAATTAAACAATAATATCTTAAATAATTTAGCCACTTAGAACCGCATTAACCTTAAATTAACAATACTTATTCAAAAATTTATTTTATATTATTATTTTTTTTTTTATATAATTTTTTTTTTTTACACATTTGATTTATATATGAGTACGTAAATATAATGTATGTTTTATAATTTTTAATTTTAATTAATTTAATTTTTTTAATTAAAAAATATATATACAATTTTCTCTTCCCTTTACACACGAGTAGTTACACTCTTGTAAAGTTTATATATTATATACATATATTTGTTTATACTGTTTCTAATCAATGTTGCATGATAGTATTTAATGATTTGAGTTTAATCCGATTGTAACCTGAAAATGCAATTACTCATGATTATATTACATGCATATGTATATAAAAACTAATAAAAAAAATTTTTTTTAAAAATTCGAATACGAACAAAAACATGATTGGACATGATTTACCAAAATCGTAACTATACAACTCTGTAAATTTATTATCTGTTCGTGCTATATTGTGTCTTAAAATTGCGAGTCAGCATACATCTCAATCTGAATATAATAAACTAGTGGTTCATGTTCATAATACAAGACTAACTGCAAACGATGGACTTATAATTCCCAGATACCTAAATAAATACGGTCAAAGAACTCTAGAATACCTTGTTCCAATAATTTACAACATGTTACCCAACGCAATAAAAAGCTGTGAATTGAGTTTCAGAAGGAAATGTACGCTTAAAAAATGGTTAAGGGAAAGAACTTTTTGTACAAATCTCTGGTTTTCCGCTGTTCTTTTTAATGTTTTTTTTTTCATTTTTTTTCTCTTGTCTTTTCATTTTATTTCTTTCATTTTCTCTGTTCTGTATGCTTTATAAATTTTATTAACATTTTTTTTTCCAAAATATATGTTTTTTGTATATATACATATAATTTAATAATGTGTATATTTTATGTACCTGTCTCAATTTAAAAAAAAAGTAAATGTCAAAAGAACCCACTGACAAACTGATATCAATCAGTTTCGAGACTTAATTTTTTAAAAATGTAAAAAACTGCAAATAAAGGCATTTATTAATAAAAAAAAATAAAAAAATATCGGTGACAGTGGTGTAAAACATTTTTTAGCAATTAATATAAAAGTGGGTAATTTTCTTGTAATTTAAAGTTTTCTTTCTATCGTGTACGTAAGTTTGTTATTATTATAATTAAAATATAAAGTTGGTACACAACAAATACATAATATGTAAAGAAGTAAGTAGGTACATGAAGTGGTTTCAGAGCAGTGTGTATTCAATTTGTTACTGTTTTTATTTTAATTGAAGGAAAACAAATCAATCTGTAAAACATCACTAATTTAATCAAAATTATCAACAACAAAAAAGTGCATTAGGAGGCCCTCAGGGAAACAAAATCCCTCGGGAGTTATGACGTCTTTGGGGATCGCCTATTTTGGGGAGCTGTTGGAGGTCTTTTTATGGAAAGGAAGGAGAGGAAGTTATCGGAAGTAAAAAGGTGTAAGGGGTGGGTTTGAATCCTAGGGCAGACAAAAATAATACATTCTGCAAAGGCAATAAAGTATCCTTCAAAAATCATTATCATCCTTCTTTATATCCTTATTATATTATATATTACATAGTATAAAATGAAGTCGCTCAAAATGTATGTGCGCGTTAATCTTCTAAACTACGCAACGGATTTTCATACGGTTTTCACCAATAGACAGAGTGATTGAAGAGGAATGTTTATATGTATAATACATGTAAATTATATTAGAGAAAAGCCGAGAAATTCAAAGAAAACATATTTTTGTGCGATTTAAAACGGCTGGCGGGCCGTACTATAGTCACTTTTGAAATTCGTTCTACGGAAGAAATTGGAAAATAGATGTCCTAGAGTAAGTAGGTATTTGATTTTACCTTTTCAAATATCCAGTGTTGCATTGCAAGCAATGTATAATCAGTGGCGAGTTAATTAGTTTATATGTATAATACATGATTATTATAGTAGAGAAAAGCCGAGAAATTCAAATATTCAATTCAGGCAGCGGGCAGCTGGCAAGCGGGTGTGTGGATTTTATAAATATTGGGTAATGGTGTTGTGTTTCGTTAGCCACAGCAACGTGTAGTCGGGTCTGCTAGTTACATAGTATAAAATGAAGTCGCTCAAAATGTATGTGCGCATAGATCTTTTAAACTACGCAACGGATTTTCATATGGATTTCACCAATAGATAGAGTGATTCAAGACGAAGGTTTATATGTATAATGCATGCTTATTATAGTAGAGAAAAGCCAAGAAATTCAAATATTCAATTCAGGCAGCAGGCAGCGGGCAGCTGGCAAGCGGGTGGTATGGATTTTGATTTTATAAAGGTTGGGTAATGGCGTTTCGTTAGCTACAGCAACGTGTAACAGTAGTTTATAAAGAACGGTTTATTTGTAAATTAGTCTGTCAACCTCAGAATGCCTACAATACAAGGAAATCAATAAACAAAAATTTTAACAAAACAAAAAAACGACTTAAAATAATGCACTAAAAAGTAAAAAAATAATTTCGTATTCTTCTACAACTTCATAATCAACTTACTTTTTCTACTCATCAAAAGGTAGGTACGATTGTTATTTTTGGAGTCGGTGTCACTCAAGATAGGTTTGTAACTACATACATATTTATAGGTGAGATGTGCTTGTGTCGCTCGAGCGACATGACGAGGCGAGAAGCGAGAGCGGGGCCGCGGGGTAAGGGGAGCTGTCAATGCTGCTGAGCTGCCGAGCCGGGCCGACACCGACTCCAAAAATAACAATCGTACCTACCTATTGATGAGTAGAAAAAGTAAGTTGATTATGAAGTTGTAGAAGAATACGAAATTATTTTTTTTACTTTTTAGTGAATTTTTTTAAATCGTTTTTTTGTTTGTTTATTTTTTGATTTTTAGTGAATCTGAAGTACACTAACTAATTTGTTTGAATATGGGTAGACCTACTTAACGTGCTGCTCATATGAGACAGACATAATTTGACCATAACGACGTTAGGGTCAAATTAAGAGATTCAGCCGAGTATCGTTAATTTGCTCCTAAGAATTGAAGAGTTCCGTTACTTTGTCATGGATCCCATAATCAGAACCTAACCAAACTCTCATCAAACTGCCCTTAAAGTACATCCTTTCCAATAAAAAAAGAATCATTGAAATTGTTTGGCGTAATATTGAGTTATTCGTCCATTTGTCGCGCACATACTTAATGCAAATTTAAGACTTATGTGGTTTTCTCATGGATGCCATTGTCGGAACTGAACCAAATTAAAATGGGACCACACGGAAAGCACCAGCTTTCAAATAAAAAAAGAATCATCAATATCGGTTCACCCAGTCAAAAGTTCTGAGGTAACAAACATAAAAAAAATACAGTCGAATTGAGAACCTCCTCCTTTTTGAAGTCGTTTAAAAAGGTCTGCCGTGTATTTGTTATTTCGCCTTCTGAAGGTATTACCAAACTTGATTACGAAACAGCTATCACGCGTAGTAATTACGCAGCAGATCTTATTTTTGTAAATAATAATATTTAAATTGATTAATAATATTTTCACTTATTTTTTTACTTTAGCTCCACACAAGAGGCCCTGAAAAAAATAATTCTCCTCAGAAAATAATTCTCCTCCCCTCAAAATAATTATCCTATAACATCTTTTGGGGATGCTGTATGGAGGGTCTTTTAAGGAAAGTAAGGAGAGACAGTTCTGGGAAGGAAAAGGGTATTAGGAGTGAGTAGGAATCTGGGGGTCAGTGTGTCCAGGAGTGACAGACTTATGAATCCACCCCTCCTACTACAAGATGTTCCAAGAGAGTGGGGCTGGAGAAGTCAAAGAGACTCCCTTAACCATTCTCTCCCGATCCGGCCTGCCTCACCTCATGAACCCGGGCACCCCTGCTAAGACACCAAATGTCTTGAACCACTCAGGGCGACCTACGTCTGATGTTTTAGTTATCCAATAAATAACGGTTTCCTGGTGGCGGTAATTCAATTAATATTCAACATGCAAATGAAAAAAAATATTTTATTTATTTATAAATTATTTATTTATTTTGTGCAACAGCATTCAGGCAAGTGACTCTTCAATAATATTTTTAAGGCAAATAAAGAACAGTTACTTAAGTCCAAATGGTTTGCGATTTCATTTAATAGCACCACTCCCCTGATCATGCTAAGCTTTGCCAAGAAGTCTGTTCTGCCGTTCGGTACTTTAAATAAGTCATGATGTTGACTTATGTAGTAGTCTGGTACATATAAATCGTAGCATCCCAAGAGAAATGGGCTATCGATGAAATTGTTCCAAATTTTGAAAGACAGAATAGCAAGACTTGCTTTCCGTCTAGTTTCTAGACTCACAGAATCAGTTTCCTCAAGTAAGTCAATGTGGTGCAAGAACCTTGGATACCTAAATATTTATATGTAATTCCACAAATCAAACTTAATAATGATATTTAAATAACAATTTGTATCAATAATAGGAAAATAGGAGGTCCGTAAATAAATAAATTACCCCATAGATTATATTTTGTGCTGATTGTTGTGTATGTTGTGATTTTTGCTTCATCTGATCCGATAATCTGAACATAAAATCGGAAAGAAAAATCGGACATGTGTTCCCGGCCTAAAGCTCGTTTTGTTGGGGCTATTTACACACCCCACTAACAGGTATACAGTTAATTAATTTAAAGATATCATTTCGTGTTAAGTGGTGTACTGAATGGATTATAAATTATATTAATTAACAGCGTTTTAGTTGGGAAACTGAGAAATGAAAAAAAAACACATAAAAAATAAATTTGTCTTCTAAGGGATTGCGAGCGAGTGAATAGTACGGTGTGCATTCAAAAGCGGCCTCTTTAAAATGATTTGCCTATGCTGTACCGGAATGGAGGAAAAATTAATTAGTTAACAGAAAATATTATTAATTAAAGAAATGTTATTCGTAAGTATGTTGAGAAGTACCTGCTTAAACAGATGTGGGGGCCTACTCTCTATCTTTCGGTTTCACAAACCCAGCACTTTTGTGGTTTAACCTTCATTAGCGGGCACTGTCAACTAAGCGGACACGGTCTATAATTACTGAAATATCTCCGTAAATATACTAAAACTAGAGTTCATATTTTAGGTATTCCTCCGTAATACATTTATGTATTGAATTAAACAATTACAACATATAAATATTTCGTGAGTGTACGGCACCCTCCTCATATCGCGCTAAAAACTTCCTCGCGCTCCGGTGCCGTACACTCAGTAAATATTTATATGTTGTAATTGTTTAATTCAATACATAAATGTATTACGGAGGAATACCTACAATATGAACTCTATTTTTAGTATATTTACGGAGATATTTCAGTAATTATAGACCGTGTCCGCTTAGTTGACAGTGCCCGCTAGTGAAGGTTAAACCACAAACGTGCTGGGTTTGTGAAACCGAAAGATAGAGAGTAGGGCCCCTGGTTTCTAAATATGGCTAAAGCCAATTCATGCAAAGTTTAGATTCTGACTGGGGATTATGCACCAGGGCGATACTGAGAGTAACTTTGTGCCGCAGAAAGGACTACATCTACTCCTTTCTGACTCACAACACAATACCCAATATTGGGGACACCATAGTCCCACTAAATCCGGACAATTGGGAGCCGTTGGGACTGTTGTGCGGTATCGTAACGATTACTTGAAAAGCTGTATAATAAAAAAAATTGTGTGAACTTTAAACGCGGTAGAAGTGAAACCTTCAGAAAATTAAAGTTAGATGGGAGTGGGGAGGCTACGAAGCACCGCACAAAAGGAGGCCGATTATACTATTGGATTTTCTCGCAGGCTTAATGCTATAGATGTGTGTGTTTGTACCTTTTTAGTGTCGCGATTTTTCATTAAAAAATATTAAAAAACATGTGTGCAGTTCTCACGCGATAGAAGTGAAACCTTCAGAAAACTAAACGTCGAGAGAATGAAACGAACGCTCAGTATCAAGAGTAAGATAATTGTAGGATTTATTATATAATTTTGTTACCAACTTTAAAAATTATTTTACATTATTTTGCATCTACGAAGCACTGCACAAAGAGAAGGCCGATTTTCTCGCAGACTGAATCCTAAAGTTGTATGTGTTTGTCGCTTTTTAGTGTCGCTCGTTTCCGTTTCATCGAGTTTCAAATCACAACGAATTTTTCACATTGATATCGCGCGCTGTAAAAGTGTTTGGACAGATTATTACAAATATTAATTATAATTTTTAATTGATAAACTAATGTTTAAGACAAGATCTTCATGCATAGCACAAAGGGTAACAATTATTATAAGTAATAATTATTAGCCTGAAACACTACATTGAAAAAATCCCCCGAGAAAAGGTACAAGCCGCCGACGGGATTCTGATCGATTCCATGATTCTGGGTAGCTCAGTGAATAAGAGCAGTTGACTGGAAATCAATAGGATGCGGTTCGAGTCCCGTCGACGGCATGTATCTTTTCTCGGGATATTTTTTCAATGAAGATGTGAATTTCAGGCTAATAATTATTGATTATTATTTTTTAATTTATAAACTAACGTTTAGACAAGATTTTTGTGCATAGCACAAAGGGTAACAATTATAATAAGCAATAATTGTCAGCCTGAAACACTCATTTACATTGAAAAATCTTCCGAGAAAAGATACTTGCCGCCAACGGGACTTGAACCCGTGTCCTTCTGATTGCCGGTCGGATGCTCTCACCACTGAGCTATGGCGGTTTATCTTATACCCGCCAAATAATTCAATATATACTAGTGTTTCATTCAACAATTACTGCTTATTATATATTTCTACCTGAAAACAACCAACTTTATTTTTGCGAAAGAGAAATTGTTAAATAAGTTTTGAGATTTTCACGGCCAGAAGCATTTTCGTTATATGTTTTTGGGGTGTTGTGCCGTGTTGCGCTACCTCCTTCTTTAGCCAAGAAGCTAAAGAAGGAGGTAGCGCAACACGGCACAACACCCCAAAAACATATAACGAAAAAAAAAAAAAAAATGTTAATGTTAAATCCCTCGCTAGGTGGCGTCGAGACAAATTATGTCTGCATTTATTAGGGAAATACTTAAACTTGTCAAATATTAAGCTCAGTGGTCAGAGCATCCGACCGGCAATCAGAAGGACACGGGTTCAAGTCCGATTGGCGGCAAGTATCTTTTCTCGGAAGATTTTTCAATGTAAATGAGTGTTTCAGGCTGACAATTATTGCTTATAATAATTGTTACCCTTTGTGCTATGCATAAAAGCTTTTCTTAATAATTAGTTTATCAATTAAAAACTTATTACGTATTACAAATATATTTATTGTATATTTATTTAGTCCTGTACCTGTGTTATTTTTTCCCCGCATCATCACAAATTTTCGCAGTACTGTCAACATTTTATTTCTAATTTACCACTAGGTGACAATTACATTCTTTCACATTCAAATCAGTCATGGACAGTCATGGGTCACGGCGTCTGTCCTCAAACATCTCGCTTGGTAAGACTATTAAATATCTATATCAGCGACCACTTTTATTAAATTATTGAATCTTTGAATAATTGTACTTTTAAAAAAGATGTATACATTTGTTCAATAATATTGTGCAAGTGATTTGAAATTAATATACTTGTGTTTGTTTTTTTGCAGTGAAATTTTTGGCCGAAGATAATGTTAGCTATTGAACGGAATGGAAGAAGCCATCATCGGATTTGAAGATAAATCAGCTATTTGACCAACGAGTGCCTTATTCCTACTATGGAAATGTGAAGAGTTCATAAATTAAATTATTCACGTGGACAATTCTACATCGGGGTTGACGTAGAACCTTGGTCTCCGGCATATGGTTTCTTGTGCTGTGTATAACTAACTACGGAAGAATGCTTCAAGGTAATAAATAATTCATTATAGTGCTCGCCGTGAAAAAATTCTAATAATTATAATTTACGCCTAAACGAAGGTAGATAATTTTGTAACATTTTTATCCATTTGTTCCACGTCCATGTCCATCTTTGATTGAATGGTTTGGGAGGCGAAATGGGTACCGCAGCCCCGGAAACCATTTATTGGATAACCAGCGACGGTAAATATTCGGAACAAACTTCAAAGGTTATGTAACGCGATTGTGTATGTTATCTTTACTTTAAAAAACAACCTACGTTTTTGAATGGTTTGTCTGGCAAAGCAGGGTTTGTGTAGCGGGCTTGTGTATATTATCTTAATTTTAAAAGTTTTATCAAAAAAACGTGCGTATTAACCGTTGACGTTTGTTCCGAACTGCAAACAGAGTGATTTGACAGTGTGAAAGCAAATTTTCAATTTACGTAAATAAAATTAAAAATGTAACATTTTCAACCTCCCCCAATGCAAATAGTTGTCTTTTACGGTAATTAAGAAGAATCTAAAAGTTTTATCAAAAAAAAGTGCGTATTAACCGTTGAAGTTTGTTCCGAACAATTACCCCAACACCTTTGCCGTAAGTCACCCCAAGTGGTTCGCTACGCTTGGTGACTTAGCAGGGGTACCCGGATTCACGGGGGTCAGGTATGTCTGGATCTTGGCGGATGCGTCTGCTCACCAACTGCGTGGTAGGCCGGATCAAGAGATATTGTTTGAGGGAGATTTTTGACGTCTCCAGCAGGACTCTCACCAGATGAACCATCTCACCGCGCACTTGAAGTGAAATATCACAAAACTGCGCTATATAAATACTACGTTATTATTATTATTATTATGAATTCATTTGTCCGCCACTTCTAGCCACACTGACCTCCAGATTCCTATCCACCCCTCATACATTTTTCCTTCACAGAACTTCCTCTCCTTCCTTTCCATAAAAATACCCTCCACACAGCATCCCCAAAGATGACATAGACCCCGAGGGGAATTATTTTTCTCAGGGCCTCCTGTGTGGAGCAAAAGTATAAAAAAAACACATGTGTCAGTTGTAGTATTGTTCGGTTTATCGAATTTAACGATCAATTTAATCTCGGTTAAATGGTTAGTAGCCGGGTGGTCAAATCGTAGGGTTCGAACCCAGGCGTCGTCGCGAGTTCAAAGTATTCTTCTACCAGCTTAATACTATCTTTGCACAAACTACGTTTTTCCATTTTTTTATTCGTAACTTTGTCATAAAATGCATGCTATCTCTACATATTATAAATTAAAGTCCTCCGCCGCGTCTGTCTGTCTGTCTGTTCGCGATAAACTCAAAACCAATCGATACAGTGATTCTTAAGATTTAGGTATATAATTTGTTAAGGTTTTTATTAATTGGTTGAAATATATGTCTGTATGTGGTGGACTGGCAATGGCGGGCTGGCAATGGCGGTGTGAATTTGATTTGTATGCAAATCTACAGTTTTATGCCGAGGTTTATGAAATTTTGCATGTGTGACCTTCAAAACAAAAGAAAGGTTACCGTCTACATTTGATTTCGAAAACTCTGTGTAAGGCGGCCCCTAGACGATACAATAATATTGAACAATATGTTGTACAATGTTATTGTAGCGTGTAGGGGCCGCCTTAAAATTAAACTCGCTCAAACTTTTGTTCGATCATTGAGCAATCTTCAATATTAACCCTAAACGGTCAATAATATTGCTCAATTCGTAATATTGAGCAATATAATTGATCGTCTAGGGGCCGCCTAAAGCCCGGGCATCGCCGGGGACTTCAGCTAGTTTTAACTAAAATAATTAAATTTCCAGGATGAAGGACTCGGTTGATGAAATAATACTTGTTTTTAATTTTTTTAAACTAATGCAAAGTATTTTTAAAACTTGCATCAGTTTAAGAGCGTTTAACCAGCCAGCGTACAAAAATCCACATTTCGTCGAAAGTTGTTCTTCCGATCGTGCAGGGCGGTTACAATGAGAAAGATTAATTATTCTCCGTACCAGCTTTTTAAAATTATAACTCAATATCGAATTTATTTCAATCCAAATTAGCTTTAATTTATACCTTTATCCAAAAATGCTGAAAGGCGTGATGATAAAACTATTAAAATAGTGTACTTTTTGTAGTTATTTTTTGATTATAAGTATTTATCATTTTTCAATAATGTTTAAATTTAATAAGAATGTTAAAAAATCTGAAATATATTAGTTTGTAAGTGCGCAAATAAATACACAAATGGACCAATTTTCGTCAAGAAACACATGTACGTACATATTTTTTAATGATTTTATTGAAACTAAAATTAAAATTCTAATACATAACTCTGCTAGATAATGTATTGATTTATTTTACTGCATGATTACATTATTTGAAATGGGTGTGGTATAATACAAAAACTTTTTTGAAAATTTAACAAATCTGCCAACGACCTATGGAATAACCTTATTATACTAAAAATTAAAAAAAATTCTAAAAATTTATCACATAACTTAACTAGATAAAAGAACAATCTTTCGAAATCCATTTATAACTTTTTGTGGAAAAGGGTCAATACGTCTAAAAACTTTTTTGAAAATGACGTATTTCCGGCTTTCTCTGGTAATGCCCTCTTAACATGAATGAGAAACAATTATTATTTCAGTCATCGAAATGGAAAGTATTCACAACTCTCTACACAGACTCCTTGCTCCGTTCACGTTCATACTCAGATATAATATATTAATCTGAAGTCTTCCTTGCAAGATGGATGAAGTTTCACAATAATGAACTTTCAAAAACAAAACGAACTGTGAGATATTCTGTCGTACCAATATTTGTCCAAATTTGTTTTTCTATCTCCCTTTTATTCTCACGCATTGTTTACTGGTGACATTATACAAAGCGGTTATTATCATTAATATCAGTTATTACCATTCAATCAAATATATTTGTACAATGGTTAATAATAATTAATAATTGGTTACCCGACAATTGATTCCTTGGCGATTGGCCCCCCGACGGTTGGCTCGCTGACAGTTGATCCCCTCGACAGTTGAACCCCCCTCGGTTGATCCGGCGGACAGTTGACCCGCCGGGCAGTTGATCCCTCGGTCAGTCGATCCCCTAAAAGATTATTTCCTCAAGTAAGTTTGCAAAGAGGATATACGGCCCTACAACCACTCACTGTTTCTTGACGGTTGGTAGCAGTGTGGTATTCAGATAAAAAAAGTTATGTTTTATGTAAGTAGGAAACTTAAGCGTTTTTTTGCTAAGCCGATTGAACGTCTATGTATATCATATTTTGTTATTACCGCTTGCTTCTTGGAGGAATTATTGATGGTAAAAATATTTGATTTTCACTCAAGATGTCTGCAGATATATGTATATCGACTTTGGTTGTACCACCGTATATCCTCTTTGCATTCTTACGTAAAGAAATAAAATAATCTTTTAGGGGATAAACTGTCTGAGGGTTCAACTGTCGGGGGTCAACTGTCCGCCGGAATAAGTGTCAAAGGATCAACTGTTAAGGGGATCATCAACTGTGGGGGGGATTAACTGTTGGCGGGCCAATTATCGGGCGGCTATTTTATCGCCGGATCAGAGTTGTCAAGGAACTTTGATAGCCAACTTCAGGAGGCACACACGCACACACACGCATTTTACTGAAATTGACTAAATTTGTCGTGCCGATCATGTACCTATGTAATAAAATTTGAAAATAGACGAGTTTTAGTTAAATAAACTAGGTTTTTACGAATGATTTTTCGATTTTTACATTAGCTCCACACAGGAGGCCCTGAGGAAAATAATTTCCCTCAGGGCCTATGCCATCTTTAGGGATGCTGTGTGGAGGGTTTTTTAAGAGAGTTTTTGGTGAAGAGTTCTGGGAAGGAAGAGGGTTTAAGGGGTGGGTAGGAATCTGGGGTTCAGTGTGTCCTGGCCATCCGCCTCCAAGGCCTAGACAAACCACACCCCGTAAACCCCGGGCACCCCTGCTAAATCACCAAACGTAGCGAACCACTTAGGGTGACCTATGGCAGAGGTGTTGGTTATCCAATAAAGGTTCACGGGGCGGCGGTACCCTTTCCCGCCTCCCAAATTATAATTTGGTGTTCTAATACAGTAATCGAATAGATAGGTACCTAGTAAGGGTTAAAAAAAAACATCAACCTTCACCCGAAAAACAGGGTCTTCGAATTGAGTGTATGGGTGCACATAATGATTGATGCAAAACGTCACTGAGAAACAGCATTTATCAATCGTATAGATATCACTTTTAGTGATTTTCAAACCAACGGATCTACTCGGTTTCACGTTCCCGGGTAAAGGTTCCCGGGGCGGCGATATCCATTGAATTGGATCAGACAAAATCAGTCATAGATTCTCAACCTTTTTTTGCCCACTTTGAGAATATTTTTTTTCTATAACCCCCTAACTCATGAATCTGAAAATCTGAAACAGCAATTGTCGTCACGATTATATTAACCACAACGGAGGGGGCGTAACGGGATAGGATGGGGCAAGATGGGGATTTCTCTGGGTCTCCTACCGCCCCCCTGAAAGTCTGAAACGCCCCCCAATTTTCTTTTGGTCTACTACCGCACCCCCTGAAGGACTGAAACGCCCCCAAAGGGGCAAGATGAATAGGAGTATCATAGATTAAAAAATTAAACTTTGTTTTTTACGGGTTCGTTTTTTTTTCAATATTATGTTATTTTTTCAAAACCATTATTATGTAGACAGCTGAAATCTTTTATTACCCTTGATTAATTTGGTATATTTTGTTGAGAATAAATATTTGTTTTCGTAAAATGAAAGTAATTATCGATACGTTATTCGACGACGGTATGCTTGTTTATTTTTTAATTTACTTAATTATTTTCGGGAAATCGACAATTTATATTTATTTCAGTTTATAAGTATTATATAGCCAGAATAAAACCAATTATGGATTTCCTCCTTGTGATTTTACCTCTACTAAGACAGCATAATAAGGAATAAGTAAATTCAATTTATAAGAAACGAATTTAATCCAAAAACTATACAAAACAAACAAAAAAACAAAATTTATAAAACCAGAAAAAATTATATAAAACTAAAAATTACAAAACAAAAATTTTATCAATACATTGGTAGCCATGGTGAGAGGTTGTACATATAAATCAAATCATAATAGAAATATAAACAATAGAAACGTAACATTATTCACGAACCATCAGAGAAATATTCTTTTATGGATCTATTATATTTAGAAAGTTCACAATTGAAAATATCCACCTTGGATAATACGCCATTGTAACTATTGCATAGTCTGTTCAGGCAAGAATTCTGCATAGAGTTGGTCTTGCATTGATCCACCATGAACAGGACAGAAGAGCGTGTTGAACGCGCAGGTACACATTGAATTGAATTTTATTTAGCAAATCTGGGCATTGAATATTATTGTTAACTACTTTATACATCAATATTAAGTCAATTAACAGATCAAATGGGTCCTTATTATAATGAAGGAGGGTCTATCGATATTTGGTGGAGATGGTGTGTGATAATATTAGTAGTAATAGTTAAATACTTAATTAAAATAAATAGTTAAATTAAACGGTTTCCACAGGTCTATTTTAGCAAAAAAGAAAACATCCTCCGAAGGGCTCTTTTATGTATGCATTTTTACTTCTTTTCGACACGCGATGGTTCAAAAATACTCGCTTCACTTCTTTAATGCTGTCTGTATCGTCCTGGAAATATACCAATCACTTGAAATGGCTTTAGCCATGTCAAATTACAAGTACTTTCAACCTTCCGTTGTCTATTTCCTCTCTCTCCGCGCCCTCTTAAGCTTTACAACATACCCCAATTGAGGATGGCATTGTCTCACTGGATTTAGGAAATTGGGACTCTCATGCAGAACTCATAGAAAAACGATACCACGAATGTGTAATTTGTGTCTGACGAAACTGTTTTTATCTTTTCTAGATGCGGATAAGAAAATGCGAGTATAAAATAACGTAATAAAGCTATGAGGAAAAGGTTCAAACCTCCGTTTTACGAACAAATGGGGAGATTTTGGTGTTCGGCCTTCCCAACACCGCCTCACCCTCACCTGGCTTCATCAGAGAATACTCCTAAAGAACAAACAAATAGAGACAGTAATAATAGAAAGGAAGAGCCGGGATCCGGAGCCGGGAGCCGGAATGATGGCCTGCTGATATGGACAACCAACTCCTTGGCTGGGATAGAGGAGCCCTATTCCTTAATCCCCTCAAACCATACCTGTTTCCTTCTGTTTAATGCAGGATCCGAGTCCAAGCCAGCCAAGATGAACATAATCAGAACAACATCTTCAATTCAACCGGAGCATATGACCGCAACGAATGTACGATAAACCACAGCAAAGAGTGCAACATGAACTTCATATTTCAAGTGATTATCAGAGATAATTTGAATAATCAACGAACGGAAGCAGTATTGATGAAGCTAGCTGAAATTATGAAGTCTACAGTAGAGCAAGAGTGCTAAGTTAAAGAGTGGTGAATTCTTCTTCTTTCGTATGGTGGGGGGTCAGAGGAGAAATCTAGATCTACGAGTATCTAGGTCTGTCTAAATATTCAGTGGTCTGCACCGCACCGCATTCATATAACGCCGACACTTTATTGCCCCATCTAAGCATCATGTGGGCACAAAGATTATGGGAGCACCTTATCCTATTGATGGAGGACCAGAGTTTGCGAGGCAATGAGAATCCAGGCTCTCTCAGAGGAGTCCTGTACGAGTGGTGAATAATAATATATGATATATTCACACACATCTTATCTCGGGTAATAATTTTTGTTTATACGACAATAATGTTTTGTTAACTTAAAGTTTGTTGCTTCCTTTGTAAAAGGGGTAAGGGTGACTCTCGAACGTATTATTTACACATTATTTTCAAACTTATGACAGTTGATGTCCTACTGATAAAGTTTTTAATATTGTAAAAATGAAACTCCCCTTAAGAACACATTAAATTATATTGCTTTCCGATTGAACACTTTCAAAGGCTAATTTTTTTATGCATAATTGAAATAATAATTTTGGTCTGATAATCAAAAAAAAATATTTTTTGTATTTCTTGAGCGAAGCTGTGTAACAACTTCTGCATGCATGTATGCTTTTTAATCGATTTATTTTACAATATGCCTACCTACATTTTTTCGTATTTATTTTTATTTTGACTTATTTAGTTTTGACTTTTGACACGAATCCAATGGATAAATTTAAAGTTAGTTTTAAAATCGCAAGTGGTTGACACGGGCTTGACGAAACTGAAAGCAGATTATAAAAAAATAAGTAAAAAATAATGTAAGTTAGATTGTAAACTTACTTTTAAAAAAATTCCCAACTGTTATTAAAATTATTGACTAACTTTTTTAATAAAATTTCGCTGATGATTTTTAAAATGATTCTGTTCTGTTGCGGTTAAATAGATATGGCCTTAGAGAGTGGAATCTTTCTCTTGGAATACTGTGACTTATACGTGTGCTTGAAAATTTCAGCCACAATCATCACCGCGACTTATTCAAGAAACCACACGGCAGAACAGATGATCTAGCACTGGAGGAGAAGCCACAAGGAGCAGTGATATTGCAACCTACATGAAGAACAAAGCCAGAATCCAAGAACGAGTCTTCAGAGCCAAAAAGCAGTGAAGAATACGAAATTTTCTCTCTATTCGATGGTAGGTAGGTAGTACGTGTAGGTACCATCTTCATATCAAACTTAATTTTGATTTGAGGCCAAAATACTCAACCTGACTGAATATTTCGATTTTTTATGATTTTAGGGGTAATTTTGGCATTTTTCTGATAAAGTAATAATTTTTCAGTGCCGGCAACCCGGGCGTTTATTTTATTTTCATTTATGTACGTAGATTACTTTAACGCACCTCACTAAACAAAGTCTGTTCCTTGTCGGATAAATAATATATTATACTAGCTGACCCGGCCACGCATTGCTTTGGCTAACGAAACACAATGCCATCTACATCAGTTCAGTTTCATTTTCAGTGCCGGCAACCCGGGCTTATCTTTTATTTGCATTTATGTACATAGATTTCTTTAACCCACCTCACTCAGTGGCGGCGTAAGGGGGGGGCGGAGGGGGCGGTCCGCCCCGGGTGCCAAGCACCAAGGGGTGACACCGACAACCCACTCGTACAGACAAAGAATGCGCACAAAATCTCCCGCTGTAAAGACATTTCAATAAATAACTACGTACTCTTGTATCTAGCTACTTACATTATCATATTTTGAAATGCGTCGCAACTATATTTTGTTTTATTTTTTTTTCGAATATAATTTTTAATTCCCTTTCTAAAACTGAAGTATCATTTTGAGAAGCTTTTATCAACACTCTAAGAGATGTGTGATCCCAACACCGGCAAAGAAGGCGTTGAAAGAAGAAATTAGCGAAACTCGATCGAAAATCTGGAGACAGAAAAATCAGAAAAAGTTATCGCCACCTCTGGGGCTTGAACCCAGGACCTTCTGCTTACATGGCAACAGCTCTGCTAACTGAGCTAATTAATGATTTATCCAGACACTATTTAGATAGCCAAGGGCGGATTTAGGGGGGGGGGGGGCACGGGGCACGTGCCCCTTCAGACGGTATTTTTGCGTACTGTGGAGATTCCATCACAGTACATACTTAGAAGCTAAAACTGTATTTTTAAACATTTAATTTTTCGATTGTTTTGACACTTTCATAAACCTTCCTATACATACTTGAACTTGTAGAAATAAACTTGAAATATGATACTTAAGTTTATTTCTAACATCTTAGCTCAGTTGGTTGAGCTGTTTCTACGTAAACAGAAGGTCTTGCGTTCGAGTCCCAGAGGTGCCAATATCTTTTTCTGTCTCCTTAATAAAATCTTATTTAAGGTCCACAATGAGCCAAGCGCGAATAACCAATTTGTCTATGTTATCAATTGAAAGAGACAGGGAAAATTTTTTTGATATTGTGTTCGAATATTTTAGTAAAATGAAGTCTCGTAACCATGTTTAGTATTTGGTGTTTTATTTTATGTAGGGTGTTCAATACAAAACCGCCCCGGGTGCCAATCTACCCTACGCCGCCACTGACCTCACTAGACAAAGCATGTTCCTAGGCAGATAAATAATATATTATACTCGCTGACCCGGCCACGCATTGCTTTGGCTAACAAAACACAATGCCATCTACTGCATGGTTACTCATCTTTAAAACCATGATAAATTAACTCACACCGCCATCTGTCAATTTGCATACAAATCAAATCCACGCCGCCCGCTTACCAGCCCGCTCATCTGTTCTAGATAGCGATACCCTAATCACCTAGCGGTATGAAATATACTTTAGGACCTATTCTCATACCTACCAAATACCTAACTACATAAAAAAAATCATTAAAATCGGTCGAACCGTTTCGGAGGAGTGCGACCACAAACATAGTAACGCGAGATTTTTATAAGAAACCCAACCTTTATAACCATGATAAATTAACTCACACCGCCATCTGCCAATTTGCATACATATCAAATCCACACCGTCCGCTTGCCAGCCCGCTCATCTGTTCTAGATAGGGACACCCTAATCACCTAGCCTCATCTGTTCTAGATAGGGACACCCTAATCACCTAGCGGTATGAAATATACTTTTCGACCTATTCTCATACCTAACAAATATACATAAAAAATTTCATAATAATCGGTCGTGTCGTTTCGGAGGAGTGCGACCACAAACACCGTGACACGAGATGCATAGATTTATTAAAAAAAGATATGTATCAATGTAGTATGTAAAAAAAAGATAGAAAATTATATTAAAATACAAATTACACGTACAATTACAGTAATATGTTTCGTGTAATTTAAATTTGACCATTAAAGTGATATTTTTAATCCTTTTTACTTAATTATATTTTATCTTATATTTACATAGTCGGCAGGACCAAATTATTATTAAGTGGAAAATGATTGCTAAAGATGCCTATAAAGTCATGAGAAATAGCCTATCTTTCTATTTATGCATATAAAGACGGATGGGGTGGATTTGAATTTTTTACAAATTTATTTTGTTCCATTTAATTAATTTAAACAATATTAGCAAAGCTCAATCGAAAACCTCAAACAGAAAAAAGAGGAAAAAGTCGGTTACATCGAAGACTCAAACCCAGGACCTTCAGCTTTCCGGTCCGCAACTCTACCAACTGAGCTAATGCGTCTCTATCCGGTTTGGTCATTTTTAACCTTATTATACTTCAGCTAAGAACTACCGACATTATCTTAATTTTCTTAACGCATATTTTTATTGGCTGCTATCTTTGTGTATGATTGCAAGATTCAACCCGAACTATTTATAAGACACTATCTACGAGTAGATAGTATTTAGTTCTGGTTTAATCAACGAAAGTGCAGGAAAATAATCAGCAGAGCGATTCTATAATTTTTGGGATCGAGATAGATATCGGACGAGATCTCCTGTCAGATTTGTGTAAATTTCTATGACTGTCAATTGCTTTTTCTATGGGCATCAAGCCAGCTTCGCCAATTTTAAATAGTTAAAAAACTAAATACTGTAAATATATCTGATTATTTATCCACTTAATGTATGTTTAAAGTTGTATACCATGGATTTGACATTTGAGAAATTTCGTTTCAATCCAAATATGCATGAATTACTTAGTTTGTCAAAATTTAACCTAAATACATATTTTTTGCACGTAAACAGTGGTTTCTTGTACTAATTTTTGAAATGAAGTGTAATTTCCACAATCTTTGCTTAAAAGTGCGGCGGTTAGCGGTTTTAGCGGTTAGCGATTTCCGATTGAATATTTTATCCCCATTCAATTGGTCTACAGATGTAGATTTGACAAACAATTTTGACAATTGACAGCCATAGAAAATCTCACAAATTTGACAAGAGATCCTATCCGATATCTATCTCGATCCCACAGAAGATATTGAATCGCTCTGCAGGTTTCAATAGCTATGTGGTTTTTCGGTAAGACAGAGATCCTGGGTTCGATCGTCTATTGCGACCATTACCTATTGTACCTACCAACCGTTGTCTATATGTTGTTCTTTTCATGTTTTGTTTATTTAGATTTATTAGTAACATAATCTCCTCCTTCAATTAGTACATATCACACGGGTAAAGCTATTCCAAAACAGAATTTTTCAACCGATCAAAGAAAGCTATTCCAAAAGAAAGATTGTTTTGAAACGATATTAGTTAGCCAGCAACATATATTCCTGCCTGTTGCCTTAATCGAAAATCCAACCACACCAAGGCGGACGGACTTATTAATTACTAAGATGGGTCATTTAAAAAAAGTTATTTTTAATATTCTAAGAGTGCCAAATGGGTTCAAAAAGACGTGTTTAAAATTTTTCAAAATTCTGATAAATTTTTCAAATTTCTTACCTTTTTCCTCCGGATTTAGTTCAAAGTTTTGAAAATTTTCATTTTAAGGGGTTATTTCTAGTGTATATAAAAGTTACTATGAATCTTTCAAACCATTTTTTTTGTAATCTTCCATAGCAAATGTAGTACATATATATTTACGAAATCATTTACAAAAAGTTTCAAGATTGAGTCTTTCAAAATAATGTCGAAATTTGAGAGCAAAAAGGATTTTGTTGGTATTTGAATGCACTGCCTTGAGATAATTTGAATTATATTCATATATTTTTTAAATAAATAAATCAAAATATTCCCTGTGTTTCGGGTTTTATTAAAAAATAATATATTTTTAATGGTGAATCTAACATTTTTTAAAGATTAAACAAAGGTGGGTTTTTCTCCGTTGTGTGAAATTTCAAAGTCAATCCCGAGGAAGAAGATGATATCCAAATATTATTAAAAAATTACTTGATTTTGTATCTTCATTAATTACCCATTTATCACTATTGTACAAATCAAAACAATATTATTTTTTTCCCATACAGTCGTGACTTAACTTATTAATTACTCTAATTGTTGTTTGATTTCAGGATCAGAAACCAAGAAAAACCACACTGAAAATAAGTCATCCATAACTCCCACAAAATTTTGGCTAAATAGTTATGCGTAATGTATGTTTGGCGCAGCAGGAGGTTAGTGAAAAATTCATAACAAAACAGAAATTATGGAATTATGTGAAACCGATTGATTTTATTATGTCTTGTTTATATTGTCATGAGTTCAAAACATCTGGAATTTTATGTATCTTTGTTTAATCGCAATATGTTTCGTATCCCAACAGGATTCTTAAATGTCTTTTTTATAATTGCTGGTCCCATGTCCAATTAGAAAGTCTTGCGCGCTTTACATTATTTAATTCATTTTTTCTCTTCATTCAAAATATTCTAGAAATCCAACAATTTTAATAGATAATCCTACCCTGAGCGAGATTTGCAATGCTTTTTTTAATTGATCGCATTTACAAAATATTATTTCTTTTTGTCTGCTGTCAACTTCATAAAACGATTTGAATTGGCTCAATTTTCTACAGGTATGCTTTAGAAGTAAACCATATTTACTACCAAGTCATCTCAGTTGGACAAGATTCTAACCGACGTATTTTTTTTCAAATATGACCTTTGAACGCAAAATCATTTCTTTTGTTCATTTCTATGTCAAAAAAAAATATCTGAGCTAGTTCGAATATCAAATTTTTAAGGCTTCCATTTATTTTGCAATGTTATAACATCACTTTTAACCTTTTGCAATTGCCTTTTGGTTTGTTTCTTACTTTTGATCTTTTTTACATGGCGCAGTATGGTTCATCGTTTTAGTTGGATAGGTTA
Organism: Limnephilus marmoratus; assembly: GCA_917880885.1. NCBI lineage: Eukaryota > Metazoa > Arthropoda > Insecta > Trichoptera > Limnephilidae > Limnephilus > Limnephilus marmoratus. The sequence continues at coordinate 6,487,669 of OU862926.1, forward strand.
CCCTGAACCATAACTCTGAGGTGTCAAAGTTTGCATAGACGAAATCTCATTCTTTTTAACAATTTCTGATGTTGAGCTTGAATCTTGTGTAAAGTGTTTTAGTTTAACATATTTTGAGAGAAATATTTAATAAGAACACGGCCCTATCTTGGAATGGCATGTGGTTAAGGAAATGTAGTTAGAATATCTATATGCAATGAATTATTGTCCCAGCTGGTTGCACATGGGTCTACCTGTACTTTTTGATATATTCTAAAATGGTAAGCGTACGTCCTATTTATATATTTTCCAGTAAATTTTGTTTAACTAAAATACTTTACAAAATATTCAAACCCAAAATCAGAAAACGGTAAAAAGTTTAGAAATCGTCTTTGCCAATTTTGACACCTCATATCTCGGAACAAGGTGAAGTGAAGTTAGAACCCTGTCCAACGAAAATGACGACTAATTGGTTCTGTCAATACTTTATTGATAGAAATAGATTTTTTTTCAACTGAATACATTTGTGCCCGTATTGTGATCAAAAATTATTAAAAATAGTTCTAACATGGGTTCTAAAAAAAAATTATAGCTAATTTATTATGAAAAGCATTCATATGTGGATAAATTTTGTTTTTGGATGTTTTTTGTGTATCATCGCACAGGTCACGTGCATGGATTACATAATGTAATCACATGTATTTCTTTATTTAATTTTTTATTTATTCCTTTTTCCATGCCCTGCTCCATGTGTGCTTTTAAATAATTTAGGTAAAGTAAGGCAGGCCGCACACATCAGATAAAAATCGGATCAGACAAAAATCGATACGAAAACCGGATTGGTTATAATACCGGGGCCCGTTTTTGGACGGCCGGCGCGGAGTAATGAAAATAGGCCACGCCTCTCCGCGCCCGCCGTCCAATCGAATTTTGTGTGAACCGACAATCGGATGGGAAAATCTGAAGTTTGCGCCGGGCCTAAGTGTTGCCATACAGAAAAATGTTATATTTTTTCATGATTATGGAGAAAACACAAATCGTTGGCTTAGAGTGTAAACCTGCTAACCACCAAATAGGTAACTTTACAGGAGAGACAAAAAACGTTCTTAAAAGAATAGAAATTAATTTTAAGAAACGGTTCTAATACAGTTGATGTATTTTTTTTATTCTTTATAATATGCAATAAAAGAAGAGTTAGTAAATTCAGTATTTATTTATTAATTAACAAGTTTGTGACATGACAGGTTTTTGTAATGCAGTAACATTTTTAATAAAGAACTTAGCAGTTTTTCACTCATAATATTAAGCTACTTATTTTTTTTTTTTAATTATAGGCAATTTTTCTAAATAAATTTTATTAATATAGTTTAACATAAATATCGTAAAGGGATCGTTTTGATCGCCACCCTGGCAACAAATACTTTTTCTCTGTACTAGCACGACAGTATTGCAATTCCATCGCAATGACTCTGAAAATGTTCTAAGCTTCAAAGCCTTCTATGCAAATGGCTTTGAATTAGAAGGCTTAGTTATAAGAGAATCTAAATCTTTGCTGTTTCTTTTAGAAACAGGTACCTGTTTATTTTTCGAATTCAAAACTGTCCATCTTCCGATCCCAAGAGTCTTCAGAAACATAGTTCTGCACATTGGTTGTTCTCCTTTTTTCAAATAGTAAAACAAAGATTGTGCTCTTTTCTTTATCACTACTTGTTCTCCCCCTTGGTCTCTTAACAGGTAAGCATGTCACAAGATTATTAATGCATATCTACTTTTTTTTCTGGCCAGCTCATACACCAAAATTATTTGAAAATAATCTGCCTATCTTCTTCTGTAAATGTGGATCATTTTAAAGATTCTTTTATAGTTTCTTTGCAATGGCATCTATTTTCCATTACTTTAGGCTTCGTTGGTACTTCCTAATTACATTTTTCTTCTTCTTTTCTTCCATAATACTTTCTTCCATTTTCTCTCACCTTTCTGTTTCTTTTAGAAAACCAATTTGATTTTTGAATCTGAACACGTTTCTTTCTTTTTTTACTTTTGTCTGGATAGTTTTCATAATCAGATTCCAAGTCAGATTCAATTTTATATGGAACTAAGCCTTTTTATATACTTTCATCTGATATAAGATCTTCTGTTTGATTAGATAGGTTTGAAAAACTAGGAATAATGCTATCTGTAACACCTGACAAAGAGTCGTTTTGGAAAGTAGGCTGCTCGTCAGTTGTGGTAAAGTTAAGCGAGGGCGAGTTTAAAGGTAAAAACGAAATCACATTGCTATCTTCGAATTAAACTTCTTGTTCTCTATGAATATTGTTATATTGATCATCATCAAAAATAACATTAAATTATTAGGTGCAAGTATAACAGAATCATCCAGTATTTTCTCAGTTGAGATGGATGGTGAGAGACGGTTCCAATTAATAGGGTTGGTGTTCCTTGTATTTTAAACATTAATATTATTTGAGCAATATTATCAGATACTGTTTCAGATAAATATATGTAATCAAATTTAAAATTTTGTACGAACATTTTAGATGGTTCCGGTTCTTTCTTTTTATCTTGTTCTCCTTTGCTTGTATTACTTAAGTCCAAGATTTTTTGGCCTCGCCAATGAATCCCTGAAGACATCTAAAAATTAAAGCAAAATTTAAATTCTTAGTTATTCTAATGTATAAAGCTAGATTTAGAAACCGTTTTTGCGTGAGTAAGCAACTAAAGGCCAAACATACAAAATTTAATATTTATAATATTAGTAGGATACTTCTTCTAACACAGCAAACTTATTTTGTGGCACCATTATGACTTAAATTAATAAATTACTTCGTTTTTCCCACTTTTATTGTTTATAAAACCGACATGTTTCGTCAGCAAAGCTGACTTCTTCGGGGTTTTGACAGAACTTTTATTTAGCTAACTTTTAGTTAGTTAGCTAATTTTGGTTAGCTGGAAGAAATGGGGTCTACCCATAAGCTACACCTTTTGTAATTTTTATTTTACAATAAATATTTTTTGATTTTGATTTTGATTTAATTAATTCTAATAAAAAGGCAATTTAACCAGTTTTTATAATATCACAATGACAATATTTAATCATATTTGGAAAGATTCAGACTTCAGAAGATTCAGGTTCAGAAGAAGTCAGCTTTGCTGACGAAACATGTCGGTTTTATAAACAATAAAAGTGGTAAAAACGAAGTAATTTATTAATTTAAATTAGTAGGATAGTTAAAAAAACAATTTTTTACCTTGAATATTGTCTAAGTACTATATAAAGTAATAAAAATCTAGATATTAATCTCAATGCTTATAAATTGCTAAAAAGTTATTAATCAATTATAATACATAATAACTGCTAAGTGAAATAATTCTGTAATTTACTTTACAGAAAAACTGCTAACTCCAAAGTAACTTTTTATTAGCAATATTTATCATTTGCTGATTAAGTTTATACAAAATAACAATTACATAATACAAAAAATACGTACCTTTGCAATATCTCAATCCTCAAACCTCTGTTTGCGCCAGTAACACCGAATTGTTTAATTATTTGTAAGAGTACACTTGCAGGCATCGAAAACTCTATACAAAATAGCGGTTAAGATGGAGTTAGCAGCACACTTTTGGACGCCATGGATTTGACAGTTTTACTCATCGCGCGTTTTTGTCAATTTAAAACTAAAATTGACAGTAGCTGTTTTGCCTAGGTTGTGTATTTTTTTTGTCTTTGGAATGGTATATAAAACGTAAAATGGTCAAAAATGGATTTAGCAGGTTTACACTCTAAGCCGAAGAAATACGGAAAAATAATTTTTTTTAAATTTACAAAAAAACATTGTCTGTGAAATGATCATGTATCTTAACTATTTCATTCGAATGCGAACGAGCAGCAGACAAATACTTACACAATTCAATTTTTAAAAATGTATTTATCACTAGCGAGCTCCAGGCATGCGTTGCAATGCCATTTAAATAATTATTTCGCCCTGCGTGTCCTTTCCCATTCATCCCCCCTTTTTCGCCTCTCCTTCCCCTCCTGCGTACCCTTACCCACCGGTGTTTCCCCTCCACCTTCCTCGGCTCCCCCCCTCCCCCTTTCGTTCCTCTCCGCCCCTCTTGGTTACCCCTCCCCCTCTCGCCTTTCCTCCGTGGCGCTGGAAATACACTAATTTTTCAAACAACTCGCGCGCCACCTATTGCCAATTTTTTTGTTATACAAATTTCGTAACGCCAGAGCTCACTAGTGTATGTAGAATCCTTCGCGGGCATACGCACAACTACTCACCAAAGTTTCATCACAATCGGATGAATAGTATAGTAAATTTCATAACGCCATAGCTAACTATTATATAATTGGAAACCATCGAGGGCATGCGCAGTATGCGCACATCAAATCACCAAAGTTTTATCGCAATTGGAAGAATGGTTTAGGACGCCTAAGGAATAAATAAAGAAACATTCATTTTTATATATTAACCCGGCGTGAATGAGGTGAAAAATTGTCACACCGAGGTGGGTATGACATACCCTAATATAGAATTGTCGATTTTGATAACTGAAAAAATTACTTTAGAATAATACGTATTACTGTATTAATTAGCATTAGGGAAATGAAATAATATGATAAAATAACCCAGTTCTACTTAAAAATGTATTTATATTTCAATAAAAATCAAAGTAATATTTCTTTAAGCGCAAATCAACAATATTTAGAAACTATGACTGAATGTCTAAAAATTTGAGAAATTGAGATCAGCTGTATACACTAAAATTAAAGAATAAATCTACCTTTTATAATAACACAAAATAGTTACACCGAATATGAGGTCGGGTATTAAGTACCCGCTCTATGTTTGCGCACGTGTAGTTTACTCAGCCGCTGGCGCAAAACTGTTACAGTCGTTTAAAATCACTCCCAGCACCTCTCCCTCCAGCTACCGAGTCAGTCGAGTTCCAGGAATCGCACAGTTAAGAAATATTTAGTGGTTTACAAATCGGTGGGTATGAGATACCCGACCTCATTCACGCCGGGTTAAGAATATTATCGTTTTATATAGAAAAACTAGAAAAGGTAGGTACTCGTATGTACCCAATGTCTGAACGAAGTACATCGAAGATGTTATTAAAAGGAAAATAGCTTTCATTTTTCTACGGAAAATAATGATTCTGTCATTTAATATTGAATTCTTCTGATTGGAGTCCTGACATAAATCGATATAATTTCGGTTGTGGTGGTTCTAAAATTCAAATAGGTAATTCTTAAAAATTTATCATGAGAACCCAGGCTGTCTGTCAGTGGGGCCTTGTACGAGATGGGCATTTTTCACGTTGGCGGATTGCCACTCAAGCTTCCAACTATCTTCTGGGGTGAGAGGTGATTGGAGAAGTCTTTTTCCTCCTGTTCAGATGGGTTTTCGGGACTTCAAGCTGCATGCTGGGTGAGAGACGACATCATCGTGCAAAGGTGTTGCGCTTTTTGCAGCGCCTTTGACAATTAAATAAAATTTAACTAAAACGGTAAAAAGATAACTAACGCCTTTAGTATTTAAGCACGAATATTTATTATTTTATACATCGACCGGTTTCGCTTGGACCAAGCTTCATCCTTCATGTATAATAATAACTAAATAACTAAGACGGAGTTATCGATCATGTATAGGTTGAGAGACAGAGGGAGAAAGAATATTACAAAAGATAATTGGAGAATAGAAATATTATTTGAAAGAGATACAGTGGATAATCAATAAGTGGGATTTTTTTTTTTTTTTACAGTGAATACCGCACAAAAATCTCAACTGCTCCCGTCTGGAGCCAGTGAGACTATGGCATCCCCAATTGGGGTATGTTGTGAGGCTGAAGGTAATGGGGAGGGGAAGGAGGTAGGGAAGAGGAAGGTTTGGGAAGTACCTGGCTATTCAGATCTGGTCACCAAACATGGCTAAAGCCATTTTTAAGCAACGTTTCAATTCTGAATGGTGGTCCTACACCAGGGCGATACTGAGAGTATCTTCCACTCTGGAACATGCCGCAAATATACTATATATTATTTTGAATGAATTAATTGTGAAATAACACAAATTAATCAAATAAAATTTATTTGCGCATGCCGGTTTCGAACCCGCGACCTCCGGATTGTGAGTCAAGAGTCTTACCCACTGGACTACGGAGGTCGTAGTAAAGAGGTCGGGATAAAGGTAACAATATATTTATTTATTGAAAAATAAGAATTACATAAAAAACATAAGCTGCATATCTCACTAGGACATTCCTGTATCGAGATACGCAGTTTTACAATGAAATTAAAAAAAAAACATACATATAAACTTAATAAAAATATAATTATAAACCTACGGACATGGATTATTAATAATTGTAGCTGGGCATTATGCTCATCGTTCGCAACTATAACATTATTCAGTAAACTAAAAATACAGGTACCTTAATAACTAACAGGTACCTTACCTGTTAGTTGTGGCTTACCAGATGCATTCAAAGGGTGACCATACCACAGTAGCATTTAATTGTTAACAAAAAATAAAGATTGGTAAATAACAACAGCTAAATAATATCATGTAAATAGTAACAAACAATTTTGTATATTAATAATAATAATAATTAAGTAATAAATTTATATAGTTTATGTAATATATTAAGTAAATAAATATAAATAAATTAAGTAGATAATATATAAGATAATTATGAGTAAATAATAATAAATATATGTATATCTAATCACAAGTAAATGTACAAACAACTGCAAATGGTATTCGTGAGATATTAAAAGTTGATGGATTTGTACGGTACAATACAAATGACAATATTTAGATAATCATCATCACTCTTGGCTCTACAATCCCTGGTGGGTCTTGGCCTCGTCAAGAGTCTTCCTCCACTCATCTCGGTTTTGTGCCAGCTCTCTCCAGTTTAGAAGTTCCAAGGTAGCTATTTGAGTACGTTGTCGCTCCATCTTAATCGTGGCCTTCTCAGGCTCCTTCGCCCTATTGGTCTTGAGTTCAGCAGGGACGTTGGTGCTTGATGCTCGGCCATTCTCTCCACATGACGCAGCCACCGAAGTCTTTCCAGTTTTATAAATGTTGTGTCGTTTACTTCCTTAAACACAGTATAGAGCTTATTGTTGTAACGCCTGTGCCAAAATCCATTTTCTAGAACCGGTCCGAAGATACGCCTCAAAATTTTCCTTTCGAAAACGTCCAGTGCTCGTTCATTCCTCTTAGTTAGTACCCACGTCTCAGCTGCGTACGTGAGAACTGGTCCAGTAAGTATTTTTTACACTAATATCTTGGTGTTTTTTGACAACAGTCTGGATTTTATCTGCTTCTGTAGGCGGAAAAAAGCAGCAATTTGCGCTCACTATGTGCTTCTGGTTCACCTCTGTGGTATTATTGTTGTGTGTTATCAGGGAGTCCAGATATGTAAATCTTGGTACCGTTTCACAATTTTTACTTCCATGAGAGAGTTGGGGTTTGTTGGGTGCATATTATGGCCATGTATTTGGTCATATTGATGGTTACTATGAGACCCATGTTTTTGGCAGAACTTTCAAGATTTATGAAGGCGTCACGTAAAGCATCCTGAGTTTTCGAAATTACCTCGATATCATCAGCGTAAACCAATAGTTGCACAGAGTTGTCGAATATCGTTTCTCTTGTCTCAATGCCTGAGTTACAAATAACTTTTTCTAAGGCTAGGTTGAATCAGTGGCAGGCCATCTCCTTGTCTGACCCCGTGGAGCGCTTCAAAGGTCTTGGAAAGATCACTGCCAACCCTGACTCTATACGTTACTGAGGACATTGTTAGTTTCACCAGATTGATCATTTTACGCGGTATTCCAAACTCACTCATTGCATTGTACAATGCGTTCCTATTTATGCTATCATACGCGGCCTTGAAGTCTACACAGACGTGATGAGTTTCAACATTATATTATAACGTTTTTTCTAAGATCTGTATTGAGGAGAAATTTTGATTAATGCATGGTGTGCCTGGCCTGAAGCCTCATTGGCAAATGATTTTCTCGGATGTTGGGAGCAATTTTTGTACAAGATATTGGACATAATTTTATAGCCAATATTTAACAAAGTTATTCCCTTGTTATTACAGCATTTGAGATGGTCGCCTTTCTTGTGTAGTAGGTAATAAAAATATTAATAATTAAACACCTAAGAATAACAATAAGACACATTACGTGATATCTTGAGATGGGATGGATTGCAGGAAACAAGTTACAGATAGGGTGTATTTTTTGTTCGGATAAATTAATTTGGTTATTAAGTAGGATTTCTAAAATATTTGTATTTAATGATTTCCTAATTTCTAAAGCTTCTAAATTATCTAATTTAATACCTATACTGTTTTTATAAAACAAACAAGTGGCTGATATTTTATTAAAAGTATGGTCGTGATTTGCAAGTTCGTAGAAACCCTTACTATTTAAACAGCGTATATCTTCTTTTTCCCTGATATTTACATTTCGTGCTGCTTTTCCTATATATGAATCAGGACAATCATTGCAGCAAATTTATAAATACCCGAGTAGCTTGAATTATCATATTTGTCTTTGTTATTGATTAAATGTGTAGAAGGCCGGTTTGATATCAAAAGGTTCCTAACACAGGTTAGAAAAAATATTAATAAATATAATCCTAGGCCAATAGAGATTTTGAGTGTCTTTATTGTTTGTCGGGGTACGTTTGTAAAGGAATTTATTTGTTAATATTTGTTTGTTTTTTGTTTAAAGATTTTATTAATTAAGTCCGGGTCATAGACGCATTTGCTTGATAAGAGGTAATTATAATAATAAATTGTAAAGCTTGATAAGAGATAAATATAATAAAAAATTGTAAAATTAATGCCAGACAATGGCACGAAAACTAATCTGTGGACCATTGAATGAAATGCCTAGTATTTACGAGAGTTTGGATGATTAGATGTACTGTAGGTAGTTACATCTCTGAAGTTTGGTTTACGGTATAATATATTGAAATCAATTCTATTATTCAACAAAATGGACTAGAAAATTTAACGAAGCATTAAAACCTATTTTCTACGTAAACTATATTTGGATGTGAAATGGATTTATAAGCTGGATGGAGGCAATTGGGTTATCGATCCGTTCCTAACCACAATTATAATAATAAAAACATTTTTTACCAAAATTTCTTAAAAAAAACTGAATTTCCCTTTGGTTGTCTTTTCGTCTTCCAGGGACTTAAGGAACAAATCCAAGGAAATAGCCGGTTTTGATTAAATTCTCGGCGGTTGCCGATTTTTCAGAGTGGCTGAGTTTACATGCTTGAAAGTGTTTTGATATCCTTTTGGAGATCGTCCGCTCCGTCTGACCTACATAAATCTTAATACATCTGAAACAGCTGAGTTTATACACTCCATCTGTTTCCAGAGGAAACTCACTTTTGCAGACCTCAATAGGTCTTGTATTTTTATTGTGGTTCCGAAGACAATCTTGATGCTTTCTATTTTCAATAGCTTGGCAATTCTGTCTGTCGCATTGTGAATGTCAGGCAGTAAAGCGCAGCCTTTTCACTCTTGCTCAATTCTGTCTTCGTTTGATTCTTACGATTTGCATTGTCTACCTTGCTGGGTAACCGTTAAGCTCCAGTGCATCAGTCAGTTTTGGAAAGCTCTGCTCCGATTTTCTATATACTGTGTATCCTAGGCTACTTTATTTTTGCATAACTTTCACGTCTAGAAAAAAGTTGGCTAATACTGGCGACAACGGACTTCCCATCGCAACTCCTTCCACTTGCTCAAAAAGTTCATCCTGGAATGCAAAATATCCCGTTTTGAGGCAGTATTGAAAAAGTTTACAAATGTTGATCTCACAGAGAATTTTCTTTTAGTCTTCTAAAGGCACATTCGTGAAAAGAGACACCACCTCAAAACTGACTTGGATATCTCCTTCCTCAGATCTTGGAATCCTTAGTCCAAGATTGGGTTTTCCCAGTTTGCATTTGCAGTAATCTCGAGAGGTATTGGGAAAGTTTGTATGCAGGTAGGTGCACCAATAGCATTAACAATCGGTCTAATTGGGATATCCTTTTTAGGTTTTTTGGAAGACCGTGCAGGGTATAAGTTCTGGAGGCTTTTACGAAAAGCCCACATCATTTTTCCTAATACTGGAAGTTTTTACTAATTCCCTTGTCTTCGGGTCAATCTTATTGGTGGGATTGTTTTAATCTTCTTATAAGTACCAGCATCGCATAAGACGTCTTCCATATTTTTAATGTAGTCCACCGTATTAATTACAACAGTGGCATTTCTTTCGCCGGCTGGCATAAACAAAATTTCCTTATTGTTTCCAAACTCTCCTTTTGTGACGTGTGGGCAAGGTATTTTGGCCTTTATAAAAATATGGAAAGTCTCTTATGGTATGTTCTATTATTGTTACCTAGTATTGGCACCAATGTCCAGATCTCCTCAGTACAGTAGACCAGGGTAATCTCTGAGCTTTAAGAAATTTGGAGGTTGCAATTAGAACCTCCCCACTTCCTGCTGCTGTCCAGGCACAAAGTAATTACCATCCTTTATAAATATTTAAAATTTCTTTTCCAATTACTAAAACCTATTGTCAAAAAATTCACTTTCACGGATTGATACATTTAGCCAAGTTTCGCAAATCAGGTAAATAGTATAATTGTTCAAATTAACAATTGTTTGAAAGTACGTTGTGAAAATATTTTTTGAAGAATTAAAGTAACAAATAATGATGATTCGTGTGTTACGACTAAGAATAAATGGTGCATAATATTAAGGTACCGCAAGAGATTAAATTTGATACAAATAGTCATATGTTTGACATTATAATGTAAATTTAGTTTCCCAAAGGGACATCAGTGTTGAAAGTCCGTTGATGCCTAGGGTCTGTGGACGTCATCTTGTACACCAATTTAAATTATGGCTGTCAAACCACTTACGCGGATGAATACTGTACAATTTTTTACCCAACAGTAGAGAATTTTTTTTCTTAATTTTTATGTCTCAACATTGTTTTAGCAGATGTTGGTTTTTATGGGTTAAATGGTCGTTATAATAAAACCTGTTGGCTCCAAAAAGCTGCAATTCTAAAGCAAATATTCTTTTCCTCTTCCTCATTGCGGCTAATAGGTCATCATTGAGGTAAATTTAACATTACGTAAATTTAACGACAATAATTTTCAGTTTTCCATTTGCCACATTGTGATTGATTCTGGAGGAGATTCTGCTGGCGAAGTCTACCTCTTCTCAGGTGATTTTGCATCCATCTGTATAGCCGATTTTTAAAAAAGTCATAAACATTTTCGTTTATGTCTTTTATGTAGAATACCACTTATTATAATATTATTTGATGGATTATATTGAGCGTGGTCTTCTATTTGTCTCTCAAAGTGATTTTTTAAGCTCTTCAATTTCCTCCTTGTCCTCGTTTTAATAACTTCAAGTGTAGTATTTTTGATGTTTGCAAATTTTAAAAGTGCTGTCATGTAGGTAATTTTTACATGAGACAATTTCAAGAAATAATGGGTTATGTTTCATGTTAAGAAGGAAAAGGAGCTTTCAAATTACTACTTAAAAAAAAGAATGGCAACATTGCCTTACAATACCTACAATACCTACATATGTGGGTAAAGTTAACACCAGTAAATTTTCCATCGATACGAGAATGGTTATCAATGTCTAATATGGATAAATCCTCGCATAAGAGAGAAGATTTTTTATCGATTTTAGCGTTTTCTCTAAAATAACTGCCGTAACGTGTTTTGTTAAGTTATTATTTTCCAATTGAATTATCTTAGAAACTTTCTGGAAGGTAAGAAAAAAGAAAACATAAACTCACTGACGGCAGGATAATGGTGTCTCTTATCCAAATTCAACTTTCCACTTTACACCGATTACCACCGGTTATAATTTTGAAAGTTTTTACGAAACTCGTAATTTATCGAAGAAGTCAAGATACTGAGCATAGAACTTGTTTTCACTTTGAAGATTGTCAATGTGACTTCACATATGTATAAATTCAGGGATTAGGCGTGGAAATGAATCAGGAAAATAACAGGAGTGAAGAACGAATGAAGAATAATTAGATTTAAAAGTCTCTAATTATTGTTAGCTACTGTTGTTCACTTTGAGTTGACCTTCACGTTCTTAAAATATTTTACACTTCCCAATGTTTTTGATTTCTCTGTGTTTAAGTCCTTCGGGGAGTCAATTTGATTCTGGAGCATCGATATCGTTTTCTCTATGGGCAATAGTAATTTTGTAAACAGATCTTGGTATTGTCCCTTGCGTTGTAGTGGTCGTTGCAATGCGAACTCGTCAGCACCAGGATACACTGCAGTCACTCGTCCCAGCCTTCAATAACAAGGAGGGTCGTTGCCTTCCATGACCATGACCGTTCGTATGACCATGTTGGCAGGCGCAGATGCCCTTGGTATCGATCAGTTGCATTCTGCTTGACGATGATCCGCGGTACCATGTCAATGGTGAGCATGCACACCAGACCAGCTGGCATAAGTTTTCCGCTATTGTATAAGCGGTAACCCATAATTCCGCCAAGTACGGCATTAGTCCTTAGTCCCAAAATAAGAGACTTCGTGCCCAGGGCCGCGTTTTGCTTGAAAATGATCCGCGTTACCATGGCAACGGTGAGCATGCACACCAGACCAGCTGGCATAAGTTTTCCGCTATTGTATAAGCGGTAACCCATTCCGCCAAGTACGGCATTAGTCCCTAGACCTTGCGCATTGTTTAAAGGGTCTTGGGACATCTGGTATGCGCCGAACCCCGGATGGACCCAAATAAGAGACTTCGTGCCCAGGGCCGCGTTTTGCTTAAGAATGATCCGCGTTACCCCATGCTTGAGAATGATCCGCGTTACCCCGCGTTACCTCACCGTTGCCATCAACGGTGAGCATGCACACCAGACCAGCTGGCATAAGGTTGCCGCCATTGTATAAGCGATAACCCATTATTTCGCCAAGTACGGCGCTAGTCCCTAGATTTAGTACATAGTTAAACAGGTCCTGGGACATCTTGTATGCGCCAAACCCCACGATAAACACAAGCAGATACCAGCTCCTAGGGACGCAAGTGAGCCTACAAAAAATTCACAAATCAAACTGAAATGAGGAGCCTCACTTTGATCAAGTGAATCACTACGTTTCCCACAACTCATGCACGGAAGAGCTCCTTCTTGCTTTCCTAAGAAGACACCAAGGCGTAAGGCTCAAAGGCATATCTTTGAGCCTTACGCCTTAATAATAATAATTTGATAATTTGTAGAGCGCCGTTTTTGTGAAAAATCACCTCAAGGGCGCTTTACAATTTATTATGAATCTTAGACTCTATCTAATTTTATTATTTACAAATTGATACAGAAACATACTTACCTGCAGGTCACTTCCGATAAAACGTACTTTATTAGAAAATTTGTGCTTGAGGAAGATACGACTTTGCACGTATAGTACGAGTACATTATATTTAAAACATTGGACATTGCATTCCTTTACCTTTGCTACCCTTACACTGTTGATTTTACATTTATGTTTTAAGAAGATTAATGTCAAAGTTGAGTTAATATTTATTTTGAAAGACTGGAGAATTTTAAGAATTTGCTTTATTTGCCTTGCTGTTTTCTTAGGACCCGAACTCCATGAGGATCTTGGAGCTCCGGTCTTCTTGATAACCACGGAGAATGAGCCTGTGATTGGAGGCTATCACGCATGCATACTCCTTCCAGTACAATTATCTTGGCTGCAACAGACCCAGAGCAGAGAGTTAGATCTATGTTGCTCTCACCTAAGGTATTCGAGAGTGTTTATTGAGATTGAGTGAGGCTCATTAATGATAACTAGACCTTGCATTGCAATCATGTCTTCAATGGCGTCTGAACGTTCCGCCCTATGACTGACATCATAATCGAACCATAGTGCTGAGCGAGCGTTAAAGTCTTCCCCAATAAGTATGTTACGGCCTTTAAGCGCGTTTAGAGGTACAACCGTCCCGTTTATGCGTATGCGTTTTAACGCCTAAAACTATGAAAATTTAACCAATATCACTTATAAACTAACATCACTTTAAAAATCTTAAAGTCATTTTCTTTCTATAACAATCATAGCAGATCGCCCCACGTTGGGCGTCAAATGTTGTAGATAAAATGTTATTGATGGAGAATATGAGACTAAAAATGTAGAAGAATTCGTATCTCGGTGGGGACCTTATGCAGACGGCTATGTGAAATACTAATTTACTCAATGTGGCTAGCTGCAGTGAACTGTAAAGGTAGAGCATGTAAAATATCAAATCAATCGCAATAAAGACGGACATTAAATAATATTAAGTATGATTTATTGAATTAACTTTATGGTACAATTGGCAAGAAGCAAAGTAAGATAAAGACTCTACATTTAATTATATCTAGAGTCGTGTACGAGATCCTCAAATATGAAATCTCGTCAGTCAATAAAGTTACAAGTAAGTTATTTGTAAGTGTGCAGAGCTTGATTAAATATAATAATGAGAATAAGGGCGCAATTGAATTTTATAGTTAAATGCAATAACTAATGAATATCTTCAAGTTAAATCGGTAACCTGAATTAAGCAAAATTAAAAGTTAAAGTTACATAAGGTTCCAAAATGCCATAGTGTTATTGATCTTGACAACCGCAACCGCGTGTCTCCCTTTGGTCTCGTTCTTTTATACCGGAGTTAGAAGCAAACGGTTTCTCTGCACCAGCGGTAGTTCTAGTGATATCATGTCACAAACATCACAATAGGTATCTTGTCTCGTAAGCGGGGTTAGACGGTCCGTAATTGAATCAACCCGTTACAAGTTCATAACTAAAAGGTACCCATTCACAAAGAACTCTTTTCACTAATAAACTAGTTACATTATATTTATGTAACAAAAGGAATTATGTTTTAACTACGTAATTGTTATTTGACACCACAAATCCAAAGATTACGTAGTCTGATAACTACAAATTACAGAATCGCTTGGGATTTTTACATGATTCACACTTTTATGAGTTTTTACTATAAATTTAAGGTTTTTTACCTGGATAACGGTGGTAGCCGGATTTCCGACTATCCCGCACCTTTTTGAACTGTTTTGATTTAAAAGAAAGTATTTTTTGATGATAGGGAAGAATTTTTCGTAGGAACAATTAAGAAGGTAGACTGCCTTTGTCGTAGACATAAACTGAAAACTGTTAGGGGGGCAGTAGGCTGAAGGAGGGCAGGGAGCGCTGAGCAGATGGAAGGTCCGTTACTGAATTGTTGACGCTTGAAAAAATAAATTATATACCGCCTGTGACCTCTGCAGCTTTGTTTGACCTATGGAGAGAATAGCACTAGACCCTATAATCAGTCATGTGTATCTGCATTTCAATGGCCGCCTTGTTAACGGACCACGTCCTGTCTGGATTGCTTTCCGGTTTTTAAAACCTTGTGCAAATGGCACAGACAGCTTTCTGTGGATTCTTGGGGCACCCCTCTAGATCGTGAATGGTTGCGGCGCAGTGGCAGCAAGATAAACTCTTTTGTACTGAATTTTCTCCTTCTTCCTTTTCTTTTGTCCGTTGACACTTGAAGCAGTGCGCGGCTCCTATATATTCGCGTGCGCGGTAGGCATTTTTCCTAAAAGCCGGTTGTCAATAAGAACTTTCCTTGCCCCGTTTGCCGAACTGTGAATCCCTTCTCTTAGAAAAATCTTATTTAACCACAGTCCCTATTCGTAGTTCCTGCACATAATATAATTTTGATTCATTTTGCAGTCTGTTTTTCTTCTACTTTTTCAATTTTTGATAAACATCCCTGGTTGATATCTGGAGAACAATTACTCCCACCTTTGTTTTTCTAGTCCTTACTTGAAACCCGTCCTTTTGGGGGTTAGGATTGTAGTCAGTTTTTTCTGAGATCTTCCGAGATTTTGCCCACTGGTACAGCTGGGTAGAAAAGTATCGACAGCTGGAGTGTGAAGGTTGTCCTCCCTATAATGGTTAAATTTGCTTCACCACCTTGTGGATGATCTTCCAATTCTTTTCTCAGGTCGTACCATGTAATACAGTCTGATGTCTGAATGAAATGTCTTTTCCACACCATGTTATACTTGTTAATTGTTATGAAATATATTTTGCTACCTTTTTTCTACAATAACCCCAGGGACCCATAATCTATTACCCTGAGATCTGAAATCTCTAGTCATCACTTTCTGACCTACATTAAAACCTGACTTAATTCTACCCTTATATTGTCTTTTCTGATTGACTTGGCTCTGAATAACCTTTTGCATTACTTTGTGTTGTCGAGTAGAACCTGAATTATTCGTTCTTTCCTCAACCTTTCTAGGAATCAGAGAGTCAAATACTGTTTTAATTTTCCTTCCCATTAATAATACAGATGGCTCACACTCTGTTATTGCACGAACGGTATTCCTAAAGTCTGTTAAAAAGTTATCTAACTTTTCTGTATAATCTGAAGAAAATCCATTATTATTATAAGCAATAATTGTCAGCCTGAAACACTCATTTACATTGAAAAATCTTCCGAGAAAAGATACTTGCCGCCAACGGGACTTGAACACGTGTCCTTCTGATTGCCGATCGGATGCTCTGACCACTGAGCTATGGCGGCTTATCTAATACCCGCCAAATAATTCAATATATACTGGTGTTTCATTCAACAATTACTGATTATTACATTTTTCCTCCCGAAAACAACCAACTTTATTTTTGTGAGGGAGGTGTTGTTAGTACTAAATCTCTCGCTAGGTGGCGTCGAGACAAATTATGACTACATTTTTTGGTGAAATACTTTTAACTTGTTAAATATTAATTATTATTTTTAATTTATAAACTAACTTTTAAGACAAGATTTTTATGCATAGCACAAAGGGTAACAATTATTATAAGCAATAATTGTCAGCCTGAAACACTGAATCCAACACCTGAATCACGTCTAAAGACAAATTAAACCCGTTATTTTCGAAATAATTAATGTAACCAGACTCTATCTTCACAGTTAACCTTTTCAATCAACAATTATTTTTCGACTTTACATATTCTATCTTAAAATTGAACGATCCTAACAGAACCGCATAACGTTGAAATCTAGACGCCACGATTTTAGGAATTTCTCTATTCTAACCGAAAACTCTGACCAACGGCTGGTTATCCACAGCTAAAATAAATTCTCTGCTCAAATATTGATAAAACTTTTTAATCCCAAAAATAATAGTTGTTGCTTCAATATCTAAAATAAAATAATTCTTTTCCGCTTTACTTAAAGTTCTGCTTGCGAACCCTATTGGTCTTTCTACGCCATTTTTAAATACGTGGATCAACGTCGCTCCGACCTCATTCAAACTCCCGTCTGTGACAAGTTTCACAGGTATATTTTCGTCGAAATGCGTTAAAATCCCATCCGAAGTTAATATTTTTTTATTTTTTTTTATTTTAACTTTATGAGTAAAACCTCAAATTGTAATGTTTAATTAAACGAATACAATATAAGCGAAAGTCAGTCGAAAATCTGAGAACAGAAAAATCAGAAAAAGATATTGACACCGCTGGGACTTGAACCCAGGACCTAATATTTTTTTAATTATTTCAAAACTTGTTCCGTATACCATTGAAACTTAACATCTTTTTAAAGTAATTAGTATAATGGTGACAATACTGACAATATATTTGCCATGTTTGGAATAAAATTACGATAATAACTAATCATACCCAACAAACTTCTTAAATTATTTAAATCACTAGGTGCCTGTGCATTTAAAATGGCTTCCTTATTCCGCTGACATGATTGAATCCCTTGTTCACTTATTTTATAACCTAAAAACTCAATAACTTTTAAATTGAATTCACACTTTTCAACATTCACCGTTTAAATTACAACTTTTTAACCTTTCTAAAACGACACACACGTTTTTTTCTAAGTCGTCTTCGTCTTCCCCTGTGAAGATAATGTCATCCAAATAGTACGTCATGTTCTGTACCCTGACAAACAATTTGCCATTGCCTTTGCAAAAATAGCTGGCGCGGGTGATAACTCACAAACTAACCGTTTATACTGAAATAACCCTAAATGGGTATTGATTGTTGTAAAACGTCTACATTATTTTTTCAAAACAAAACGCCGATTTGAGGTCAATTTTTGCAAAAACCTTTCCACCATTTACTTTAATTAACAGTTACTCAATCCTAGGCAACGGGTACTTGTCAACTAACAGCTGATTATTCACTATTGATTTGTAATCACCACATATCCTAATGCTATCATTTTTTTTAATCACTGGTACAATTGGACTTACAATGGATAGAGATGAGTTACCGACGACAATAATTTTCAACTCGTCGCTTTAGTTCGTATTTGTCCAACAGACCATTAGAAAATTTTTCAGGAGGAGAAGGTTTTCTTTAATTATTTCAATAAAACATTATGATAGGTGTTTAAGATAAAGCTATTTCCGTAAAAGTAAAGGTCCAATTAGTTTAAGTAATTCTTAGTTAAACGATTAACTATCATTTTTCATACTTAGTTTTTAATTTTAAAGTGGAGATTGAACAAAAACTAAAATGGTCTGTTGGACAAATAAGAACTGTGGCAAAGGCCGTTAAACTCTACCAGCGGAGTAAACATACCTGTCACTTGAATGAGCGTATTGTCAAAACCCCGTAAGCTAATATTTTCGTGCACTAACTTAATACTGTAGTAGTTCCTACGCTACGATGGCATTATTTAATTTACACGGAAACACAATGGGTGCGGGCCACACTAATTATTGCTTGCGAGCGACGCCGGCAGGCGAGGAGAGGGAGAAAGATTCTTCTTCAGTCAGTCTAGGAGCGAGCCAGAACAAGCATCTCCCACAATCCAGAATTCCAACATCGGCTGACGATTTGCGTACGCGAGATGGCGAGCGATAACCACGTAATATAACATCTTAGTTTACTTTTTTATCAGGGTTTACTCTTAAATTTAAAATCACTATCCTTTCTCATTGGGATATAAAATTGCAATGAGATGGCGTCCACACTTCTCTTAAATACCAATAAGATTATTCCTTGAATCTATCACGTAACATATTATATTTCTTATTTAACAATTAACTCGTTACTAAGGTTATCTTGGAGCCTTAGGCGACCTTGAGATAATTTTATGAATACCTTTTAATATATAGAGTCACATGCTTATTGCTAATTTTGAAATATTAATGTTCTTGCAACTTTTTGTAATAAATGGATACTATATTTTATCTGAGCTAGCCACATGTTTCATTTCTTTTGGGCACATCTTTATTCATGTATTATTTTTCAGGTTACACAATTACACGTAACACATCTTTTAAATCTCACATATTACCATAACACGCTTTTACGTTACAATACTACTGAATTTACTTAAATAACAATCTTTGGCAATCACGCAACAAGATGCCCCAGAATCTAACATGAATTTATTCTTAATCCCGTCTAATGAAACTTCTATACAATATGGCTTAATACCATTAATATCACCCAACTTTGAATCTGATAACAAAGTATTCACGTTTTTACGTGTTGAGAATCGCTTACATTGTTTTGCTAGGTGACCCTTTTTACCACAAATTTTACACAAATAATTTTTAAATCTACATTCCACCGCAATGTGATTATCGTATCCACAAACGGTACATTGACACTTTGTTGCTTTTGTGGACGGCGATCGCGCCCTATGATTACTACTGCTACGATTGAAACGATATCCGTCTCTGTTTTTTTCATGCGAATTAGGTGAGACACGACCTCCGCTGACTTTGACATTAGATAAAACCGTGTTATCATCTCGGGATTGAGATTGGGTTGAAGCTACGAGTTCTATGCACTCTGCCACTTGTACATATTTCGAAAGAATATAATTCACTATCAAGAAATAATTTTCCTCTGACCTTACCGGGTTTACATCCTAGTACAAAGAAATCCCTTAATTTCTTGGATAAACTATTCCCAAACTTGCAATTAGTAGAAAGAGACTAATCGAACTGCAAAATCGCGAATTGTTTCGTCATTCCTTTGTTTACCTGTATAAAACTGTGATCTCTCTTCTAAAAAACATTTTGTCATACAACAATATTCATTGAGTTTAGATATCAAATCTTCTAACTTAACATCTGTTACTTTTTAGGAATGCACAAATTTACTAGTAGAGAGAAACAATCATCTTGCAAAGCATTAAGGAAAATAGCCCTTTTTTTAACATCCGATGCGTATTTATCATCATTTACAAGGAGATACTGATCGAGGCGGACTTTGAAGTTCTCCCAGTTTCCGTCACGCAAACTGAAGGACCCCTATCCTTCTGACTCCATGCTTCCTCTGCCCAGATGGTACACAAAGAGACGGGAAAAGAAAAACAGAAAAAATTCCCCTACGAGATTCCTTCGCTCTCCAATCTGCTCCCTGGTCCCTCTCAGGAAACCGCTCCTTGACCCTCGTGCTCCTTCCAGACCGCTCCTATGACCTAGTAACACCGATCATTGACCCTCGGTGCTGCTGATGGCTGCCCCAGACCACTCTTGTGACCTGGACCCCCGATCTATTGATCCTCGGAGATGCTGCCGATATCATTATGTAATGATTCTATCTCCCTAAGCCAACATTCGGAAACCTTTTCAAACCAACAAAAAAAAAACTTTTTTTTCACACGCGTTTTAAAAGAGATTAATTGATGTGTTATTTGAATAGATAAAAAAACGATTTCTATGAGTCTTCAATACTGCAACCCTGTCATCTGCCATCTTGCAGAAATAATTTGTTTGAATTTTGATTCCTTAAGCTTTTGTGTCTTTTCGACCTGCACATTCGGCGCCGTGATCTAATGTGACACGTGTGGAGAGTCTGGTTTTCTGCTTGTTCGCGAAGAACTTCGTGATGGAGTAAACCTTGAACGCAGTCAGATTTCTGGAATGAAATGTTCCGGGAGTTCCAACTCTGTGTTTGAACGGTTTAAAAGCGATGAGGTTTGTAGTGATGATAGCGTATCTGAGTTTCTGTCTAGAAGTGGATTGGTCTTCGAAAGGATGCAAAAACAAGAAATGTCCTCTTCCAAAGTGCCAATTGAAAGTGACTCTTCAGAAACAAGTCATCCGCGGAGAAGGGTGGTCTGGAATGTGTCTGGAATGATCAGGGGATGAAATGCCAGATCCAAGTGGAGAACTGGTGGTGCTACATCTAGGGGCGAGTGTGGCTGGCCGAGGAAGTGACGTAGCTGATGAAGGAGTAGGTGGTGGTTGTGATCTGGCAACGGGCGATTGGTAAACGTCGATAATGTTGTCCGCTGCTGTTGCTAATTGATTAATGTTATTATCAGGAAGTGCAGAAAGTTTCACGTGTTGAGGAAGTCATAGCGCTAATGTGGGTCCAACCAACTCTAGTTTGTATCGACAAAGTTCAGTCAGCTTCCGATCTTCCAACTAGATGCCAGTTAAAAGTCATTGCAGACGTTTTTCTTCAGAATCTTGTAGACGTTCTATAAGTGAAGTCTTCAGAAATGCACATTTGTCCTTTACAGGAGGATTAATATCAATTGATACGGATTAACTTACTTAATGTGTAAACGTGTTATATTTAATGCTGAAGGGAGCATGACATTGAAATCTCAAAGCTACAAGAAAATGAAAGTCAATAAGAATGTAAAGAAGGTTAGATTTTATTGTAGATGTTGTACAAAAAGATACGAGATTGTATTTCAAAATAAGACTCTAAGTACTTGTAATTATTCAGGGCATGGTTTCGTTATTTAAAGAGATCTATTTAATTCCCCTTTATGTGTTCTCGAATGAACCAATTTATTAGTTCCAATACTAAGGAAGCCAGGAAGTCTATTATGTAAAATTGGTGAACAACTTACCGGTAAATGGGCGCCATACTCCTACGAAAAAGAGTAATATTTATTGTAAACCATTTAATAGATTTCTAACTATACTGGCTGATCGGTTCCATATCTCGAAAAGTCGCGATCCTGTTGTTCTGCGAGGAACTCCGTCTGCCACCCGCTAATCAAATCTCGGAACTGCCGTTGTGAAAGTTATTTCTGGTCAACGCGGTTAGAATTCATTAAGTAAGATGGAGTGGTTAACTTTATCAAAAGCTTTTTGGAAATCTGTATAAATAGCATCTACTTGTAATCTTTCATTAAAAGAGCTACACACATAATCACAAAATTCCATAAGATTTGAAGTAATAGATCTGTGAGGAACAAACCCATGTTGCCTAGTGCGGAGAAGGGAAGTGAGAAAAATATTTTTAAATATCAGAGATTCAAAAACTTTAGCAAAACATGATAGTATACTAATTGGTCTATATTTTTTTATTAAAGCTTGGTCACCCGATTTGAACACTGATACCACGCGGGCTTTTTTCCACAAGTCAGGAAAAGTTCCAGAGGTTAAAGATTCGTTGAAAATAATAAAAAGTTGTAAATATAATGAATCAGCACAGCATCTGACAAAGAAAGGTGGAATACAATCGGGGCCGGAACCCTTATTGGAATCTATTTTACTCAAAATACATTTAATTTCAACTGCACTAATAAATATGAATTTTACCGAGATTGCTTTGGTTGTGTTCAGTATTTAACATTTAATCATTATCAGATGATTCCGAATTAGTATAAACAGATGAAAAATATTTGGAGAACATGTTTGCTATGTGTTCTCCATCGTTTGCGGAAATATCATCAAGATGCATTACTTTAGGAATACAATTGGTTTTTCGTGATGATTTTGAGTATGACCAGAATACTTTTATGTTATCTTGCAGACCACTTTCGACAGAGTTGATGTATGATTTATATCATTCAATTTGCACTTTTTTGGCCATTTTCCGTAAATTAGAGAATTCTCTATAATCTGAGACGTTGCCATGTTTTTTTACCTTAAGTTAATTTTATTTTTTTTCTTAAGAAGATCAATCAATTGCTGATTAAACCAGATAGGGTATTGGTTTTTTAATTTATGAATATATTTTTTAAAAATTTTGTCAATTATTTTCCATAGTTTTTCATAAAACAAGACAACCATACTATTCACATTTTCATTTTTAAAAAGAGTTATCCAATTAACAGCTAATAGATCCTGCTGACATTCGTCGTAGTTTCCCCTCCTGAAGTTGTTCTTTGAATCATTTTTATTAGTTTCTAAGAAATGATTTTTATTTTGTTTTACCGTGATTTCAAAAGAGGGGTGATAATTATCCAATTTAGTTAAGCCTTGTGCTATATGTAGATCTATATTAATTTTATCAGATAAAACAAGGTCTAACACATTTTCATTTATATTTAATACATAATTGAATTGACTCAAATTACAAATTGAAGAAAGGTTGACAAGACTATGCGCCTTCTGACTTTTATAATTAGAAGAAAAAGTACATTTTTAAATGAAGTGTCGGGTAACCATTTAATTTCAGGTAAATTAAAATCACCAATAAAAATAAACTGTGAATTTGATTTTGAATTCTTTAAATACAGATCTTGTAATTTTTCGATCTCATTGCAATACTTGTCAACAGTTACACAAGGAGGAATATAAAGGACGCAAATATAAATGAGCGAGTTGGAATGAGAATTAGACTTGATCATAATCCACAAATCTTCATTTTCACTCTCCCACTCAGTTTTTCTTGACACTAGAAGTTTTTTAGACACGGCGGCTAGAACTCCGCCACCATCTTTAGACACAGATTTGGTTTTTTTAGACACGATCTCTTCTAAATATTACATATCTGTCATCAAACAGTTCTTCACTAAATAATGTTGTTAAAGCGCAACTGGGTAATAACCACAATCTTTAAATCTAATTGAAACTGCATTTAAATTAGTATTGTGTTCTTCAATCGTATCACCTGTGACCATAATATCATATAATAATACCGCTGCTTTCTTTAATCCTTGTAAACACGAAGCGATAGTTCCCGTCGGTACCCACGAACTGTACACGTCTCAGAACAGACATAGACACAGAGCAGAGGTGGGTTACTTACTTGTTTGTATACGATAATTCAAAACAATAAACCCCCGAGTTGCCGACATAAAACTAATAGTTTTACAAAAAATTGCTCGTGCCCCAAAGACCAGCCTAGTAAATTTATACAGACCTAATTGAGTAAAAATAGTAGTATTTTCCTTCTTCCTCTAATTCTAACTGTAAGTCCGACCTACGGAAGCCTGTTTTTGAATAAACAGATCCACCCACAATCCATAAAAATAAAAATATTCAATTTTTGGCATCGTATAATTGCCAGCTATTGAGTCCAAAATCCACCCGAACGCTCTGCTGCCAGCCAGGTAGGCAGCCAGGTTTTTGTTGATCTGCAGGTCGTTCTCAAATTTTGGACCTATTTATGATCGTCTTGCTTTTTTCCTTTTTGTAATAAACTATGTTTTTGGACGTTCGAGATATGTAGAAGGCTCGGTAAACCCACGTTTTTTCGTCACATTGCTTCGGAGCATTATCGACTGAACCACGGCTTTAAACCCAGACCAGTTTCCTTAACAGTAGATTGAAAGGAGCCATCCATCGATTTTCTGGGCACATCTTAAGGGATAGAGTCCTAAAACAGACAGCTGACTTAGGTAAAGCATTAAAATATGCCGCAGAACAAAAACCAATCTGCTGACCTGTAGTGTAACATTTTTTCTTTAGCCTCTCATTTAGCTGTTTGAATTTTGTGAGGATTGATTTCATCATCAGGCAGTAGTCGGATTAAAATTTTGTAAGCATATAAGTAACAATTTTAAAAGACGACGCGAAGGTTTATTAACCCATTTACGCCCAAGACTAAAGTAATCATAAAAAAAGAAATAACCCGTATTATTTAGTAGGGAATAGAGTGTTTTAACAAAAATAAAAAATAAATATTAAAAAAAAAATTTATTTACTAGGGAAAAAAATGCCGTGCTCAAATGGGGTCACTGGGCTCATTCAGTATGGTATTTCTCGAAGGATGGTTTTTCAATACACAAAGTTTATTTGCATTTTTTGCACTCCCAACGTGCCTTACTATGGCAAATAGTGCATCGCAAATGTTTTGTCAACTTTTGCGGAAAGTGGCCAAAACCATTAAACTGTAAATTGAGCACTACAGAGACTGATGGGTGAGAACTTTGATTAGTTTTTTGTCGCTTTACGTGTAGACGCCAGGCATTGCTAATGCATAGACCAAACGTGTATGTAAATAACATTCACCACCACTTCTTGCCTCGTATTGAAGTTCGATACGTTGAAATCGGCTTGATCGACACCGCCCATGCCCCTGTTGTAATTCACAAATACTTGACGAATATTTACATCGGTTTTTTCTTTTCGATTGAGCTCCAGCGCTTTACTTTGTCCAACGGAAGAACTTTATCGTAGTTTGTTCCCATTGTACAAACGCTGTTATCCAGCCAGCCCGTGTCAAACCGGTAGTCAAAGTCAGCACGACTTTTCTTTTTAATCTCCTTGACGGGTATGAGAGGACATTTACTGGTCCTACCCTCACTTACAGTTCCTGTAGCGTGATATCCAGATTTCCATAAATCCCCCTGCAATACAATGCTAGTGAAAAAATTATATAAGAACACAATATGGTCTCTAAGATCTGTGTTTAGCTTTTTCAACAGGTTTTTCACATCTCGTGTACCAAACGGCTCATTGGTGGGAACTTGCTACTTTCCTTAATAAATATCAAAATTGTAGCAGTAGCCATCAGTACTAGCGAGCATTCAATTTTTAAGAGCAAAGCCTGTAGACTTACCTCGAATAAATTGTTTCCATGGATGACGTCCAAAATATTTCACCATGGACTCGTCTATTGATAGGTATGTGTGAAACACTCCCTATTGCATAAATTTCTTCATGAGAACCTCAGCAAGGGTTAGCACCTTGAACATATTATCTGATGTTACAGCAGCTACAGTATTATCACAGAAATGTAGGTCCTTTTTGATAAATAAAAATCTGTTTCTCGTCATTACCTTAGAAACAACAGGTACATTACCGTCCTCGTCTAAAGACCAAAATAAACGTTCGCGAGGCAAAGAGTAACAACCAGATAGAGATAGATTGCCGAAAAATGTTTTCAACTTACCAACGGTAATATTGAAATCATGTTTATTGTTTTGTGATGCATACAAATCAGAATATTGAAGAATCATATCGATTACTTCCTGGTCAAAAATCTTACCAATCGACTATGCACCGGTGCCGAAGGGATCAATGATGCTAGTTCCTCGGAGCATCTTCCATTGTAATACAGGTAAAACAATGGTAGCATTTCCACCCGGCGACGCCTGTGTTCTAAAGATTGCAATCCGTCTGTTAAGATGGGAGAATCTATCAAACGGACCGCCCGTTTCTGCACAGAATCGAGGGTATTTTTCGGGCATTTTGGAGCTTTAGACCAGAGGTGGCTGTCAAATTCAACCGTGGGGCGCACTTGTGATTTGCACAGGGTTAGCGGTTGTGTATTATTAAAGTATCTGCGGGCCCTGTACAGTACGCCCAGTTTTTGGGTGGCTAACTTTAATCTGGCTTCGATGGAGCCCCATACCTGAGCTGGTCATTTGGGTTTTTTTTTTAATTCCTTTATTTTTCCCATATTTTACAATTTATATTTACATATTTTGAAAATCATAACAATAATGTGGGAACCACTAAGGCGCAGCCTGTGCCTGGGTAATATAGTTAAAATAAGTTTTATTTAGTACCTAGAAAAAAACAAACAGTGGTATATGAAGCAAAAACAAATTATTTTTTTTACAGTTTGAACAAAAAGTGTTACACCAAATTACACCAAGCATATCAATGAAGGGCCTGTTCGGAAGATTGCTTCCGTTGAAAGAGACTAGATTTTCATTTCGATCCCTTTTAGATCCTTTTAAATCCTTTTCGATCCCTTTTAGATCAGACAAGATTGGGTCTTTGAAATATTAAATTCAACGAGATTATTTTTACCCCAAGAGAAAACACTCGAGGTAACCGTCCATTCTTTGCTTCAAAGCCCTACGAGCTGTTGGAGTTTGTGAGCCCTTTGGGGGCTTGTCAAACATAAAGCAATCATGAACTGTACTGTCATCCGCGTAGCAATGAATTGGTGCACATGACAAAAGGTCGTGGATGTGCAACAAAAACAAAGTCGGAGACAGAACCGATCCCTGTGGGACGCCAGCATTTATCGAGTGTGAGGAAGAGGTGAAACCATCGGCTACCCTATGAATCAACCTCTCCCTCAAGAAGTCGGCAATCCACTTACGAAAGGATGCGGGAAGTCCGTAAGATTGCAGTGCCGTTGATAAGTCCTCGGTGCCAAACCCGGTCAAAGGCCTTAAAAATATCCAGTGCAACCGTTTGGGTCTCACCGAAACGTTCCAGGCATCGCCCCCAAACATGCGTCACATACACGAGAAGATCACCGCACGAGCGGTTCCGCCGGAATCCGTATTGACGGTCGTTAACAATTTTGTTCTTCTCGAGGTATGTGAGCAGTTTATCGTTGATCACACGTTCCATCACCTTAGACAGAACTGATGTGATCGCTATGGGTCGGTAGGTGGCCGGGTTGGAGCGGTCACCCTTCTTTGGAATAGGATGGATAACCGCTTTTTTCCAACCACAGGGCACAGAGCCAGTCTCCACGGACATTTTAAAAAGCTTCGTCAAAATTGGAGCTATTTCTGCAGCGCACTTCTGCAGTACCAGGGCAGGTTTTCCGTCAGGCCCTCTAGCTTTATTAACATCAAGCCCTCGTAAAACATGGAGTACTTCCCGATGCCGGATTTTCAGCTTTTTCATGCGAAAACCGCAGTGAGGAACCGACGTCGGGACAGCACCTTGGTTATCGAGGGTTGAGTTATCCGCAAACATTTTTCCTAATAAGTTAGCCTTTTAGGTGGTGGTGTTTACTAGTGAGCCGTCAGGTCTGGTAAGAGGTGGCAGACTGGATTTGCAGAAATTGCGACCTATTGAGCCCCCAAGCGACCAGAATTGCCTGCTGCCGTGCGGGCATGCAGCCAGCTTTCTGCTGATCTGCTGGTCGTGCTTGAATTTTGACCTATTTATGATTCTCTTGGTTTCCTTTGGCATTTTTTGTAAGCTGTTCTGTCTTCGGATGTTCTAGATGTGTTGTAGGCTCGGTAAGCCGCGTTTTTTCGTCGCACTGTTTCAGCGCATTGCCGACTGA
The DNA here is from genome assembly GCA_917880885.1 of Limnephilus marmoratus. Lineage (NCBI taxonomy): Eukaryota > Metazoa > Arthropoda > Insecta > Trichoptera > Limnephilidae > Limnephilus > Limnephilus marmoratus. The sequence continues at coordinate 6,515,865 of OU862926.1, forward strand.
ACCACGGCTTTGAGCCTACACCAGATTCCTTAACAGTAGATTGGATGAAGCCATCCATCGCGGATGTGATGACTTCACCAATTTCCTGGGCACATCTTGAGGGATCCGAAGTCAGAAAATAGACAGCTGACCACGGGAAAGCATTCAAATGTGCCCGCAGACCGAACCAATCTACTGACTTATAGTGCCACACTTTTCTCTTCAGCCTCTCGTTTGGTGGTCTTAAGTTTACAGGGATTGATGTCGTTACCAGGCAGTGGTCGGACGATCCTAAAGGCGCTATAACTTCAATCTTTTAACCGTGTGGCACAGTAGTTAAAAATAGGTCTAACAGATGGAACGGTGAGTATGGATATCAGGAACCCTTGTAGGCTCCTGAACCATTTGCTCCAATCCGTAGCAAAGGGCAAAGGATTGCGCTTGGCATCCAGCCGAGTCTGTTGATCCTGATAACTTCAACTAAGGTTTGTTATGAACATTGAAGTCCCCCAGGACCACAAACTCTGCCGTAGGGTAGCGGGGCAAGAGATCATCAATAGAGATCATCAATAGAGAGTGTCGCTTAAATGTTTGAAGAGCTCGGACGTGTCTGATTCGCTAAGGTTCGGTGAGCGGTATAAACACGCGTAGAATCTTACCGTACTGGCAAGTTTGACGCGTACCCACATTACGTCGAATCTGGAGTTTTCCAGATTCAACAGTCGCACACAGCTCAGCTCGACTATAGAGACCCTTTAGGTCAGAACTTGCTTGCGAGGGTGAAGCCCGTCAATCCAGATAGGAGCTGTCTACAGGCTCGGCTATCTGCAGGACGTTGAGAAAAAAGGTGGTGGTGGACAGAGTTTAAATAGGTATGCAGGCCACGAATGTTGGTGTAATTCACCAACATTTTTGGCCTGCGCCGGGGTCTCCTACTACTCGCCGCTGTAATGCAGTTAATTTATGTTTGTTGTGTTGTCATGATTTTTTTTAGTTTTATGATGAGGGTGTGGGGGGAGGGAGGTCTGGGAAGGAAAAGGTATGAGGTGTGGGTAGGAAGCTGGGGATCAGTGTGTCCAAGAGTGATGAACGAATGAATCCAATCCACCCACTGCGGTGAAAGGCGATCGGTAGGGAGAGTCCGGCTGGAGAGGTCGCCCAATGCGCCCCAAACGCTACTGCTGGGTCCCCTCCGGTCACGAACCGGCACAACAGCAGCGGCGGGGTTTTTACACTCGTTGATGGGGCAGCCCACTCTCAGACGTGAGCCTGAGGGTCAGGCCCCTGTACTACCGAGCGGCCCGGACAGCGGTAACCGGTTGTAAAGGGTCTCCCTCAACTAGCATCTCCCAATCCAGCCCACCACGCAGAAGGTGGGCCGACGCACCCGCCATCAAGACCTGGATAAACATTACCCTAAGAACCCGAGCGCCCCTGCTAAGTCACCAAACGTAGAGAACCACTTGGAGTGACTTGTGGCAGAGGTGTTGGTCATCCAATAAATGGTTCCCAGGGCGGCGGTACCAATACCCGCCTACCAAATTAAAGTTTTTATGCTTTTTTCTGAAAATTATAATTTAACTTTTTTACTCCAGTGGATTCCAAACTTGTTCCAACGTTTTTTCCGCCGTTTCTTTTAAGTTTCGTAGGTTTTTTTCCGTTCACAATTAGAAGTACATCATCAGCGTAAGCTTGGATGTAATCATCTAGATGGAGGTCTATTTACAGTATTTCGTCTAGCGATACATTCTAGACGACTGGCCCGCCAATTGATCCTTAAATACAATCTTTGGAAAAAAAAACTTTTTGAATTGATATCTTGTCTTATTCTGACTTTCCTGTTTTCTGAAAAGCTTCTTCACCAATATAACCAGGCTGGAAGGACAGTCTTTTTCTATAAGCTGTTTTAATATTTGTGGTCGCCATTTGTCGCATTTGTCGAAAGCTCCTTTCATTTCATTTCAAGAAAATTGAATTATATAAATTGAGATGTATACTTTGTATTAATGAAATAAGGTGCAGTACACATGGGTAGTCAAAATGTAATAATATAAAAGAGTGACCAAAAGAATGAAATGTGAACAAAAGAATTGAAAGATGTTGCTAGCTCAGATAAAACATATCTATTTATTTAAGCGTTACAGGGACATAATTTTACATCTAAACTTAGCAATTAGCATGAGACTCTAAAATATGTAAATGTGTTCTTAATCAATAATCTCAAGGTCACCTAAAGCTCGAAGATAACCTCAGTTATGTGTTTAATTGTTAAATGGAAATAATAATAAAGTTACGGTGTAAATTCTAGAAAGATCTATTCGGTATTGAAAAATAACGAAAGAAGTGTGGACGCCATCTCATTGCAATTTAATATCCCAATGAGAAAGGATATGAGATTAAATTTAGGAGTATACCATGTTAAAACTAAAATGAACTAAGAGATTACGTTACGTAGTTTGTCGCTCGCCATGCTCGCGTCGTAAGCCGTCGGCCGATGTTAGAATATCTGGATTGTTGGAAGGTCCATGTCGTAGCTCGCTCCTAGACTGACTGATTCGTAGAATTCTTTCTTCCTGCCGCCTCCCGATGTCGCTGCAAGTATTCAGTGTGGCCCGCACCCATTTCATTGCCGCGGTATAATTTAATCTTGCAATGGTAGCGGTAAAAACTGCAACTACTGGCTATCTGTAACATTTATTAGGTAGGTACTACGAAAACTAATAATCATACTGTACATGACGGGCCGTCGCACGTTTGATACACATTACTATTATGATAGATGCAAAGTCAAACATGATTACAAGTGTAAAGTTCTTCTTGCTTTTCAATTTCCATCATTTTGGGTTCAACTTCGTCTCGGGGGCCCTCTTCCTGAAGGCGTAAGGCCTGGTTGCCTTTCCTTGGCGCGGGCCAGGCACATGCGACAAGCCGCATTCAGCCGGCCCCGCCTGGCCTGCTCCCAGGGGCGCAATTGCATTCAAAATGCGTGAGCCATGGTAAATTGAAAGAAGCCATGGTAAATTGATTTAATTAAGAGATACAAAAATAAATTTGAAAATCAACTTACTTAGAAATCGTAGTGATATTGCTCACGCTTCGTGCCTTAATGTTCGTATGTATATACTTGTACCCAATGTGAGCATTTACCATGATAAGCAAGTAAATCAATCCCGCTGAAAGCAAACAATAGTAATTGTTTTTTTTTTCAAAAGAAGCAAACACATTGTGACTAGACATTTTTAAATAAATAAAAAGAAAATACTTTTTTTTACGTCTCTTTATTGTTATTTTTTCCGTCTACCGGTTTCGGTACCTCCGAACCATCATCAGGACTGAATATAAAAAATACTGACAAATACAGGGGAATACACACATATATATATATATATACAAATTGTGAAAGAAAGAGAACGTAAATTAGAGTGGGAAAGTTCGTCAGTTGTGGGATGGAAGTGGGGGAGGAGCGAGTGGGATAACGGGAAACGTACTTATAATAGGGCTGAATGTTAGATTTAGTTGATTATTAATGAATTCAGCTTTGGTATTAACTGATTTTTTTTATTTCAAAAATATTGTTTTCAAAGTTAATCATAAAATTTTAGCAATCGTCGGACTTGTGAGTGCCCCCATCGGTAATCCATCTCGTTGTCGGTATATTATTTTATTATATTTAAAACTGTTTTGGTTCAAGCAAACATCGATAAGTTGGATAATATCTGCAGCAAAATCTTTGTGTATGTTAGAACTATTGACTAAATTGTTTAAAATATTTTTACATTCTACTACCGGAAAACTACGAAACAAATTCACTACATCAAAAGAAATGAGTTTACAGGTGCTAGGGAGAGTTAAATCTTTTAAGTGGTTAATTAGTTCATGGGAATTTTTACTTGTATGTTTTGGAAAAAAAATATTGGTATTCTTAATTACCTTTGTAAGAATATAAGCAATTTTATAATTAGGGGCATTACAACATGTCACATCCGGTCTAATGGGCCTATTAGCTTTATGTATTTTGACAAACCCATATAACCTGGGGATTTTTGGGTTCTTTGTTAAAAAATTTATTTGGTGAAAAGTATCATCTTTAAATATTGGGGATTTATATGCGTATAATGTACTTTTAAGGATTCTCTGATATTTATTAATCGGACCTAATTTTAAAATTTTAAAGTTATCAGATTTTAGGAAGTCGTTGATTTCATGATTATATTCTACTTTGTCTATAATGATAACTGTATTACCCTTATCTGCTCTAGTTAATATTAAATCTTCTTTCTTCAGTTTATCGCGGATATTCTTGACGTGTATGTTTTCTTGATTCTGCTTCGGCTAGTATCTTGGGATAAGGTCTTGTAAGACCTCGGCACTTTTGTAAAGGTAAGGTTTCGGAGCTTTAAATAACGCGTCTACTGAACGTTTTGCACAGCCCTATTGTAAGTTTTACTAGTATATTTTAGGTTATATTTTAAACCTTTGGAGAGCAGTTCCATTTCTTGTTGGGAAAACTGTACAGAGGAGAGATTCTGTAGCGTTCATAATTTTTTTTTGTTGAGATGATGTTGTATTTTGGTTATTGGTGTCTGTATTTGACTCGCACAATTTTCTGAGTTTATTTTCCAGGATTATCCTCTTTTAATAAGCTTTCACTGACGCAAAACTTCTCATTTTGTCATCAAAAAGATCCCATTCTACTGGGTGGAGTTCATAGACTAGTTCGGTATATAGGATTTTAATATTTAGTTTTAAGTTATTACATTGTTTGTAAGCAGTTTTCAAGTCTGCTTTTAACCACGCCATTTTAGCTTGATAAATAGAATTTGTTAATACACCATTTTGATTGTTATTATTAGATATTCGGTTAAATTTGTCATTCAAATAATTTGGGAACACTTTAAACTTTATGCACTGTTGGTAAAAATGAATATTGATACATATAACTCTGTATTTTGTAGAATAAATTTTTTAATTAATGCCAAGGACAAAGAGGACATACCAAGCCACTCGGGCGTTTATAAAATTAATTATAACGATTGTCCAGCGTTCTACATTGGGCAAACGTCACGCAATGTGGAAACTAGAGTAAAAGAACACATAAGATGCCTAACCAGTTCAGGGTTTTCAGAATTCGCAGAGCACTTAATTAATACAGATCACACTTTTAACCGGGATACGGGTATCAAAGTCCTACACAAAAATGGGATATGCTTAAGATTAAATAATTTAGAGGCATTGGAAATAAAAAAATCAGTTAATACCAAAGCTGAAATCATTAATAATCAACTAAATCTAACAATCAGCCCTATTATAAGCATGTTTCCCTTTTATCCCACTCGTTCCTCCCCCACTTCCCTCCCACGACTGACGCACTGTCCCACTTTAAGAAAGAGACAGTAAATACTGTCTCTTTCTTTCACAATTTTTATATATATATGTGTGTATTCTCCTGTATTTGTCAGTGTTTTTATATTCAGTCCTGATGATGGGACGGAGGTACCAAAACCGGTAGACGGAAAAAAATAACAATAAAGTAACATAAACAAAGTATTTTCTTTTTATTTAATAATAATTGTTCTCACGGAGTAATGCAAGTAAATCAATACAATAGTAATATTAATTAGTACGAGAACCATGATTATTTAACGATGCAACTAATAATGATTAGATATTCGTAAAAAGCACTAACTTTGTGGCTCGCCATAATTTACAATAAAAAACACATAGATTTGTTTAAGACCACTTTTATTTTAAAACACTCTACCGGTTTCACAAGCACCCTTCCTTCGTCATGAGAATATTATAACTAAACTATGATACAGAATGTTAGGTGTTTGAGTGGGAGGTGAGCAAAGGGGTGGGGGTAATTGCGGGATTTTCGGAAAGAACAGAGCAATTAATTGGAAAAATATTTAGAATAGGACTGAATAATTTGGTTATTCAAAATACTAGCATTATTATTTAGGGATTTTCTGATTTCTAGTGCTTCTAAATTATCTAATTTTTTGCTTTTATTGTTACGGTGAAGAATTTTGAACCCCTGTGTCCTTATTAAAAGTGTGATCTATGGAAATTAGGTGATTAGCAAACACTGAAAAATTATTATTATTTAAGCATCTTAAATGTTCTGTGATTCTAATGTTTACATTTCTAGTTGTTTTACATATGTAGAACGAAGGACAATCATTTCAACATAGTTGGTAAATGCCTGAGTGGCTTAATTTATGATCTCTGTCTTTAGTGTTTTTTAGTAATTTACCTAAATTTTTATCAGTGTAGAACGCGGGTTTAATGTGGGCAGGCAAGTTTTTTGTACTAAGTGAGGAAAAGTTGGATATATATAAAATTCTGCGCCATTGAACGGGATTTATTATTATTTTCAGGTGTACCAAATAAAAATTTATTAGTTGAAATGAGTTTAAGTTTCTTATTTAGGATTTTATCAATTAAATTTGTGGAATAACCATTATTTAGAGCAATTTGTTTAATTTTTGAAAGTTCAATCGCGAAATTAATAGATGATACAGGGATTTTTACTAGCCGGTGCACCATTGAATGATAAGCAGAATATTTATGAAAAGCCGGATGATTTGACATGTTATGTATAGCTATATCGGTGTACGTCGGTTTACGAAAAATGTTAAAATCAATTCTATTATTTATTGAAGTAAGTGTTAAATCTAAAAAATTAATCGATGCATTACTGCCTACCTCTAAAGTGAATTGGATGTTTTTATGGAATGAATTGATAAGAAGAAGGAATTTAGACAGTTGCCGCTCTGTTCTTGTCCAGATACAGAAGATATCGTCCACATATCTCTTCCATGTTAGAACATTTTTTAAGAGTGATGAATTACAATAAAAATCTTATTTTTTAAGTTATCCATAAAAATATCTGCTAACAGCGGACTCTTGGGAGCCCCCATCGGAAGGCCTTGATTCTGTTGGTAGATACTGTTGTTATATTGAAAATAATTTTGCTCAAGGCACATGTTGAATAAACGAGACAGGTCGTTAATCATACCAGTATCCAAATTGGAGGAATTTAAAATATCTACAATAATTTTTTGGCAATCAGTAGTTGGAACATTTGGGAATAAATTAATAACATCAAAGGAAATTAGTTTGGCATTATCGGGAATAACCAAGTCCTTAATTACATTGATCAGTTAAAACGAGTTCTTAATTGTATACTTTGGGGAAAATACATTTATATTATTAAAGATATTAATAATGTGAGTAGCTATTTTGAAATTTGGGGAAGCACAACATGATACAACAGTTCTGATGGGTTTATGGCTTTTTATGTATTTTCAAAAACCATATAATTTGGGGATTTTGGGATTAGATTGTAAAAATTTATTTTGGTTAGGATAATCATCTTTGAAAATTCGAAATTTACATGCTTTAATTGAATTTTTAACATCTGTTTGAAACTTATTAGTGGGGTCTTTCGTTAATGTAACGAAATCGTCACTTTTTACAAAGTCTTCCATTTTACACTGGTAGTCCATTCTATTCATTACTATCACTATATTTCCTTTGTCCATCCTGGTTAGCACTAAATCTTCTTCAGCCAACGTTTTTTTTAATGTTGTGTAGCGGTCCCAAGGGGGAGGGGGCCACCTACCTTTTGCTCTCGGCTAGCTCACGTCGTCAGCAGGCAGGAACCGTCTCCTCGTCAAGGTCGTAGGTAACTAGATTTAAATGGTACATAGGTATTCGCCAAACCCGCCCACGTGGTCCCATCAAATGAAAGAGGAAGTTGGGTGAAACATAACTATATTGTCTGGTATACACAATTACAACATCTAGCAAAACATAATTATTAGTCACAAATCAACCACACAATGCCTAGCTAGGTATTTCCTAACGAAGGGGGTCTCTCAAATCTCTCCGGGAATGTGGTCGTTTCAACCGAGAAATGCTATGGGACACATTAATTAAGAGGGAAATCGAGGTTCAACTCACAGCTGGTGGTCTGGTGCAGGAAGCCGGGGCGGCAGGCCAGGGTCAGCGAAGGTAGCTCCAATACTCTACCAGGCAGCGGTAATCTCCATGCGGAGAGGGTCATGTTCGCGACCTCGTATTTTTACTGTACAAATCGGGTTTTAACGGATCGCCGTTGCAATCGGCGCCGCGCGTTGAAGCGGAATACACCGGCCGCGCCGCAGCCGCTTGCGAGACTGTGACGTCCTAATACTTGAAATGAGTACCGTAACAGTTGTTAGTACATAAAATCTCTGGATGGATGACTTTTTAATTTTATTTTTTTCTATTTGATTTTTAATAGTTTCGTCACTATTGTACAGGAATGTTTTAGGTTGGTAGGATAGAGCTGTTTCAATATCTACTGCCACATTTTCAATAGCACTTTGAATATTATTTTTACTGTAATTTAAATTATGTTTTACTCCTTTAGATAATAAATTCTTCTCTTCTGGGAGGAACACATGGGAAGAGAGATTCTGCACACGATCAAAGAAAATATGTTCTGGTTTATCTGGACACTGATTGTTGATATTATATTTACACAGATTTTCAAGTTTTTTTTTATTTAATTTCCCTTGTTTTTTAACGCTTTTTCCGAGGTATACGTTCTTATTTTATCATCGAATAAAATCCACTCGATTAGATGTAGTTTGTGCACTAGTTCAGTGTGAAGAAGCATGATTTTAAGTTTATATTCGTTTCTTTGTTTAAACACGCTTTATAAATCTTCTTTTAACCAAGCAACCTTAGCTCCGTATGCAGAACTATCCGAAGAAACGCACATTTTATTGAATGTACAGGTAATATAATTTGGGAACACTTTACTCTTTATACACCGCTGGTAGAAATATATATCTAAACTCAGCATTCTATATTTAATAGAAAAGTTTTTATATAATTTTGCTTTTTTGGCCGTACTCGCCGATATTACATATTTGTAAAAAGCACTAACTTTGTGGCTCGCCATAATTTACAATAAAATACACATAAATTTGTTTAATACCACTTTTATTTTAAAACATTTTCCCTGTTTCAGAAGCACCCTTCCTTCGTCAGGAGAATATTATAACTAAACTATGATACAGAATGTTAGGTGTTTGATTGGGAGGTGAGTAATGGGGTGGGGGTAATTGCGGGATTTCCGGAAAGAACAGAGCGGTTAATTGGAAAAATATTGTGTTTTAAAGTGTTTTAAAATAAAAGTGGTCTTAAACAAATTCATGTGTTTTATATTGTAGTAATGATTAGAGTTGTAGTTATGAATTCGTGAAATAAATCTGTGAATATGAGCTGAAAAATAAATTTAAAATTAAATTAATAGGAAATGTGGTACACTTTATTTATTTATAAATAATTTGTACATTTATTTATAACAATTACAGGCAATATAGCCTAAGACCTTATAATTGTACCATTTATGCAGTGTATATGCAATGCCAAAAATCTTACAAATGCGCTATAGGACACAAAAAATAAATCTATTTTTTTATCCATTGCATTCAAAAAGCACGTAGCTCTCCCCACAGGTGAGTTCATAAATAAATTAGTGCGGCTCGCTCTACTATATAGGAGGTTGTGATGACGTCCTCGAGAGTGAGATTCTGGTACAAAAAAAATTATTTGGGCCGGTATCTCATTATTAGATTATAACCAATGAAGACACGTTGGTGCCAAAATATTAGCGTAATTAAATGGGGTGCTTAAACTTGTACCATAGTAATGTGTGATTCTCTAAAACATCTTAGCTGTCAGTGTGTAATTGAGGTTATAATATGTTACAACTTGAAATGAAGGAATGCGTAGCTCAGTGTAGGTAAAAGCATGTGAATTAGGAAAAGCAATACTTAATAAATCAAACTCTATTATAGGTAAGATAATTTAATAATCACAGGGATTGAAAGAACATACAGATTCTACAATATTTAAATAATTGTCATCAGGGTGCGGTAACTGCTCTAAGAGGTCAGCCATATTATATCATAAATTGCTTCTACGTTTAAAAAATGAATAGGCGCCAGTTGTTTATGAAAAAGCCCAAATACTACTAAACGACAAATAGTCTGATATATTTAAATGAGAAAAACCAATAAAATAAAATAACTATACGCGGATGGTTACATGATGAAATCTTTCGTAAAATCTCCGCCCGTCGAGTTCCTGTTTGGAGTCACATATCGTACGTCTTCTCGCCTAGCCGCCTGGATCAAACTGAAGGTGAACGAAACCCTCTCGATCTTCTTACGAACATGGCAACCAACCTCGCCATAGTAAGCAGCGGCAACCACACAGGTCGAATTAAAACAGCATTTGAGTCCAGTCGTGGTTCCTACCGCTACAAGATAAGTGACCGTTTATTAGTTGAAAAAATATTTAAACAAAGCAATACCTCTACATGTCTCTAGGAAGTGTTAATTGGTCATGCCTAATATATATATCGATAGGTAAAGCCAAGGGTAATATCCATAGAGCCGCGAGAATAAAAACCTAAAAAAATTCTTATGGACTCTTTCAATGCGTAAGGTGTATGTTAATTCATTTGGGGCCCAGATGATCGAATTTGACTCTAGTACACTCAAGACTAGTGTGTTATATAATAACGTCATTGTTTTTTTACTTGTCGCAATATTTGAAATAAAATTGTAGGTATGCACGTGAACGGTAACAAATTATTTACTACAAAAAATTGAGTTTGAATGTGGAAACTAGTACAATAAAAACGTGATAATTAATTAAAATTAAAAAACGCACGTCGAAACCGATGGGGTCCACGGACTCCAAGTGGATGACATGAGTAGCATTACAAAAAAAAATCCTACCCAGAAAAATGTTTCATGAACCAAGTTTACAATAGGAACCCACGTTGTAAGCGCCAATATATGGATGTGATTAATTAGCACAATGTAATGTATCAACGTTACTTAAATACCATTGAGATTTCCGTGTGTGAAGGTATTCATTAAGATTCAGAGCATGAGACATAATGAATAGCCACTCTGCAAAAGACTTTAAATATTGTCGAAGTTTTACCTCAAATATGATCAACGTTTTTGTCCCATCCAAGCTTCTTATCGATCACCATACCCAAAATTTTTATTTCGTTGATTGGTTTTATCTCCTTGCCGTTCATTTTTATGTTACTGGTTTTTTCCGGAGTTTGTTCATTACATTAATATGGCTTATAAAATTGTTCCAACGTTTTTTCCGCGGTTTCTTTTGAGTTTCGTAGGTTTTTACCGTTCACAATTAGAAGTGCAGCATCAGCGTAAGCTTGGATGTAATCATATAGATGGAGGTCGATTTACAGTACTTCTTCTAGCGATACATTCCGGAAGACTGGCCCGCCAATTGATCCTTGAATACAACCTTTGGAAACATTTTTCTCAATTGAATGGATATCGTGTCTTATTCTGACTTTCCTGTTTTCTGTAAAGCTTCTTCACTAATTAATATAACCAGGCTGGAAGGACAGTCTTTTTCTATAAGCTGTTTTAATATTTGTGGTCACCATGAATGAATGAAATGAATTTGTCGAAAGCTCCTTTGATTTTATTTCAAGAAAATTGTAATATTAGTTGTATACTTAATACTTATGTCAGAAATAGGCTTTACCTTGCTATCTGTAATATTTATTAGGTAGATACTACGAAAACTAACAATCATACTGTACATTTGATACAAATTACTATTGTGATAGATGCAAAGTCAAACATGATTACAAGTGTAAAGTTCTTCTTGCTTTTCGATTTCCATAATTTTGGGTTCTACTTCGTCTCGGGGGCCCTCTTTCTGGTGTAAGGCCTGGTTGCCCTTCCTTGGCGCGGGCCAGCCGCATGCGATAAGCCGCATTCAGTCGGCCCCGCCTGGCCTGCTCCCAGGGGCTCAATTGCATTCAAAATGCGTCAGCCATGGTCAATTGAAAGTAATCGACAATAACTCGAAAGGTTTAACATTGAACAAGATGCAAATAAATTCCTATTGAATAATTCATCAATCCAAGTTATTGAAAAACTCCAAAGAAATAAACACAAACTATATACAAAACTTCAGTAAAATCATTCAACAACTCAACCGAAAATTATAAAATATAGTTATTAGACATGACCTCTTATCCATGGATAATTTTAACTGGACCTTGATAATTTCCATTGAATATAATACGTCTCATATCCAACGGTACTGTAAGGGAAGCCAGAAAATCTGTAATGAATGAATAGACTTATTTAAATAATAAATTCATTTTTATTCATTTTTATAAAGTCATTTTTGTCATCTTCTACATCGCTCCATTCCTCTTTCTGCCATAGATCCCATCCCCACACATTTAATACATTCGTTATTTTTATTTAACAACCATAATTTTCATTAGAAATAATGTACATATATGGTAGAACAACGTTTGTCGGGTCAGCTAGTATGTTTATATGTTTATGAATAAAGAATAATAAAAAATAAAAAGTGAGAAGACACTTAATATTACTTATATCGCTGAACAAATAGTATACCAAATGCAGCATCTGTATAAATTATTCATAAAACCATCCAATTTATTTTCTTACTCCTTTATTATGGACAATAAAATCCATCCAATATTAGCAATTGCATCGACACGTACCATATACAGTCGGTATTATTGTTGTTTTAGTAAGAAATATAAAACTGGGCTAAAATAATCAGATACGTTGTTGCAGAACCAGCCATCTGTAAAAAAAAAAAAGTAATCCTTACTAATTTGTTAAAACTGAATTTTTTTATATGAATACCTCACAAGAGTCTCAGCTGCTCCCGTCTGGAGCCAGTGAGACTATGGCAACCTCATTTGGGACCACGGAGTCAAGAAATATACAAGAAATGGTGTATATTTTTTACTATTCATGTTTAAAAGCCCCCATAAAAGGCGTTAATAAATAAATAAAAATATAATATTAATACTACATAAAAAAGTAATTATTTTTGGCAAAAACAATATCCCATTACCAAAATCCAATTTACCAAAATGATATTTTAAGTCCTCACCGTAAAGAGCAATGTGTTGTCTATCCTAAACAGACCGAAAACGACAAATTCTGGGCGGCGCTGCAACATGTGGGTGGAAAACCGATGGAGCTGCAAGAACATTAATATTTCTGTAGTGACGTTTATCGAATGGTCTATTTTAATATACAGAGAGGCATTTGCTTAAAAATTGCTTTTGGCATTACAACTGATTTGGAGGGTTATTTACAAATTTCATCAGACAGGAGTGTTAATGTTTCATGAAATACACATTTGTAAGTCGGGTACGCCTCATATATTTTTTTATTACTAATAAAATGCCTTTATTATTTATTTTCAATTTTTTACATTTTTAAATTAAGTCCCGTTAAACTGATTAATATCAGTTTGTCAAAGGGTTCTTTTGACAATTACTTTTTTTTTAATTGAGGCAGGTAATTAAAATATGCACATTATTACTTTTTATACGTACAAAAAAAAAACATATATTTTGGAAAAAAAATGTTAATAACATTTTTTATAAGAAATACAGAAACAGAGAAAATGAAAGAAAAAAAAAAATGGAAAAAACATTAAAACGGAAAGCGGAAAAACCTAGATTAGTACAAAAAGTTCTTTCACTTAACCATTTTTTTAGCGTACATTTCCTTCTGAAACTCAACTCAACAGCTTTTTATTGCGTTGAGTAACATGTTGTAAATTATTGGAAAAAGGTATTCTAGAGTTCTTTGACCATATTTATTTAGGTATCTGGGAATTATAAGTCGATCGCAGTTAGTCTTGTATTATGAACATGAACCACTAGTTTATTATATTCAGATTGTATGCTGACAATAAATACAGTAACGATTTTGGTATACCATAACTTTGTTCGTATTCAGTTTTTTTTTTAATAATAATTTTACCAAAGAATATTGTACGTTTTGCACTGAAAAAAGATTTGTTTTTGTTGAATGTCCCCATGTGGTTACTCCATATCTTATTAGGGATTCCGCCAATGATAAATATACTAATCTAAGAGTATTTAGTGGAACAAAAAACCTCAGTCTATAAAATTTGCTCATTATAGCTCTAAGCCGCGTGCAAACTTTTTGTATATGTATATCCCATTTAAAATTGCAATCAATTGTTAAGCCTAGATATACGTATTTAGAAACCAGTTCAATATTTTTACATGAGCATGGTTGTATCACAGAATTATATAAAATCATGAGAAACAATTTTAGGAGTTATGTAGATGTTGGCATGAGGGGATCTGATGTGCATAAGCTTTGTCTTTTTAGCATTGATTATTAAACCTACATCATGTGACCAAAACGTGCCACTCGACGGTTCACGAACCTTCGGCGCTATACAGTGAGCTACGCGTTCTAGCGCTGGAACTTTCCAGTAAGTGGCAATACAGTAAGTGGCCAAATGTACTATGTACTCTGCGTAGGTACCGGTGACGACGGCTCGCACTGCAGAGGTAAGTAGATAGGTACCTGAGCAGTTAGCCGGCTATGTGGATAGATCTCGTGAGTTCTTTCAGTAGTGAAAAAATAATGACGTGTCGCTACAAGTATATGACTTTTGTTTTTTACAGCTTTTTTATTTCTAGTGCCTCTAAATTGTTTGTTACCATGCCCGTTTTTACGTAAGATGTTAGCACCGGTGCTATGACAGAACGTACGATCTTTGTCGATCAAATGATTGGCGAATTCTGAAAAGCCGTTATTATTGAGGCAACGAAGATGCTCCTTTATCATATTGACATTACGTGTTGTCTTACCGATATAGAAAGCCGAACAATTATTACAATTTTATTTATAAATTACCAAATGACTTAATTTGTCGTCCTTATCTTTAGAATTAATTAGAAATTTACCTAGATTGTTATTAGTATAAAAGGCCGGTCTGACTTCAGAAGGAAGATTTTTTACACTTAAGGTAGAAAAATTATTAATGAACAGAATTCGCCGCCATTGATGATTAATATTATTATCATTGATTTGAGGACAAGGACTAGGAATAGGAAGCGATTAATTGCTATTTGTTTCAGTTTTTTATTTAAGATTAATCGTGTAAAATATGATTCATTCCCATTACTTGCCGCTATTTTTTTACAATTTTTAGTTAATTAGCAAAATTATTATCGGACATTAGAATTGGGACCAAACGATGGATCATTAAATGGAATGTGGAGTATTTATGTGGTATAGGGTGATTGGAGGTGCTGTATATGACAATGTCAGTATAGGAGGGTTTACGAAAGATGTTAAAATTAATTTTGTTATTAACGATCGATAAGGTAAGTTCTAAAAAATTTAAGGTTGAATTGTTGCCTATCTCTAATGTGAATTTAATCCGATTATGAAAAGAGTTTATAAAATTGAAAAAGGAATTCAGTTGACGCTCAGTCCCTGTCCATATACAAAAAACATCATCAACATATCTTTTCCAGTACAGAACATTTTTAATAAGAGGTGAGGTACTAGATAAAAATTTATTCTCTAGGCTATCCATGAATATATCAAGAATCAGAGGACTGGTAGTGCTGCCCATAGCCAGGCCGTCAGGTTGCTGATATATAACATTATTAAATTTTTGAAAATAATTTTGATTCAGGCATAAATTAAACAAGGAAGTCAAATCTTTAATAAAATCTATAGAAAGATTCGAGCTATTTAGCAAATCAGAAATTAAACATTTACTCTCTTCTATGGGAACATTGGGAAACAAATTTACAACGTCAAAATAAATTAGTTTAGAATTACTAGGAAGAATCATATCTTTTAATTTTTCCACCAATGAAAAAGAGTTTTTAAGGGTATGTTTAAGTAAAAAAAGTGATATTTTGAAACACATCACTAACGGATAATATTTAAAAATTTGGGGCATTACAACACGAAACTACTGGTCTGATGGGGCAATTATTCTTGTATTTTAAGGAACCCATATAATTTAAGAGTTTTGGGATTTTTAGAAATTTTACTTTGTGAAATATTTTAGTTTTACATGCTTGAAGGATTTGTTTCACATTTTCTTGGTACTTATTTGTTGGGTCTCTCCGCTGTCAATGAAGTCCGTCACTTTAGTATGATATTCAGTTCGAGGAATTATAACTGTATTCTCCTTGTCCGCTTTCGGAGGATCATATCTTCGTCAGCTAGTTTGGCACGAATATTCTTCCTTTTTTTTTAACTCAGGATTTGGGTTAGGTTTAAATTTAAGTATTATCTTTTGTAAAGTTTCAGCACTTTTGTAATAATTTTTTTTTGGTTTGGTGTCTGTATCCACTGCGACCTCTTCTATTGCAGCATTAAAATTATTATTAGAATATTTAAGGTTATATTTTAATTTCTTTGCCAATAGGGACATCTCCTGGGGAAGAAAATGTACAGAAGACAGGTTTTGTACACGGTCAAAAAATGTATGGACCGGCTCCGGGTTACTATTATTAATATCAGGTTTATAAATTCGTCAGTTTTTTTTATTTACTGTGTTAAGTTTATTAAAAGATTTAACTGAAACTAAGTGCCTGACTTTATCGTCAAATAAGTCCCATTCGACAGGGTGCAACTCATACACTAGTTCAGTATGTAATAGTTTTAAATTCAGTTTCATATTATTACGTCGTTTGTATGCACATTTTAGATCCTCTTTCAACCACGCTAATTTAACTTTATACCTGAAAGATTGAGGCATTGATGATTGATTTTTATTGCTTTTTAAACGACTTTAAAAGGAGGAGGTTCTCAATTCGACTATATTATTTTTTTTCCTTATGTTTGTTACCTCAGAACTTTTGACTGGGTGAACCGATATTGATGATTCTTTTTTTTATTTTAAAGCTAGTGCTTTTCGTGTGGTCCTGTTTTAATTTGGACTAGTTCCAATAATGGCATCCTTGAGAAAACCATATAAGATATAAGTCTTAAATTTGCATTAAGTATGTGCGCGACAAATGGACGAATAACTCAATATCACGCCAACCGATTTCAATGATTATTTTTTTATTGGAAAGGATGTACTTCAAGGGTAATTTGATGAGAGTTTGGTTAAGTTCTGATTATCGGATCCATGACAAATTAACGAAACTCGGCCGAATCTCTTAATTTGACCCTAACGTCGTTATGGTCAAATTATGTTTGTCACATATGAGCAGCACGTTTTGTAGGTCTACCCATATTCAGACAAATTAGTTAGTATACTTTAGATATTACAAAAAGTTACAAGAACATTAATAATTCAAAATTAGCAATAAGCAAGTGACTCTATATATTAAAAGGTATTCATAAAAATTATCTCAAGGTCGCCTAAGGCTCCAAGATAACCTTAGTAACGAGTTAATTGTTAAATAAGAAATATAATATGTTACGTGATAATTCTAGTAATAATCTAATCGGTATTTAAGAGAAGTGTGGACGCCATCTCATTGCAATTTTATATCCCAATGAGAAAGGATAGTGATTTTAAATTTAAGAGTAAACCATGATAAAAAGTAAACTAAGATGTTATATTACGTGGTTATTGCTCGCCATCTCGCGTACGCAAATCGTCGGCCGATGTTGGAATTCTGGATTGTGGGAGATGCTTGTCCTGGCTCGCTCCTAGACTGACTCTAGAAGAATCTTTCTCCCTCTCCTCGCCTGCCGGTGTCGCTCTCAAGCAATAATTAGTGTGGCCCGCACCCATTGTGTTTCCGTGTAAATTAAATAATGCCATCGTAGCGTAGGAACTGCTACATTATCCCTCCACTCAAGGAAAAAAAAGCCAGCCTCCTGGCTGGCTTTTTTTCAGCCTCCTGGCGCTTTAAAAATTTTGCTGATTATGCCTTCAAAATTTTATTAACTGAAGCGTGGAAATCTCAAATGAACTTCTTGTAAATTGTAAGCATCAGACTCCAAGAAAATTGTTTTGTCCAGTCCATAGATTGCAAAAGACTTCCAAAACGGAGTGAGCAGTTGAGAGAGGTAGATGAGCGTGGCAGATAAACGGGATACCCTTGGTAAGTGGTGATACTTGATGTTAAAAACTTGATATTGAATTTCCACGACGATGTCCAATGTTCTGTCTTCAATTTGTATCCTCTAAGACAGCTAAGAGAAAATCCTCCTTCTTGGTGATGAAGAACTGCAGGCTGTATCCAGTAAGAACTTCCAAATAGACTTCTGCATATTTCTACTGCACTGATTGAAATGGAAGCCAAATGTAGAGGTGAAGTCCCAAGATAATAAGGTGAAGACCAAAATGATGAGGCTAAGTGGAGCCAAGACTGCTTGAAAGAACGGCCAAAGTATTCATGAAGAAGAACGTCCTTCAAATGCGATGATTTCTTGAATGTGTAAGTGGTTGAAAGCCAGATGTAGTGGTCCAGAAGTGATGGTCCGTCAGAAGTCCAAATGTAGAAAATCTTCTTGAAGTTCTCTAAAGCTAAAACTTCCTAAATCATGGTTTACAAGCGAAGAAAGATGTAAAATATATCGAAGAGAAATAAATATAAGACTCAAATAAATCTTTGTAAACATCCTATACAATTAAATCCACACCAAAATAATACCGCTAGAAAATTTTTTTTAATTAAAAACAAGGTATAAAAATCAAATTGCGAGAGAAATTATCAAAAAATTTTAAATGAATTAAATTAGAATTTATTAAATTATTATAATCATTAGTAAAAATTTAGGTATTGAAAACCGAATAATGTTTTGATTTCAAACAAAAATGTATATGTATATAATAAATTTGAAATATTTGAAAACTGTTTAAAACA
This sequence comes from Limnephilus marmoratus, assembly GCA_917880885.1. Classification (NCBI taxonomy): domain Eukaryota; kingdom Metazoa; phylum Arthropoda; class Insecta; order Trichoptera; family Limnephilidae; genus Limnephilus; species Limnephilus marmoratus. Next base: position 6,534,580 of record OU862926.1, read on the forward strand.
GCAATGTGATAAAATTTTCCCACGACTTAAGTCCTCATTATATTAAATAAATGTAAATTATTGAATAAATTATAAATAAAAATTCTTAAAATCATTTTGTCAAAATTACGGTAATGAAATCCCAACATTACATTGATTGCAAAGCAAAAGCATATGTTTATTGAAGTTAAAATATTTGAAAACTGTATCAAACAGCCATGTCATAAAATTTTCCAAGACAAAAGTCCAAATCTGCTGAAGTAATATTAATGAAATTAAATAAATGGCAAATCATATTCATATCAATATTCATATCAATTATAAGATAAAATTGTAGTCGATCTCATATGAGTGAGCAAAATTTAAATAAATAGGCACTATGCTGCTAAAAAAAAATGTGAATAAACACAATAATTTATATAATGGGAAAACCCCAAAGTTCAAGTTACTTGCCAAATGAACATAAAGGAAAAATGTTTGTTTCAAATCTGAAGGAAGAACCAAACAAATTATTTTGAAAGATTCATCATGCAATTTCCCTGACTACGAGGAGAAATGCACAAGGAAGGAACACGTATCCTAAAACACAAAACATAAAACAAAAAAACCACCCCAATTAACCATTTATGATATAACGGTTCAAAAAAAATTTTTTTTGCTATCAATATGCTAAAAGAAATTTCCAAGATTCCAACATTATTGAGAATTTATATTTCCCAAACTAATTATAATTAAATTACCCTTGAACCCGATGCAAAATTTATTATATTAATATGTAAAATTTTATTCGATCAACACACATAAATTTAAAATCGATCCCCGAAAATGTTCAATATTTCACACAAATCCTCTATCTAGAGATAACGGAATTACTTCCTACAAAATATGAACAGTAAAATGAAAATTTTCCAAAACGTAACTCGTCGTAAAGCTTCAACTATAAGATTTTTCTCACCATATCCATTATAAAACCTCATATTGAGATGGAAAATACCCACACAAAACATGACGTTATGTACTTCAAAATACATATCTTATTTGCGGAGGACAAGAGACCTACCCTCATCATAGGAAATACATCTATGCCAAGGGTTCCTCTCTCTTCCTGCGGTTGAGAAAGACTAGGATAAGCTACATAAATCTAAACTCTTACGATCAATTCCCCAAAAGGAATTGTGCTGCGAACTCAGAGGCCCTAAAACTAAAGCATGGAACGCGAAAACAAATAACTGACGTACTCAGAGGATTAGAAAAACATCTCACGCGTTAATATCGTCCCGCTGCAAGATAAGAATAAAAAATAGTGAAATAATTTCCACCATGATTAAAGACGAGGCATAAAAGTTAACATCCGAAAAAATAAGCCGCAAATACCCCATGGACAAAATTACAAAACTGACAAGACAAAACAAGAAAGCACAAAACACTCATTCAACGTTCAAACCTGTGTTCAAAATTTGAACGCTGAAAAGTGTGAGTGAGAAATAAATACTTCGCAACGAGGCCGAACAAAACGAAATATCAATTTCCCCATAACAAAAAAAAATCCCTAAATATGAAAAGAGGAATGTATCCCCCCTTTAAAAATTGCAAAATACCTTCGTGAGATAACATATATCCAAGTATCTCATATTGTAACAAAAGGTATAGTCATTTTGCAAGACCCAAAAAAAAAACTCCAAAATGCTCAACATTAATAGTTGATGTGCATTTAATGCAAAAGCATATGACGAAGAAAAATAATATTATATTATTATTTTTAAATTTCTTAAAATAAAATTTATTGAAAAAACAAAGTTTTGTTTGTCATCGTAAAACTAAATTGTTCTGAATAATTCATTATATATTGAATGAAAAATACATAATGCAATATAAGCAATGTAAAACAATATGATGTAAAACATACGTACTTAGTGCAATTTTTTTTTTTTTGAGGTAGCATAATTTCATATCAGGAAATGCAATGTAATATTGAAAAACGTAAAACAATGAGAAACGTAGTAAAGCGATGAGAGTGTGAGACATCTGTGTAATCCGACTCCAAAATTACGAAGTTGAAAGCGAAGTTTCAAAGCAATTGCTATGACGTTTGATATGTATATTTATACGCAAAAGAAGAATTAAAAGCATAAACCAACATTTCCATTATAACTTTTAAAATCCCAAAAGAGGTATGTAATAATGAGATGCAGGGTAATACCGAAAACTTTTTCGAATTGAGTAATCATATTTTAAATAAATAAAACCGGAAGAATATTTAATAATAATTACTAATTCAACCACTCAATTTATATTGCTTCCTTTACAATTCCAGCCAAATTTTAAATCCAATTAACGACATCTATATTTGTAACGAGGTGAGATAAAAAAAATTAATTTTGAATCTAACTTACTATAATTTACTATAATTTACATGTAAAAACATTATCATATTGGAATGTCCTAAAACGGGCATTTGCCTAGTTGGACATTTTAAGTTCATTATATTGTATTATGTAATATTTACAAACAAACAATAAATAAATAAATAAATAAATAAAATAAATAAATAAAATCGTTTATTTCTTCAAACTTTGCAAATTTATTTTGTGGCATCATTTTTCATAAAATGAATAACTGATTACTTTGTATAAAACCACTATTTTTAAAACAATATCAACATGTTTCGACAACAATGTTGTCTTCATCAACATTATAGTAACATATCCTGATGAAGACAACATTGTTGTCGAAACATGTTGATATTGTTTTAAAAATAGTGGTTTTATACAACATTATAGTAACATATCCTGATGAAGACAACATTGTTGTCGAAACATGTTGATATTGTTTTAAAAATAGTGGTTTTATACAAAGTAATCAGTTATTCAAAATAGTTTATATTTGACTTGTACAGCATTTAAATTCCCACAGCAAATACGAAGATAACCCAAAGTAAGCGCTATAACTTAGATATATAACCCCAAAAGTTAACTAAAATCTCAGTTTAAAAGATAAATCCTCTTCAAACAATAACTAAAATCGAAATGCATTATGATAAATGTTCATAATAAAATAATTTTGAAGTTTCAAATGCAATGCACTTTGTAAATGAAACGCCATCAGATTATTAAAGAAAAATTATCATGAATTTAAATTTACTGTTTTACGATTAAGCAGTGAAAGAAAATGAACAGCATATTCAACTGATCTGTGATTGAACAGCCATCAGAGAACTTAGAACAACCTAATCATAACTGCAAAAAAAAATTTTACCAAGTAACCCCAAAATTTAACCTCTCAAAACTAAACGAGAATGAAATATGATGTAAGGCTACACAAACGATCATTAACAGTTCACTCAGGGATAATGAACTTAAATAAGCGTATCTGTAGAATCCATCGAAAAAGAATGAATATTCCTATAAAATATTATGCCTAATGAAGCTATTGAAATTATCAAGAGGGTTGGATGAAACGTCGATAACATCAATACAGCCAGGAACAATGAAATTATAAAAATAAATCAAACCAATTATCCGCGTACAACCGGAAACCAGCCTGAGAGTTGAACATCCAAATCCGCATGTTGCTTACGCATGCAAATAAGTATGTTGGAACCACAGCAAAGATAGCACCAACTGTAATCACATTTTATTAAAGAATTACTATACTGAAACAAACGAGGATTATCCCAAAACTGAATGTAAAGAAGTAAGAAAAATATTCCCATGTTTTTTTTTTTCAAAAAATATTAAAATATATTTATAAAAAAATATTCATATCAGAATATTAACCGAAGTTGTAAGAGTCCATTTGAAGTTTACAAAAGATGTCCGTAAAATTTTTAATAAACTTGAATGCTATATAAAGTTTAAATGTAATTGGAAAATATGAAAAATAGTCATCTAGAAATAATATTCTAAAACTCCGTTGAAATACAATTTTACCTAAAGTTCTGTAACATTAATCACAATAATTTAATAAAGTACGAAATATCGTCAGGTAGTAATTAAAATTGTTAGCCGGAATTAAATTTTAAATGTATATTGCAGCAATAGAAACCCGTTCTAATAATATTGAAACTTAATTCGCGTAAAAAAGAAATTAATAACCTTGAAGCAAAAACCCCAGAAAATAATTTATAATTCTCCCAATCCTGAAATAAAATTATGATTGGAAGTTGACGTAGAGACTCATATAAATATCTAATTATAAACTAAGATTTTTTTTTAAAAATTAAATTTCATTTCAAAAGCCAAAAAAATCAAAGCAGGTATTCAGGAATTACAGCAACAAATTAAGTATTGGATCGCGTGGACAAAAAAATATAACAATAATCTGAAGTTACCGGATAATAAATGAAGGTATTAAAAAATATTCCAAAATCGAAGGAGATACTAGTGTCGCATTACAAAAAAAATATTTGTTTAATTTTAAAATCAAATTATTACTACAATAACAAATTTATGATATTCAAAATTCATGGCAAAATAATAAGCCGTAAATCTAAAATTTTGTAAATACTGAAAGAAAGAAAGCAAGCAAAATGAATGATTCATGCCTAATGAGTGTGAAATCCATAACGCCGTATTATGTATAATGCTATTATTCATAATGACCAAATACACTCGATACGCAATTTAATAACGTAGCAATAACACCGCTGCAAATAAAAAATCTTTAATACCGATTATTAGTATCAAATACGTAGTCTCAAAGAAATCAAATTGTATAACTATATTATTGAACTTACGTAGATACATTTGTGTAACGAGGCAGAAAATTAAAAAAAATAAATTACCCGCGAAATTTTAAATTTTAAATAATCGAATAATAATATAATAAATGCATTGCCTCACCATTAGAAATAGAAATCGACGGAAAATAACGGTTTCATTGTCTCACAAAGTGAAACATCATGCCATTCGAATGATAATATCATGAACATTGGAATTTTGAAATGCAAAATAGTGCACTAATTTTTAATATACCTACCTAGAATGGAAAAAACGGATTAGTATACAATTCACACAGTAAATTCTCATTGCTTATTATGAATAAATTAATTCAAAAATATGAAATTACATGAGATGAAATTGCTTAAAATACTGTTATGGTACGTTTTTAGAGCAACAGGGAGCGCCAACGCGAGTCCCTAAAAACAAACCGCTGCGGGCAACAACTCGTTGCTCCCCGCTGTTTCCTGTTACCTACCTCCTCTCCCCTCGGCATTCCGGCACGCTCCGCCGCGCCGCCACCAGTCGAGTAGTACAAGCCGTCTCAGGCGCACGTGACACTCCTCCGCGAACTATACAGTTCGCGGCTAACTAGCCCGATCAAATTAAACGCAGTAACATCTGCGATGTAATTAAAGTACATACGAGTGTTAGCGCTGGTGTTCTACCATGCCTGTGAACTTCGGGACCTGTCCTAGACTCGGGATGAGCCCTGCTGAACCCGAGAGCCGAAGGATTCTTCAATCACCATGTAAGCTGTCCTCTGATTTACCCTCTTTAATGTGTCCGTAACGATAGACTGTTTGAACTCTCGCGTAAAGCCACCACTCAGAAAGTTTCGTTGACAGGGATCATGAGATATAAACTCGATAGCTAGGTTTGTGTAACATGCATCTCTTGAATTGAATTGTGCTGTAATAACCCTTGTACTGTGTTTGAATTTACAATACATGAGTCTATTAATTACATCCTGTTGTCAATCTGCCTCGGCAGGAGCCTTTCCCCAGTGAGTATTCCCAGACGATTGTGGGAGAGAGAAGGAGAGAGAGAGAGAGATCCCGACGCATTCGTGCGACCTGCCCTCTGAGATAGAGGGTACTTTTGTCTCTACCGTGAGCTGGCCTGGGGACATATTGTAGAGCAGTTATGCGTTCTGCCCATAACAACTGTCGCCACAGCGTGGGGCCTCGGAATTTTTTTTTTTTTTCTCTTTCTTTTCTCCCTCTGTCCCGATCGTTTTGCTGGATGCAACTGGTCGAAATTCTCCCTGCACAGGAATTGTTTTGTGAACATTAATTATAACTTGTTATTCTACATCCAGTGTACAGGAATTTCTGTGAAAAAACCACAGAAACATATGGGTAGAATCACGCCGCATTTTAAAGGTAGCCATTTTAGAAGCAAGTAGAAGGTCGCCCAAAATTTAAACCGCGAATCTGACTGCGCACGCGCCACAAACACCGGTCCGCAACAGCTTTCGCGCCTATGCAAACGGCAAATATTAACGCAGCAAATACCTAGTCTCCGGACTGCGCGCGCAACTGTTCCCGCGCCAAATTCCAACGAAAAAACCCGTCGGAACAAATGATTATCTGTTGCTATGCAGCACTTTTTTAATCAGAACGCCCTTTTATAACTAAACCGGCTAGCAACGGAAATGATTATTACAAACTTGATGCTGGAATCCCAGTTTATTGTGCGAATTCCTTTAATCAAAAATTTCGGACTGACGTTTTTTTTTGTTGTTTTGCACAATATACCAATTGGCCCACTTGTGTCTATTAAATTAGTACAATTTATATTACACTAAATGGACAAAATAATGACTTTTTTCCTATTCTACATTATAGGTACCGTTTTTTTCAGCATAAGTGTAAAGTGAATTGTGTTTTTTTCCCTACATAAAGGAAAGTGAAATAATATAATAAAATCAATGATTGGTTCCATGAATAAATAAAACAATTTCAATGTGGTTGACGTATCAAATCCCATATTCAATTATTTTCATCCGGAAGTTTGTTCCTATTTGCCAGAAGAGTGCCTTTTGTGAATTTTAGTGCCCCTCTCAGTGCAAAGTGCTTTGTGAAAATTTAAAAAGCCGTTTTCTAAAGGCCAGTCCTGGCCAATTTTTTGAAAAATCAGTTTAATACTTGTGAATTTCACCGAATTTCCAAAAGTGCTTTGTGAAAAATAAAAAAGTGTTTCCCCTAAGGTCAGTCCACGCCAATTTTTTTTCCACCTTGACCATGAATTCTGGTGTCATGTATACCAAATTGTAGTATGGAATACAGTTTTCTATAACTATGTTAGAAGTGTCAACCAGTGGTTACCAAGTGAAAAGTGCCTCACAAAATTAATTTTGCGTTTGCTAAAGGAAATCCCTGGCAAAATTTTTTCACCCCCCGGGAAACTCACAATGGAAAACAATCAAGCTATGGCATCATCCAATTTGGGTATCATTCCCAACGTGCTCAGTTTATCCAAAACTCACTTACAAACTGCTTTAAAGGATAGAGGACTCTCGCCATCTAGCAAATCTAAATCTACATTAAAGGCTTATGCACTTTTATTTAACAAAAAGTATATTAAGAAAATAAACCTCGCCCCATCAAGCGAAAATAATTCACGCTTGGCTATGCAAGTTTTGGATAATCTTGTTCCTAACAAAGAACCTATGCCGCAAGTAATGATAAAACAGGACATCGCACCCACCTTGACACAAGATAAAACTTACGATTTATCCTCTTGGAAAGTCAAATATAATGGCGTCTCCGATGTACTGGATTTCATCGACCGTATCGAAGAAACGGCTACTATCAAAAATATCCCATTCGAGATTCTACGAAAAAACTTCATAGAACTCATCTCCCCAGAATTGATACCCTGGCACCGCATCCAAAAAACTAAATGCAAAGATTGGAATAAACTCAGATCTGCCCTAATCTCGAGCTTCGGAAAAACAGAAGCCCAGCACAGGATCAAATTATCTTTACTATCTATTAAACAGCTGGTAAATGAACCTGTAGCAACATTCATAGAAAGGGCTGAATCCATTAACATCAAGCTTTCACATCCCGTTTCGGAAGCTGAACTATTACCAGTCATAACTGATGGCCTTTTAAGCAAATACGAGAACATCATCACCTCGCAGAAAATTGCATCCCTGGCCCAGTTAAACGAGGTCTGTCTCCTTTTGGAATCATACCAGGATAGGAAGAACATAAAGAATGTGTCTAATAATGTAGTTGTGCCAAGCCGTTCGTCTGGTTTAAAACCAGAATTCGACAACAAAAAAGTATGCTCTTTTTGCAAAAAAGTAGGCCATCTGGCCACTACTTGTTTCAAGCAAGCGAAGTTTCTGGAATCCAAGGAACCCCGAACTTCCAAGAGACATCACTCTAGGGACCGCTCTCCTCCACGCGACGAACTGCGCAATATTTTCAAGAAATCAAGACACGACATGGAAAGGTTACAAAACCCAAGCGATGTCAGACCTCAGGTGGATCTCTCCAAGCCCCCACCAAATTTCTACATGAAGAGGCCAAAAAACTAAATAATAACCTCTCAGGCACCCATTCTGAACCAAGGTCTAAAGAATGGACTGATTGGTTAGCACACATTAAGTATTTTAACCAGACCTTAAATGTTTCTTCGGTTTGTTGCAAACAAGCTAAAGATGGGAGACCCTATGCTTCTTTCTCTGTTAACAATGTGACCTTTTCCGGATTACTCGATAGTGGGGCATCTGTCAGCTGTCTTGGCAACAATGCTCACCTGCCTTTTGTTAACAGTGATTTTAAAATTTCACCCCAATCGACACTCCTGACGACTGCGGACAATGTTTCTCAGCCGGTCATCGGTGCCCTGGCCCTGCCAATCAATTGTAACAATAAAATAGTTACAATCAACTTTCTAATAGTGCCCTCTATATCCCAGAATTTCATCCTTGGCGTTGACTTCTGGAAGGCATTCAATGTTGCTCCCCAAGTATTTAATACTCTTGGCGAAACCTCCACTGCCGCTCAAATTAGTGAGATCCGCACAATAATACCTCACGAAAATTTAAGCACGGACCAGGCTCTCCAACTAAAGGAAATGGTCAATAAATTCGAATCAATATCCTTCGAAAAATGCGGATTAGGTTTGACAGATTTGGTTGAGCACCATATCAAAACCAATGGCCCACCCATAAAGCAACGTTATTACAACTTAGCCCCCCAAAAACTTAAACTTTTAGAAAATGAACTTGACGAAATGTTAAAAATGGGTGTGGTGGTTCCCAGCAGAAGTGCATGGACCAACCCAACTCTTTTGGTTTCTAAAAAAGACGGCTCTGCACGTTTCTGTCTCGACAGTAGACGTTTAAACTCTTGCACGGAAGCTGATGCGTATCCCTTACCTCACGTTCACGCAACCTTAGACAAGCTGCGTAACGCCAAGTTCATCTCTTCTGTCGATCTCAGCAAAGCGTTTTGGCAAATACCCTTGGACGCAGAATCGTGCGAAAAAACTGCTTTCGTTGTACCTGGTAGGGGAATGTTCCATTTTAAAAGATTACCCTTTGGTCTAAAAAATAGCCCCGCCGAGTTACAAAGACTGATGGACAAACTTTTCGGTCCTGAAGTCGATAACAGCCTGTTTTGTTACCTTGACGACCTCATCATCGTCAGCGATACCTTTGAAAAACACCTATTAATGCTGGAAAAAGTTTTCCAACAACTCAAGTTCGCTGGTTTAACCATCAACTTGAAGAAGTCTGAATTCTGTAAGTCCCGTCTACGTTATTTGGGATTCATTGTCGACGAAAAAGGCCTAAGAACAGACCCCGCTAAGGTGGAAGCCATGGCAAATTTTCCCCGTCCCAAGAACGCGAAGGAAGTCAAAGGTTTCCTTGGACTCGCAGGTTACTACAGGAGATTCATCAAAGACTTTTCCACTATTGCAGCCCCCTTAAATAAAATTACCGGCATCCGTAAAGGTGTCAGCAATTTCCGATGGTCTGTCGAAGCTGAAGAAGCGTTTACAACTTTAAAAGATGCCCTTCAAAAAGCTCCCGTTCTGAATTGCCCGGATTTTGCACTCTCTTTTACCCTCCACACGGACGCATCCAATGTAGGAATCGGTGGAGTTCTTACTCAAGAATTCCCAGATGGCGAACACCCTGTAGCGTATTTTTCCCGCACACTAAACAAACACGAGAAAAACTACGGAATTACCGAAAAAGAGTTATTGGCTGTATTGGATTCTGTTCACCATTTCCGCGGTTACATAGACGGTAGCAAATTTACTGTAGTCACAGACCATAGTAGTTTGAAATGGTTGATCTCTTTAAGTAATCCCTCCGGTAGGCTCGCTCGCTGGTCCTCCCGTTTGTCTCAATACAATTTTGATGTTGTTCACCGTAAAGGCGCGGACAATATTGTTCCCGACGCCCTTTCAAGAATTGAACTAGCTTCATTAAATGTTGACACAATTGCCCCCCCTCCATCTACAAAAGATGAATGGTACTTGAAAATCTTCGAAGGTTGTAAAAATAACCAACAAAAGTTTCCTAACTTTATCATAAAAGAAGGACAATCATACCGTAATTGCAAGGCACCACTATCCATCCTCGAAGATTACTCGTGGAAACTTGTCGTTCCCCTCGAAGGTAGAGAACAAATAATCATTGACAATCATAGTGCTCCCGACTCCATACACCCAGGAAATTTCAAGACGTATAAAAAGATCACCTTGAAGTATTACTGGCCTGGTCTCTTTAAGCAAATTCGCAATTACATCTCTAAATGTGAAACTTGTAAAGCTTATAAACATAGCACGGCAGCACCTGCCGGCCTAATGGGTAATCCCAAACGTGCCGACAGACCCCTACAATCATTGTCAATGGACCTCGTCGGACCTTTTCCTCGAAGTTATGCCGGACACATGCACATACTTAGTGTAGTGGATGTTTTCACTAAATTCTGTTGGATCTTCCCTTTAAAAAGAGCCAATGCGTCCGCCATCATCAAACTTCTGGAAAAACACATTTTTATACCTTACGGAACACCCAGAACCGTAATAGTTGACAACGGAAAACAATTTATTGCTCAAGAATTCAAAAATTTTCTTGCCAAATACGGAATCAAGGACATTTACTATAATACCTTGTATACCCCACAAAATAACACTGTCGAACGTTATAACCAGACAATCAACACAGCTCTGGCTATTCTAGTTGATAAAGATCAACGCACTTGGTGTAAAAACCTAGATAAAATTCAGGCTGCTATGAACAACACGGTTAACCTGGCCACTGGTTACACACCTTTCTTCCTAAAACACGGTATGGAACAAGTTGTTCACGGTTCTCTACATAGGGACACAAACTTTCCTACGTCAATTGCCGCCACTAGCAACCCTACCGCGGACTATGCCCATCGTCTGGAAGAACTGTCGGCCATCTACAGTGAAGTCACTGATGCTTTACTCCTGGCTCATCAAAAGAGTGCGGACAGATACAACCTACGTAGGAAACATGTCACCTTCAACACAGGAGACATAGTTTGGAGAAAGAACAACACACTTTCCCAAGGAGCCACGTATTTCTCTGCCAAGCTGGCACCACGTTTCGTGAAGGCCAAAGTTCTAAGAAAGATATCAGATCTAGTGTACTCTTTGTCTGACTTCTCTGGAAGGCACATTGGTAATTACCATATTAAGGATATCGCAAAGACTGGAAGTGAGGAGTCGAGTAAAACTACCCCCACTATCTCAGCAAACTCAAAATGATCCAGTGTGTATCACCACAACCCTTTTTGTAAGCACATTGAAGTCTTACAATGTCTGGCGTGTAAAGTGTCAATTACATGTCCACCCTTTCGTTGATAAAACGAATATTGTTAAAAAAAAATCATTTTTGTAAATTTATGTACACTCCACGGTGTAGTTAACCCCGTTCATGTTCGTGAATTGGCAACCACCGTAATTTTTGTTTCACACGTTTTTTTATTTATTTTTTTTCTCACCTGTTCTAAAATTGATCACTTTAGAGCAGAGACACCCGTCGAGTCACAGTGTCTGGGAGTCATGAACCCAAATCATTGCCTCTCAACCCCTCACACTACGCAACGTTCATGCCATGGCACGCCTTGCTATGTAATGCAATATTGTAATTTTCACCATTTTTGTTTGTTGTTTTTTTTTTTCATCATATCGGAAGGAATCTCTTCAAAAAAAAAAATTTTTCTTTTATGTTCTGTAAGTACTGGAGCGTCGTTCTAAAGTCGGATTTGGTAAACTCCAAAGCGTTAAATCACGACCCAGGACAAGTAAACCATCTTAACAAGCTCCATATTTTACTCATCATGGTAAAAAATAAGTGGTTACTCACATAATCACATTCCTTGTGTACAGTAGTTTTCAATTTTTCTCAAATGTTAAAAAATTGATGGCGTCCTACCCGAGCTCTTTGCTAACAAATTGGATTTTGACACGTCCATTTTGAAATCATATGTATATAAATATAGGAAAAGCCTTTAAATTGGTCTTTCCACCCTTATACAAATCTTCTTGGGCCCGCTTCAACTAAAGTACGTAAAACCAAATACTCGGTCTTTTGTTGTTATAAGAAGTCCTCGATTTGTCCCTCTTCTCAACATGTATGTCTTGTATTACATGCCTCAGCCCTGACGGAAAAGGTTAATAAAACCTAACGACAGCCCTGTTTTCCATACATAAATAACCGCAGTTTAACGTGAATCATCAATATTTTGTTTGACAATCGTTTTGTAAACTTAGGCATTCAACTCTTGTTTGCAACCTAAATTGCACATAACCCGGTATGTTGTAACTGCACAAAGGGTATGTAAAACCACTATTGGTCCCTTTTGTTTGTTCCCACTGAAGTTGCTACAACAGACAGTATGTAAAACCATATAGGTCTGTCTTTGTTTGTCACATGGTGTAAACAGAAATGTACTCTGTCATCACCCCGCCTTTATAACATATGAAGTGACATTAAATTGTTTACCTCCTTGTTACTCTATCGTACGCTCCTGGGCTACGGAGTTAGTTAATCTAACAAATCTTCATATACTGTGTTAAAACAAGCACTGTTAACGTTTATTGTGTTGTATTTAAACGTAACCCTGTTACATTATAGGAGGGATCCTTAAAATACCTGCCACAATACGAGAAGCTCGTCATAATCACTTTTGCTCATAGCTAAATGTTATTGAGTGGGTCGTGTGACATATTTGTCATGAGTACCGTTTTGTATATTCTATTTTGGTCGTGTGTCTTTTGGCATGAGAACCGCTTAATCCGCCGTCTGTATTGAATGGGGACCCACTTTTTCGAACGTAATTGGGCTACTGTCTTTCAATACTGGGCAAATTTGTTGTAAATCGTTCATTCCACCCGCCGTCTGTATTGAATGGGGACCCACATTTTCGAACGTAATTGGGCTACTGTCTTTCAATACTGGGCAAATTTGTTGTAAATCGTTCATTCCGTACACTACACGTGGAGACGTTAAAACACTTACCGTGATTCGTGTGAACGACATAATATCGGCTTTGCCATCCTCTTTAAGATGCTTTGTATAAACTCTTTGACTTCTGTCTATAATTGAGTTGTATCTTGTATGTACTTACATATTTTGTACACTATACGTGGAGACGTTAAAACACTTACCATGAGTCGTGCGAACGAAATAATATCAAACCCTTTTGTGTGCGATCTACGAAATGTAGTCCACAACCCTTTTGTTGTCATTCAACGCCGATGCCCGTGGACTTCCTGTTTTTTTACTTCTTTGCAAAAGGAAAGAAGCCCAGGAATATCTACTATCCCAAAAGGACTAGTTTTCAGCTTCACTGTCAATTATGGGGCATAGTGCTGTGGGAGTTAATCGATTGAGCACAAAACCACCTAACTCGTTGTCTGGAGAACGAATAAGAAAACCCCCAGGTTTGTGAAATTGGAGCAAGGGTCTGTCTTTTCTCACAATCATGTAGAAGTTTTAAAATGACCCCTAATCTTTTGCCCAATACACGCGAAAGATTAGCCTCTTTGTTTTAATGTGTATTCAAATCTCTCCTCCTTTAATAAATGTAAAGAGTCAGGAAATCTGCTGGTTGATTATGTTTCATCTTCACATAGAGTTTGAATTGGAAATTAGTCCAGTCTCTAGCAAATTTCGTAACTCGTCTCCCTCCTCCCCTCCTCCCCCATTCCCCCATGTTCTCAGACGTATGTTATGAAGTGAAAAATCTGTCGTTGACCATATTTCGCCCTCACTTGGAGTTCGAATAGGTAACTGTCCGGTTATCTACAGGTTTTCCCCCTCAATCTCTGCATATGTCTCACCTTTTTTCTCTTTCTCAATTCTACGAAACACATTCATGAATGTTGGATATGTACGATATGCACTTGGCGTAACGTCTGTCTCTTTTTTGACAACCTTTATTCATGAATTGGTTTCCCTCTGCCGTGACTAGTTCACGATTCTTTGTCTTGTTCTTTGAAATTCTACGAAAATGTTACCATCTTATGTTAACATAGGCCATAGAGGGCCGGTTGTTTTTTAACCAAGACATATTGTCACTCGGCAAACGCCAAGTCTTACTGAAAAAGGAAAATGTTCATGTAATCACAATTTAGTTAGGAATCTCTCTTCGTCACTCTCTGAGTCGGTGGCTAAATTTCGTTTATTCCATTTTCTGGACACATTTTGTTTCTCTCCAAACCTTTTCTTCATTGGTCCCTAGGCAGGTAAACTTCAAGAATTTTGCTCTAATAATAATTTCTCCCGGATTTAAAAAGAAGCCCAGGCGGATGTCATCATCAACAGCCAAGCTGAGCTTCACTTCCTGACAGCACGCGCTGTGGTTACAAGGTCCCTCCTGCTGCCATTTTCTACGCATTTGTTCCTAAAAGCACAGACCATACCGCTCATATGTATGTTGTCTTGTCGTGCCACAGCAAGCCGAGTTGTCCCACTATACATTATGACACTCTAAACTACCTTCTGAGCACGCTAGCTCCTAGGTTTGTTCTTACTCTTGCTATCAATGCCAACCTTGCCGTCCCTTGCTCTGTCATGCAGTGACGCATATATCGTCATGTGTAAACCATCATTACCTTGACCCACCAGTATTCGCTGAATGCGTACCAATACAAGTTATCTTGAGCTACACTATGCTTCAATAACCATTATATACGATCCGTGTTTACCATAATAACACTTAGGATTCGTACTGGCATGTCTGCAGATACTGGATTCTTCTCTTCAATGGCCTCTGTAACCATAGTCGCGGCACAGCAACCACAGTCTCCACTTCGTGAACTTCAACGTTTTCGACCAAACCAAGTGTTTTCTAAGGCCCAAGTGTACTCTTGAGTGTTATCTCAAATGGGTCTGATTACAGTGATATTGTAATCCTTAGAATCTGTGAAACCACGTCCTTTTCTTCGAAATTCTCCGAAACCAAACAAATCCACGCTCCGCAAACTTAGCTCCCAGACCAATGAAACTTTAGAATCACACCTTTTCTCTTCTCTTGTACAAATGTATTGTCATTATTTTCAATTGCATAACCATGTGTATTGTCATTATTTTCAATTGCATAACCATGTGTATTGTTATTTTCAATTGCATAACCATGTGTATTGTTATTTTCAATTGCATAACCTTGTATGTTGTTTTACACCATGTACTCTCCCCAAAGCTGTCTTTCCCAAACATTCCATGTACCCCCATCCATTCCCTACAAACATTGTGACCTAAACTATGGCATAAACTATATGTTCTAGCTAGGCAATCTCTCAAGCAACGAATCTCTCAAAACCCCGATGGAAGCATAAGAGGATTTTTTTTCCCTACAGCTCCATTGCCACGTCGCTTTTTTTCCAAGCGCGGGGGGAAGTGTTATGGTACGTTTTTAGAGCAACAGGGAGCGCCAACGCGAGTCCCTAAAAACAAACCGCTGCGGGCAACAACTCGTTGCTCCCCGCTGTTTCCTGTTACCTACCTCCTCTCCCCTCGGCATTCCGGCACGCTCCGCCGCGCCGCCACCAGTCGAGTAGTACAAGCCGTCTCAGGCGCACGTGACACTCCTCCGCGAACTATACAGTTCGCGGCTAACTAGCCCGATCAAATTAAACGCAGTAACATCTGCGATGTAATTAAAGTACATACGAGTGTTAGCGCTGGTGTTCTACCATGCCTGTGAACTTCGGGACCTGTCCTAGACTCGGGATGAGCCCTGCTGAACCCGAGAGCCGAAGGATTCTTCAATCACCATGTAAGCTGTCCTCTGATTTACCCTCTTTAATGTGTCCGTAACGATAGACTGTTTGAACTCTCGCGTAAAGCCACCACTCAGAAAGTTTCGTTGACAGGGATCATGAGATATAAACTCGATAGCTAGGTTTGTGTAACATGCATCTCTTGAATTGAATTGTGCTGTAATAACCCTTGTACTGTGTTTGAATTTACAATACATGAGTCTATTAATTACATCCTGTTGTCAATCTGCCTCGGCAGGAGCCTTTCCCCAGTGAGTATTCCCAGACGATTGTGGGAGAGAGAAGGAGAGAGAGAGAGAGATCCCGACGCATTCGTGCGACCTGCCCTCTGAGATAGAGGGTACTTTTGTCTCTACCGTGAGCTGGCCTGGGGACATATTGTAGAGCAGTTATGCGTTCTGCCCATAACAATACATATATTTAATATGAGATTAAAAATGAAATTAAAATGAGATTAAAATGAACCAGACAGGAGCGAACAAAATATGGAGAAAAATAAAAGTTTTTTTTTATAAATAAATAAGACAACTTAACTCACCAAACAATCCAGAAATTCCAACAAACGACTTACACACGAAATAACCAACCATTTTAAGCATAGCGCATAATAGCGTACACTCTAAAGAATTCACCACGTGGGCAGCCAAAATGTATCGTATAAGCGTGGTATGGTAATATGTGAGATTTAAAAGATGTGTTAAGTGTAATTGTGTAACCTGTGAAATAATACATGAATATATTGTGCCCAAAAGAAATGAAACATGTGGCTAGCTCATATAAAACATCATATCCATTTATTACAAAAAGTTACAAGAACATTAATAATTCAAAATTAGCAATAAGCAAGTGACTCTATATATTAAAAGGTATTCATAAAAATTATCTCAAGGTCGCCTAAGGCTCCAAGATAACCTTAGTAACGAGTTAATTGTTAAATAAGAAATATAATATGTTACGTGATAATTCTAGTAATAATCTAATCGGTATTTAAGAGAAGTGTGGACGCCATCTCATTGCAATTTTATATCCCAATGAGAAAGGATAGTGATTTTAAATTTAAGAGTAAACCATGATAAAAAAGTAAACTAAGATGTTATATTACGTGGTTATCGCTCGCCATCTCGCGTACGCAAATCGTCGGCCGATGTTGGAATTCTGGATTGTGGGAGATGCTTGTCCTGGCTCGCTCCTAGACTGACTGAAGAAGAATCTTTCTCCCTCTCCTCGCCTGCCGGTGTCGCTCTCAAGCAATAATTTGTGTGGCCCGCACCCATTGTGTTTCCGTGTAAATTAAATAATGCCATCTTAGCGTAGGAACTGCTACAACATTAGATAATGTACCTAGATTAAATACCCTCTAAGGTTATGAACTATCCTCCACACCGGCGTCGCCACATTGTTAGCATTGCCGCATACTTACGGCCTTTTGCTAAACCAAACCTGGAAAGGACACGCAATAAATAGGCCAACAGAACTAGCTCAGGAAGCCGGCGCAAGCAAGGTTCCTCTTAAAACCAAGGCGAGTGTTGTGGTTCGCTTGTGAATTCCTCCTCCTCCTTTCCTCACAATCTCCAGGTCTCTTTCCTCAATCAGAACACAGTTTTGCACGTAAAGGGTTTATTAATTTAGAAGGAGACAGGGTTTTACAATTGCCAGCCTCGGCAAACTACACATGGGTACTTGCTAGGTCTAGTATTCTAACATGGCGGGGAACTTCTCTCTCTCAACTCTCCACACGTGTTAGTGAATTTAAACGCAGGATGTAGCACACAAGAGGGGGCAAAGATTCATTTTACTCACAAAGCAGGAAATGAGGTAGTCGTCAGACAGGCTACTGGTGGGCTGGAGCCTTCTCGTGCACAATACACATTATAGAAACAATCACGAGTCTAGAATTTCGGAGAGCGCCATAGCGCAATTACTTGGACACTGTTGTCGCGCCAGGGGCAAGCGGTTGAATGAATGCCGGGTGCCGATCGGCACTCGGCCACGGAC
The DNA here is from genome assembly GCA_917880885.1 of Limnephilus marmoratus. Classification (NCBI taxonomy): domain Eukaryota; kingdom Metazoa; phylum Arthropoda; class Insecta; order Trichoptera; family Limnephilidae; genus Limnephilus; species Limnephilus marmoratus. The sequence goes on from OU862926.1 coordinate 6,552,564, forward strand.
CTCCGCGTGCGGAGAGGGGGGCGGTGCGGCGAGCTGTGCACTGGGACCCAATTCACTAACTCCTAGCAACAGGAATAAAGGACTCTATTCTTTATCTTTTGTAACGTAACAACATATAGGAAGACACAAAAGTAGCACATTTAGTTCCATGTGAAAATGTATGCAATACTCAAGGTAATCAGGCAGAAACAAGTGGGTAGATGAGAGAATGATAATTCATGTAAGTTAAACCATTGTATAATATATTTAAAATAATCCCTCCTCACTGGGTAACATTCTATTAAATTAAACATGAGACTCTAATAATAAACAGGGGTGACTGGAGCCGGGTAAACCGTTCCAGCTGTAAATGAATGTAAGTTGTCAAACACTCGATCTGATAATTAATGAATAATTTACTCTCACATTCCGAAGTTGAAGATCGTAAGGGTCCATCACCAATTGACGGCCCGTGCTACAAGCACTTCACTCCCCGAGGTTCCCACGACAACCGAAGAGAGCAGAAATCTTCTAGAACTTTCACAGGAAGATGGCGTAACGCCTTCACTCTAGATCGCTGCCAACCGCACCACACGACCTTGCGAATAAAATCCAAACAGCCAGTAGCTACCGCTATAACTTAAATTATGTTATTACTTATTTATTTATGTATCGTTGTTATACGCCCTTAGGGGCATTTACATATATTATAAAATAATATTTAAGCTATCAGGGATTACACATAGATAGAATTTATACCAAAAGTTATAAAAGTGAAAAATTTTAGGAATATATAATTAAGTAGTTTTTGAAGAATATATCGTAAAACCGTGAAATATTTTAAACAATATAATATTTGAAAATAACATAGAAAGAAATCGACCGGTCAGTGGTTGAGTGGGCATAGCGCTTGGATCACACCTGGGCATCGCATGTTCGATTCCTCGGCTGGCTAAGTCCTCCATCACAACACGCTTTCTGTGGTGGTAGTAGGAGATTTTCAAACATTGTTGGGTTATTCGTAACCCGGGAATATTTTTCTTTCTTTAAAAAAAAAATAAAACATTACAATAACACATCAAATCGTTAAATATATTATACCCACGTTACAATAATTTGTAGGATTCCACAAAGTGTTGGTTTAAATAGCATTTTAGATTATAAAGGGAACCAGCGAACATAACTACAATACCACCAAACTTGTTGCCTAAATCATGCATCCTATTGATGAGTGAGTGTGATTGATAAAACAAATTGATAAAATTGCAAAAGAATGTTATATTATGTCTAGTATTCCTTGTCGGTACATGGAGTTTAATAGTAGCAACGATGGCAGGGCTGTCAATTAGGTTGCTCATGACTCTATGTAATAAAATTAGGTCTAAAATGATTCTTCTGTCAGACAGCGTAATTAAATTAAGTCGATTTATCAAACTTAAATAATTAATGTTTTCTATTGGAATTTTGAGCTTGAAATTTAAGTACCTAAGAAATTTGTATTCAACCCGTTCTATTTTGTTAGAGTGTACTTTACAGAAAGGGGACCAAATAGGTGAATTATATTCCACTTGGCTTCTAACTAAAGAAATGTGGAGTGTTTTCATGCAATCCTAGGACTTACAATCGGTTAGGGTTTTACAAAGGAATCCAAGTATCTTTAAAGCCTTATTAGTTATATCATCTACTAGCAGACCCGGTCTGTGGCTAACGAAACACAACGCCATTACACAACCTTTATAAAATCCACACCACCCGCTTGCCAGCTGCCCGCTGCCCGCTGCCTGAATTGTATATTTGAATTTATCGGCTTTTCTCTATATAATAAGCACGTATTATACGTATAAACTAATTAACTCGCCACTAATTATACAATGCTTGCAATGCAACACTGGATATTTGAAAAGGGAAAATCAAATACCTACTTACTCTAGGACATCTATTTTCCAATTTCTGCCGCAGAACGAATTTCAAAAATGACTGTAGTACGTCCCACCAGCCGTTTTAAATCGCACAAAAATATGTTTTCTTGGAATTTCTCGGCTTTTCTCTAATATAATTTACATGTATTATACATATAAACATTCCTCTTCAATCACTTTATCTATTGGTGAAAACCGTATGAAAATCCGTTGCGTAGTTTAAAAGATTAACGCGCACATACATTTTGAGCGACTTCATTTTATACTATGTAATGATGATAATTTACATGTATTATACATATAAACATTCCTCTTCAATCACTTTATCTATTGGTGAAAACCGTATGAAAATCCGTTGCGTAGTTTAAAAGATTAACGCGCACATACATTTTGAGCGACTTCATTTTATACTATGTAATGATGATGATGATGATGATGATGATGATAATGATGATAATGATATGTGCTGTAATTTTTTTTTACATGAGCTCCACACAGGAGGCCGTGAGGAAAATGATTTCCCTCAGGGCCTATGTCATCTTTGGGGATGCTGTGTGGAGGGTTTTTCTAAGGGAAGGAGGGGAGAGTTCTGGGAAGGAAAGGGGTTTAAGGGGTGGGTAGTAATCTGGGCTTCAGTATGTCCTGGTCATCCGCCTCCAAGACCTAGACAAACCTCACTCCATGAACCCGGACACCCCTGTTAAATCACCAAACGTAGCGAAGCACTTGGGGTGACCTATGGCAGAGGTGTTGGTTATCCAATAAAGGTTCCCGGGGCGGCGGTACCCATTCCCATCTCCCAAATTGTGAATGTTAAGTTTGAATCGAATATAACTCCCAAGTCGCGAATTTGTGATACTGATGTTAATTTAAAATGATTTAAATTATATTCATGTAAGATATGAGAATGAGTTCTAAAAAATGGTATTGCTTGACATTTCTCAGTGTTCAAAAATAACGTATTTGGTTCTAACATTTAAAAAATTCGTCTAAATTTGCTTGTAAAATTAGGCATTCATGTATATTTCGTATTTTTTAAACAATTTTAGATCGTCTGCAAAAAGTAGGACTTGTACATTTTTAGACATGCTTACAATGTCGTTAATGAGTATCGAGAAGAATATTGGGCCGAGGTGGGACCCTTGCGGGACACCACTTGTGACCTCGAATACATAGGATTCTATAAAATTAATCCTGACACTAAGCACTCTATTATTGAGGTAACTGATAATCCATGTCAATAAACTACCTTTGATGCCCAACAGTCGGAGTTTGGATATAAAAATGTGACGTCGAACCTTATCAAATGCTTTACTGAAATCGGTGTATATCGAATCCACTTGTTGTTTCAGACTAAAGGATTCGGATATGTAATTATTATAGATAGTTAAATTACTAAAGATTAGTGTTAGGTAAAATAGATTGACTTGCGTCATTTGTTTCATGAAAGATAGACTTTTACGTTGTGAACATTGTCAAGTGGTTAGGAAGAAAATATTTAGACAATATCATGTCTGATGCAGTGCCACGGCTAAACCTAGAGATCATAATAAGGTTATGCCAGTATCATGGAGGAACCTTACTTCGGAGCATTAGACTCCCACAATGTTTGGGCATGTACCATACGCAACTTCCAAGGGAGAATTAAGGTTATGGCAACTAAACACAGATTAGTGATCATATAAACAACTCTATTGTACTTATTTGCTAAGAACAACATAATGTAAATTATTATAGAACTCACCCCCACCTAATCAGACCGTATGATTAATCTAAACCTGTCTAGCTATCTTCTTTCCGCCGTGACCGATTCCGCAGCCCAAAGGGTCCAGCACGTCCTCTACATAGATACGCACCTCGGGCGACCAGCCCGACAGGATGCTGCCTTCAGTCGTTCCTTCGGAAATCAGGATGAATTGCTACAGCGGCTGGAGTGGATCTAGCAATCCAGCCCAGGGGCAAGACGATCTCCACTCGTGGTCGATGGTGGAAACTTGATTATCGAAATATTGGTCGCGGCCGATGTTGATTTGACGGATTACCGTTCCTTGCCGACTAAAATCAAAGGGCGAGCGCGGATCGTCTGGAATAAATCCACGATTCAGTATCTCGGTAGGTTTTATTCCGCCGTAACCGGTAATGTGGGTAGAGTTCACACTCCAGGTAGAGTTCAGACGCCTTTTGCGTATTCACTTTACTTGACAAGTATTTAAAAAAAAAACTTCAATTCATTATTATTATGCCGGTATGGAAATTAGGTTAATAAAAATAATGATCGACATCGCTCGAAAACAATATTTAAGATTTTAAATCACGGTACAATCAGACGTCCTTCACCAATCTCGTTCACCAAACGAGGCTTGCGCAGGAAGTGCGGTTCAAAAAACGGCAAACTCCTACATACTTTGTCGCCCGTAATATGCGTAACTCTGCAACCCATAGACAATAATACATTACTATTCACCGTACTTGTTTGAATTTATATAACAAATTCTAATATTTTCATAACACCATGTTGGTTAGGAACAATAATATTGTTGATAGGTTTTACAATCGTACCTAATACTAATGACTCGAAAAGTTTAAGTAAAGCAGACAAAATACAAAGAGGTCTATAGTTTGATATATCGCTTTTGTCGCCTTTTTTTATGAATAGGCGTTAAATAAGTATTTTTCCAAAGAGCCGGAAAATAGCCAGATGGTAAGGATTTGTTAAAAAGTTTATGTAAGGAATATATCAAACTCTCAATGCAAGTTATTAAAAATATCCGGTCCAGCAGATTTATTACTATCTAATGCTTTTATGCCCCTTTCTATGGATTCTAATTTTATGAAACATTCTTATGGTAAGCCCACACTGCGGCCAACGTTCCAACTTCAAACGTTTGGACGATCGTGTGGAGGGGTGTTCGTGCGTTGGAAGTTCGAGTTGGAAGGTTGGAGTTCGCGTTGGCCCGAGATCGCCTTCGAGGCGATCCCGACGGCCAACTCACACGAACCAGCCTGCCGCAGCTATCCACACCGTGCCGCGTACTATTAAAATTACTATATTATTACGGAGAGTGGTATAACAATTGTTTGAAAACATGTCGTGTATATAAGTATATGATTATACGTACGTAATAATTGTAGGCAACTGAAAAAGATACAGCGTAGCTACAGCTGTTTCATGTCCGCCATTTTGGAGTACGGAATTCGGGGTTGGAGGGTTGGCCGCAGCAACCACGCGATCGGCCAACCTTCCAACTCCGAACTAAGTTCGGAGTTGGAAGGTTGGCTTCAGTCTGGACGTAGCATTAGGTTTAATGTCTCTTCCACTGAAGTACTGGAAACTGCATTGACGGTAATATCTTTGTCGTAAACAGTTTTAAATGAGTCAGCAAAGAGATTAACTATACCCTCAATACTGTCGGCACATTTTTCTTTAAAGTAGTGCTATTAGGATATCCACAGTTGTCTTTTCGTTGATATTTAGTAAAAATCGAGAATTTTATCACATGGTGATGATGTACCTAATTTTCTATTGCGTTAACATAGTCACTATAGCGTTTTATTGATAATTCTTTACATTGTTTTCGTAGTTTAGTAAATGTTACATAATCGTTAGGAATTCTGGTATATTTATATTAGGTCCTTACATATGAAATTAGCGTTTTGTATGAGAGGAACATAAAGTCGATTTTTTTAAAGATAATATATTTATTTAATCAAAGTATGTACCATTGCTATCTATGCTTTTTTGTCATTTCATAGGTAGTTCATCGATCCCTTTACTAAAAAAACCTTTCAGACGGGAATCAATAAAATCTTTGAAGGCAGTTTGGACTGCCCCATCGGAGTCGATTTTTTTTTTCTTGCAAGAAGTTATCCAAATTTCGAAAAAAAATGGTAATCTGTTGGGGCAAGGTCTGGAGAGTACGGTGGATGTCCAATTGAAGCTCCTCTAATTTGGTAGCCGTCTGTTGTGCAGTATGTGGTCTAGTGTTGTCATGAAGCAGCAGTGGCCTAGAGCGATTAACCAGCCTCGGTTGTTTAGCAGCTAGCTTTTCCATCATGGTTTGCAGTTGCTGACAATAGACATCTGCCGTAATCGTCTGGCCAGATTTAAGAAAGCTGTAGTGAACGACATAAAAAAAACACAACTGTATTTTCTTTCGCGGCAGCGTCGCCATACACATCATTTTTCCTTGGAGCCGTTTCTGCAGCACTGGTGCCACGGTGAAACTCATACTCGTAAATAACGCGATATTTCAAGTTTTCCATTTTGTGACTTAGTGACGCAAAGAAAAAAAACAATTAAGGAAAAAACAAATGAATTATAATTTTCGAAACACAAATACATGAGTAAATAGCTGTATAAATTTGAATTTGGAATTCCTAACCAAAGAGAAGATATTTGAGATCAAAGTTGCCAGTACGACAAAACGCCAAATTCATATGTAAGGACCTAATATTTTCTATGGATGCATTTTTTTTATTAATTAATTTAGTTAGTTCCCTTGTACACTATTTCGGATAATTAGATGATGTGAAGCTAACCCTGGGAACAAATTGTTCTAAAATCGGGTAAAAGTGTTCTAATTGATCATTTATATTATTTTCCTCATCTAAAACGGACCAATCTGTTTGGGTAAGATACTCAGTAATATGACGGTATTCAGCTTTGGAAAAGTTATACGATAGGGCACTTGTTTTTTTTGAAGGTGTTAAAGGCATATTTGTTATGATAATGTCCAATGGTGGGTGGTGTTGATCTAACGGTAATAATAATTCATCGGATAGCTTAACCACTATTTTCGAATCTCTTGAAAACACTAAATCCAACATTCAATTGTTAAAGTTGAAAATCTTGATTGATTGAGTTCCATTCTGAATGAATTCTGACTACTGTTTTGCTAAGCCGACTGCACGTATAAGTATTTCGTATTTGGTGATTGCCGCATGCTATTTCGGTGAGTCGAAATTATTAGTAAAAATATGTTTACAGCGGATTTGGACTCAAGATGCCTTCAGATATAAGTATATTGACTTTGGTTGCACGGCCGTATATCCTCTTTGCATACTTACTTGAAAAAAACATCTTCTAAACTTTCGACCGGACCAATTGTCACCGGACCAAATGTCAGCCGGACGAATGGTCGGCCGGACCAACTGTCGCCGGACTAACTGTCGCCGGACCAACTGACGCCGGACCAACTGACATGGAACCCTTACTGGCATGTGAGATGAGGGAACTTATTCTAGAGTTCCCGCATTTCTTTGTTAAACATTTGTTTTGTAGAGTGTTAACACCGATTCAACACAGTCCTTGGCCATTCTCTTTGTGGCCATATGTAGTTATTTGTTTATTTACTAACATCTACGGACAATAGTCCCTTAAAAACATAATAATAACACGACTAAAAAAAACAGAGATGACAGTGAAGGGAGAGCACATATATATTAATAGCAATGACAATATACAATGTAAAAAGTATATATAAAAGACAACAAAAGTCAAAGCATGATGACGCATTTAAATATTGCGTATAGACTGCTGAAAATCGTTTAGTTTTACACCAAAAAAATCAATGCTTTGACTTGCTTTGACAAGTCTCGACATTCTGGATAAGGGAGAATGGTATCCATAATTAGTAGAATGTTGAGTCTACGGGAAGGGATGTTGAACTGGGTAAGTTGTAGCAATGCAGGTGTATCAGTAATACTGTAGACAATTTTAAATATGCAAATTAGATCAGAGTCCATTCTACGTTTTTTAAAGTTATAAATTGAATATATTTTGGTGATCCCTTCGTCACCGTTGAATTTGAGAAGCTTAGCTGGGATCCCATCAACTGCATCATCATCATTTTTAGTTTCACCAACTTTGGCATTTTGGAAAACCCTACAGGTTCTTTTCAACGTGTCATAGAATTTGCCAATTCTTCTTCTTCGGAGCTCGAAGTAGGAGCGTACACATGAACTAGATTCATTAAGCACGGTTTAGAATTTAGTTTCATAGTAATGATGGGATTGTTGGACATCAGCAATAACCGTTTATTTAATTTAGACTGGCAGAGTCTGGGAGTTGCGGATTCCAGTATACGTCAGTTTGGGAACTTCAGCAATCCACCTTCTCTATTATTTAAAAAATAAATGCTACAGTGTTGCCTAAAATAAACTACCCAGTCTTCTACCGAATTTTCATATTTTTCAATATTTTCCGCATTTTCCCCGCAAAATACCCTATTCTTGAAAATTTTTGAAAATCTCTGCAATGTAACTGGATTGTAGCTAATTACAGCTGTTTCTTTGCCTCTCGATACAACGATCCCAACACCATTCTTATTCCGTGTATCATTTCCCGATTAATGTAGGGTGGTTCCATTTTGAGTTGTGAAATGGTCGGAACCTTGTTTGTGAGGACTAATGCTTTTATCTATAACCGAAATGAAAGTTAACTATGCGCGAATCTCTGACTCAGCGCCAATTTTTAATAATATAAAATATTATTGTAAATTATAAAGCACACGGAATCCATGGCCTCAAACCCATTTCCCGGACCACGTTTGGCTGGTAGGGCAAATGGCTTTTGGATGTAGATGTGATTCGTAAATTTCTCGGTTGTATCACGAGTTCTGGATACCGCACATAATGAATAGTATTTATTGCAAAGTGCCCGTCGCAAATTTTTCACAATTTGTCAGCATTTAAAAAAAAACAAAAATGTTAAAATTTTATGATAGTTTCCTTTATTACTTGAAGTAATTTATCGTATCTGTCAGCAGGGATGAGGAAGCGTCCATCAACCAAATTCCTTTCTCAATGTTCCAAAAGGAACTACAAAACACAATGATCGTGTGATTCTACGTTTTGAAACGTCTTCAATAGGTGAAGATTGTTATCTCAAAGTTTCTTTAATGGTCGCCGTGGTGAATGAAAGGAACTGAGCATCCATTACTGTGACCGGTCTATCTCCTGCTGTTAGCTAGTCGACCTCTTTTCTCATTTTGGCTGCGACCTCTGGATGTTGACATATAAGTCCCAGAGCCATCATGATAGTATTTTTAACAGCGGAGCTACCTCCCAAAAAGTCTTTTATTGTGAAAAGGATTGCGTCTCTCGTAAAAGTGGTGTTTTCTTTCTTCAAAACCTTTAGCAAAGCGACTGTGAAGTCTTTTTCCGTCTCATCACCATCTAGGTTTGTTTCTCTGGCATTGATCCTCGCTAAGATGAAATCTCTTTCTATCTGAGCCCAATCAGCTATTATTTTAGCTTAATTTCTCCATGTGAGAGCTGTAAAATGGTGACATCCAAGGAAAGAAGTCTGCAGAGTATACTTGGTTGATCTCCCAAAAGATTTTGTCGAAGACTGCTGTAATTTGCAGGAATTCTTTATCATTAAAACTGTGCACATAAACTGCGTGATCATGTTGGAACATACATGGTAATTGGTTTTACATCGAGATCTTTTCTTCTCGTTGCTGCTTCGGTTGATTTGATTTTCATGATCTGAACGAATTCTTTCATATCGCGGTGCCCACGTCGGAGATAACCTTGTTGACCTCGGAATGAGGTTTAGCGTCACAGAACCTCCTGGCGATGTTCCTCATTCTGGTCTGGAGACTGCACCAGTTACAAAGGGCCAACGCTGTGGACAATTAAAGATAAGCGTATTAGTCATATATGTGTTGTATTAATAAAACCAAGAGCATGAGACAGATAACATTTGCCATGAAACTCAAAATTAAAAAGGACCAAATTTATTTCGTTAAAATCCAACAAACAGGAGTTTTATATCTTATCACAATCATTGCATAATTTACAGGGGTGCATTTTGATCGAAAAGCAAAATGATGATTACAAATCTGTATAAATGTCACATAATATGAATTACTTTAATGTATCTAAAGAGCTCAAAGTATTAAACCTGAGCGCCATCTCATTTTTGTATTAAACAAGAAAACATAATTAATCTAAAGATAAACCATTGATAAAATTTACTAAATACGAAATTTAACGTTACGTGGACACTCCGAAGTTCCGGCCTTCCAAACGCTTCTTTGTTCGACATGTGAGTTGCTTCTAGAGATTCCAGATCCAAACTCCTGAATTGACTTGTCATGCCCGCGTTGCTAGAGCTCTCTGGTCACATGGTATGCACTGTGATGTACATCTGCATGTCAACTGTGGTGGGTAATCCAAACCAAGTTTCCATGCAGTTGTCATCACTAATGTGCTTTAAAATGTGTGTTAGCTTTGAAAATATTGGAGAACGTGCATATTTTTTTTGAATCGATCAATTAATTCCACATCGCTGCTGAAAATAGATTAAGCTTTGATTTTTTCATAAACACGATTATAACTTCTCTCCACTTGAATGATGTACAGATGATAGACACTCTAAGACTAAAAAAGGAGGAATCGAACCACGGCATATTTCCCCAAAAACAATTCACGATAAAAATCTCAAATCCAATCCATATCGAATGTGTTATGCGGAGACTAAATGAAACATGGCATTTGATATCATATCAAAAATTTGACCAAATTTATTAAGAATTAAAAATAATAATTAATATTTGACAAGTTTATGTATTTCCCCAATAAATGAAGACATAATTTGTCTCGAAGCCACCTAGCGAGGGATTTAACACTAACAGTGTCTCTCTCGCAAAAATAAAGTTGGTTGTTTTCAGGTGGAAAAAATATAATAAGCAGTTATTAATGACAGTTGGCGTTTTCCATTATTGTAACGTTCCATTATTATAGGAAAGGTGTGATACAGACTGGTTATTGAATTTAAATATTCGGATATTATGTAGGTAATCTCAGTAGACAATCTATCTAAAGGAATTAATAATTATGCTACCTTAATTCCAAGCAAACTACTATAATATATGCAATATTTCAATAGTATAAAAATTGGGCTATGTTAGAAACTTTCTGGGAGGTAGGAAAAAAGGAAGCATAAACTCACTAAAGGCTTGATGACGGTGTCTCATGTACAAATTCAATTTCCACTACATACTGAATCACCAGTAATAATTTTAAAGGTTTTCACGAAACTCGTTAATTATTAAAGAAGTCAAAAAACTTAGCATTGGACCTGTTTCCACTTTGAAGATTGTCAATGCACTGACCTTGTGACTTCACATATGTAGTTAGAGACTAGATGTGCGTATAAATCAGTAAAATAACAGGAATACTCCCTAACAAATGAAGTTTTGGATTTAAAAGTCCATATTATTGTTAGCCACTGTGGTTCACTTTAAGTTGACTTTCACGTTTTTGGTTTTGCTTCAAAAGGTCAAGTTGATTTTATTTGAATAACATTGTTTTTGCTTTGCACTTGGTTTAAGTCCTTCGGGGAATCAATTTGATTCTGGCGCGTTTGGTGCGTTGGGTGGGTTTGAAGTTTGTAGTCATCCTCTATGGATAGTTTTCATAATAACAAAGGTTTTTGAAAAACAGACAAAAATGCACAAGGAAAAATGTTGACTTTTTAGTGATATTTTTTTATGCATGACAACACAAATTAAACAGTTTTATTTACTTAAAACCATTAAAAACATAACTGTAATGTTCTTTGATTTGTGCTGTGGCTCACTAGCCCACAATGTAATGATTACAACGTAAGTTCTTTTTACTGGTTTATTGCAAATTATATTAGGAACAAATATTGTAAGCAGCGTCTGTTTACCGGCGATCTCTAATTAGGTCTGACCACGGTTCGCCGAACGGCCGACTGCTGTAGTTGTACGCACGTTTGGAAACACTCGGCGCCGCCCGACCATCTCCGAACGAACGCGGTCTTTTCCTGTGGCATTCTACACCACTACACTCATATACTACAATAACCTTCAAGCAGGACAATAGGAATTTGAACAACGTGCTAATCTTTTGATAATAAATTATTATTTTTGAGACTGCGATATTTTAGGGGGTTAAAAACAAATGGAAAATGGAAATAATGTAGTAAAATTCTCAAGGTGTGTATATCCCACATGCAATTAATGTCGATTTGCGTGACGAGACCGTTGTTGCTTGTTTTTATAATCATAAAACAACACCTAATGATTAACGACAGTTTTCTGTTAATCGAGTCAACTAGTTCCAAATGTGAACAAAGGTCAAACGTTTCAAAAAATCGAACAGAGATAAACTACAAAAAAGACTGAAGACAATTAAACTGAATTCAGAGATTATGCTTTTCGAAGATTGGAGACAATTCGAATTATGAATGTTTTGCCGGATCGGCGCGCGGAGTTGACTGGTCGGTAATGGCGCAAGTTTTGAGTATGTAATGTCGTAATTATTAGTGTTATCAGCAGCCTTCACTCTCTACTATATTATACTATGCTTGTCTGCCCTCTAACTATTAGCTGTTTGACGCAGGGTCAAGAGTATTGGCCTGAACATAGTACATAAAATATGCTACATAATAAAAGGAGATAACTTTATATTATTTTTCAAGATGTCGACGTTCTTGCCAGAGGCGGTCTACTTGCGTTTATTGATCGCTTGGTAATAGTTTATGATGAAGATTGATTTTTAAGACGGTAATTTCGTGGGAATGTTAAAATTGAATTAAATCAATTCATTAGTAAAGTAATTTAGTCATGGTGTAAATTGTTTTACTGTAAATAGCCGTAGGAATCAAAATACCATTAGAAAGAAATCAATAAGTGTTTGTCACTTCTTAATTGGACGCTGCCGTTTTTATTCGCATGTACATTACATAATATGTAATGTACATGTACAGGCAATATTGGTGTTAAAATAAAAAAATATATTATTTTAACACCAATATTTTCTTCTTCCTTGCGCTGTCCCAACTCATTGCCTAGGTGGGCTGTTGGGGTCGGCTCTTCTAGTTCTCAGGTTGTAGTTTCTTCGTTTCTGAGTATCGCCTTCATCCAGGCCATTTCTCTGAAGTATTTTAAAGCATTGAGTAATCCAGGAGTTCTTTTGTCTTCTCTGGATGATTTCGATGCAGCTCATAGCCATAGACATTGCCTGCTTCACTGTGTGGTCTGATGGTCGTTCCTCCAGCTTACTGTTTATATCTGTGACACCCAGGCTACCACGAATACGTGAACTTATAATCTTATATTTTAGTGATACTCCTGCCGACCATCTAAGCATTCGCATTTCTGCTGTTTCGAGTTGCCGTAGGAGTTGTACATAGTCCAGCATTCGGAGCCATACATTATCGCGGGTCTTACAATAGTCTGGTTTATCTTTCCTTTAAGTTTTATAGGCATTTTGGAGTCACACACTATTTTTGTTACGGATCTGAATTTAATCCATCCCACACCTATTCTATGGATGACATCCGCTGCACTTCCTCCGTCTCTGTGGATAAGTGAACCCAGATACTTAAATGAATCACGGTTGGTCAATTATTACCAATATTTATTATATATAAGCGATATGTCTATCCAACGATAATAATTTTATTTTTTTAATAAATTAACGAGTAAATTTTTTTTTTTTTTTTTACATGAGCTCCACACAGGAGGCCCTGAGGAAAATAATTTCCCTCAGGGCCTATGTCATCTTTGAGGATGCTGTGTGGAGGGTTTTTTTAAGGAAAGGAAGGAGAGGAGAGTTCTGGGAAGGAAAAGGGTTTAAGGGGTGGGTAGGAATCTGGGGTTCAGTATGTCCTGGTCATCCGCCTCCAAGACCGAGACAAACCTCACCCCATGAACCCGGGCACCCCTGCTAAATCACCAAACGTAGCGAACCACTTGGGGTGACCTATGGCAGAGGTGTTGGTTATCCAATAAAGGTTCCCGGGGCGGCGGTACCCATTCCCGCCTCCCAAATTGAAATCTTCAAATTATTGTAGAATCTGGTACTATTTCGACAAAATTAGGTAAGTTGATTGACATTCCATCAATAGCTTAGATCAGTGGCAATCTCTCTTTTTGTGAGGAGGTAAAACGTACCTCTAAAAGACAGTATCAAATTTTGCCTGCAGACTGAAATTACTTTCGTTACATTCGCGGAAATTGTTTAGTTTCCTTCGACAACTTTAGATATCAATTTCATGACATTCTGGAGAATTGTTTAGTTTCATTCGACAACTTTAGAAATTATTTTCTTGACATTTTAGCAAATTGTTTAGCTTCATTCGACAACTTTTGAAATTAATTTAGTGGCGAATTGTTTAGTTTCTTTTGACAATTTAAGAAATCAATTTTGTCACATTCTGGGGAGTTTTTATGTTCATGTGACAAGTTTAGAAATTAATTTCGTGACATTCTGACGAATTGTTAAGTTTTATTCGATAACTCTGGAAATTAATTTCGTGAAATTCTGGGGAATTGTTTAGTTTCATATTTGGAAAAACGAATCCTGGGAAATCTGATATGTTCCAAACCTCAGGATAGACCGAAGCAAGAAACTTCGTGCCCAGGACCGCATTCCACTTAAGGATGATCCACATTACCATGGCAACGGAGAGCATGCAGAGCAGACCAGCCGGCATAAACTTTCCGCTATTATAAAACATGTATCCCATTATTCCGCCAATTACGGCGAAGACTTGACGCATAGTTAAATGGATCCTGGGACATCTGGTATACCCCGAATCCCAAGATGGCCAAACAAGAGACTTTGTACCCAGGGCCGTATTCTGTTTTAGAATGATCCGCGTTACCGTGGCAACAGAGATTATGCAGACCAGACCAGCCGGCATGACACACTACTATCGTAAAACCTGTATCCCATTATTCCGCCAATTACGGCACTAGTCCACAGACTTAATGCATAGTTAAACGGATCCTGGGAAATCTGGTGTGCGCCGAACCCCAGGATGGACCCAAACAAGAGACCGGCTCCTAGGAATGAAAGTGAGCCTACAAAAAAAATCACAAATAAAATTAAAATGAGGGGCCTCACTTTGATTAAGTAATTCACTGCATTTCCCACTTCTCATGTATGGAAGAGCTCCTTCTTTGCGAGGATTCATACTTGCTTCGCTAATATACCACTAAACCTTTCGCCTTGGTGTCTTCTTAGGACCCGAAACTTTGATTATAACCCCAATTTTCGCTCTCGTTACTCATGTCCCCTTGGGAGAAATTTCTCGGTGGGAGCCATGACTGATTTCTCATCTGTTTGTAGTGATCGCTTTCCCCAATTATCAAATTTACAGGAACTAACTTATCCAGAAGTGTATTGAGAGTGGGTACGACGTCGACACTCTCAACGATCCTACCGTCATTTTGAGGTTAATATTAAAACTATTAAAATCTCAAATATATTTATTAAATTAACAACCCTCTAAAAAATAATTCAATTCATTGATTATTTCTAAGACTGCGGGGTTTTTAGGGGGTTAAAAACAAATAGAAAATTTAAATAATAGACCCACCTGTAATGAAATTCTCAAGGCTTGTATATCCCACACGCAATAAATGTCGATTTGCGTGACGAGACCGTTGTCGGGATTATAAAACAACACCAAAAGAATTACGACAGTTTTCTGTCAATCGAGTCAACTCCTTCCAGATGAGAACAAAGGTCACACGTTAATAAAATCGAACAGAGATGAACGACAGAAAAAAACTGAAGACAATTAAGCTGAATTCAGAGATCTTGTTTTGAAGATTGGAGACAATTCGAATTATGAATGCTTTTGCGGGTTGTTGGATTGGCGCGTGGTTGAGTGGTCGGTAATGGCGCATGTTTTGAGTATACCTATAACGTCGTAATATTAGTGTTATCAGCAGCCCCCACTCTCTATTATAATATACTGTGCTTATCTGTCATCTAACTATTAGCTGTTTGACGCAGGGTCAAGATTATTGGCCTGACACATGGTATGTAAAATAGACTACATAATTAAACGAGATAACATTATATTAATTTTCAAGATGTCGACGTTCTTGCCAGAGGCGGTCTACTTGCGTTTATTGGTAGCTTGGTAATTGTTTATCATTGAGATTGATTTTTAAGACTTAATTTCATGGGAATATTAAAATTTTATTAAATCAATTCATTAGTAAGGTAATTAGTCACCGTGTGAATTGTTTTACTATAAATGGCACAGGAATCAAAATACCATTGGAAAGAAATCAATAAGTGTTTTCACTTCTTAATTGGACGCTGCCGTGTTTGTTCGCCTGTACATTACATAATACGTAATGTACAGGCGATATTGGTGTTAAAATAATAAAATATTATTTTAACACCAATATTTATTTTATGTTAGCGATTTGTCTATCCAACGAAAATAATTTTATTTTTAGAATAAATTAACGGGTAAATCTTCAAATTATTGTATTAATATTTAAATCATTTATTTAAGATAATTTGAGCGACTCTCAAACGAAAATTTGAAACATAAAAATCAGAAAAAGACACAATCGCATCTAGGAATTGAACCCAGGCCCGAAGAGCAGAGCTCCGGCAATGCAAATGTTCTGGGTTCAATTCCTAGATGCGACCGTATTTTTTTCTGATTTTTATGTTTCAAATTTTCATTTGAAAGTCGCTTATATTGTCTTCAATGGTTAAATATATTAAATAAATATAAAATATTTTCCGTGCTAGAATCTGGTACTACTTCGACGAAGTTGGGTAAGTTGATTGACATTCCACTAATTGCTTAGATCAGTGGCAATCTCTCTTTCTGTGAGGAGGTAAAACATACCTCTCAACGGCAGTATCTAATTTTGCCTTCAGACTGAAATTACTTTCGTAACATTCTCGAAAATTGTTTATTTTCATCTGCCATCTTTGGAAAATAATTTCGTGGCAATCTGGCGAAATGTTTAGATTCATTCGACAACTTTAGAAATTAATTTCGTGATACTCTGTTGAATTGTTTAGTTTCATGCGACATGTTTAGAAATTAATTTCGTGACATTCTGACGAATTGTTTATTTTCATTCTACAACTTTGGAAATTAATTTCGTAACATTCTGGCGAATTGTTCAGTTTCATTCGACAACTTTACAAATTAATTTCGTGAAATTCTGGGAAATTGTTTAGTTTCATGCGACAACTTTAGAAAAACGGATCCTGGGAAATCTGGTAAGCACCAAACCTTAGGATGGACCCAAACAAGAAAGTTCGTGCCCAGGCCAGCTTTCCACTTAAGGACGATCCGCATTACCATGGCAACGGAGAGCATGCAGACCAGACCAGCCGGCATAACTTACCGCTATTGTAGAACCTGTATCCCATTACTCCACCAATTACGGCACTAGTCCCTAGATTTAACACATTGTTAAATGGATCCTGGGAAATCTGGTGTGCACTGAACCCCCGGATGGACGCAAATGAGAGACCGACTCCTAAGAATGGAAGTGAGCCTACAAAAAAAAAACACAAATAAAAATAAAATGAGGGGCCTCACTTTGATCAAGTGATTCAATGCGTTTCCCACTTCTCATGCATGGAAGAGCTCCTTTGCGAGGATTCATACTTGCTTCGCTAATATGCCATTGAACCTTACGCCTTGATTATAACCTCAATTTTTGCTCGCGTTACTCATGTCCTCTTGGGCGATATTTCTCGGTGGGAGCCATGACAGATTTCTCATCTGTTTGTAGTGATCGCTTTACACAATTATCAACTAACTTATCCAGAAGTGTGTTGAGAGTGGATGCCACGTCGGCACTCTCAACGATCCTACCGTCTTTTTCAGGTTAGTATTAAAACTATTAAATTCTTAATTACTTATTAAATTAACAACTCTCTAAAAAAGGACACAATTCATTGATTATTTTTGAGACTGCGATATTTTAGGGGGTTAAAAATAAATAGAAAATGTAAATCATAGAATCATCTGTAGTGAAATTCTCAAGGCTTGTATATCCCACATGCAATAAATATCGATTTGCGTGGCGGGACCGTCGTCGCGATTATAAAACAACACCAAAAGATTGACGACAGTTTTCTGACAGTTTTCTCACACGTTTTAAAATATCGAACAGTAATTTTTGGACATTTGTGATTTCCTATAAATGTGTCAGGGTTAAATTTTAGTTCATACGGGGAAAATTTAGTTAGTGTATGTGGAGTTAAGTTATAAGAAAACATTATTTGATCTATTAATTATTTTTATGGGTTTTTTTTTACTTTCAAGGTTTTTAAGTAATCCAAACGTTTTCCTTTATTGTTAATATGTACAATATTTCCTGTATTTTTTTTAAACTATGGTCATTTTCAATAACATGGTTAGTGAAATCGTAAAAATTATTATTATTAAGACACCTTAAATGTTTTCTGCTTCCGTTTTCAAAATTACGAGTTGTTTATCCAATATAAAATGAGGAAGGCATTACAATTGAGTTTATATATTCCGCAATTTGTTAATTTACGGTCTACATCTTTAGCATTCCTCAGAAAATTACTTGATATATGTAGTAGTTTATATGGAAACCTGATTTAATATTGGAAGGGAGATTTTTGCAATAAAACTAAAATGAGGGGGTCTCACTTTGATCAAGTGCGTTTCTTACTTTTCATGCATGGAAGAGCTCCTTCTTTGCGAGGATTCATACTTGCTTCGCTAATACGCCTTGATTATAACCTCAATTTTTGCTCGCGTTCTCATGTCCTCTTGGGGGATATTTCTCGGTGGGAGCCATGACAGATTTCTCATCTGTTTGTAGTGATCGCTTTACACAAATATCAACTTACTTATCCAGAAGTGTGTTGAGAGTGGATGCCACTTCGGCACTCTCAACGATCCTACCGTCTTTTTCAGGTTAATATTATAACTATTAAATTCTTAATTACTTATTAAATTAACAACTCTCTAAAAAAGAACACAATTCATTGATTATTTTTGAGACTGCGATATTTTAGGGGGTTAAAAACAAATAGAAAATGTAAATAATAGAATCATTTGTAGTGAAATTCTCAAGGCTTGTATATCCCACATGGAATAAATGTCGACTTGCGTGGCGGGACCGTCGTCGCGATTATAAAACAACACTAAAAGATTGACGACAGTTTTCTGTCAATCGATTCAACTCCTTTTAGATGAGAACAAAGCTCACACGTTTTAAAATATCGAACAGTAGTTTTTGGACATTTGTGATTTTCTATAAATGTGTCAGGGTTAAATTTTAGTTCATACGGGGAAAATTTAGTTAGTGTATGTGGAGTTAAGTTATAAGAAAACATTATTTGATCTATTAATTATTTTTATCGTTTTTTTTTTTTTTAAGGTTTTTAAGTAATCCAAACGTTTTCCTTTATTGTTAATATGTACAATATTTCCTGTATTTTTTTTAAACTATGGTCATTTTCAATAACATGGTTAGTGAAATCGTAAAAATTATTATTATTAAGACACCTTAAATGTTTTCTGCTTCCGTTTTCAAAATTACGAGTTGTTTTTCCAATATAAAATGAGGAAGTCATTACAATTGAGTTTATATATTCCGCAATTTGTTAATTTACGGTCTACATCTTTAGCATTCCTCAGAAAATTACCTGATATATGTATGAGTTTATATGGAAACCTGATTTAATATTGGAAGGGAGATTTTTGCAATAAAACTAAAATGAGGGGGCCTCACTTTGATCAAGTGCGTTTCTTACTTTTCATGCATGGAAGAGCTCCTTCTTTGCGAGGATTCATACTTGCTTCGCTAATACGCCTTGATTATAACCTCAATTTTTGCTCGCGTTCTCATGTCCTCTTGGGCGATATTTCTCGGTGGGAGCCATGACAGATTTCTCATCTGTTTGTAGAGTGATCGCTTTACACAATTATCAACTTACTTATCCAGAAGTGTGTTGAGAGTGGATGCCACGTCGGCACTCTCAACGATCCTACCGTCTTTTTCAGGTTAATATTATAACTATTAAATTCTTAATTACTTATTAAATTAACAACTCTCTAAAAAAGAACATAATTCATTGATTATTTTTGAGACTGCGATATTTTAGGGGGTTAAAAATAAATAGAAAATGTAAATCATAGACTCATCTGTAGTGAAATTCTCAAGGCTTGTATATCCCACATGCAATAAATATCGATTTGCGTGGCGGGACCGTCGTCGCGATTATAAAACAACACTAAAAGATTGACGACAGTTTTCTGTCAATCGAGTCAACTCCTTTTAGATGAGAACAAAGCTCACACGTTTTAAAATATCGAACAGTAATTTTTGGACATTTGTGATTTCCTATAAATGTGTCAGGGTTAAATTTTAGTTCATACGGGGAAAATTTAGTTAGTGTATGTGGAGTTAAGTTATAAGAAAACATTATTTGATCTATTAATTATTTTTATGGGTTTTTTTTTACTTTCAAGGTTTTTAAGTAATCCAAACGTTTTCCTTTATGGTTAATATGAACAATATTTCATGTATTTTTTTTAAACTATGGTCATTTTCAATAACATGGTTAGTGAAATCGTAAAAATTATTATTATTAAGACACCTTAAATGTTTTCTGCTTCCGTTTTCAAAATTACGAGTTGTTTTTCCAATATAAAATGAGGAAGTCATTACAATTGAGTTTATATATTCCGCAATTTGTTAATTTACGGTCTACATCTTTAGCATTACCAGATATATGTATGAGTTTATATGGAAACCTGATTTAATATTGGAAGGGAGATTTTTGCAATAAAACTAAAATGAGGGGGCCTCACTTTGATCAAGTGCGTTTCTTACTTTTCATGCATGGAAGAGCTCCTTCTTTGCGAGGATTCATACTTGCTTCGCTAATACGCCTTGATTATAACCTCAATTTTTGCTCGCGTTCTCATGTCCTCTTGGGCGATATTTCTCGGTGGGAGCCATGACAGATTTCTCATCTGTTTGTAGAGTGATCGCTTTACACAATTATCAACTTACTTATCCAGAAGTGTGTTGAGAGTGGATGCCACGTCGGCACTCTCAACGATCCTACCGTCTTTTTCAGGTTAATATTATAACTATTAAATTCTTAATTACTTATTAAATTAACAACTCTCTAAAAAAGAACATAATTCATTGATTATTTTTGAGACTGCGATATTTTAGGGGGTTAAAAATAAATAGAAAATGTAAATCATAGACTCATCTGTAGTGAAATTCTCAAGGCTTGTATATCCCACATGCAATAAATATCGATTTGCGTGGCGGGACCGTCGTCGCGATTATAAAACAACACTAAAAGATTGACGACAGTTTTCTGTCAATCGAGTCAACTCCTTTTAGATGAGAACAAAGCTCACACGTTTTAAAATATCGAACAGTAATTTTTGGACATTTGTGATTTCCTATAAATGTGTCAGGGTTAAATTTTAGTTCATACGGGGAAAATTTAGTTAGTGTATGTGGAGTTAAGTTATAAGAAAACATTATTTGATCTATTAATTATTTTTATGGGTTTTTTTTACTTTCAAGGTTTTTAAGTAATCCAAACGTTTTCCTTTATGGTTAATATGAACAATATTTCATGTATTTTTTTAAACTATGGTCATTTTCAATAACATGGTTAGTGAAATCGTAAAAATTATTATTATTAAGACACCTTAAATGTTTTCTGCTTCCTTTTTCAAAATTACGAGTTATTTTTCCAATATATAATGGGGAACAGTCATTACAATTGAGTTATGGTCTACATCTTTAGCATTCCTCAGAAAATTACCTGTTATATATTTGAGTTTATATGAAAACCTGATTTAATATTGGAAGGGAGACTTTGGCAACATTGAACTGAAAAAATATTAGTATTAATAATTATGAATAATTGCTTATAAATTTTACGCAATTCTTTATCGTTATTATTATTGGAATTGTATGGATGTTTATTTTTTTAAATTTTGCTAAGTTTTTTATTTAAAATATTACACTGGTTAACAGTGGTTTTGGTGCCGAGTAGCTGTATTTTTTTTAAACTTAAGACCTTATACTGAGTACAACAATAGCAAAAATTTTGGATTCCTACGTGTAGTTTATTAGATTTTGACTTGTACATATAAATAAAATTACGTAAAAAAACAGCATTTATTACATTATTATGGACTTAAAAACTTTCACTATCTCGATTTTCCTGAATGAGGTGCATTGGGACAATCACGTTGCACCCCCCAACAGTATATGCTGATCCCATCGGCCTTGGTACCTTTCTTCCATAGTTTTTAGGTCCTGGTAAAATCGCTCCCGTTGTTCTTCGCTATAGGATCCAAGATTCTCTGGAAATTGATCAAGATGACTGTGTAGGTAGTGCATTTTAATGTACTTATTACATCCTAAGTTTTTAAAGTTATCTAACATGTCGTTTACAATTTCAATGTAGTTACTTGACTTGTGATTTCCGAGAAAATTGTTTGTAACTTCACAGACGAAATCCACGCTGGTCGTTCCACATTGTTCATTGAACTTAAGAAGTCCGTATCATTTATTAATATTCTTATTTGTGGGCCATCAAAAATACCCTTTTTAATAAAAAAATGGTTTTTTCAAACTTTTTTTTTGTAGTAACAGTCGTTGTAGTGATTTTTCTGTTCTTTTCATTGCACAGGCACTCCGAACCTCATACGATTTCTTTGACCACTGACCCACTGTCTCAAGTGTTCATATCACATTTTACAAACAATCTGGGGTATCAACGGCTTGAATTCATCCACAATTTTCAACTTAAAATACGAAAAATAGGCACTTCTTATAAATTCTGTAATGGATTTCCTGGATTTTTTTACTGTATATTCACCGCAAATATAACAAAACACATTTGGATCATTGAGACAACTTCTTCGCGATGAAGACATTATATGAAAATAAATTTATTTATATAAATGTACTGATAAGATGGCAAAACGCACATACGAAAGTGCTAATTGCAGCCAATAATTAAAATAGAGGGTAGATCAAAAACTACACGTAAGAAAAAAAAAAAAAATTATTTAATATTTCTATTTTTGAGATTGATAATTCATGGTGGAATTCCATTATAATATATTATAATAAAACGAATATAAAACTTTATTCCACTTAATTTTATTCGACCGTAACCGGTTTCAGCTCGTCAAAGCCATCTTCAGACTGGTTCAAATATTTCCTAGTCTACGGTTTATATACACAACATATTGGGGAGGGGGAGAGGGGTGGTCTACAAGGATTTTAATCAATTATAATAATATCATATCATTCAACTCTTGTGATCAGAACCTACATACGAACCGAAGGGTAGAGACTAAAGCCTTATTAACGCGCTCAACAGGATTATTCTGAGGGTTATACCTACAGTTGTAGAAAAGGTGACGAATATGAAATTTGCTAACCAAAGCCTTCATGTCCCGAGATATGTACTGCGGACCATTATCTAATACAATAGTATCCGGCACACCAAACTTGTAGAATATTTCATTTTCTAATTTACTAGCGATATTGCTACCCGTAGCCTTTCTAAGAGGGAACAGCCTTGTATATTTTGAGAAAACGTCAGAAACTACTAAAAAATATGTGTAGCCTTTCTTGTAAGAATTCGGATAAGGACCCAGCAGATCTGTGACAATCATCTGCCATGGACGCTGAACCAACTTGGGATTACCCATTAGCCCTGGAGGTAACAAATTGATGCTTTTATAACCTAAACAAGTTTGAAATTTACTAATAAAACGTTTAACATCCGCTGACATTTTAGGCCAATAATATTTAAATTTAATCCTATTTAAAGTCTTCATAATCCCAAAATGAGCACACACTGGTAGAATGTGATGTTCCAGAATAATGTTCTTCCTGACCTCCTTTGGCATAACTTCTTTCCAGTCATACGACCTATGAAGAGCGTCCATGCTTTGGATGTGTTTAAAAATCTTATCATTTTCCACTTTCCAAGCTGTACATTTGTCCGGATTTGCTAAAATTTTCTCTCTTAGCCTGATGTACCATGAGTCAGAAGTGCAAAACTTTTGAGCTAATGCATTTACTTGTAAGGGGTCACGCGATATTGCATCTGGAATAACATTGTATTTACCCTTGCGGTGAATAATTTCAAAGTTAAATTGCTGTAGTCTTACTGCCCAGCGTGCCAGCCGTCCTGTGGGCGATTTTAACTGTGTTAACCGCTTGAGACTATAATGATCTCTAATTATTTATACCGGAATAAGTGAACCTTCAATGTAACCTATAAATTTTTCCAGTGCAAAAATTATAGCGTTTAACTCCCTTTCCGTAGTGGAGTTATTCCTCTCTCTTGGGCAGATAACGACCTTGAAATGAAAGAAATCGGGTGCTCTATCTGGTTCTCATCAAATTGACTCAAAACTGCCCCGAGGCCTACGCTCGAAGCGTCGCAACTAATGGTGAAGGGTTTACTAAAGTCAGGGCATGCGAGAACCGGAGCGTTTACTAGTATATTCTTTAATTTAACAAAAGCCGATTGCGCCTGCTGATTCCACGCAAACTTTTTCTCGCGAATTCCTTCTTTGTTAAGTTATGTAATGGAGATTTCACTCCTGGTCTCCCGCAGCGGAAACAATGCGCCTCCCTGGAACTATTATTTAACGGGATAAGATTATCATGGTTTAAAACACGACGGTTATTCCTGAAATTTGGATTGTAATTTCCTGAATTCCTACTATTGTTCCTGTTTTGCAAATTGTTATTTCTGACTGAACTTTGATTGTTAGATTGAACATTAGTAGAAGGAACTCTGTCACTCGAACGGCTGTCCGCTAATTCTATCATTTTCCCAATTTTCTTAAGAGTATTTATATCAGGAATCACCGATAGTGATAACTTATGAATATACCTAGGCAACATGTTACATTGTAAAATCTTCATTTCGATGACAGATGATTATTTAAAATGAGAATGCGTGTAATAAAGGAGTTTAAATTCTACTTCTGCAATTGTACAGTGGTTCTCAATTGAGTCAAAAATCGTCTCTCGTGATCCAGAAGCTCATATTCCTCTTTCAGAGCCACGACAATGTCAGACCATGAAGCAAATGAGGAGCGATTTACTCTGTACCATAAGAGTGCATCACCAGAAAACAATTCAACAGCAGACGTAAAAAGTGAAACTTTACTCACATTCCGAGCTAGTGCAAGCTCTTCGATCCTTTCTATAATGTCGTGAACGCCAGCTGATCCGTCAAAGATAATATTCCACTTGTGAACAGGAACCGACAAAGGAGACGAAATGGGGATCGACGCCGTTGAAGTTTCACCAGATTTCGCCATGTTGATTGTTTCTGCTTTACTTCTTGTGACAATTGAATATTCCATAACCTAACTACAAAGGTTATAAACAAACAAAATTATTAGTACATGTGACAACACAACATATTACTCCAATACTCGGAAATGTTTCTCATGCATGTAAAAATAAAAATTATTATTAAAATGCCGGCAGAGAACTGGAGACGGTTGAAAAGCGCAAATAACGCCGGTGAGTTGGTTCCTTGCAAAGCAAAATTCATAAACTATGAACTACCATGTGCTCGAACGTATGCAGGTATACATCGAGCCACCGTTGACCACAACACACATAACGAGTACAAAACCAACACGAAATAACTTAAGCAATGTAAGAACAATAAAAATCCAATCACATGTCCGAGATAACCACGCCACATTAAGTTCTTTTTTTACTGTTTGTTGGGCCCAAATTGTAACGGCTGTAACTTACCTATTTCTTATGCTCCATATCACCGCCGTCCCTTCTATATCTTCAGGACTACTCTCATAATATTATAAGCATTAATCTTTACACCATGATGCAATGTGAAAGGCAAGTCTGTAGTTCCCAAAAGAAAATCGGCATGGACGGTAACAAGAATGCACATTTATTATAAAAATGACTCATCATAAAGGTAAATCATGATAATGATTTATAGAAATCTACAGGGGTGGTTGAAACTTAGCGTTATCAATTAATGTAATCGTTGCTATCACGGAAACATGTGGTTACCTAAAACAAAACACTTTTGAAATATTAGGAAACCCTGAGAGGTCGCCTGTAAAGAATGATCTGTACGTATTTATACGGGAATCCTAAACAATAAACTATTAATTGGTAAACTAGGTAATAAATTATCTCGTGCTGATTGTGAAATATTAGATTGCTCACGTGTATTGAAGCCGTGACCTTACGACGGCTCGTTGCACAGCTGTTCCTCCGACGCACACCAAAAACCAACTTGGTTTCGCAAGCAAAACTTCTAGAAGCTTCCCCCTCCTTCCGGCGCCTGTACCTTTTACAAACGGCTGTCGTTTGCCTTAGGCACACTGACACGAGTGGCTGAAAACCCCATTTAAATTGTGCAGGTACTGGCCACAAACCGCTGCAAAATGCGTAAACTTCCTTCGCCTTTTCTTCTTCAACCATTTTAAAATTTTGTCTTTTAGCCCCTCCATGGTGTCCATAAACGGTGTTGCCAAACGTGAAACTCACATACAGGCTGCTTTGCTTATTAGTGAGGAGACCTTTGAGAAACTGTAAACTAGTAAAATTTCAACGGAGCTTTGGTGCCGTGACAGATAGCTAGTTCACGTAATTTCAGAATAACTCCGCCTTTCGTAAACTGCGGTTATTCCTCTAAAACGACTGGTTTTCCTGCTGTGTCTCTCGTGGGGGATGATATAGGGTCGGTGATCCTGTGGACGCCTTGGTTCTACCAGTATGACTCCATTGCGTAAATACACTTTGTTTCATGCTATTGCTATTCAAATATTGCCCAACATTTCCTAATGAGTTATTGAATATTGACTATTTGTTCTCGAGTTGCTTTTGACAAACCCGGCCGGTCATGGGGTATTTGCCATTTAAAATAACTCTCAATACGTTTATTTGAAATGTACAGCATTATCTTACTGGCATGTGAGATGAGGAAACTTGTCCTAGAGTTCCCGCATTTGTTTGTTTGTGACCTCTATTATTTGTTATTTACTAAAAGTATTGTAATGTGTGGCTAGTTTATGTATTCTGAAAAGGGTAGAACATATGTGACATTCAAAATTATCAATTGATAACTGACGTTATCGTAATATAAAATAGTTTGTTGAAATTAATCTTCAGATGACAAAACAATATTATTGAATGATGTTAATCTTTAGATATACTCTTTAGCGAGATCTCAAGGTGTGTTTGTAATCCTCGAAGAGGAAATTACAACAGTCCAGGTATATTGCAAGAATAATTAAAATACGTTATTTGGATGCATGATTAAATGAATTAGTTGAGCGCCAGAGCTTTTAACCAATAAAACCCAAGTAGAATAATCTAGTAATTAAACGGTAACCTTTGAATATACAAAAATTAATTACGAGTCTGTTGAGTTCTGACAGCTGACTCCTTAGTCTGTTGAGTTCTGACAGCCGACTATATCCTCATTCCAGTGGGCTTGATTATTCCGAACTGAAGTTTGTGCAAACCCGCCACGATCATTTTTGCTGATAGTGATGGGACAAACGCTCTTTGCTGCTCATGCTGTACTTCATCGCATTCGGGATTAGATGGTACAGATGTAAACAATCGGTTACAAATTGTCTGTTGGTACCTTTCCAACAGATCAGAATATCATCAACATAACGAACAGTGTAAATTACGTATTTTCTAAAGACTGAATTTATAATTTGTTTTCAATACAGACTTAATGAATATTTCCGCAAGAAATGAACTAAGCGACCCCGTGGGCAAGCCATCGTTTTGTTGGTAGAATTTATCATTAAATATAAAGTAGTTGGTTTCCACACATATTTTAAGGAGATCTAATAAGTCTTTTTTTACAACTGGGTTTATGTTGGATTTATTTAGTTTATCTTCAATGATTTTGATCTAGTTTGTTTTCGGGCTTCCATAATGAAACCATCAGTCGGTCATCCATTCTGCAGCCATTTTATGTGAGTATTTCTCGATGTTAAGGCTAAAATTTAAGATTCTCCCATAGTTCATTAGCATTTGCGTTTTCGGGAAACGTGTTATTTATTTTATTTTTGAAGTGATTTTGAAATGCCTTCTATTGACAGACTCCTACTTTTCTGTGTTTCTTTTTGAGTCTCTTGAGAATTTTCTTATTGAGCTTTGCCAACTGTTATGAAATGCACTTCATAACATAGAACATTTTACCCCGTAAGTATTTTTGAAATCAAGTACTTTTATGTTTATATTTTGGGATATGACAACACCAAAGTAGGCCGCGCCCACCCCCTATCGACGGGGGCGGGGCGCGCGGTGTAGACCGGCTTGGGCCGGTGAAATTTGGAGGACCCTCTCTTCAGTTTCCAGTCCTCGAACGGATAGGTTGTTTTATTCTTCCGTTCATTATTTACACCAAAAACAGTTTGCGGGTTTTTGGTTAAATTCAGTTGTTGGCGTTATTGCTGCCGAGTCTACAGAATCCCACACCGGTATCGTTCCAGTTTTCATATATATATTATTGTTTTTACTTTACTTTAAAACTAAATTCACACTTTTATTTAACGTAATCACCCCATTCTCACAGAGATTTAAGCTTTTCCTGGCCTAGAGTCCTTTCTGCAAAAATAAACCTTTTTCTAGTAGCAAAAGAGAACCTTTTATTTACAATTATCCCGATATTTCTGTGTTTTCCTGTATTTTGTTTTAACTGCAACATAGCAGTGGTTATTCAAGTCTACCAAGGCCGAACTGAAAACACACCAAGCGATTGAGCTAGTCGCATTTAAGTAAGTATTTTGTGATCAGCGGTGTAAATAAATTAGCGTGGTTTAATTGATTGAAGAACGGTTCAAATCCGCTTTTCTGTACCTAACACTGGCGCCCAACGTGGTTAGAAAGGTTTCCGATGTCGTATACGTGTTGGCAGACGACTCAGGAAAAACCCTAGGCAAATATCACGTCAAAGATATGGTTAAATTAGGCAGCCCCGCAGAGAACCTCAACCAACCAACAGATTCTTCTCTACCCTAACCGTGGACTTCCTAGGAGATTAAAACCGCAATTGGTGACCTACTTTGTTAGGTTTCGTGAAAACATCTGTTCAGAATCTTGCCCATACAATTACTTCTGGCAAAGTAATTATCGACTGCCCGGATGGGAAAATATTCTATTTTAAGATTCGTATAAAAAAAAAAAAAAATTATAAGACATAACTACATTAACTACGCACACATACACAACACTCGGCACTGTTTTCGAAGGGGCCCATTCGAAGACAGTGTGTACACACCCTACAATATAGTCACTCCGGAGTAATTAACCGGAGGCGGCTAGATACACACTACACTTGTATTTTTAACTATTCATGTACATCATTCGACACTCGCATTGTACTTGAAATGTACCTAGCCTCTGCTTGCTATTAATTTTCATCTCTCTTTCAAGCTTGAGAATTAAAGTCGTTGGTACTTAATAATTTCGATTTGATGGTTTGCTGGTTCCGTAAAACTAGCTGGCGCCCCGGCGGCACAGCCCGCGTAAATGAAGTGGAAAAGCGATACTATTTTATGATATATTTTAACACTTT
This sequence comes from Limnephilus marmoratus, assembly GCA_917880885.1. Classification (NCBI taxonomy): domain Eukaryota; kingdom Metazoa; phylum Arthropoda; class Insecta; order Trichoptera; family Limnephilidae; genus Limnephilus; species Limnephilus marmoratus. The sequence continues at coordinate 6,581,861 of OU862926.1, forward strand.
CGTCTCTGACTTCTGCATTATTATTTCATTATTATTATTGTTGTCATCATTAAAAAAATACTATAATGCGCTGACTACAATAATTTTAAATATTGCCTTAAAACGCAATACATCGACGACAATTATATTACAGTGAATGTGATAAAACCTTAGGTATTATTAAAATGTGTTTTCTGGAAATTTTTGAATGATCCTGAATTATAGGATGCTGTTTGAATGATCCTGAATTATAGGATGCTGTTTGAATGATCCTGAATTATAGGATGCTGTTTGAATGATCCTGAATTATAGGATGCTGTTTGGATGGTCCTGAATTATAGGATGCTGTATGAGTGATTTGGGTCTTTAAAGGACTCTGATTTTTTGTTGTCTGCTTTATTATCTGTTTTGTTTTAATATGTCGTTAACCAGTAGTCCGTACTGTTAAAAAGTGGATACTGACTTCACTGAGCCACTACTCGTCCTTTAAAAGGGGGTTAAATGTGCTTTGTGTTCTACGACATACGCCAATGCATACATCACGATACGTAATATAGTGCTCTCCCTATTCTGTTCTCTTTTGCGAATACTTTTATTAATCAAATAGTTTTGATTGACCTCTTTCTTAAAAATCTTTATCTAATCTTAATCTTTTCTATTAATAATTTCTGTTCCTTGGTCATTGTTTAGTAGCCTTGCAGACCAAAGAATGCCCTAGCGTTCTGTATGCCTTAATTTTCTAATCACTTTGTTATTTTTCTTTCATGTTCTCGCTTCCCGTGAGTCGTGCCCTTACTGCTAAGGACGCGATCCCTGTCACTAGCGCCGCCCAGACTGGCCAGGCTCCTTCTCGATACTCGGCGCTGTATGAAGAGTTGCGTTTACCTGTTCCTGACACTAGCTTGGCTATTCCATGATGTTGCTGCGATTGCTAAGTTATATTGTGTACACTGAATTTATGTAACTTTGTTGCCAGGTTTTTAATGCAAATCTCTGTGCGGATGATGTTTTTCCCTAAAACCTTAATATTCGTTAAATTAAAAAAAAAAAAAAAAAAAAAAACCCTTCATAGCTAGGGCGGTTTTTTCTTTGAAAAAAAGGGGATGTGTTATGAAATGCACTTCATAACATAGAACATTTTACCCCGTAAGTATTTTTGAAATCAAGTACTTTTATGTTTATATTTTGGGATATGACAACACCAAAGTAGGCCGCGCCCACCCCCTATCGACGGGGGCGGGGCGCGCGGTGTAGACCGGCTTGGGCCGGTGAAATTTGGAGGACCCTCTCTTCAGTTTCCAGTCCTCGAACGGATAGGTTGTTTTATTCTTCCGTTCATTATTTACACCAAAAACAGTTTGCGGGTTTTTGGTTAAATTCAGTTGTTGGCGTTATTGCTGCCGAGTCTACAGAATCCCACACCGGTATCGTTCCAGTTTTCATATATATATTATTGTTTTTACTTTACTTTAAAACTAAATTCACACTTTTATTTAACGTAATCACCCCATTCTCACAGAGATTTAAGCTTTTCCTGGCCTAGAGTCCTTTCTGCAAAAATAAACCTTTTTCTAGTAGCAAAAGAGAACCTTTTATTTACAATTATCCCGATATTTCTGTGTTTTCCTGTATTTTGTTTTAACTGCAACATAGCAGTGGTTATTCAAGTCTACCAAGGCCGAACTGAAAACACACCAAGCGATTGAGCTAGTCGCATTTAAGTAAGTATTTTGTGATCAGCGGTGTAAATAAATTAGCGTGGTTTAATTGATTGAAGAACGGTTCAAATCCGCTTTTCTGTACCTAACACAACTCAATCGAATAATGATATAGTCTATTTTTTTAGTATGTCGATCTCCAGGAGATTTCCGTGTATGTAAACTGCGTTTATGATTTTCAAACCAGTTATTCAGTGATCGTTAGTTTGTTTTCAATGCAGAATTCTCCCTCTGGCGTGTCAATATCTCGGGACTTCTTGTGGGCCCTCTTCCCATAGGTGTAGATCTTGGTGGCCCCTTCTTTGCCACGATACCAGATTACGTCCCAAGCCGGTCCCGCCTGGGCTGCTCCCAGGGGTTTCATGGCCCCAACCCCATTTTCTTAACCATGTTGGGTTGGTAGAGCAGATGGCTGTGTGATGTAGATGTGATTCATCAATTTCTTCGAGTTTCCGGACAATTTGTCAATAAGACTGTTTCAAGCAACTCCAGTCGTGGAATAGATGTCACTTTGATGGGTGGAACCTTGACTTAGATAACAAAATATGGCTTGATGTTTTTTTTTTTTTAATAATAATACTAAATAACACTTTTATGATATTTTTTTATTTTTTTTTTATTTATTAATTTTTACCATATAAAATATAATGTGCATTTAGATGATGTATTAATTTGCTTACATGTTCATATTCAAATATGTTAATACCACTCTTCCATGGAAGCATTAGCTTGTGTCTGGAAGAGTAGTGTACATTTTTTAATGCTATATTTAAGTTCTTAAATTACAATGTGAATGTAAAAAACAATAAGTTGTAAGTTCGGTGATATGTAATAATAAGTATGTATCTACTATCAAAACAATTTTACTGTTTGGATAATGTATCTAGAATTATTTTAATTAGTTGCTAAAAACAATACAAAATTTAACTTATTTGAAGAACGGAGTATCACTTGGAAACTGAGTTATAAGTAGTTATTCTTGAGATTAGATTAGTCGGAAACTTTTTTTTTTTTGAGATTATCTTTAAAATATTTTTTAACAGTGTTTATTAATTGGATTTTATCATTAATTTTTCTAATTTCATCCGGTAATCGGTTGAAAATAAGTCTTCCTTGATAAGTATAATAATTTTGTGCAAAGGAAGTGTTTAATTTTGGGCATGAAAAAATATATTTATGTCTAGTACGGTTTTCAGTTATAAATTGATACTTTTCTTTTTCTTTTATAATTTGAATCAATGCATTTCTATTGTATAGATCTTTGAAAGATGGTACTTGGAATTCCTTAAATAATTGATCCGGGTAGTCAGAAGGTTTTTTTAATATGATTTTAATTATTAGCCTCTGCACAACTTCAATTGGGGAAAGATTAGTTTTGTATGCGGATCCCCAGCTAATGATAGCATATTTAACTCTTTCAAAGGCTCTGAAACCCTACAAGATCTATATTGGTCTCACCAAGTGTGTTCAAGAAAGTGGTATAGTAACTAAGTCTGATTATTATTGATAAACCTTGCGCTGCAATGAGAACTCTCACAAAACTTCAACAAAGATATACACAGCTTTCGCTCCATGGATTTATAGCCGCATCGGTGTGTTTTTTGACATTACAGAGATATAATAATATTTACATAACTCTGTTTATTTCAGCCGTGAGAGCAATACTCTTGTCAGCCATATAAAAGTAAAGACCATAAGATAAAATAATAAATAATACATTCAGCTTTTACTCCATATCGCTATCAGAGAAAGAGTCGTAAAATTGGGTGGAGTAAAACTTTTTCTTGTTCTTCAAGGCACTACAGTCCATTTCGAGCCTTGGCCTCCTTCAAGATAAGCCTCCACCGCCCTCTGTCCTTGTCCATCGTCTTCCAAACTGCAACATGGAGTAGTCCTCTTGCATCCTTTCTGACATCATCCTCTCATCTCAGCCTAGGTCTGCCCGCCTTTTGTTTACATCCCGGGTGTCCTGTTACAACCTTCTTCGGTACTCATGTGCTTGGCATTCGGTGCACATGTTCGGCCCGTCTTAGTATTTGGAGCCTTAAATGGGTAGAGAGTCTGGGAGCTTGGTGAATATCATGGAGCTCATTATTGTGGCAAACTCTCCATGCCTCTCCCTCTCGCACCGTGTAACGATAAGAAAGTATGACTATAATAATTCCAAATGCAACATTATAGAATGTGTTGTGTAATCTGTAAAATAAGACATGAATAAATATGTGCCCAAATGAAATGAAAGATGGCTAGCTCAGATAAAACATCGTATCAATTTTTTCAAAAGTTACAAGGACATTATTTAAATATAAAATTAGCAATTAGCATGAGGCTTTAAATATTAAAATGTGTTCTTAATAAATTATCTCAAGGTCGCCTAAGGCTCGAAGATAACCTTAGTTACGAGTTTAATTGTTAAATGAGAATAATAATATGTTACCGTGATAAATTCTAGAAAAGATCTAATCGGTATTTTAAAGTAATAACGCCATCTCATTGCAATTTTATATCCCAATGAGAAAGGACATTGAGATTAAATTTAAAGGTAAGCCATGATAAAATAAAATGAACTATGATATTCTATTACGTAGTTATCGCTCGCCATCTCGCGTTCGCAAGCCGTCGGCCGATGTTAGAATTCTGGATTGTTGGAAGGTCCATGTCGTAGCTCGCTCCTAGACTGACTGATCCGTAGAATTCTTTCTTCGCTGTAATGTGTTTTTTTTTATCGTAACTTATGTAAAAAAGTTAGGACTTAACCGAAAAATAAGTGGTTGTGTTATTTTTTTAGATAAAGCACCCTTTGAGAAATTATATCCATCGTTTTCATGGCTATGTTTTTAAAGTTACAGGTTAAAATAAATAAGGCTTTTATTTCTTGCAAATAAGTATGTTACCGAGTTATAAAAATTAGGACAAAATAAAATTTATGTTATTTACAATCTTGTTGAAAAATGTTATGTAGGTATCTTAAATTATTCGTAAGTAAGAACCCCTCTCTCAGGCGAAGGTGAAGGCCTCCTCTAAAGAATTCCATTTATCTCTCTCTTGAGCTATTTGCGGCCAGCAGGGGCCAGCTATTTTTATAATTTCATCTGCCCATCTCCTGTGAGGTCTACCTTTGAGACGCTTACCGTATGGGCCATTCCACTTTAGATATGTTGGAATATCTCCGCTTACCTCTCAGAGATATTTCGCATCTAAAGGTCACGGAACTCATTTAAATCATAACACCGTTTGATATTCAATATAATTAAATTTATTAACACAAGTTCAAAGATTACAGTAGTTATCCGCCACAATAATTAAACGCAAGCGATTTTAGTTAGGTTTACTAGCGGGTGTTAGCGGGAAAGAAGATCGATGACAGAATGAACTAGAACATTTTTGTAACATGATTCCTATATTGACACGATTAAAGTGCAAAATACCTAAGCCTCACGCCAGCATGTTATACAGTAAGTAGGATTAATCATAAATAATAAATCTGGATTAACAATTTAACATTTATTAATATGTAAACATAAGTTCAAATCATGGTAGAGCAAAAGACTTATAAAATCAGGGCGTGACAGGAAGCGTAATCCTGTTAGAAGTAAGGTAGGTCATGGTTGTCGTATGCAATAATGAATTTAGAAAAATACCTAGGCTATGATGAATCTAATTTTCTCTCAGGGCGCCAGCCAAGGAAAGAATCCTGGCAAATTTATTAAACAGTAAACCCATAATCTAAATTAAAATCGTATTTCATTTGTTTCACAACGTATACGAAGTTCCAGGCTCCACCTACCAGCGGCACAGCAGCAAACTCCACCTTCCTGAACGGTACTCCACCAACTGAAGCTTGCGGTCAAAACTCGTACCAGTGTTCACAGCTGCTTGCGGCGTACCAACCTCAGGGGTATCTCAGTAGCGTTGTTGTCAATTTATAATGCAGCAGTAGCTACTTGCTACAATATCCACCCACCAATCCGAAATTTTCCAGAGGAAATTTCCATTAAGCCCCCTGGCGCTCGAGGAAGAGAAAACGAACTCGCAGACCCTGTGTAGTGAGAATACAGTAGCCCTTCTCCGAACGCAGAAGCTGGTGTGTCCACGCAATGTGTGAAGGAACGTTGTCCAGAGGAAGACGTGAAACCCTCAGACCGTGGTGATGAAATGACCCAATGACTGCAGGCGGCAAGAAGGAAAATCAGGACCAGGTTGTCCAACTGGTAAATGCTGTTCCTCCAAAGTGACGTTGATGTAGAACATATACAGGAAACTCTTCGGCGAACGGCCTCACAATTTGACTCTGTATGCTTCGCTGCACTTAATTGTGGATATAGCCCGATAGCGTTGAAAGAAGACGGAACTGTAGAATATTCTTGAGACAGCTATCAGCGTCATGAGCGTCAATGTACCTCTTCAGAAATCTTAAAAGGATAATATAATGCCCCAGCAGCGATGATGTCCGAGGTCCATGTAGAAAACTTCTGAGATACTCCTCCCGACACGAAAGCTTCAGTTCAGCAACCGCGCAGTGGAGAAGATTCTTGATTGAAGAAACGCAGAGGTTATACGTGGTGAGACACTAACAGCTAAACAAAATCTTACATAGTGGGTCACTGAGATACTGAAAAACACCTAATATTATTATGAACTTAATAGTTTCTTAAAAAAATTTGAAATAAAATTCAAAGCTAATCCTGAATAATAAGACCTGTTAACAATCAACAACTAAAAGCCTAGATGCCCAAAATTCAATTATAGAATACCTAACTGGCAATTAATTATACGTTAGATACATAAAATAGATAAATAATCCAATATTAAAAGGTAAACAATTATTGATTTTATTTCTTGTGAACTAGAATATAATTATTAATTGTTATTATGTTCACCAATGTTCACTGAGTATGGCACTGCCATCTATTGAGCAAGGAATGATTAATCCGAGAACCAAACCATTTCAGAACAGTAATTATGCTGCTACCAAATTAAATTAAAAATTACCAAATTTTAAAACAACCAGAAATTTCAATATTGCATAATGAGGCCTTGAGCTCAGAGGCAGGTCCCGAAAGCTCAAAATGAAACATTAAACACTGACAACGATATAAAACAATATAGAGCCAAACGGAATACAATTAAATTATTATATCATTGGAAAAATTTTAATTCATGTAGGAAAATTTCCTAATAATTATAAAATAGATATCAGTTTCCAACTAGTGGGAAAATAATTGTAAGTATGAAAAATTGATTTATTTATTGTTATTAAGTTTATTTTGTAGAACTCCATTTTAATTTTTAATTTATTTTATATATTTAATAATATTATTATTCAATGTATAAAAACAGTTTATTATAAACAAGTTCTGCTTCTGCTTCGTAATTATTATTATGAGTTACAGCTGTTTCGCCCTCTGAAGGCATTATCAAACTGTGGTTGTTACCACCTACAGACGATGTATTTATAACATTTCTAGACAGGTATTTATGATGACAAAATGAATAGCTTTTAATTATTATTACTTGTGCCCCTAAATTTCTAAGTAAAATGACTGAAATATTAATGGTTAAGTTTCCCAATTACTGGATTGTTTAAATTTGACTGAGGGTCGTTAATTATTCCATAAAATAAACCCTTGATGATTCATCAGGATTTACCTTATAATACAATTGATATTTGAAATGGTCATCATTCTCTTGGATAACCCACTATGAATCATGTATTTACTTAATAGCACAGTTAGGTATTTGGACTGGATTTAAATATATCTAAAAGTGGCGAGTGAATTATATTTGTTTGTTCATTAATTAAAATAGCTTTCTGATTATTAGAGTTTTTATTAATTTCTAACTGCTCTAACAGATTGAGTTTGTGTCCTTTATTTTGTAAGTGCAACGGAAATGGTTTATTTTTATCACTAAGTGAGTGATTGTTTTCTAAGAGATGTTTAGCAAATTGTGATTCTATTTTATTATTATTTTTAACGATCGCATGTGTTCTTTGAATCTAGTGTTAAAGGACCGGCCAGTTTGTCCAACATAAACGGCGTTGCATTCATCACACTGGAGTTTATAAATGCCACTATTTTTTAGTTTGGGTATTTTATTTTTTGAGTTTTTAAGAGACGATCCTAAAGTATTATTTGTGCGGAAGGCAACATCTAAGCCACAATTTTTGAGAACTTTAGCTATTTTATTAGATGTCGGTCCGACAAATTCCAAACATCCAAATTTATTATTTGTTTTATTGTTAGTCGCTGGGTAAATTAAGTTAAGGTTATTTTTGTATTTTTTGTGACTAATTATTTTTTCAATGTCTCTACCCTTGAAGCCGTTATTTTTAGCAATAGTTAGAATTGTATTTTTTTCCCTCTCGTAAGCCATATTGTCAAGCGGGATGTTGGTAAGTCTGTGTATCATTGAGTGGTAAGCGGATAATTTATATGACCATGGGTGCAAAGATTTATAATTAATGGTCGTGTCGGTAAACGTAGGCTTACGGAAAATTTCAAAAGTATGTTTATTATTTTCTCTACCGATTGTTAAATCTAAGAAGTTGATTTTCTTATTACACTCCCTTTCAACCGTAAAGCAGATTTTACGGTTGATGGAGTTGGCTAAAGTAACAAAAAGATCTAATTGTCTGTTGGTACCTTGCCAACAGATAAGAATATCATCAACATAGCGAACGTAGTATATTATGTATTTACTAAAGATTGAATTTAAAATTTGTTTTTCAATATAGTCCATGAATATTTCGGCAAGAAGGGGACTGAGGGGGGACCCCATAGGCAAGCCATCGTTTTGTTGGTAGAATTTACCATTAAATATAAAATAGTTAGTTTCAACACATATTTTAAAGAGATCGAATAAGTCTTTTTTTATGATTGGGTTAATGTTGGATTAATGTTGGATTTTAAGGCACTCTTGGATAGGGACATTGCTAAAAAGGCTTACTACGTCTAAAGATAAAAATTGACAGTTGTGCGGGAGATCTAAGTTTTGTATTTTATTTATAAGTTCTAGAGAATTTTTGACGCTATGTATTGGAGAGAATTTAGTATATTTTATAAAAAGAAAATTAAGTTTTTTGGCGAGTATCGTCGTTGGGGCATTTATAAGGGAAACGACCGGTTGGATGGGAATATTTTCTTTATGTATTTTAGGTTGCCCGTATAGTGCAGGAGCCCTAGGATTCATTACCATTGCACTTCTTCTAGCATATTTATTTATGAAAATTGATTTGCAATTATTTATTAGGTTGCGTACTTTTATTGAAATTTTGTCCGTCGGATCCTTTTTTAAGATTTCAAAATCTTCTGGCTTCAGGAATGCTTCTACTTTATTTATGTAATCGTCTTTGTTTAATATAACTACCGAATTTCCCTTATCCGCCTTAGTAATAGTAAGGTCGCAATTTTTAATTTTAGTTTTAATATCATTTAAAATTTCCGTTTCTTTATTACTGAATTTATTTTTAAAGTTGCTGGTTGATTTCAAAGTTTTCCTCAAGATATCTGCGGTTATTTGCTTCGGTAGGCCGTTATTTTTAATTTTTGAAAGAGAAATTTCCGTATCAATTGCCAAATATTCAATTTGTTTTTTAGTAATATCCGAATTTATTTTATATTTAAAGCCTTTATCTAATAAATTTATTTCATCTTTTTCAAAGATTGCGTCTGATAGGTTAATAGTTTTTTGGTAAAATTCAATATTTTTATAACTTTGATTTTCGTTTACTTTGACATTTATCAAATTCTTATGGATGCAGTTTAAAAGTTAATTCAGAGTGCAAAACCTTGATGTAGTGAAGTATTGTATCCCTTTTCTGGCAGCATTCCTTAGTCTCCTCCTTCAGCCATATCCTCTGTGCTCGTTGCACAGTTTAAAAAAAAAAAAAAAAAAAATGAAAAATTGATGTCTTAAAATATTACATGCTTAAAACTTACAAAAATTATATAATAATATGAGACAATGGAGTATTATTTATTAATAAACACATAGAAAATCACTCTTCCGGAAAACTGACTTGCTTGTGGGTTTCCTAAAACCCTAAAATAGATAATTTTTAGTTTCTGAAACTCTCGCCTGGATGAATGCAAGGACAATTTCCAAAAAAAAGCTGAAGTTGTTAAGTAGAAATACCAGTATTATTATGTTAGAATGTCTACGCACTATAATATTCTTAAACAAGTTTAAGTACATAACATTTAAATGAATCCAATGGCCAAAATATCAATAAATACTTAGTACGTACCAGATACATATTAATGAAACAAAATATGGTTTATAACCAGGGAATAGAGATAAACCACCTTCCTAAGCAAGGAAGTCAATATACATCTGCTACGCACTATCATCTTAAAAATATAATCAAAATATTAAAACAAAATTCAATGCCCGAAGATAAGAGTCAATCATCTTTGCGCATTAAATATAATTAACACATACCCCAACACAAAGGAACACACAGACAGACACAATCCCGACAAACACAATCAATGTGAAGACACAAGTGACTTATCGCATCATCACAATGAATGTACAAACAAATATTGCCTAGCAACGGTGGATGAAGCATGCAAAACTAAGACTAGTGTATAATGCAGAAAAGCAATCTCTCCTGTGGATTTGCATTCCCATTGAATTGAAATCACACCGCAGATCAACCGGTGTGTTCAGAATATCTTTTATATGGAAAGATCCCAGCGCTTTCCCGTTCATATCCGCCAATTAGTAGGCAACAGGGGAAATCTTCCTAATCACCTTACTCCTAATATATTTAGGGGCTAATTTTGCAGAGAAATGTTTACTAGCATCAGACAGAACAAACGACCGTCTCCACATAATGTCACCCACTTTGTATTGAACAACCCTCCGACACAGGTCATATTGACGTTTATTGCGTTCGTAGGACTGCCTCAGGGACGTGCGCACCTGCGAAAAAATGTCATTCAATTCCTGTAAATCTTGTGCCCAAGAGTCACGTTCTGAACATTTAATTTCTTCTTCATTGAAATCAACACCTAAATAATCCTTCCCTGAAATAATAATTTCCCTACCAAAGTTGAGGAAAAACGGCGTATAACCTGTGACCTCGTGAACCGCAGTGTTGATTGCTAATTCAATTTCAGGAATATAGTTCGCCCAAGTTCAGTGATCAGAGCCAACGTATGAAGCAAGAGCTGAAACTAGAACCTTATTTACGCGTTCGACAGGATTATTCTGCGGGTGAGAAGGTGAACAGGAGAGGAATGTGAAATTTGCTGGCCAACGCCTTCATGTCACGAGAAATGTACTGAGGGCCATTATCCAAAAATATAGTATCCGGACCTCCAAATTTGTAGAAGATGTCGTTCTCCAGAATCGAAGCAATATTACTACCCGTAGCTTTTCTAAGTGGGAACAGTCTGGTGTACTTTGAAAAGAAATGACACTACCAACAAATAAGTATACCCTTTCTTGTAGGAACTAGGATATGGGCCAAGTAAATCTGTCGCAATCATCTGCCATGGGCGCTGTACCAATTTGGGATCTCCCATAAGACCTGGAGGTAGCAAAGTCGAGCTTTTGTAACCTAAACAAGTTTGACATTTGCCAATGAACGATTTTACGTCAGCCGCCATCTTAGGCCAATAATACTTATGTCTGATCCTGTTCAAGGTTTTCAATATACCGAAATGAGCGCAAACCTGCGGAATATGGTGCTCTTTTATGACATTAATTCTGAACTCTTTAGGGAGTACTTCTTTCCAGTCATAAGACCTGTGGAGCGCTTCCATACTTTGAATATCTTTTAATATTTTGCCATTTGAAACCTTCCACGCCGGATATTTCTCGGGATATGATAAGATTTTCTCCCTCAATTTGACATACCATTCATCAGAGGTTACAAAGTTCTGAACTATAGATTCTACAAGCAAGGGGTCACGGGATAAAGCATCGGGAATGACATTGTCTTTGCCATTTCTATGTATTATTTCAAAATTAAACTGCTGAAGTCTGACTGCTCAACGGGCAAGCCTTCCCGAGGGTGACTTTAAGTTTGTAAGCCATTTAAGACTATAATGATCCGTGATAACTCTTACCAGAATGGGAGAGCCTTCGATGTACCCTCTAAACTTCTCTACCGCGAAAATCATGGCATTCAACTTTCTTTCGGTTGTAGAGTGATTTCTCTCCTGAGCTGAAAGTGTTCTAGAAATAAAAGAAATAGGGTGTTCAGTCTGATTGTCATCCATCTGAGATAAAACTGCCCCGAGGCCAATGTTTGACGTGTCACAGCTTATGGTAAAAGATTTATCGAAGTCAGAACATGCAAGAACTGGCGCGTTCACCAGGATGTTCTTTAACTTAAGAAAAGCAGCTTGCGCCTGCTCATTCCACTATCTATCTATCTGTGAACATTAATAATTGGTCTGTTTTTTGTTATACTTTTATTTTTATTATGTTATTAAGACTGTTTATGTTCCTTAAATAAATAAATAAATAAACTTTTTCCCCGCGAACTCTTTCTTCGTGAGATTATACAAGGGTGACGCAATTATGGAAAAGTTAAATATAAACCTTTTGTACCAAGAAAGAACACCTATGAATCTACGCAGACTCTTTTGAGACGTAGGAGTAGGAAAATCAACGATGGCTTTAACTTTATCAGGATCTGTACGGAGCCCTTTGCTGTCAATTACACATCCCAAGTATTTTAAGGAATCCCTGCAGAAAACCGATTTTTGAACATTTATAGTAAGGCCGGCGGCTTGCAATCTCTGTTTAACCTGTCTTAAAAGATGAATGTGTTCTTCAAAAGAGGAAGTAATTACAATTATATCATCTAGGTAACAGAAAACTTTCCCGTCGAATTAAGGCCCTAACACTTTGTCCATTAATCTCATCATGCGTGCGCTCGCCCCGTGAAGACTGAATGGCATGGTAACGAAATGAAATAACCCTCGTTTGGGTATTGTAAAAGCAGTTTTTTCTTTCGAACTCTCATCTAACGGAATCTGGAAAAATGCATCATTAAGATCCAATGTAGTCAAATAGCGAGTACCCCCTAAACTGTTAAGTATGTCCGCGATAAACGGAGTCGCGTACGCGTCCCGTTTCGAGTTTGCATTTAATTTCCTGGAATCTAAACATAGTCTGAAGGAACCATTTTTCTTGGGGACCAGTACAATCGGATTATTCCAAGAGCTGTTACTTGGTTCAACCACTCCTAACTCTAACAATCTGTCTAGATCCTTATGAACTTTCGGAAGTAGGTGCGGTGAAATCGGATATATTCTCTGTTTAATAGGAGAACAATCACCCGTGTCGATGATGTGTTTTTCTAAAGTAGTTATGTCTAACCGATTACCTGAATAATCCATAAATTCACTAATTACCTTATCCAAAACAGAACGTTGAGAAAATGATAGGTTCTGGGCATTTTCTAACCCTACAGCATCAGTTACACACTGTCTGCTCCCCGTCTCCTTACAAGACATTAACTTTGAAATCTTTGGACAAATATTAAATATCTTCCAGAAATCACAGCCTAATATAATATTAGCTTTTATCTGTGGCATCACAACAAAGTTAAAAACTTTTTCCACCCCATTAAGAAAAACTGGAAGAGAAATCTTGTATGAGCAAATCACAGAATGCCCTGTAGCAGATACTAAAGAGAAATTGACATCTAACTTCGATAGTTCAAAACCTAAATCTAAATTTTTTTTGTGAAAATTGTTACCTAGTATTGAAATATGCGAGCCTGAATCCAAAAGACCGGAGTAAATTGATCCTTTAACCTGAAAAGACATGTAAGGTCGCCCGTCCCTGTCAGGCGCTCGAATCTCCTTCGCAGTTCTAAGATTTAAATAAAAATTTCTTACGACCTCGGATAGGATAACATTCCCCGGAAGTGGCCTTGGCAAACGACGGCGTCCCGGCATCCGCCGACAGAATCTCCCGGGTAATCAGTTTTTTGACTGACCACGACAGCCGCAAGCAGGAGCCTTCACACCGGGCCTACCGCATCGGAATCAGCGCACCTCCCTGAAATTATTCCTCGACCGGCTAAGACTATCATTGTTAAAGTAACGTTGATTCTTCCTGAAATTGGGATTTACATTAGCAGAATATCTATTATCATCATTGTTACAGTAACGTTGATTCTTCCTGAAATTGGGATTCACATTAGCAGAATATCTATTATCACTCCGTCCGCAACATTACTATTCCTAGAATCACTAAAATTCCCAGGTTGCGATGTGCACGGAGAATTTCTGTCACCTGAACGGCTGTCAGCCAGCTCAATCATCTTCCCAAGCTTCTTGAGAGTAATAATGTCGGGAATTACTGAAAGAGATAACTTTTGTATGTACTTAGATAACATGTTACACTGCAATATTTCTAATAAATCTACCTCAGGTAATTTAGAAGACAAACGATTATTTAACACAAGAATGCGAGTTATAAAAGCACCTACCGATACATAACTTATTCCCCACTCAACGGACAAAGGTTTATTTATTTATTTCTATGTATTACAGTATTTACCTTTAACATTTTTACATAATAGATAAATTTTGAAAAACATAAGGTTCAATCAATACTTTGTTTTAATTTTTAATTTTTGAGAAGTGTTAATTTTTAGCCAGCGTGGGCTTTTTACAGTTAAATTCCTTTGTATATTGTGATGGGAGGAAGTTTAAAAAATGATCACAAAACAGCGACATCTGATATTACTGGCGCCATCTTTGGTCTAAATGAATAAACTTAGTGATAATAATTATCACTATTTTTAATCCATAATTGGTTTGCAACTTAACTAGGAAACAAAACCACTTACTCGTAATTGTTATTATATCTCAACGTACTCATTTTTTTGCTTATATTTTTATTTTATTTATGTACTTTTTTTATTTCTATCGTAACTTTATTTACATTATTTCTTTCTCGTATTAAAATTGTATTGCCTTTATTTATTTATGTAAAAGCCCTCTGGTCGTAAAATAAAATAAATACATAATAAAATAAAGACGTTGTCAAAATGTTATAATAAGAATGAATGATAGAGTAATGACGGAGAAGATGGTACTAATACGGGTTTAAACTGTAAAAATTTGTATCTCTGTTGTGGACATTATGTAGGCGACTGTGAATACTTTGTGTGGGCAGGGATTATTTAATCAAAGATGAGGTACTTTAACCCGCGAGCACTCGCGCCTTTAAAACTCACACGAACACTCGCGTGTAGGACATTTTGCTCAAGTTTTATAAATAGCCAAAAAGTACATGAATTATAATATATTTATTTCATCATGTAAAGTCAAAACAAATGTTTATTTTTGGTTTATAACATTTGTAATACTATAATATTTTAGTAACAAATATATTAACTAAATTGGCATACCTTAATTGCACTGGAATAAACTAAAAAAAATAACTTTAATTTAAAAAAAGGAATGAATAAGAGAATATTAATAATATAATGTTTGGGGGATGTTTGGGTAGTCTTCGTGAAAAGACTGTAACGGCACTATTGGTGGGATTAATTAAAATTCTCCATTTTTTACAAAACTCTTCGAATAGAGTGGCTTGGAGCTGTACTCCGCGTGTAGCAGTGGTCGCGACAGCAGAATTCGAGATAACATTAGTATCATCGGCGAACTGAGAAATTTTTACATTACATTTCGTCGGTACGGAGATATCGCTAGAATAGACGTTAAGCAGTTTAGGGAATAATGAACCGCCTTGGTGGACATTCTGGTTAGTGGACGGACGGTCTTTACTCTAAAAGTACGATCTGTAAGTTAGCTATATTCAATTTTAAAGAACCCAGATTAAATGGCATCGATGATCCAAAAAATATTATTTTTGAAAAAAAAATTTTTTTAATTCTCTAACTCCACAAACTTCATAAGCACAATGCCCTAATTGTATAAATTGATAATAAATATCAAACTTATCAATTGACAAGATTAACAGTAAATGAATTTTAAATTTACCCAAAAAAAATTGTTCGAATTTATAACGATGAATCTTACCTTATCAGCAAGCTTAACTTATTTGCCATCGCCTCCTCATCTGTAATTCTACTCAGCTTAATGTAATGTGCACATTATGTGATAGCCATGATGGCAGATGGGTGATAATGTCAAGTAGGTATACTGCACAAATAAAAGTCGGCAAGGTAAAATGACAATTATGCTCTTTTATTGAATTTAGGAAAACATCATAATATTGCAATAGCGATTTTATGTAATTAATAATCAACAGGGGTGGTTGAATACGCTGGATGCATATTCAATTAAATGAACGCGAAGTTATCAAAAACATGTGATTTTGCTAAGTCAAGAAACAATGGAAATAGATTAGGAAACCCTGAGTGGGTGCCTGTAAAGAATATCTAAACATATTTATGAAGGGAATTACGCATTCTAAATAATAAGTTATATCGTGTTGGTAATTAATCAGACATCTCTCACGCGTATTGTAGTCTCGACCTTTCTAACGGCTCGCTGTACAGCTGTTCTTCTCGACACTACTTGGAACCAACTGAATTCTCTTATCGCAAAGTTCCAGACCTTTCTTCCGTCCTTCTGGTGCCTGTACATTTTGCCGACGGCTGTAGATTACATTAGGGAACCGAGTGGCTGGAATCCCATTGAAGTTACGTAGGTACTGGCCGCAAACGGCTGCAAATTATTATAATAATGCCCTTGATATATCAAGAACACGTTTTTGTTATTGATGGTTCAGCAATTTCAGCTTGGGCCGACTCCGATGACAAATCCAAGACATTCGATCTCCACTTTCGCAAACTCATGCCGGCAGAAAGAAACACGTCAATTAATTCAAAATTCAAAAGGATTCCAAGTCATCCTCTCCGATCAATAGATCATCAATGTAAAAATCATTTAGTGAAAAGTAATTTGGTTGTCCATGCCAATCCTTTTGTAGGCATCTCGTAGCTAAGAAGGAGGAAGGTCCCACCCAATATGTAACAGATTTCAGTTTGTAATGCCGAAGCTCTTCTTCTGGTGATTCGTTCCATATTATTTTCTACAAGCTGCGGTCAGCTGCACACACGTTTATTTGACGATACATCTTCTCGATGTCAGCTGTCATGACGTATTAGTGTTTTCTGAAACGTAATAATTGGGTATATAAAACCTTTTCAATGACAGGTCCTACCACCAAGGCATTATTCAGGGAGATTCCATTGGAAGTTTTGGCCGATCCATCAAAACAACCCTGCTATTTTAGTACTGCGCCGTTGGTATTCCAGTACGCTGTTCGTATGCAAGTTTGATTTATTGGTGCATTTTCTAACCATTTTGTTTCTTAATGTATACGAGTATCTCTATGGAACTTAGACATTTAGCGTTGTTTTGGATAAGAAATTGGAGCTCTATAGCTCGTTCGATGGGGGTTTGGATTACGCTAGCTTTGGGCTTTTAAAAGTAATGAAGGGGAGGGGGGAGGGTATTTTTTGGTTTACATTGATGTTTCTGATGATGGGCTCGGACCTATAGGTAACACTTTGAGGCTGGGGCTGACGGCCGGAAAAATTTTTTTCTGTCAGTAATCGCGGCGGTATTCGTTGTAATTGTTGTTTCTATTGGACTGTCGTTGATAGTCGTGATTACGATTGTTGGTTTTATAGTTATTATATTGGGTCTGGAACCCTTATAGTTTGCCGTGTGAGCGCATTCGCAGGGGGCACACTTAGCTGGGGTGACTGTTGGTGTCACGAACAATATCGTGACACTAGAGAGAATCGACTGTAAATCTGTAGCTTATATGATGTAAGACAATTGATGGCGTTTTTATGATCAATCACAGGATTTGGCAATTTGAAAGGAGAAAGCCCTAGCTTTTCTGTGGTCATATGCTGCTTGGTGGTCCAATATTGGTGGTGGCTGGTCTTCCAGATTGTTAACACTTTGCCGTCACTTTAGAGGTTTTTGGTATTTTTACGACTTTTCAGCGAGATTTCCAGAGAAAGCTGTGATCGATTTCACGACAATTTTCGACTGACTTAAAATGTAGGTAATTTCAATTTTGTGCAATAATATTGGGCCTGTATGCCAAGTAGGTAGGTATCATCTTCCTCTTATTCTTATACGAAGTAGGGCTTTTCATGGAAGGACAAGGACAAAAGGAGATGAATAGCAATGCAATGAATTTTGGAAAATGATTTTCAGTTCATAAGCTGTTTCAGAACTAAACAGTTGGTTTTTTACACTCTGAGGATCTGTGGGTCTCTGCGCATTTATCGCATATATCCTGGTCATGGCAGCTTTTTGCCGAGTGGCCGTGTATCTGGCAATGGAAATAATTCCCCATCCTAGTTCTATCTTTTAGCGGTTCTACTTGGTTCCGGAGATGGAGGACAGAATGAGGGTCGGTGAAAAAGCATTTCGCGTCTTCATTTTTTGTCTGATGACCATTACGAGAGGAATCGGTTGACGAGACTGACCAGATTTCATTCTGTGGGCAGAAATTACAGGAAATTGTTTGAGGGTAAGTTCAAACTTTACCCATATTCTCCAGCTCCTTGCGGCAAAATTTGTGTGGTAGCTTTTCCAAAGTATGGCATAGCATTTATCATGTAATGGGTTCCACTTCACACATAATTGTAATTTTACACCATACTTATTTGATTTGTTAGGTATATATATTCGAAAGGGGCATCTAACTCGGAACTCAAGTAATTGTTCATCAATAGTGACCTTGCTTCCTGGGGAGTAATTCATTTTGCATTAATCTAGGAACAGATCCTAAACCTTTCGAACTGGAATAAACGGATACTGCTGACGATGAACATAACGTAGAGTCGTTTCATCCATTTTTAAATACCTGATAATAAAATCAAATCCATCTATGCGCGTTACTGCCACACATCTCGTGCCCGTAAATGAACTGTCAAACAACGGTTTATTGCAATACTGAGTTTAAGTATGAACGAAGGCTTTCAGCAGCATTCGTCTCTCTAAATGTCCAACTAGTCATATTATAAGTACGCTCTTGAGATATCTCCACATTTGTCCACTGAACAAGCTCGTGAATAATTTCAATAAATAATTTAGAGCATAAAAGTGGTTCAAAAATATTTCGACACATACGACTAGGACTCGGACTATTAGAATCATATTGATTGCAGATGTTCTTCCACTACTTTGAGCTTTAGAAGCTATCCCAAACTTACCTCTGATTATCTTATGAGGCGGAATAACTACGCGGTTGTCATGTTAGGGGTTGTCAGGAGGTGTTAAGGTGTCAGTCAAGTTTTCGTCGATGACTTTATCTATGTACTCGTCGTCAGTATTGCTTTGAACATCGTCGGCCTCCATCTCACTGCCACTGCCATCATCTTCTTGGTTCAAAAAGGAAACTATTTCATTTTTTCCCAACACTCTTCTGCTCGCCATGGTGTTAAAACGTTCTTAAAAACAATTAAAATTAATTAATAACAAAAACCAATTTTCATACTTACCGTACGCAAATAGATATAAGTAAAAAGTAAGAAAAATAAAATCGTAGAAAAGTGCCAAAAAGTTACACAGAAGATAAACATGCGCTTCTCGAGCGTAACGCATTGTCATAGCAACAAAACTGTGATACTTACCGGACGGTAGCGGTCGTTCCTCGGCAGTTTTAAACTAATTATAAAGATTATTCTAAAACTACCGATCACAAGCAGTTCAAAAAGTTACACAGAAGATAAACATGCGCTTCTCGAGCGTAACGCATTGTCATAGCAACAAAACTGTGATACTTACCGGACGGCAGCGGTCGTTCCTCGGCAGTTTTAAACTAATTATAAAGATTATTCTAAAACTACCGATCACAAGCAGTTCAAAAAGTTACACAGAAGATAAACATGCGCTTCTCGAGCGTAACGCATTGTCATAGCAACAAAACTGTGATACTTACCGGACGGCAGCGGTCGTTCCTCGGCAGTTTTAAACTAATTATAAAGATTATTCTAAAACTACCGATCACAAGCAGTTCACATGAAATCTTTAGGATAATCGGTGTTTTGGACATTAGGCAACTTTATGCCAAAAATGGTACTAATTTATCTAAACAACGTTTGGTCAAAGAAACTTCAGGTGCTTTATAATACACTTCCACTGACCATTAGACAGCACACTAATCACGTAAAATACAAATCAGATACCAAGTTTTGGATCACTAGCAAAGACAGATTATATATTAACAATATTTTAGAACTTCCTAATGCATGCTTTCCCATTGGTACGATGCTGATTGTCCTTGTACATTTATTTTTAATTTAAATAACATTGTTTTTGGTATCCTTATTTTTGTTTTAAACTATTTATGCTAAAATGCGCCTGCTCTCAACACAGGTATTCCTAGTGATACAGGCACAGCATAATCACCTATGTAACTTAATAAATAAAGATTAAAATTATAAAAGTGTTATCCGACGGCTGAGTTGGCTCGGAAACACACGCTTGTATACGCGTCGGTTAAAAAAAGTCAGCGATATATCGGTATCGCGGGCGCCTCTGAGGCGCACGTCATCTTTTAACCACTTTTTAATATCTATAAAACCGACCTGTTTCGGGAGCGCTGGTCTCTTCCTCAGGGTTTACTAAAAACTAATTGTAATAAACTTTATGGTGTCAATGGAAAGGTGGGAGTGGGAAGGGGAGAGGGGTATTTAAAGGCACAATTTACAAAGGGAACAAGTTCAATAGTGGGTCATTCAAAAATATTTTTGTTTATTTATAAGTTTTAGATTTGCATTTACGCGCTTTCTAATTTCTGATATTTCTAATTTATCCACTGAATGCCATTAAAATTACAACGTATTAATTCGATTCCACTCTTGAAGTAAAAGTGTGACTAGTCTCCAACTTTGGCAAACTCCGAGACACTTATTATTTAAAGACGTCACGTGTTCTTTGAAAGATCATACTTTTAACCGGGATACGGGTATTAAAGTCCTACGCAAAAATGGGATAGGCTTAAGATTAAATAATTTAGAGGCATTGGAAATAAAAAAAATCAGTTAATACAAAAGCTGAAATCATTAATAATCAACTAAATCTAACATTCAGCCCTTTTATAAGTATGTTTCCCGTTATCCCACTCGCTCCTCCCCCACTTCCCTCCCACAACTGACGCACTGTCCCACTCTAATTTACTGTCTCTTTCTTTCTTAACAATTTGTATGTGTATATATGTGTGTGTATTATCCTGTATTTGTTAGTATTTTTATATTCAGTCCTGATGATGGTATGGAGGTACCGAAACCGGTAGACTAAAAAATAACAATAAAGTGACTTAAAACAAAGTATTTTCTTTTTATTTATTTAAGAATGTTTTCAATTAAATTGGTATTATATCCATTATTCTTTGCAATTTGTTTAATAATATTGAGTTCTATTAAGATATTACTGGTTAGTAATTTATAAGTTAATAGTTGGTAATTTATAAATAGTTATTTGTTAGTAATTTATAAATAACACTTATAAATTATTAGATAGTAATGTATAAGTTCTATTATAAATTATATTTTTAATAGCACCGAAAGAACTCACAAAGAAAGCTTTACACATTTTTTCGCACAATTATTATTTTACATTTTATTTCCTGCTCGATTGTAAATTTTAGTTAATGTCAATCATATTGGTAGTTTACCCTGTAAAATTGTTTTGTAATATGCTTGTATATAGAAAAATGTGTGTTTAAAGGTATTTGTTAGTGACTGACCGAAACAGGACTTTCTACCGAAACCGAAACTGAAACGAATCTTCGGTAGCTGTCTCAGTTTCGGCCGAAACCGAAACGTTTTTAGACAGTTAAAAATCTATTGTTTACTGAAATTTGTCTTATTTTTACACTCATACAAACAGTTAACATGTGTTAAAT
This sequence comes from Limnephilus marmoratus, assembly GCA_917880885.1. Lineage (NCBI taxonomy): Eukaryota > Metazoa > Arthropoda > Insecta > Trichoptera > Limnephilidae > Limnephilus > Limnephilus marmoratus. The sequence continues at coordinate 6,603,442 of OU862926.1, forward strand.
GAAGAAAAAAAACAGCAATTGAAGTATGTGAAAAAAAAAATTATATTACTAAAAATTAACAAACATGTTAACTACTTCTTGGAACAAAAAGTGGATAATAATCAACACTTATGTATATTATAAAGGAAGGACCTCATTAATTGAGAATATTAATTTAAATTGCGTTTACAATCACAACATTCTTAAGACTAAATTTACCATTTATTTTATTGAGATCTTTCGCAGAGTTTTGGTGCGGCCGAAGGTTCGGCAGAAAATCTGCCGAAACCGAAACTGATGCTAAAATTAGATTTTTTTGCCGAAACTTGCCGAAACCGAAACCGAAACCGAACCTTCGATCGGTCACTAGTATTTGTACAGTGAATAAATAAATAGATAATGTGTATACCAAAAGAAAATCCTTTGTTAATGTTTTTTATCTTTATTTTTTCCCATTATATCAACATACATTTTAAAAGTAATTTTACCTACAGTAAGATGGAAACATAAGGTATAAGTAATGTAAAAGTTAGCAATAAGTAAATATGTATAAGACGAGAGTAGGTAATGTGAAAGTAAGTAATATAATCAAAAATTGTATATTATATCAATAAGTTCAAGTAAAAAATGTTAATTTTAAAGTAAAGGTTAAGAAATACAGGTATCTGTGAAAATATACATAGTAAAAAAGTAAACTTAAAATTTTGTGGATTTTTTGTTGTATTTTCAAAAAAGTAAATAAAGATAGTCAGTTACAGTAGAGTTGTATTGAAAAGTGAAACAAGAAGTCGTAGGATAATTATTTTAACATCTGCATCATTCAGCCATAATTTTGATTCTTTTACGTAAAGTTATATTTTAACTTTCATTTGAATGTGTTTTGAAAGAAGATTAAATGTACGAGGACCAATAAAACTTTTAATTTGGTATTGGTTTGGGGGTAAAACATTGTATTAGTCGTTTTGCTAATTCTATTTAATTTTTTACGAAATAATTTTGTTTTTAAATGTGTATATATTTCATAGTCCGCAATATAAATAATTTATGGATATTGGATATTTTAGTTTCTTTGAATAATAACTCGGTCGAGAATATTGTATTTTTATTATATATAACTTTAATAAAGCGCTTTTGAGTGGTTTGTAAAGGCTTAATAAATGATTGAAGCGCACCACCCCATCCTATAATGCCGTAGATTATTGAATATTGTGCCAAGGAAAGTAGATCATTTTCAATTTGGCAAGATTGAGTGCTTCCTTAAGTCTATAAAATGTGTATGTAAGATAACTTAATTTCGAGGGTGGTTTTATCAATTTGTGATTTCCAATTTTGATGTTTATCAATAGATATATCTAAATATTTAATATTTTCAACTTTGACGAGCTCATTGCACAGTGAACATGTTTCTTGATTGCAACTTGTATTGTGGATTCTAATTTTAAGGTTACCATGAGGTTTGTTTTTTATATTTTCTATGAAAACGTGAATAAAATATGTTGGTGTAGTTTAAGATGAGTTTGTTACATTTTAGCCATGTGGAAATAAGTAAAATACATTATGTTGCCTAAGAAAAAGTTTCGATCCAAGAATTTCCATTTTCTATTATTGCCGTGTCGTCGGCGTAAGAAATAATTTTTCCTAAGATTACAAAATTACATAAATCATTTATATACATCAAAAACAGAATCGAGCCAAGTACAGTTCCTTGCGGAACTCCATTTTTTGTCTGTGCTATACATTTTCTGAACTTTACATATTCCCAATTTTACTTTTTTGTGAGATTGGTTTTCTTACGATAGTTTGTAACGTTGTTGCTGATGTTTTTACTGTGCCTCAACTGAAGTATAAAGCTGTACTAATTAAACGCTTTAGCAGTGCATATTTTAACGTGCATAACAAGTTTTATGTTTTTGTTTTTTGTACATTCTGTTTTTGTTTCAATTTTTTTCTTTCTACAATGTACTAACTATCTTGTATGTAAATGGCACTTGTGCCGTTAATTCGAAATAAATAAAAGGTTCCTCTCCGTAAAACCATTCAAAGTATTTGCATAATATTTTAATTTAAATGTCTGTTAAGTAAATGAATAAATTACATGTTTTGTGTAATTACTATGTGTTTTATTTCTGTTAACATGATTTGTGTGTTTTCGTCCACAAATAGTGTTTGAAAACTAGTATTAAAAGAGGGAAAACTGATGGATCTGCTTCACATTGGCAGTCGATTTTTTTATATGTAATATACTGTTTTGATTTGAGCTTCCATTTTTGAGTCAATCCAATGTTGTAATTTTTAGGTCTAATTTAAGAAAAGTCGTTGGCTACGAAATTTCCATCAAAATCTTAATGTAAGTATGTTTAAAATAAGTTGAAGAGTTATCCAACAGTCTGGACACTCTGCCCCCAGATTCCTACCCACCTCTAATACCCTTTTCCTTCCCAGAACTTCCTCTCCTTTCCTAAAATGACACTCTACACACAGCATCCCCAAAGATGTCAAAGGCGCTGATGGGAATTATTTTCCTCGGGGCCTCCTGCGTGGAACTAATGTAAAAAATAAAAAGTCATCAGATTAACGGTAAGTTGGTAGTCCTTTGCTGATGATACTGATAAATCTTAATTTTTTGGTAGATCTGAAACAAGACCAAGGAAGAAAGAAAGACATTATAGGTAAGTAGTGGGTACTTAACAGGAGACCAGGGGATGTTGGTCGATGTCTAGCACCATAGAATACATAAGTAAGAACACGAGAAATGCAATGACGGCACTGAACTCTAGCCCAATTAGCACGCTCTCTGTCTCTCTTAAACTTGCCTGACATCGTGAATACAGTGGTAGTACTTGCCTGATAGTTTTGTATTTGAAATTTAAGGCACAATTGGCCAAATATTTGGAACACGAAACTCGTCCACAACTCATGTCTTGTGATTTTCTTGATGTTTTGTAAGTATGTATGTATGTATATGTATATGTACGCAAATGTGTGTTCTTGGTATCCAATACTTGACGGCTGCAGTAAAAGAATATATTGCCTGTTATTTATGCTTTTATTAAAAATACATTGCTTAATTTGTAAACTGATGTCGTTCAAACTAGGCAATTTCAAGGATATTTGTAAGGACATATATCCTCTAAGAAGTAACTTATTAAAGAACAAAACTTGGGGACATGCCAGTGATTGATATACATATTACATTAAAAAATATTTGCACTTGTGTCCAAATCCGGAAGAGAAGTAGGGAAATACGTTTGTTTGGACAAAACGCCGAGGAATTGACAAAAATAGGTTTGTAAGCATGAGATTTTAAACTTTAACAGCTTTTATAGACCAAATACTTTTTCTTCTGGGCTTATTAGGATGAATATATACGTGAAATCCTATTTAGATACTATTTTGATTAATCTTTACGAAGATTCGACTTTCAGTACGAACATCAAAAAATATGTTACGGATAAATCAAAGCTTTTACTAGCTTTTCTGTGTATTGGAATTACAATAAAATTATTATTTACGTAACAAAAAATATAAGCGTAAATCACAAAAAAAAAAGTTTTTTCATGACTTAACTATGAAGCAATACAAGAAACAATTTTAAAAAATACCCCTTTATGGCTAAGACTATTTTTGAGGTTTTCCATGTTCTAACTTTTTATCGTTCTTATAAAATTGTTTATTTATTTATTTATTTTGAAATACACGGCACAACATGTGCCATTAACATACATGTATATATAAAGTATAGTAGGTATAAAATATAAAGTAAAGAGTACAAAGTATAAAGTTTTAAGAAAAGAGTAAAAACAAAAGTGAAAAGTTAAAAATATTATAGTAAAAAGTAAAATATAGAAATATAAGATATCCTTAAAAGGTACAAAGTTTTATATATAAATTATAAAAATTAATAAATATAAAAAGTTATAAAAGTAAGAAATCCTTTTAGGAGCAAGAACCAAAAATTATAAAAAGTAAAAATAATTAATAGGTAGATATCATGGATTATGTCAACTTGATGTCAACGATGTGAACCTTTGACCAAGTATATGTGAACCGATGTGATAAATTTTACAAGTAGGTACCTGTGATTTCTAAGGTATTCATTAATTTTAGAAATATAAGATATCTTTGAAAGGTACAAAGTTTTAAATATAAATTATAAAAATTAATAAATATTTAAAGTTATAAAATATAAAAAGTTATAAAAGTAAGAAATCCTCTTAGAAGCAAGAATTTTTTTTTTATAAAAAGTAAAATAATTAATAGGTAGGTATCATGGATTATGGCAACTTGATGTCAACGACGCCGATATGATAAATTTTACAAGTAGGTACCTGTGATTTGTAGGGTATTCATTAATTTGCATATTATGTTTACCTGATGTATTGTGTTTACGTGGTTCTAGCAGACAAATTTAGTTTGATGCATCTTTTGTATGAGGCCAGGTTACCGGCGGCGTGATCGATATTAGCGTATGCATTGCCTAAAGTATGCAGGCGATTTATGATTGAATTTTGTCGTGCATTGGTGTTATTATTGTTACAGTGAAAAGGTGTTTTGAATCGAGTTGGTCTGCAAGGTACATGATAATTTATTAACGATACCAATTCAGGGGAGTCGAACCAGTTATTCTGTATTTTAAATAAAAATATAAAATCATTAATTATTCTTCTATCTTTTAACGATAAGAGTCGCATTTTTTGTAAAAGAGAATTATAGTTTATGTCATCCGCGGGAATTCCTAATTTAAAATTAATTGATCTCAGAAATTTGCGTTGGATTCTTTCAATGGAGTTTGCGTGGCTTTTGTAGAAAGGATTCCATATGGGGGAATTATATTCCAAATGACTCCTAACCAGAGTTGTGTACAGTATTTTAAATGTATGGATATTTTTGAAATCCTTACATAACCTTAGAATAAAACCCAGCATTTTCATAGCTTTATTAGTTACGATATCAATATGGTTGGTAAATAGTAGTTTAGTGTCGAAGGTTATTCCGAGGTCCCTTATTTCAGGTACTGACAATAAAATGTGATTGTTAAGTGAATAGCTATATTTGATAGGGTTTTTAATTCTAAAGAAACTCATGATTTGACATTTTTTAATGTTAAGTGTAAGTTTGTTAATTGTACACCACTCTGCGAATTTAATAAAATTGGTTTGTAGGGACAAACAGTCATACGTATTTTTAATGATTTTATATATTTTCATATCATCGGCAAATAATAATATGTTAACATTAGAGAATATGGAAGTGACATCATTTATAAATAGTATAAATAATATTGGACCAAGGTGCGAACCCTGAGGCACGCCGCTAGTGGCTTCAAATTCGTAAGACAAGTGTTCTTTAATCTAGACAGTAAGTACACGTTTTGATAAGTAATTCTTAATCCAACATAATAATTTACCACTTATTCCTAGTTTAGACAATTTATTTATAAGAATTTTATGGCAAACCTTATCAAAGGCTTTACTAAAATCCGTATAAATCGAGTCAACTTGTTCTCTATTAGCAAGGGCATCTGAGATGAAATTTTCGTACAGTGTAAGGTTAGTTAAGGTAGATCGGCCAGAGACAAAACCGTGTTGAAATGATGAAATATTAAATTTTATACAAGAACATATTTTTTGAAGTATTAACTTTTCAAAAATTTTCGGTATCGACGATTGTATGCATATCGGTCTGTAATTTTCAACTAAAGACTTGTCTCCGTTTTTAAATATTGGAGTAAGAAAGCTGTTTTTCCATATTGCGGGAACATACTCGTTAAAAGTGATTGATTAAAGAGTAGGTACAGTGGGTAAGAGACACTGCCTGCACAGTTTTTAAGAAATATGGGGGGAATTTTGTCTGGCCCTGAGCAAGATTTAGGTTCCAGTAGTTTAATACATGCCGCAATTTCTTTAATCTCAATATGTATCTGACTTAGTTGTAAATTTATATCTGGCTCAAAGTTTGGAATGTGTTCATCAGGGATATCAGTTTCATACACATCTTTAAAAAGTCTGCAAATAAATTGACAGTTTCTTTGATTTTACACGAAGTTTTCAGTTTGTAGTGCATTGTTTCAGGTATGCCAAGGTTATTGTTATTTTGTGTTTTACAATAGAAATGTTTTACATTGTTAACAATTGAAAATTCAACATTCTTGATATAATTATTATAACAAATGTTTGATAGTTTATTACAGTCTTTTCGTAGTTTGCTGAAAATTGTAAAATCGGAAAGATTAGCTTTTTTCTTTTCGATTACTGTGTTAATGAGGTCCTTGCTAAACCAGGCAGGGAAATTTGAAGAAAATTTAAAGCTTATTGGAACAAAGTTTTCAATGGCTTTATATAGATGTTCATAAAAGGCGTTAATATTTTCGTCGAGATTATCTCCTTCTAGTATAGACCAGTCGGTGTTATATAGGTAATCGCGTATTGCGACGTAATTGGCTTTATTAAAGTTAAGAAATTGCGTCCGGTTTTTAATTTGGTATTTTATGGGGTTACATAATTGTAGTGTTGGTAATATGTTAATCTGTCGGGTGACCTAACATCGGTACGATATAATAGCGAGCGGAGATCTCGCGCGCCCTCTTTCTCGTCAGACGGCTTACAGACAACATTGTACTATTATATTCTATTAAACAGTTTCCGTGTATCAAAGTACTACGTGTTTAAATAATAACCTTGAAAACATCCTAGAGGAATACTGGAGATAAAGGGCCCAGTATTGCCTGCAAATATTGGACATCACAAGTGGCGCAGCTGAAAAGGAATACACGGTTGAAAGTTTATCAGATTGCGGTAAGTCGATTCGGTTCAGGGATCGTGACTTGCAAAAATCTCCCGAAGGTGACAATAAATCACTTGGGGCATCGCTGAAGTGCCATCCATCAGGAGATTCTCAGGGCATAATAGGAGACAGTGGAGAAGAGGAAATTACGGGACCCTGGGTAACTAGGTCCAGCCCGGTAATACAGTGGAGAAGAGGAAATTACGGGACCCTGGGTAACTAGGTCCAGCCCGGTAATACAGTGGAGAAGAGGAAATTACGGGACCCTGGGTAACTAGGGCCAGCCCGGTATTCAGTCAGGAGCGAAGAAGCATTGATATTCCTGGAAGCGGCTGGGCGCCTGGACTGCATAGGCGCCGGTTCCTGGTGTCAGGTTGTTTTGTTTCTTGTTTTTTCTGGAAGGTGTTATTGTTGCCGGGTGTGTTTTTTTTTGGTGTGTGCGATCATGGAATCGGGCGGAATTTCCAGGTTCTCTCACGTTAATGGGGATTGGAGTTTGTTTCGCCTGAGGTTAGAACAGTTCCTACTAATTCGTGAAGACACAAAAACGATTAAGTTAGATGCTTCACAGAAACGCGCATATTTGCTAAATCTTCTAGAAGCGGAGACATTAACTCTTTTGATCAAATTATGTTTTCCTTCTAAAGTTACAGACGTGGCATTCGATCAGTTAATAGAATTAATTGAGAAACATTGTTCCAGACCGCGATCGGTGTTCAAGGAACGAGAAAAATTTTATCAGGCCAAGCAATCACATGGTGAATCAGTCAGGGATTTTGCAGTGCGTTTAAAGGTGGGTGGTGAGAATCAGGAGCAAGAACTGATTCGAGGGACTTATCAACCACATTTGCTATATCGGTACAAAGAACAAGATCTAGTAATCTATTATTGTCATTTTTTACATTGTTCAATTGAGCTAGGTTAAGGAAATCGCATAATTCAACTATTTCTTTTTCTCTTTCAGATAAGCTAGAGTTTTGTGATACTGTGGAATTGTCGCGGGTGCCCCAATTGATTCTTGGTAGATTATAGTCACCGATGATAGTGATTTTACTATTTGGAAATTTGTATAACATTGTTCAATATCCTCAAAATGACTCTTGTATACACTTATATCCGATGATGGCGGAATATAAACACAGCCTATGATATTTTTTTGATTTTTACCGTTCATTAAGATATAAACTTGTTCCACATTAGAATTTTTGGTTTTCAGAAGTCTTGAGGGATGTTCCTTGTTGACAGCTATCATGACGCCGACGCCTCTAGATTTAGAGCTGGTATGTTGACTTCTAATCTGTCAGACCGGTAAATATGATGATGGGGTAGACCAAGCTCAGCAGAGTTGATTGATGGTTCCAGCCAGGTTTCCGTTAGAATGATGATGTCATGATGCAGAGTCGGGGCATGTGTTTTAAAGTCCTTAAGTTTAGGTTTCATGCCTCTGACATTTTGATAATAGCATTTCAATTTGTTTTGGTTGTATCGTTTTTTGGTAGAGTTGATACAATTATGCACAAAATAAATAAAAACCACTTTTTCGCTTACTAGCCTCGTGCAAAAAGACGCTCGATTTTAAAATTTTGCAGGCGAGAGATTCGAAATATTTCTAGCGTTTATATTCCACTTAAGAGCGTTTAACCAGCCAGCGGACGAAAATCCACATTTTGTCGAAAGTTGTTCTTACGATCGTGCAGGGCGGTTACAATGAGAAAGATTAATTATTCTCCGTACCAGCTTTTTATAATTATAACTCAATATCGAATTTATTTCAATCCAAATTAGCTTTAATTTATACCTTCATCCAAAAATTCTGAAAGGCATGATGATAAAACTATTAAAATAATGTACTTTTTATAATTATTTTTTTATTATAAGTATTTATCATTTTTCAATAATGTCTAAATTTAATAAGAATGTTAAAAAAATCTGAAATATATTAGTTTGTAAGTGCGCAAATAAATACACAAATGGACCAATTTTCGTCAAGAAACACATGTACGTACATATTTTTTAATGATTTTATTGAAACTAAAATTAAAATTCTAAAACATGCGTTTGCTAGATAATGTATTGATTTATTTTACTGCATGATTATATTATTTGAAATGGGTGTGGTATAATACAAAATCTTTTTTGAAAATTTAACAAATTGTTAACGACCTATGGAATAACCTTATTATACTAAAAATTAAAAAAAAAATTCAAATTTTATTACATGCGAATGCTAGATAAAAGAACAATCTTTCGAAATCCATTTATAATTTTTTGTGGAAAAGAGTCAATACGTCTAAAATCTGATTTGAAAATGACATATTTCTGGTTTTCTCTGGTAATGCCCTCTTAAAGACTTCAATCAAAATGTATTAAGAATAAATAATTTCGGTTCCCTTGTGAAATGTTTCGAGTTCTGTCACCCATAGACCACTCTCTGGATACAAGTACACGGACCTCGTGTCTGTACACCGAGTCTTTGTCTTTAGGTCTGGTTTCTGCCTATTTTCTTCTGATTGGTTAATTGAAAAGTCATAATTTCCTTCTGCTTTTTTATCGGTTGAAGCTAACTTCTACCACCGTACGTACCTCTCCATATTGCCATCTGTTTGTTGGGGAAAGAAGTTAAATGTCAACAAAGTTTTTACAATCCCCTGTTCTAAATTTGTCGTTTTCAACAGATAACGCGGAAATGTGCGTTCTGACGTAATGAAGCTTTCAAAAAAAAATTCCTGTGTGCTTTCCGGGACCTGAAAACGTTTTAGTATTTTAGGGTGAAATGAGACTTACTGTCCATCACATGTGGCCAAAAAGCATTTTAAAAAGCTTTACTTCCAAAGATATTGAATTACTTCAATGAAGGAACTTAGTTTCGGGTGCTGTATCTATGACCAAATAGTATAGATAACACAACTGACGAAAATACGATTCAAGTAAAACAACTTTGTAAAAATCTAAAATTATGTTGGATTGTTCAAAAGAGTGTCTTCTTTGAAATGAGAATCCGGTGTGAATGTATATTATTTAGGCTAATTGGTATTTCTTAGTAGGCAATTTATTCCGTTGGCGACTAATAGGTTTTGAAAGCTTAACAATTAATTTAGTCATTAGGGGTTATAGCCATGAATTCGTAGTACTTTCTTTCGATAAAAAATAAAATTATTTTATGTAATTTTCTATGGAACATTATTTCTAGTAGTATTATTATTTTTAATAGACAATCACCCTTACCATTGCTTAGAGACATCATTATTTAATTAATTGTTAATACATTAAAACTTATTAGTTTGAAAAAAATTGATAAACAAGCGTTATGTAATTTATTTTTAATGTTGTAAACGACACCATTTGCGATAAGCGACTAGAAAATATAAAGTGTAAGTGGTTCGATTTATGGAATTATTAAATAATTTACAAAAAAATATTCTCAAAGTTCTCGAAATTACTGAATTGGCGAACGTCGTTTTTGTTACGTGTTTTGAAAAATAATAATAGCGATAAGCACGTGCATGATATACTGTCGCATTTATACATTAAAGAATAAGTTTATAATTTAAAGACGCCATCATGATCAACTTATTTTAATTAAGTATCATTTTTATGCGGTGTAAATATAAGTATTATTTTTGTATCGACACGAAAAATATTTATTTTTGTGTTGATTGTTAAGAACAGAAAATGTTTCATTTCGTAAGGACACACAAGTTAATATTAGATATATAAGAGTTAATACAGTTTTATATGAAGTTTTAATTATAAGTAGCATCACTAAAACACGTGATTATTCATTTTCAAGTATGTACAAATTGTTCACAAACTTGTTGAAAGCGGAGACAATGCTGGAAGCAGTTCAGCCGTTGACTTTTGTCCAACTTTTTATAGGAATTCCTTTTTATGTCGATCAAAAAAGAAATTCAAAAAAATATGAATCTCGAACAAAAACAATATTCATTTTTCACTCCATTTTTGGATTTTGTTTTTACTGGTGGAATATTTATCAAATTTCTACAACGGGCAAGACTGCCATCGACCTCATTAACGGATCCTCGTGGTTCAAATACGGAGATAGATTCAAAATATATTTGGACTTCTTTACAGTGACGATGATTTATTTTGATTCAATTTGGCGTAAAGATGTAGTTCCGAAACATTTAGGCAACATTCTTGAAATTGACAATACTTGGAAAGTTCTCGGCTTGGCTAAAAATTACCGTCAAATAAAGATAAGGTATATAGTTGGTTTAGCTGTGCAGAATGCTTTGCACATCAGTCTAATGATAAACAACACAGCCATGATGTATTCCTGGATGACTGATGACGCTCTTTCCGTTCTTTTTGTCATGTTTGTGCCGACTTATATCTACACCGCCTTGTTGGCCATATTCCTCTGTAACCAGGGACAAGCCAGGCTCAACTTTGTGATCATCAACGCAGAACTTGAACTAATTTGGAAACACTTACCGCTGACGAAGACTGGCGCCGGGAGAGCATGTTTGAAGATTGAAGAAACTTTATCCAGACAGAAGCAACTCCTGCAAGAGTTGTGTTCTCCATCGAGAGACGAAATAGTTATCCAGCGGCTGACATTATACTGGAAGATATACGATAAACTGTGCGATAGCGTCGATTACCTGAACCGGTGCTTCTGTATAAAGGTTTTTCTTATATTAGGTATGTCCTTTACATCGGCGGTGATCAATGTGTTCATTGGAATGAATGCATTGGTTTGGATGGTGAACAACGAACGTGAAGAAAAGGCTGTCTTCTTTGTGTGTTATTCCTTCAGCCAAGCGGTAGTCAACTTCTTCAATATATTCCTGATAATAGCACTTTTCCAATTCTGTCAAAAAACTGTAAGTTCAATTAGTACAAATCTTGTGATCTTGCGAGAATCGGGAAACGAAATTTTAAAAAGTAAAACAATAAATACTTTTCTATTTCATAATATTAAATGTGAAAAATTCTACAGAGCTTTTGATCCTAATGGGTAAAACAAGCTCCGACATAAAAGACATAGTACATTGGAACGGCCTTGAAATGTGACTCCATTTTCTTTGGAAATTCCATTTTATTGAGGTGCCTGCGCGAATCATCAAAATCATTTTATTCATAAACCAAATTTATGAGAATAAACTTCTCTGGTCAGAAAATTTATTCATCGTGAAACTGACAAAACAGCTTGGTTCCAAATTTTGCTAATATTGGAGCATTTGGTATCCGTATTTTCAGTTCAAGAATGCCTCGAGACATTATTTACGGGTTGTTTTACAAAATTTCAAAAATATTCAAGTTCCGTGAAAGGTTCCCAAGTACCTACTGTGAAGCAATCGGACCATGGTGAAATAATAACAGAACTTGAAGATCACGTTCATAGAACTTGAACATTGAAATTTGATGAATTGTTCAAATTCTGTGAAACAACCGGTCCTAAAAATTCTTTAATTCTCTGTGCATTACTTTTCGTAGTTCGTCTTTTAGCCGCCTACCGATATTAATATGTCAATCATACAATCCTAGTACCCACACGCCTACGGTCAGGTATCAAATAATGGAATCGATTGGACAAGCTTCTCTAAAGCAGGGTGCAGAAATGTCTCGAAAGGCTTCGATTCAGGAAATTTGTGTTTTTGAAATAAGAGGGTCATTGTTTTTTCCTCTGTTTTATTTAACAACGATATCCTTTATTTTTTATCAACTTTGAAAACCGATGTTTGTGTAGCAAAGTTTAAATTATTTTAATTATTGTTTCAGGCTTTCAAAACAACTATTCTGATCAATAAAATGATGCTTAAAGAACAGAACAAAACTATTTTACGAAAAGTTAGTATGTTTTGTTATTTTGTACAAATGAGGTTTTTCAGGAGTTATGAACAATGTTTCCTTTGTTCTCAATCAAATAACATCATTGATTTAATTTTTTTTATTATTCTAAAACTGTTTTGTGCGAAAATAAAGAAAGTTAATGCCACTTTATAAATTAAGTACTTAATACAATATAGTGACAATCATTTTTAGAGCAATCTTACGTAATACGAATAACCTGAATATGTGAAAATCTCCTCTGTACTACCTTCACACTTAAAATTAGACTTGGCCAGCCGAAGAGTTAAACTGTTATTTTTTTAAAGTAACGCTGTAGTGGATCGTTATTTTAGTTAAAAACAAATATTTTGCCTTTTCTGCACCATTATAAAGTAGTGACGAATACAATGTTTTAAAAAAAAGAATTGTTTAATTAATAATGTATAACTTTTTAGCTCCATCAATTCTCCACGCACATGTTACAGCGCCGCCCAGAATTTTTGATTCTCGGACTTTTCAAGATAGACAATACACTAATTTTTACGGTGAGAATTTATAATTTGTTGTGTTAATATTATTGTTTTTTTAATATCCACTTCATGCTCACGGAGGGTTCATGCTTATTTTTAAATTAATATTATTTACAAACTGATCGGTCATAGATGCCGCTAATTTAATAATTTGAGGAAAAAAACTTTTATTTCGATTTTAAATACGAAATATTATATAAAGAATAAATGGTTTTGTCCGTACAGAAGTCCGTTCTTTCATACAAACACAACATAATATTAGATTGCATCACCGATACGATGTAGAACCTATTTGAACGTCTTTCTTGAAAGATTTGAGTTTTTATGCCGACAAAAGTATTTATTTAATACTGTGTACCACTGTATCATATTTTAGACAAACATTCCCGGGTTACGAATTACCAAATCATGTTTTAAAATATCTTACTACCACCACAGAAAGCCGAAAAAGTTGCTTGCGTTGTGATGGAGTTCTTAGCCTGCCGAGGGATCGAGCACGGGACGCCCGGGTGGGACATAAACGCGATGCCCACTCAACCAGTGATCGGTCAAATGTGTGTATGTATCACATGTGTGTAAAAGTCATTTTTTAAATAAAATAAATTCCTACGTGTGTACCACGTATAAATTCCATAGATTAATTTGCAGGATGTTTTTTTCGTAAAATAATTAAAATGAATTATGAATAGCGCCAACTACGATCGATCTGTTTATGAATAATTATATAGATATAATCAATGAACAGGGCAATCTTTTTTACAGATGGTTGGTTCTGCAACAACATATTTGATCATTTTGCTACAATTTTATATTGCCTACTGAAAACATAATATGCATAAATTGTACTTTATTCCGCTTCACCTGACCAGTGACCACATCAAATCGATTTTTGACCATTTTGTAGTTTTTCATAGTCTTGGAAAGTATCGATGTCAATGTTATAAAATTTATTTACGACATTTGTTTGCTGTTATTGAAAAAACTGTTATAAATAATGTTAAAATTGTTGTAATAAAGATGTAGAATTAATTGAAATGCATTTGAATTGTGGGTCGACGAACCGGTACCGGTGGAAGCAATCCGTTAGCGTTAAGTTTTCATAATAGTTTGTTTAGTGTATTAGTTAGAAGTAAGTTAGAGCATTGTAGACATATACTACAAATTTGTACAGCGCCCTCGATGTGATTTTTCACAAAAACAGCGCTACACAAATCATCCAAATTTTATGACTTTATATTCGGGTTAAATCTTCCCTACAGGAAAAACTAATCCCTTCCACATTCTTTTCCCCAAATGATCATCTAGTCAATCCACGCTATATAAGTATAATAAATACAAAATAATAGAAGAAGAACGTGTCAACCTACCAGAGACCAAATGGGAAAATAATTCACCGACTCCAGATATTTTTATATCAGAGGATTCTGCTCGTTGGAACTCCTAATTGGACCTATAAATCCTACTGAATGTGAATATTTAAAAAAAAATCGTAAGAAGCAATTACTTTGTTGTTAGAAATTATATTTATTATAAAAATAAAACAAACACTTTGTATTTAACCACGAATATTTATTATTTTATACATCCACCGGTTTCGCTTAGACCAAGCTTCATCGCAGGAAAAACTTAACCCTTTCACGCAATACGCACTTTTCCACAAATGATCACCTAGTCAATCCACGTTATGCACTTGCACTATATAAGTATAATAAATACAAAATAATACAAGAACAACATGTCAAAGAGACCAAATGGGAAAATAATTCACCGACACCAGATATGTTTATATCAGAGGGTTCGGCTCGGTGGAACTCCTGATTGGACCTATAAATCCTACTGATCCCTCAATATAAATATTTAAAAAATCTTTTGCAATCCTACATGTATTTAAAATGACTGATTTTTGCATAAATTATTTGACAAACAATCTATGCCTAAATTTTGAATGACAGCGCTAGGTATAATGCCAGTAGCCGAAATAACGAATGGTAATATTTTTATAGTCCGAGAATGCCAAATTCTTTTAATGTCATTTCCTAAATCTGTATATTTTCTTATTTTTTATTTAAAAAATTATTATTATTATTGAGGTCACTAAATGCTTTGTACCTACTGTGAGAAGAGATGAGTTAAATAAGATTTCAAATGATGTGACGATGTTTGTATTGCTTACTACCTTATCTTCCCAGATTCCCTGAATTGATTTATTCACTGATAAGTTAAATCTTAAAAGTGGTACATATTTTATTACTACTTATCATCCATTCAAATCATTTGCTTGTGGATGGAAGACGAGTTTACATTTCATATATGTACAATTAATACAGTTTACATTGTTGGAATACCACCTTGGGGGCAGTAAGGAATGGCAAAATCGGCCCCCAGGTGGAAGCCAGGGTTAAATACTCACAAATAGGCCCCCTTGGGACTAGCTCAGTTAGCAAGGGAACATGGACTCCTCCGGATCGGAAGGCGCGCCATCGGCTTGTCCACGTGTTCCAATATTGGCACGTTCAGAGTGGGTCGGTGGAAAATTCTCAACAATTAAACTCGGTGGGTTCACTTTACAGGGTTTATTAAATAAGCACAGGTGGACAAACGTAAATACAGTTATTACACAAGGCGAGTGGTTTATCCTATGAATAGAACTAAACTACATAGAACTCTCTCTTTCTCCCTCTGGTATTCAGTCGTCATGAGATACGCGAGATTCTAACGAGATCAGCACATTAGGTAAAGGGAAGGGTGGTCAGGGATTCAATAAATTAAAATTAATTGACTGTGCTAAAGTTCGTGGCCGCCCTAGCTCGTGAAACAATTCCAGCGTCAAAACAGAACCGGAAACCCATAGATTCCCAGCTGTTTATGTGTTGCCAGCCCGTGCTCTTAATAACCTTAATAAAAATTAATACAAGCAATGGTACTTGTTCTGAACAGGTGTTTAAAAATAATAACTTTTAAATAGGACTTAACACCGCTTCATAACAACAGTATAAATAAATAAATAATATTTTTACTACCTGAATAATATTTTTTACCATATTTTTATAACTTATATCTTCGTATAGGAGATATTGCGTATATTGGTCTATCCCTTTCGTTTATCTATAATGTACAAACTCATTCTCATTATTTTTCTATTTCTGTAACATGCACTTAGTCACGTATAATTTATTAATCGCAGTCAATCAGACCGTCATACCTGTAAATTTATTATTATTATTTCTACGCCACCTGAAATTTAAATACTTTCTCCCTTACTGTAATACATTATTTTCACGTAAATTTACCTATATACCTACCATCCATATTATCTTTATCTTTTTTTATATAAAAAAAACTGTGTTTCGGTATCATGACTTAAATAAATAGGGAAAATAATTAAATGAAGAGGCACTAAAACAAACTAGCAATCATTACATTTTGTAATTATATATACATACTTCGACTACCATAATACAGGCATGTGCCTAGTATAAAAATCTCTTGCCACGGTGTTTGTGGTCGCACTCCTCCGAAACGGCTTCATCGATTTTTATGAAATTTTATATGTTTATTTGGTAGGTATGAGAATAGGTTTTAAAGTATATTTCATACCGTTAGGTGATTAGAGTGTCCCTATCCATTCAAAAGAAATCTATCTTTTTGCTATTTTTGTTAGTATGTTTTTATATTATTTGGCATCAAAAAATACTTATAACAAAAAAGAATTTTAACCCTCCTGCCCCCACCCTACCATTTTTAATCGCAATTTTAGTATTTTTGTACGAACAAATTTAACCGTCTTTCGTATTTCAAACAAAACGAAATTATTTATGTTTTTGAATGACAGATGGCGCTACGTCCGCATTATCAAACTTTCATCCACACATATGCAAGACATTCACGAGAAGCGTCGCGTCATTTTGATATTTCATTCGGCATGATGTTCTCGCGTGGACAAACCATCGAGCTTATTTGTATTGGCTAAAGACGGACTGACAAAAAATAACGTACATTCGGTTGCTCTTCGAAATTCATATTGATTTTCTTTATTTCATTTTCCTACTTTAGTTGGTGTTTTTTTTGGTTTTTATCGGTCATTTTTGTCATCTTCTACATCGCTCCATTCCTCTTTCTGCCATAGATCCCATCCCCACACATTTAATACATTCGTTATTTTTATTTAACAACCATAATTTTCATTAGAAATAATGTACATATATGGTAGAACAACGTTTGTCGGGTCAGCTAGTATGTTTATATGTTTATGAATAAAGAATAATAAAAAATAAAAAGTGAGAAGACACTTAATATTACTTATATCGCTGAACAAATAGTATACCAAATGCAGCATCTGTATAAATTATTCATAAAACCATCCAATTTATTTTCTTACTCCTTTATTATGGACAATAAAATCCATCCAATATTAGCAATTGCATCGACACGTACCATATACAGTCGGTATTATTGTTGTTTTAGTAAGAAATATAAAACTGGGCTAAAATAATCAGATACGTTGTTGCAGAACCAGCCATCTGTAAAAAAAATAAAGTAATCCTTACTAATTTGTTAAATCTGAATTTTTTTTTTATGAATACCTCGCAAGAGTCTCAGCTGCTCCCGTCTGGAGCCAGTGAGACTATGGCAACCCCATTTGGGTTATGTTTTGAGGCTGAAGGTAGTGGGAAAGGAGATGGGTAAGAGGAAGGTGGGGAAGAACCTGGCTATTCAGATCTGGTCACCAAACATGGCTAAAGCCATTTCAAGCAACATTTCAATTCTGAATGATTGTCTTACACAAAGGCGATACTGAGAGTATCTTCCACCCTGGAACTTGTCGCAAATATACTATATATATAACTTGTATTTGATTCGAACCCGCAAACCCGCGACCTTCGGATTGTGAGTCGAGAGTCTTACCTCGGGACCACGGAGTCAAGAAATATACAAGAAATGGTGTATATTTTTTACTATTCATGTTTAAAAGCCCCCACAAAAGGCGTTAATAAATAAATAAAAATATAATATTAATACTACATAAAAAAGTAATTATTTTTGGCAAAAACAATATCCCATTACCAAAATACAATTTACCAAAATGATATTTTAAGTCCTCACCGTAAAGAGCAATGTGTTGTCTATTCTAAACAGACCGAAAACGACAAATTCTGGGCGGCGCTGCAACATGTGGGTGGAAAACCGATGGAGCTGCAAGAACATTAATATTTCTGTAGTGACGTGTATCGAATGGTCTATTTTAATATACAGAGAGGCATTTGCTTAAAAATTGCTTTTGGCATTACAACTGATTTGGAGGGTAATTTCATCAGACAGGAGTGTTAATGTTTCATGAAATACACATTTGTAAGTCGGGTACGCCTCATATATTTTTTTTATTACTAATAAAATGCCTTTATTATTTATTTTCAATTTTTTACATTTTTTAATTAAGTCCCGTTAAACTGATTGATATCAGTTTGTCAACGGGTTCTTTTGACAATTACTTTTTTTTTGATTGAGGCAGGTAATTAAAATATGCACATTATTACTTTTTATACGTACAAAAAAAAACATATATTTTGGAAAAAAATGTTAATAACATTTTTTATAAGAAATACAGAAACAGAGAAAATGAAAGAAAAAAAAATAATGGAATAAACATTAAAACGAAAAGCGGAAAAACCGAGATTAGTACAAAAAGTTCTTTCACTTAACCATTTTTTTAGCGTACATTTCCTTCTGAAACTCAACTCAACAGCTTTTTATTGCGTTGAGTAACATGTTGTAAATTATTGGAAAAAGGTATTCTAGAGTTCTTTGACCATATTTATTTAGGTATCTGGGAATTATAAGTCGATCGCAGTTAGTCTTGTATTATGAACATGAACCACTAGTTTATTATATTCAGATTGTATGCTGACTCGCAATTTTAAGACACAATATAGCACGAACAGACAATAAATTTACAGAGTTGTACAGTAACGATTTTGGTATACCATATCTTTGTTCGTATTCAGTTTTTTTTTAATAATAATTTTACCAAAGAATATTGTAAGTTTTGCACTGAAAAAAGATTTGTTTTTGTTGAATGTCCCCATGTGGTTACTCCATATCTTATTAGGGATTCCGCCAATGACAAATATACTAATCTAAGAGTATTTAAACTTTAGGGCGCACAGTTTACACCCGCGCTGTGCAAGCGGGTTCCCTACAGAGCATCGGACCATCCCTTTAGTGGAACAAAAAACCTCAGTCTATAAAATTTGCTCATTATAGCTCTAAGCCGCGTGCAAACTTTTTGTATATGTATATCCCATTTAAAATTGCAATCAATTGTTAAGCCTAGATATACGTATTTAGAAACCAGTTCAATATTTTTACATGAGCATGGTTGTATCACAGAATTATATAAAATCATGAGAAACAATTTTAGGAGTTATGTAGATGTTGGCATGAGGGGATCTGATGTGCATAAGCTTTGTCTTTTTAGCATTGATTATTAAACCTACATCATGTGACCATTTTTGAAGAGTGACAAAGTCTATTTGCAGTAAAGTACTTGCAATTAATAAATCATCATGTGAAATAACTAATGCTGTATCGTCAGCATAAACATAATGTTTTACGTGAGAGAAAATCAATTTCATTGCAGTAACATATATAATATACAAGGTAGGGAGGAATGTTTACGCCTGCGTAAACGTTCTTTTTTTTGCTATAATGATCTAAAATTTTTACACAAATCTTTCTATTTTCAAAGTAATTAACAAATAATTTAAGTAGGTTTCCTGTAATTCCAATTTGTTCAAGAGTTTCTTGTAATTTACTACGATCAATTGTATCAAAGGCCTTTGAATTATCAATAAATAATACGAGTACATGCTTCCTTTTATTAAGATCATTATTAATTATATTTGAAAATCTTGAAGTAGGAGATCTGTGCTCTTTTTTTTCTGGAAACCATATTGATGGGTATCAATAATAGAAAAATTTTCAAGGTACTTTATTAGTTTTATAGATATATATTTTTCTAGGATCTTTTCAATTTGAGGTATAATACTGATCGGTCTATAGTTTTCAATTTCACGGTGTTTACCACCTTTGTAAATGGGTCGGGTGATGCTACATTTTAGATCTTCTGGAATAATTGCTTCCGTTAAAATCATATTAATTAATAGAGTTAAGATAGGTCCTAAAATATTCGACAATTTTTTCGATATCACAGAGTTTTGCTTGTGTTAAGAGCATGCTGTGTGGAAGTCTATGCTTTCGAATATTCAAAGCTTTTTTATCACATCTATGTAATATTTGCCTAACATTTTCAGAATAGAAGTTAGCGAAATTGTTAGATGCTTGTTCAGTCGTTTGTTCTTTTAAGAAATAGTTTGATATTACTTGATCACAATTACTTTTGCTCTTTCTTTCTAACAATCGGTTTATTTCATCCCACGTTTTTTTTAGTCTAAAAATAATTTTTAAATTTTGAGTTGAAAAATTTTAATTTGCACATGCTGATTAATTTTGTAACTTTATTCCGATTGCATATACTCTCTTTCATAAAATTTATTTGTGGAATTATTTTTCCATTTTTGTAAAGTGCATCTTTTAATTTGATTTTTGATAATAAATCATCATTTATCCATTCATTTATGGCATTTGGTCTGGTTTGAGGTTTATAAAACTTTACTACAGTACTTTTTTCATAGATTTAATTAAATTTAGTTTTAGTTTTATTATACAGAGCAACGCAATTCGGTTCTTTCAAAAGGATATTCCAATCATATATTTTTATTTCTTTATCAACACTTTTTTGAGAGAGAGTTGTGATTTTTTCATTTTGTATAATATTTTTGACATCATGGTAATGAACATTTAGTCCCGTTATAAAATGATCAGCAATTGTCGAATCAATAACACATGCGGACAAGTTATATGCATTAGATCTAACATATATGTGGTCAATACAAGATTTGGTCATTTGACCAGCAACGATTGCTTCTCCTGTCGTAACATTAATACATTTAGTTAAGTAAGGGGTCATCCATTAATCACGTGAGGGTCCAAAGGGTGGGGGGGGGTTCGGCAAAAATCACGAAATATCACTAGGGGGGGGGATATAATGAGATATCACGTGTATTAATTTTTCGTTATAATATTCTGAAAATTTCAAAATACTTTGTACACGTGATTTTGAGGGGGGGGGGGGTTAGTCTAAAACCTCACCACATATCACCAAGGGGGGGGGGGGGGTTAAAAAGTTGCTAAAAAACATCATGTGATTAATGGACGACCCCTAATTACTTGTTAGTATATTTTCATAAGCCATTACATAATAGGTCTGGCAATGTTGTAGGTAGCTTGAAAATACGCTTGTGGGTCAGAGTGTTAGTAGCATCGTTGTCATCGGCAATCTATATATATAAAAATGAATACCTGTTTCCCTTGGTCACGCCATAACTTCAGAACGGCTTTACCTATTTCATTCATCTTTTTTTGTAAGTGTTCTAATACTTCATAGACGGATCTTACCGAGAGAAAAATTAAGAAAATTGCGCAGAAAATTGGATATTTTCAGAAACTTAATTTTAACTTCGCACGTTTATCAGTTCGCGCGTTTTATGAATCTGAATTTAGCAGGCAGCTGTTATTTTTTTTGTAACAAAAGGATTTTTTAAATTATAGGTATTTTACCTATGTTAGGTACCATATTAGATTGTTTGTTATTATAATACACAAAAATGAATATTTGTGATACATGAAAAATGAAAATTTTAATAAAAAATTTGTAATAGGTGGCACGCGAGCTGTTTGAAAACTGAATGTACTGTGACTGAATATATGGAACGCGGGAGGAGGGTTGGCGGGACCGGTTAGCGGGAGAGGGGTGTGGGTAGGCGGGGAAGATGGAAGGGGAACTCGGGAGATTCAGGGCATGCGGGAGGATAAAAGGGGACGCACGGGAAAAGACATGCAGAAACAATTTATTTCTTTGAATATGGCATTGCAAAGCATGCCGGGAACCACCTAGTACTAGATACATCCACCTAGTGCAATATGGACCCGGTCTGTCAGTGAGTGATTTGGTTGATTTGTGGCCAGTCCATGTCCTCGCTAAGTATTCCTCGCTTCAATTTAAGTGGGCTAAATCTACCGCATACCCCTAATAAGCCGGAGAAAAGTTCTTTTTTGATGCCGTAGCGCACCGAGGCGCTAACAGTCATAAGTCAAATTTGACATCTACGTAAATAATATTGAGTTCTTTCATATTACAGAAACGTACGTTATAGTCTAATTTTATAAGTATGGACCATTATATTCATCGAGCGATGAGGAATGTTCATGTTATTAATTGAACATCATTTTAAAATAGTCTGTTAAGGGATTTTAAAAAATTTCAACACCTGGACAGTTTAATATTGCAAGACTCTACTAAACAAATATTATTTAAAATTAGTATCCTAGCATGATATGTAGCACCATGCTCATTAAGTTAAGAATTTTATCAAAATCAGCTAATCAGCAAAAAGATCAAATTTTCCTAGTATTGCAGATTGCAGATTCATGAATAAAATGCCATTGTTAAATTTTCAAAGACCACGATCTCCCGATGACAGTAGAAAGCGTAGATACAACACTCACAGCAGTTCGGTTAGTTAGCAAAAAAATAATCACGTTCTTTTATTAAAATCTTGGGCAATCCGTGAAATATTGGTGACATCTAGATTTTCGACCTGTCTGCGGAATAGCAGCGATAGCAATAGGAGCGACTGAGGTCAAAACATGGACCGTTTTTATTTTTCTGTGATTGACAGTGGTCCAAAATTGAACCACATTATTCCAACATAGCCTAGCTTAAAATCAGCTGATATACCGAGCCGAGCTAGATACTAAAGCAATGAATAGGAGAGATATGTGTTTCTATCTTACCTTGTCCAACAAAGGTTTGTTATGTTCTTTCAGCATCATTTTATTAATTAATGTAGTTGTTTCATTAGCCTGCAATTTAAAATATAACATATCATATTGGTTATTGTAAAATTGAAATATTTGTTTTATTATATATATATTTATTTCGTAGAAACAAAACTGTTTTAGATGTACCTAACAAATCAACATTAAAATATAACATAGTTGGTACCTATGATACCTTTGGAAGGGTTCCATGACAGTTGATCCTCGACAGTGGACCCCGGTGTACTTACATACAATATGCAGTCGGATACGTTTTAAGATTTTTCACGGTCAAAAGTACCGTTGAAAGTAGTGGAGCTGGCGACACGGTATCGCTTCCAAGTAAATAAGCACACTTTTCACCACTAAAAATTACACACCTACCGGATCTGCCGGATCTGCGCTGATGATGGACACTGCAACGCTCTCCGAAACGTTGACTAAAGAAGGAGGTAGCTCAACACCGCATAACACCCCAAAAACAAATAACGAAAATATGCAGTCGGTTTAAGGAAAATACGGTATATCTACTTACACAAAATATAAGTAAGTGTCCCTGAAAGGGGGTGCAGAGTGGATGCATCGTCGAAAAACAAAAGTATAAAACATGTTTTAATTCAAGTGCATCAAGTAAAAAACTACTTATCTTTATACTTTGTGTACAAGTACAAAAAATGGGTAAATAAATACGTTTAGCATCAATTACAACTTATTATTAGAGGTATTTTTCAAGTCGATTATCGGTTTGAAATTGGTAAATAAACCACAAAATATTTTACTTTCTAAAATTATAATTTCGCGGGGACAACTGTCAATGGATCAACTTTCAGGAGATCAACAGAACTGTATGTTAATATAATTAGCTAGGCTACAGTCGATGTTTTTGTTTACTTTTACATAATGTTTGCTTTTGATGAAAATATTGAAATGTACCTTGAAAGTTATTGTTTTTTTTTACATTAACTCCACACAGGAGGCCCAGAGACAAATAATTTCCCTCAGGGCCTGTGTCATCTGGGATGCTGTGTGGAGAGTCTCTTTGAGGAGAGGAAGGAATGAACATTGGTCTTGAAGAGACCCATGTTGTAGGAAGGAGGAAACACAAAGGCCGGCAAATCATTCCACAGCCGAGCTGTTAAACAAAAGAACGAGTCGATGAAACGACGTGTTCTAATGTGACAAATGTCAACCGTGTACAAATGTTGGGAACGCGTTTGGCGTGTTTCTCAACTATGCACCAGTGCCGAAGGAATCAATGACGCCAATTCCTCGGAGCATCTTCCATTGTAATACCGGTAGAACAAGGATAGCATTCCCACCCGACGCCTTTATGAAGATTGCAATCCGTCTGTTAAGACGGAGGAATATATTAAGCGGACCGCCCGTTTCTGAGGGTATTTATTGTTGAAAATCTTAAGCTTTTTTATAAATTAGTTTTGAATGTACTTTGTCGATATTATACTATTTTATGCTTTGTGTTAGAGAGGCGTTACTATGTGATTTTTTTTAATTATCAAACAAATACAATAATAAAATCTATTACATTGTTGACATAATTTTATACAAAAAAAATTTAAAACTAAGTGTAATTATATAATATATGTTTTTGTGTTAATTAATACCTGCCTAAAGAAGAATAACTCGTGCTTGGTGCGTGGACTACCCGTGTTATTATATACATAGGCATTCTATAAACTTTAGTATTATACATACTTGTTATTACATACTTGTTGTTATTATATACATAATATTATAAATACCATACCGAACAAATTGAATACACTAATGAAAGTATTTTTGTACTTTTAGATGTTAACGAAAAACTGTAAAAATGTAACTAACTTTACTCACCGTTTTTTGACAGACCTGACAAAGAATTACTGTCAGGAATACATGAAAGAAATTCATCACTCCCTGGAAGTAGGAATAGCACATGAAAAAGAAAGTCTTTTCGTCGCCTTTGTCGTGTGCTATCCAATCCAGCGCACTCAATGCTATGAAAAAATTTACCACCATCGATCCAAAAGACACACAAAATATTTTAAATAAATAGATTCTGTTGTAAGAATCGACGAAATCGCATATTTTATCGTATAGCTTCCAGTACACAGTCAGTCTTTGGATAATTACTTCATCTCTGGATGGAGAGCACAACTCCTGGAAGAGTTGTTTCTGTCTGGCGAAACTTTCTTCCACATTCAAACATACATTCTCCGCAGCGGACTTTGTGAGGAAGGCCTGTTTGCAGATCAGCTCCAGCTCGGAGTTCAGAGCCACTAGGTTATGTCTAGCCTGACTCATACCACCGATGTACACGGTAAGCAAAGCGGCGAACAAGTATCCGGGTGCAGTCAAGGCGAACATAATTGACAAGGAATTTTTGTTCATCCAAGAATACATGCACACCGTAGTGATTGTTGCTTGGCTGACATGAACAAAACTCTGAACCAGTAATGCCATTAAGTTTCTTTTTTTTATTGCACAGTAATTTTTGGTCAAGCCGAGGATTTTCCATGTATTATCGATCTCAAGGAGGTCTCCAAAGCTTTTAGGGACCCCGCTTCGGTTCCACAAAGCCTCTGAATAAATTAACAACACCGAAAAGCAATCCAGGTAAATTTTGAATCTGTCTCCATATTTGAATGGTGAATATCCGCTAACGAGGTCGATGGTGGTCTGGTCCATTGTTAAAATGTAATAAATATTTGACAAGTACACAAAGTATCCAAAAACTGAATATATCAAAAGGGACTTGACCGTTCTAATTTGATACGTGTCTGACTTTTTATTCTGAACTACGTAGAAGGGAATTCCAAGGGTCAGCATGACCACATTCATCGGTTGGACTGCTTCCAACATGCTTTCGGCGTGCATTAGTTTTTTGTATAAGTTGGTCATCGTTAGGATTTTACGTTTTACTTCTTAATAATATTGTGTGGGTACAATATATCTTTTGGATGAGGTTTTACTTAATTTATTATTCAATACCAATATTTATTCATATGAAAAGCACTTCGAAATTTCTTCTTGTACTATTATTAAACTGCTTTATTTTACCTTTGTTAGAAGCCAACTGTTGTTGAATTCCTACCACATTACAAAATTCATGAACAAGCCATTAAAAGATCACAATAAATTCTTGCACTTTCTGACTTTTAAAATGGGTTTTTAAAATTTAAATGTCTTTGATATTCCAGCAATTTTGCTTATTTTAAATTATATGAATGGGTATATTTTGTTGGAGAGAAGGATTATCACTGCCTTGGTTTTTCTGTGTAAGCTTTCTACTTCTACTATGTAATACTAGATATCGGGATTTATTTCACTGCCAAAATTCTGGAAGTAACCAACGTACGAGTATGATATATATATATTGAGGTGGTCCAAATTTTTTTTTATTATTTTTCATTTGGCCACCCCGTGAATTTGTTACGCGTATTCATAGAAATAACATAGTAAATTTTCAGCGAGATAATTCAAGTAGAAAGGGGTGCTCAATCGAGTGTTATTTTTGAATGTTTTGTGTAAAATGCTTTACACTGTTTACAATACAATTTGTTACCTCACTAGGACAAGCCTGTATTAATTAATTTTTACTTTTTGCTACAGGCCAGTTTCGTGTGTTAAACTATTAAATAAATATTGAAATAAACTACTGAAGAGTTTTGTAGACAAATTTGAACAGTATTTGATACTTATTTAGTAGACTGTGAAGTGAATCAGTGTAGTAAAATGTGTTCATCTACTCGAAAAAAATACAAAAATTTTCTACTTGGGGTTCGAGATATTTAGCCATTGATGAGGCTTAACCAACATCCTACTCTTCGGCTAGTTTTTTTCCGTTACACTACATATTAAATGATTCCAAAAATGTGAAAGATTCCGCGCATGTACTTATTCAAGAACTTATAAAAGTATGGAGTAAATCTAGTATTCCAACCAGACAACAAAATCACTGCATTGAAAAACTGATTAAGTTTCTTGAGAACTGGCTGCTACTGAAGAAAAATAGAGGAAGAAATTCTGAAGCACAAATAAAATGAGAGTATTTGTTTAAAAAAGAACTAGACAAACTTTTCGATATTGCCCATGTAAGCGCTTTGAATTTGATAAAAATTGTGGAAGACAGAGCATTTCTCATCGACCAAAGATGAGAACGTAAGATAATTATGAACTCAATCGACAAGAAACTAGAGAAGGTCAAATAAAGTTTTCTAAAACGGAAACAAAGATCTGAAGAATTGAAAGAAATGGCTGCTAAAAGTAATGCTTCATCTTCGGTGGTGTCGAGACAAGAGTTAAAACTTGAGTGCAGCTTCAGTAGCACTTCTTATTATGCTAGCATATTAGAGACATTGCCGGTTCTGGCCGGTACACTGCCGATTGACTTGGAAATTAGGGAAGTTTTGACAAAAAAGGCATTGACGAGAGGTAGGGTTGCTGTCCACCTGGGAGTCGAACTGGCACCAGGCGGAGCGGTATCCCTCCCTGGCTTATTGAAAGCTATGCGAGATAGAACGCTGAGTGTATGGCAAGAGCGATGGGATAGGTCGACGAAGGGTAGATTGACTTTCTCTTTCTTCCCCTCAGTTAAAAGCAGAATGGAAGCGGCGCACATAAAACTGGATCACTATATCGAACGTGTCATAGGAATACGTGTGCATTGAACGAGTGCGCGAAAGCATATGACAACCCTGGAAATTCAAGATTGGAATTTACGCTGTCACAGAGTACCGTGCCGCGAGCACGACAATCTGAGTGCTGCTATTGGCTAGCGGAACAATGTGCATGTGATGCCCCTTCCAAATGATTTGTCTACAACGCAATTATGTCCTTTAACTAACTAATCAATTGAAAACATTAATGAAATTGATAATGAATACGTGCGGCAGCCTCATTGGACTGGAAAACACATCTAAATAACCACCTAATACTTCCACAAGGGAGTCTAGACAGCAATGATCAACGCCAAGGAATTGGCTGTCTATTTACGTCACCCCCACCATGCGACCAGCCGAGCCACTATTGGTCAATTCTGAACAAAGGAAAAATCTGAATCGTGAATATTTACGACAGCGAATTCATGTTCCGAAAAATTTGGAGCTCAATTTCGAGAAATTGGGAATAATTTGGATCAAGAAATAAACATCATCACCTAAAAATGAGAATATGCTACAAAAACAACCCAAAAACTGACGTCTATCAGTGATTGTTGCACTTTAAGAAAAATATTTACTGTTTAAAATTGTACCTTATATCACATATGTATACTTGTACCTTTTCTTGTAAACACAATAAAAATGATGTGAGGCTTTGGTATCCTAAGTTGGTAAGATCATGGCAAAAACTATCACACATAATTTTGACACAGCTGACTTCCAATCGTAGCGACCAGGGAAATTACCTAAAACAAGTACCTTAGAAAAATTAAGGAGGTTCTGTCCCCCAAAAGTCCGACCTGAGTTTGCCCTATAAAAATAGAAGTCAAACCGGTAGGAAGTCAGTTCAAAACTATCAGCCAAGAAGAAAGATACCAACTCAAGATACCAACAGTCTCCAAGTTCAAACCTCTTTTAAAGTGTTTTAGTCAGTCTTAGATTCAGTTTACCTATCCCAGTATCCCAGTAACCTAAAAACCCCAGTCTCCCACAGTCTCCAAAGTGAAAAATATTTATTTTAATCCAGTACTCAAATGAGTTTTGCCATTATACCTAGAAGCATTTTTTGTCAAAGTAGTAAATTCATTTAAAAGACCAGTGGCGTTCCAAAATCCACTGGCGTACGAAACTCCATTGGCGTGTCATTGTGGCCAGCTCCCTATTATATTTAGTTTATGTACAAACGTCTAGTACATTTGGTCCTTCGAGCCGGATCTACACATAACACGCCTTTAGTCTTACCCAGTGGAAATGCCGTCTCTTCGCAGTGGCCGTAAGACCCCGACACCTTCCGAAATATCGCTGTCTAAACCTAACGCCCCGGGAACAAGCCGAAACATGCCAGTGGCACCCCGTCGGACCCCGGGCCCACGCACCGTAGACACCGATGAGACGCCATCCAGCGGAACCCGCCACGATCTATCTGGTGCGAACCCTGACCTCATCACTCTTGACCAACCTGCTCCAGAATGTGTCGCCGAGAGCCTCCACGGATCCAACAGTAAAAGCAGTAAAACAACTTCTGAATCAACTGAAGACTCCCTGCGATTGCTGCGCCGAGAGATGCGCATTCGGGACAGACGTCACGCCAAGCAGACAGCCAATCTGCTCAGAACCCTGAACGCTGCAACACGCCAAGCAGTCAGCCAACCTACCCAGGAGCCCGCACCAACCAGCCCGACCCTGCGAGCCAACCTCGGTCAGGTAGTAATTCAAACCCAGGCACCAACCGGTCCGTCTACGAACGAGTTCGCAACGAGATATGCCACTCGAGTACACACGTCAGACGGCCCGTCTACCGGAGAGTTTGCAACGAGATATGCAACAACTCAAGTGCACGCACCAACCGGCTCTTCTACTAATGAGTTCGCAACGAGATATGCCACTCAAGTACATAAGCCAGCCGAAGAGTTTGCAACGAGATATGCAACTACTCAAGTGCATGCACCAACCGGCCCTTCTACTAATGAGTTTGCAACGAGATATGCCACTCAAGTTCACAAGCCGGCCGAAGAGTTTGCAACGAGATATGCAACTACTCAAATGGACACACCAGCCGGTCAGCCTACCAATGAATTTGTTGTAACCGATCCAACCGGATACGCCGCCGCCGCCACCCAAGAGTACACACTACTGACGGGCCCTGCAAAGAACATCCCTACGGCCGAATACAGCCATATCGGACCCGAGCGCCCACTTTACAACACAGCAGGGTACCAGCATCAGCCAGCCTCCTCCGGCCAGGATTCCCCATTATTTACACCACCGCACACAGCCAATCAGACAGCACGGCACACCCGAGAATGGTTGCAGCATGGCAACGACCCACTGGCCCAGATCGCCTCGGTGATGGCAGAGGCGCTCCGCTCTTCCAGAACGCAAGATAGCCCCCGCACATTAAAAGATGATTCAAGAATGGCTGCCCTCATCGCCAGGCAATCCACAGCAAAAGATTTGCCTACCTTCTCCGGAGATCCCCTCGAGTGGCCCACCTGGAAGGCACAATACGCTCAATCCACCGCCACCTGCCAAATGACTCCGAGCGAAAATCTCATTCGGCTGCAGCGCACCCTCAAAGGCAAGGCACGAGATACCGTGGGTCCCCTACTAATGGATCCTGCGCAAGTCCCAGAGATCATCAGCGTCCTCGAGCAGCGATACGGCAGCGCTAACTCCATAGCAAAATTTATGCTAGACAAGGTTAAAAAACTACCTTACCTCACGACCGAGGTATCACTCGAGGACCTGGCAGATTTCTCCGGGACGGTACAAAACCTGGTGGCATCTCTCCGGATCCTGAAAACCGAAGGTTATCTCACCAATCCTGCATTACTGAATGACGTCACTGACAAAATGCCGAGTTCCCTGCGGCTGGCATGGCTAATCGAGATCCGCAAACAACACTCTCCGGCTACCATAACCCAGCTCGCTGCCTTTCTGAAAGAGGTTTCAAACGCAATTCCAAACAGTGGGATGGTGGACCACATACGATCTCGACCACGCCGTGAACAAATACATGCCGGGTACCAGGAGGAAGAAGAGAGTGAACGCATGCGACTTCTACCGAGCCATGAGCAAATACATGCCGGACATCAAGAAGAAATCAGGGATGGCCCAAAAGAAAAGATCGCCCCCATAAAACGCAAAGTAAACGAGGAAAATACTTGCCCTGGACCGAGCCGAAAAAGAAAAACAGCTGATGAAAGCTGCGCCCAATGTAGCGGCAATCATAAAACCCGCGAATGCAAAGAATTCGCAGCCAAAGATGTTGAACTCCGATGGGAAACTGTACGCATGGGAAGATTATGCCGCAAGTGCTTAGAAAAACACCACTCACGAAGCTGCAAAATAAACCAATGGTGCAAAGTAGGGGATTGCAGATCCCCACACCACCCCCTGCTACATAATCCCGAGTTCGTACGAAAAAGCGCCGTGGAAAATGTCAACTTGTGACGCCAGGACTCCGGACAGAGAGTACTATTAAAAATTGCGCCAGTCATATTAAGCGCTCCAAACAAAGAAGAAGTGTCAGTGTTCGCTCTCCTGGATGAAGGATCCACAGTAACACTTGTCGACACTGACACCGCAATACAAGTCGGAGCAAACGGCCCAGTTCACGGACTGCGAATCCACGGCGCGAAAGGAATGTGCACCTCCGACAATCTCTCCCAACGAGTGAGACTAAGAATACGAGGTGCAGGCAACAGTAATACATTCCACATATCTGCCAGCACAATAAGCAACCTCAACCTGCCGGAGCAACAGATCCAAGGAAGGTCGGTTGTCCCGAAGCTGCTAATAGGCCAAGATAACGCTCACCTGATCGTGTCAAGGGAAGTTCGTGAATGCAATGATACTACGCGAATAGCATCACGCACCGCACTAGGATGGATCGCTCATGGGGGAGTCAACCCCAGAGATAATAACACGACCACCACTTTGGCACTACAACTAGAAACGGCCGCAGACATACAGTTGAGGGAGCTAGTAAAAACCAACTTCGCCATCGACTCCCTCGGAGTAACATCAGCCACCAGAGTCAATGCAAGCGAACAACAGGCAATTGCACTTATGAATGCAACTACCCGTCCTCTTCCTGTAGGAAGGTGGGAAACCGGTCTACTATGGCGCAATCCAGAAGCCACGCTACCTGATAATCGGCAGTGTGCGCTGAAACGACTTCTGTCCCTGGAGAAAAAGCTAGAAAAAGACAAAAATCTAGCAGTGGCCTACAATGACAAAATAAATCAACTTATCAACAAAGGCTACGCCAAGAAGTTATCAAGCCATGAAGCTTCCACCACCACACCTCGCAAATGGTACCTGCCCCACTTTGCAGTAATCAACCCAAATGAGCCAGGAAAAAACAGAGTGGTGTTCGATGCCGCAAGCCGATGCCGAGGAACCTCCCTCAACGACCAGCTGCTTACTGGTCCTGATCTGCTGTCCTCCCTCCTGGGGAATATAATACGCTTCCGGGAAGGAAACATCGCTATTGCTGCAGACATCAAAGAAATGTTCCTGCAAATAAAAATAAGGCGAGAAGATCAGTCGTCCCAGCTATTCCTGTGGAGGACATCACCCCATCACGAACCAGACACCTATCAAATGTCATCGATGATGTTCGGAGCCACCTGTTCCCCAAGCAGTCCCCAATTCGTCCGAAATAAAGTGGCTGAAACATACGAGCACGAGTACCCGGCCGCCGCAAAAGCCGTACGCACCAAGTTCTACATGGACGATTACCTAGATGCAGCAGACACACCCAATGAAGCTGCTGCACTCGCCCAAAGTGTAAGTGCCCTGCTCGCGAAAGGAGGGTTCCACTTGACAAATTGGGCGTCCAACAGCCCGGCGGCCCTAGCTAGTGTACCTATAGAAGACCGTGCCAGCTCCACGATACAAATCAGCAGCGGAGGTCCGGAAACGAAACAGAGCGAGTGCTTGGTTTAATCTGGGACCCCACCACAGACCGCTTCCTGTACTCATTTCGTGAGGCAATCTCCCACGATACGGCCACACAACCTACCAAGCGGCAACTATTATCCATAGTAATGAAGATCTTCGACCCAGTCGGCTTCGTTGCCTGCCTTACCATCAGATCCAAGATACTACTGCAAGCAGTGTGGCGCTCAAGCGTCGGCTGGTATGAACCCATTGCCCCTGAACATGCCCAGAGATGGACAGACTGGCTAAACCTGTTGCACACGAACAGCATCTCAATCCCGAGACGTTGCCTCTACAACAAACTAAACAACGTAACACTACACCTTTTCTGCGATGCATCGGAGCAAGCTTGCTGTGCCGTGGCCTACTTCACCGAAAAAATAGATAGATCCTTACGAGTAACATTCCTTGCAAGTAAATGCAAGGTAGCGCCACTGAAGCCTCTCTCCATTCCACGCCTCGAGCTTCAAGCCGCCCTCATAGCAGCGAGACTAGCCCAGACGATCCAAAAAGAAAGCAAAGCCCTGATATCCCGCACCTGCTTCTGGACAGACTCCACAACTGTACTATGCTGGTTACGCACCGACCCACGCTCCTACTCAACCTTTGTGGCAAACCGATTGGGCGAAATAGACGAACTAACCAACATACCCGACTGGAAATGGGTACCCACAAAACTCAATCCCGCTGACATAGGAACGCGAGACTTAGAGGTGCCAGACTTAACACCAGAAGGAAGATGGTTTACTGGCCCAGCCTTTCTTACTTCCCCGGAGGGTGCGTGGCCAAAAGAACGGGCACCCGCCCACAGGCCTGATGACCTGACACTAGAAGTCAAACCTCACTACGTTGGCCTTGTGTCCACCAGGGGCGAAGCACTCCCATCAGTAGAGCGGTTCTCCTCATGGCATCGGCTGATTCGCTCCACAGCTTGGATCCTCCGATTTATCAGACGATGCAAGATGGGGCCCAATAAACCAGTAGAAGGCCCACTACTAGCCGAGGAGATAAAAGCAGCAGAACACAGATGGATCAAAAGGTCCCAGGAAAACGCTTTTACAACTGATCTACACATCATCCGACAAGGTAAAAAAACTGCCTGCTGGCAGCCGCCTCAACTCCCTGAACCCCTTCTTTGGACCAGATGACCTACTACGAATGGGGACCCGACTACAAGCCTTGGAAAGAACAAAGATTGTGGCCCGAACTCCCATAATACTGGACGGCGACGAACCCTACACTCGACTTCTGATCAGTCACTACCACAAAAAGGCGGATCATCCTAGTACTGAGAAAACAGTAGCAGAAATACGCAATCATTTCTTCATAATACGACTACGCACAACAAGCAGGAAGATAACGCACGCCTGCCCCACTTGCTTCATACGACGCAGCAAACCGACTCCACCTCTGATGGGCGCATTACCACCACCCCACCTGATGCATCACGTCCGCCCATTCACACACTGCGGGCTTGATTATTTCGGCCCTATGGCTATCACGGTCGGTAGGCATCGAGAAAAACGATATGGAGCCATCTTCACCTGCCTCTCGACACGCGCCATTCACCTAGAACTAGCCGCTTCACTGACTGCTGACTCGGCCATCATGGCCCTACAAAGAATGACCGCCCGCAGAGGACAACCAGCAGCCATATACTCGGATAACGGGACAAACTTTCACGGAGCTGACACCGAGATGAGGGACGCCCTGCTGTCAATAAGTCAAGACGCCAGAATGATTGACGCAATAGCTACCCAGGGCATCGAGTGGCACTTCATACCACCACTAAGTCCGCACATGGGGGGAGCTTGGGAAAGATTAGTACGATCAGTAAAGAAAGCCCTAAGCGCTACACTAAAGG
Organism: Limnephilus marmoratus; assembly: GCA_917880885.1. NCBI lineage: Eukaryota > Metazoa > Arthropoda > Insecta > Trichoptera > Limnephilidae > Limnephilus > Limnephilus marmoratus. The sequence continues at coordinate 6,637,935 of OU862926.1, forward strand.
AAAGAGCACCAAAAGAAGAAACGCTACGCACCGCACTTGCAGAAGCTGAGTTTGTGGTAAATAATCGTCCACTCACCCACATTTCAGTTGACCCACGTGATGAAGAACCTTTAACACCCAACCACTTTTTGCTAGGATCAGCCGGGAAGCGCCCCCAATTATCCTTCTACGACAAAAAAGAAGAGGAAACATGCCTACGCCGCCAGTGGCGCATCGGACAACAACTTGCAGACACCTTCTGGAGGCGATGGCTGCGGGAATACCTACCTACCATGGCTGTCCGGCAAAAATGGCACCATCCAACTACACCAATTAAGAAGGATGACCTAGTGATCATCATGGACCCAGCACTGCCTCGAAACAGTTGGCCACGTGGCCGTATCATCGAAGCAATACCTGCAGCTGATGGACAAGTCAGAACTGCCCGGATCCAAACCAGCACTGGGATATACGTAAGGCCGGCAGTCAAAATCGCCGTCATTCTGCCTGCCACGCCAGCAACTGATGAAACTGTACCCTCTGCGAAGACACCCGATTCAAAACTCAGACATCGGAAAAGGACACGCCCGACGAAGTAGCTGAGCACAGTCGAGACTGCACTGAGGGGAGTATATCGAACGTGTCATAGGAATACGTGTGCATTGAACGAGTGCGCGAAAGCATATGACAACCCTGGAAATTCAAGATTGGAATTTACGCTGTCACAGAGTACCGTGCCGCGAGCACGACAATCTGAGTGCTGCTATTGGCTAGCGGAACAATGTGCATGTGATGCCCCTTCCAAATGATTTGTCTACAACGCAATTATGTCCTTTAACTAACTAATCAATTGAAAACATTAATGAAATTGATAATGAATACGTGCGGCAGCCTCATTGGACTGGAAAACACATCTAAATAACCACCTAATACTTCCACAAGGGAGTCTAGACAGCAATGATCAACGCCAAGGAATTGGCTGTCTATTTACGTCACCCCCACCATGCGACCAGCCGAGCCACTATTGGTCAATTCTGAACAAAGGAAAAATCTGAATCGTGAATATTTACGACAGCGAATTCATGTTCCGAAAAATTTGGAGCTCAATTTCGAGAAATTGGGAATAATTTGGATCAAGAAATAAACATCATCACCTAAAAATGAGTATATGCTACAAAAACAACCCAAAAACTGACGTCTATCAGTGATTGTTGCACTTTAAGAAAAATATTTACTGTTTAAAATTGTACCTTATATCACATATGTATACTTGTACCTTTTCTTGTAAACACAATAAAAATGATGTGAGGCTTTGGTATCCTAAGTTGGTAAGATCATGGCAAAAACTATCACACATAATTTTGACACAGCTGACTTCCAATCGTAGCGACCAGGGAAATTACCTAAAACAAGTACCTTAGAAAAATTAAGGAGGTTCTGTCCCCCAAAAGTCCGACCTGAGTTTGCCCTATAAAAATAGAAGTCAAACCGGTAGGAAGTCAGTTCAAAACTATCAGCCAAGAAGAAAGATACCAACTCAAGATACCAACAGTCTCCAAGTTCAAACCTCTTTTAAAGTGTTTTAGTCAGTCTTAGATTCAGTTTACCTATCCCAGTATCCCAGTAACCTAAAAACCCCAGTCTCCCACAGTCTCCAAAGTGAAAAATATTTATTTTAATCCAGTACTCAAATGAGTTTTGCCATTATACCTAGAAGCATTTTTTGTCAAAGTAGTAAATTCATTTAAAAGACCAGTGGCGTTCCAAAATCCACTGGCGTACGAAACTCCATTGGCGTGTCATTGTGGCCAGCTCCCTATTATATTTAGTTTATGTACAAACGTCTAGTACAATCACTACATGACGCAATTGGTGTCCGGTCATGGGGAGTTCACTGGACGACTACATAATCTGGCACTGTCTCCTCATCCGAACTGCGCATGTGGTGACACTAACCAGGCAGCCGAGCACATTCTGTGGCACTGCGAGTTGATGAAGGATGCCAGAGAGGAAATGTTGGATGGTTTGATAGGGATTACAAGACCCGCATGGAATGCCGATCTGGTGTCGAACAGAGATAATTTTGAATGTTTTAAAAAGTTTGTAAAGTCGTTGGTGGAGAGATGGCCTGTGCTTAGAGTTTCTGACTTAGATTAAAATCATCTTTGTTTCAGGTGCGTGCTCTTGTCTCACCATGGTTACTCCTCCTTCTCAATTTTATTATTTCCTATGCTCAAGTGCTTTATACTTCTGTTATACTCTTGTTTTTACTTTTCTTGTTTGGTGGTGTGACTGCACCGTATTTATTATTCTGTTTTTATTTAAAACTACTATTATACATTATTATTTTTTGCTCTTTACTGCTTCGTAATCTTAATATTATTTTTTTCTTTTTTCTCTATTTTGTTGCGTCAATTTGTTGTTGATCATTTTACTTGTCTCACTTGGTTTTATTATGTTACTAACATCTTGAATTGTGACTAGGTTGCTGTACTGAACTCCATTGTACTGTATTGTCCAACTCCCCACCATGGGGGCGGATAGACCCGGTCCCTGCATCCAGTCAGGTGGCAGAATTCTGGTAGGGCCGTCCCACTATCGCCCGTGCCTCCCTCGGCGTCATGAGCGAGCTTGAGGAATGTTTGCGCGAGTCCGGCTCCCTTCCGTCCTGCCTCCGGTGATCCGAGGCTCACTTCATTCCCCAGGGTCTTTGGGAGTATCTCCCTCCCCCTCCACAAACACTTCTTCAAGGGTACTTTGGGAAACTGGCTAAGGGACGCGGGCGTTTGGGCACGTTGCGGCCAGGCCACTCGCCCGCTCATTCTCGCCGGGACTGCCCCGTGATAGTGGGACAAACTGCCCCCGATATCTTTCTTTTTATATATTTTCTTTGGTTTTAATCATACTTACACCTTTAAATATTTTTCTTTTTATTTATTATTTCACTCAACTAGATGCTGAACCAACAGGCAAATACATCTATGATGTGTCTTTATTTTGTTAATTACTGCAAATGTAAGTATGCATACATTTTTCTTTTTTACTAACAATCATGCATGCAGGGACATTGGAGGGTCTAGATTCGTTTCAAAAATAAATGTAGCTTCCTTTTTACAAAAAAATAGAGTCCTAACGTGTGCGGCTAAGGAGGTTAAACAATCAGTTTCCTCACACAGCCGTGGGAAAGTGGTGGGTCCCCTCAAGCATATTAGAGGATAAGTCCAAAGTTGAGTTTGTAGTGCGTTGAGCTGTCTACAAGTGACATATTTACACAGTTACCAGTGCGCTTGATCGTAACAAGATTTAAACTAATCAGAGAAGAAAAACAAATGGTTCGTTTTGTTAGTTATCATCTACATCAAATTTTGAATCGAAGCGTCTTTGGTAGCAGGTGCACCAGTAAATGACTTAATACTTTGGAATGGCTCAAAATTGTACGAAGCCATTGATTCCGAAATCAGTATAGCAGCTAGGGGTGTCTTAGAGCCAAGAGCGGATCCAGCTTTGGCGCCAGGGGGGGTCACATAGCGCCCGGGGGGGTCACATAGCGCCAGTGGGGGTCACATAGTGCCAGGGGGGGGCTTGGTCGTGGTCAAGTCACAAGAAGTTATAATTTAATTTTGATAATAATAGATACAAGTAAAAAGTAGGTTCACCTAGGTCCTGGACCCAGCCCAGGGGGGGGGTCATGACCCCCATGACCCCCCCCCCCTGGATCCGCCCTTGCTTAGAGCGTCATTTATGGTATTTGTCAGATGAACTAGTTGCATTTACCTTGTTTTCTGAGAAGCTGTCTAATGCTGAGAAACAGGCCATTGTTCAAAAAATAAATTCCGATGGCGGTAATCGTTCAGTACGGGGTGATTCTGCTAAGCTTGCCTCAGACGTTATATTAGAAGCTTTTGCAATACAAATAACGTTGAAAACGCTCTTAGTTCTTGATATCAAGGACTCTTTCTTGCAATTACCTCCTGAGACTTGGAATAACAATGATGATTACCTCCAAGGCAAAAGCTGAGTGCAAAATTTGCATGTTGTTAATGATACAGTGGAGAGAGGTGTTAAACTATTTGAAGATTACAACACGATACTCACTAAGAATTTTTACTTCACATCGTTGAACAAAACAGAAAAATCGTTTCTACTGAAACATTCAAAAAGGAGTTTAAAATACATAGTTTTGAAAGATTGCGACTAATATTGTGTTAATTATTGCTTTGTTACCAAATTTTGTTCAAATTCAAATACGTTTTATACTTATTTGACTAAAATGCTTGTAATATTAATGAACCTTAAATTACGTGTTTTACTTAAAATCCAGAACTTTTGTCAGAAACTTCTAATTCGATGAGCACCCCCTTCTTGTACATAAGAGATAGGGGGCTGAAATTTTTTACACATAATGGGAATGGTAGGTGTAACAAATTAAATGGGTGGCTACATCTATATTTGAAAAAAAAATACTACACAGGCCTGGACCACCTTAATATATATCTCTTTTGCCCAGAAAACTATTTTAATAAAATTTGAAAACCGATGAAATTTTGTCAGCTTTTAATAAAATATTCTTTGAGTACTCACAACATGTACAGCTTTCACATTTCTGTCATTTTTCATAACTGTTAGGTAGTTTATTCTTTACGGACACCAAGTAATTAATGTAGCGAGTTTAATAATCGGATTGATGTCAGAAACTACATTGTAACTTAATGACCACTCTTAATTATCATCAATAAAAATGGTTCGATCCCAAATCGCTATTAAAACCCGTCGGCTTATTAAGGAATAAATACATCCCAAAACACGTAATCGCGTTATACTTTCATCAGACCAAAAACATCCCGAGCGACCTTACATTTTAAAAGCTATATATCTCTCTTCCTCTCATGCAAACATAATTTTTTTTCTTTTAACCAGTAGGAGAACGAAATAATGTTTCTTTTTGTCTTTGAAATATGAAATCTATCTTGCATAGATACTTTACAATCTCGATCCAAGTGACGGTTTCTGATTTTTTGCGCGAAACTGAGACTTCCGGATTGTGAGGTGCGAACATATTGAACCAAGCAGACGGGTTAACGTTATCATTTTTGAAATAAATTTTCTTTACGCACGCTGGACTTGGGGGGTAAGCTGGTGAGTGCGTTAAAAAAAGTGGTGATTGTTACGAAAAATGTCATGCGAACGGTGATCGATTGCTAGGTGAACGGGCGGGTCTTTACGCACGCTTGACTTGGGGAGTGATAAGGATAAGGATAAGGATGGTCACCCCAAGATCGTAGGTCACCCCAAGGTCGTAGGTCACCCCAAGATCGTAGGTCACCCCAAGGTCGTAGGTCACCCCAAGATCATAGGTCATCCCAAGCTCATAGGTCACCCGAAGGCCGTAGGACACCCCAAGGTTGTAGGTTACCCCATGGTCAAATTTCACCCCAAGGTCGTAGGTCACCCCATGGTCAAATTTCACCCCATTGTCATATTTCACCCTAGTGTCATATGTCACCCCTAGGTCATAAGTCACTTCGTTCGCCACGTTTGGTAACTTAGCAGGGATACCTGGGTTCATTATGCGAGGTTTGTCTTGTAGTTTTATTTCAGTCGTGTGGTCTAAAGCACACTCGTTCTTTGGGGATGTGGAAAGGAAGGAGAGGAAGTTCTGGGAAGGAAAAACGCATAAGGGGTAGGAATCTGGGGGAAAGTGTGTCCAGGAGTGATGGATGTATGAATTCATCCCTCCCAGTGTGGTGTTTGGCTCCCATGGCGATCCGGATTCGTAATAATATTTTTCTATTAGTATGTTTCAAGGTTACCAATTTAATTACTCGATTATTCTGCTTGGGTTTTAAGTGTTTAGTTTAAAAACTCTGGCGCTAAATCAATTTTCTTTACCACGTAACACAACTTCTAAAAATGTTATTGAAACATTATTTGGCTGATGTAATATCTACTTCGTTAACTTTTATCTCTAAATTCTCCACTCCTGACGAATTAGTTAGAGTCTTATTATTCAATACAATGTTATTTGAAGAGTAAATTTAATGAAACTATTTTATTTCATTATAATATCCGTTTTTCATTGATTATATTGAACTTTAAGAATTTATGCTCTGCCTTTTCAGATCACACAAGCTAGCCATTTTACAATAGGTACATTTAACAAATTTAATTAGTGAATCGACTTATAATAATTTCGAGTGACACCAAATTTCAGAACTAACCTCATCACAAAGGTTACACGCTTAGTTCGTTGTATGTATGTAATTTTAGAAATATGTTATGTTATTCGGATACGTCTGACTCGCTTACATTGGTTGAATGGTTTTTCGTTTCATTTGTTCAATAATTTAAACAACGACAAAAGATTAACAGATTAAAATCGAATTCCTCTCCTTCTAAAAAGTTTTCTTTCATTCAAATCTCTGTCTTCTTCCCTCCAAAATCTACAGAAAGATCCAATCCTTGCTATTTTCACTATCCCATTCAATTCTATCAATTTTATCCCCAACATAATAACTTCTGATTTTCGGACTAACATTTTAACCTCATCTTATCAAAATGTCGAGGAAAATTTTAAAAACATTATTTCATCCAAGTTTCCTGGATTTTCTCTCATTTATACAGACGGTTCTAAGTCTGAAAACAAAGATTGTGGAGCTGCGGTGCATATTCCCGAATTCAATTTAGATCTGTCTCATAAATTGCCTAAAGAAATTTCTATATTTACTGCAGAATGCTTCGCAATTAAACAAGCTTTAATTTTTATTTTTTTATTATATAATCAATAATATTATTATTAAATTAATAAAAACAGTTTATTTTCAAACAAGTTCTGCTGTGTAATTATTATTATGCGTGACAGCTGTTTCGCCTTCTGAAGGCATTATCAAACTGATTGATAACAAACAGTTTGATAATGCCTTCAGAAGGCGAAACAGCTGTCACGTATAATAATAATTACACAGCAGAACTTGTTTGAAAATAAGCTGTTTTTATTAATTTAATAATAATATTATTGATTAAATAATTTAAAAAAATTAAAATTAAAATGGAGTTCTACAAATTAAACTTGATAAGAATAAATAAGCTTTAATTCAAATCCATCTCAATATTCGTCGAGCCTTACTGATTCTCTAACTAACTGACCTAACCTAACTGATTCTCTAAGCGCAGTACTGAAAATTTCTTCTAATATCATTCATTATCCAGAAGACTACATTATTTTTAATATCAAAAATACCCTCAAATCATTAAATGAATTAAATTTCGAGACAATATTGGTTTGGATCCGGTCATTTAGGAATTGAAGGTAACGAGAAAACCGATTTCCTCGCTAAACTTGGAACAATTTCTGGCTCTATTCCTTTAGATTTTAGAATTCCGTTCTCTGACATCACCCCTATTCTTAAATCCGACATGATTCGCTCCCGGGAAGAAAATTGGGCTGATACGAAAACCCGAACTGGTGTTTTTTTATGTTGGAATCCAAAATCAAATTCCGAGTAAACCTTGGTGTCACAGCAAGAAAAAATCCAAAAGATTAATTTCCTCTATCTCGAGAATGAGAATCGGTCACTGCTCTATTGCATCTCACTTATTTAAAATCCGAGTCCTAGATAGTCCACCCTGTCAGTGCGGCGTGGAAAATGAGACTCTTGACCATGTATTCTTTAATTGTAAAAATCATTCGACCTTCAAAGGCATTTATCGTTTACTTATTAAAATCACACACCAATCTCCCCTTAGTATTTCATATTTGCTTTCTCTCAATAATTCTCGCGTTTATATATTTTACAAGTTCGTAGACTTAAATGACTGCGATATTTGAGATTTGATTGGATTTCCCATGCCCTTATAGATTTTTCATAAAATATAATCATCTCCCTTAATTTTAACGGTACATAGCACTCTTTTTAGGGTGAATTGCCTTAAACAACAAAAAAAACACTGGCATGTATCCTGGTTTCCTTACGCCAAATCCCCACCACGCTGCATTCTCTGCGACACTTAGTTTCGGCGCGGCTGCCGTTCGCGATGGAGCTTCCGCTCGCCGCACCCGCCTAGTGAGAATAACGCTCTATAATTATTTTTTTTGTGCAAAGAACAAAACCCCGGTAGAAATTCATTCTCAGCTACTTGGAGTATTCGAAAAACAGTGTATGAGTGCGAAAATGTGCGCAAATGGTGCAGAGAATTTAAAAACGTGCCGGACGGCAATCGGTTTCAGACAAGAACATTGCCAAAGAGGAAAAAACAATGATTGTAGATCGACGGGTGATGGTTCGGGAGCTCTGTGATATGATCCCTGATGTCAGTAAGACCACTATTGATAAGATTTACAGAACATTTGGGAGACTACAAAGTCTACCCAAGGTGGGTCCCAAAATGCTCACCGAAAATCACAAACAACAACGGGTTGAAGCAGCCCGCGAATTCCTTGAGTGCTACGATATCGATGTCAAAGAATTCTTGTACTCAATTGTAACTGGAAACGAGCCCGGATACCAGAGACAAAGGAACAATCCCAGTGGCGTCATTCAGATTCACCGAAGCAAAGTTTAAAAACGAATTACAAAGCGTAACTCACACCTGGCGGGTGCGGCGAGTGGAAGCTCTTTCTTGACTTTTAAATAAATACTTATCACTTTAATTTAAGTGTTTTCAGTCAAATTCCTAAATTCTGAATTAATTTCACGAGCTCTTTTTGCATTAAAACAGCAATATCTTTTTTTCAAACTAAAATGTAGCAAATTTTATACGATACAATTTTTTTTAAACTTGCTACATTAGTGTAGTGTGTTAGTTAATCTTGTAGTTTCAGCTTCTTTCAATACATGTCAAGAGCTACGTTTGTAATACGAAGTTCTGCTGTATCCCAACAGATGGCAATTTAGTAGGATAACAGAAGAGTACCGTCTATCACCGGTGGTGTCATCGGTGAGATTGGCTCCTATGGACCGCTCGCCGCTGCCACAAATCTACTTCGAACTTTGCCTGGTAAGGACCAGACTTTGTCCAGTTTAATATTCATTGTAAATATTTACAATAAATAAATAAACCAACTGGTAATCATCCTAACCTATAACTTACTTTGAAGATAATCAACACGTCGTTGTCTTATTACTGAAAATTAAGAGAAACAACAGTTAGCGTGGTACATTTTTATACTTAGTGAGGAGTCGAAGTTTGCTAGTAAAGTTAAATTAACTCATGAATCATGCAAAAATGTTTTTTTTTTTATTTAGATAGGCATTTTAGTTATTCATTTTGGATTGTGATCAACAGCAGGGCTATTCCGATTTCCGTAATAAATATTAGAATTAGTGTCGAACCGAAACAAGACTTTCTGTCAAAACCGATACCGAATCTTCGGTATCTGTCTCAGTTTTGGCCGAAACCGAAACTTTTTTAGATATGTTAAAAATCTATTGTTTACTGAAATTCGGCTTAGTTAACATGTATTGTGTTAAATGAAATTAAAAAAAAAATAATAATTGAAGTACGTGAAAAAACTTTTTTTTTATATGTATCATATAAAACAATTTTTTCTTTAAATTACATAACAAAATCATGTTCAACTACTTTTGGAACAAAGATTTGTCAATAATCTAGGTACACTTACGTTATAATGGAAAGACCCCATTCTCATTAATTTTGTAATTGCGTTTACAATCACAACATTCTTATTACACGTGTTATGTGAAATAAAAAAAACAATAATTGAAGTCTGTGAAAAAAAAAAATTGTTTTTATAAAACAAACAAAAAAGATGAAATTAACAACGTATTAACTGTATGTACCAAACATGTGTATGCGCAAGAAATAACACAGAACCTCACAACATAATCACGCCGGACCGGCCGGGCCGGTGAAATCAGTTGATGATGGCGGGTGACACACGAGTCACGAACTCACCCGAAGTCAGCCGAACGACGCGCGGAGTTAATTCACGAATGCAGAGTTTCGGTGCGACCGAAGTTCGGCAGATTTTCTGCCGAAACCGAAACTGATGCCGAAACTAGATTTTTTTGCCAAACCTTACCGAAACCGAAACCGAACCTTCGGTCGGTCACTAATTAGAATATAGAATTTTGCAGTTGTTACGCCGAAAAATCTAATCAAAGGTGAACGAAATTCATAAAAGAACGAAATTCATCTCGCAAACTAACGACTTTTTATTAAAGTCATTATGATATTCTAGTCTGTCCTGAGGTGGCTTATTTTGGGGCTTCCTCTGTATAAATATCGTAGCTATTAAATTAATGAAATCGATTTGCCGCTGTATTAGTTAATTATTTATCTTGTGAATAAAGTATCGAATTTCGTTATTAAAATTGGAAAACATCCCATTATTTCATCAAATTTACAGACTAAAAATCGTCCCAAAATGGCATCAATATCATATACGGTTTTCATCGTAATTTGATTATGAAATAAAAAAAAGAGTTAAAATGTTTTTGTTAAAAAATGTTTCACAATTTATTTCTATTGGCTTATCTTCAAATGTTTAATAATTCTAATGATAATTACCTGTTAATTCCATTATACAATTCGCTCTCCGACTTATTCTCGTCAAATCATTAGGTTCTTTCATTATCATTTTAACATCTTACTTGTAAATTGAAATTGAACACTTTCAGTTCATTTTAACAGATACATAGATCAACAGAGTAAAGTTTTCGTTTTATAGGTTTTAACACAATTTAAAATAAATGTAATACGAAGCAGCTACTTTTTGTCAGTCAGTCGTCTAACTCTAACAGATACATCAGTAAACACATGAAAATGTTTCAATATTTAAAAAATCTTTGCACTGCAAAGTCATTTCAAGAAGGTATTAGACCTCTCATGGTTGTAATGACATTTTCCGGAATAAATCCCTACAATTACGAACTAAGTAAAAATCCTAAAACTACTTTAAATATTCCCGTAGTTATTTATTCGATGAGCCTATACGGTATATATTTATATGGATTTTTTAGTGTTCTGATTCACGACGATATTCAAAAAGAATATTTCAACACGTCCAAACTTTTAAAATTCACAATGACTTTTAAAGTAATTCTTGGAATGACGTGCCTGACTTTACTGTCCATTGAAGGGTTTGTATTCACTAAGAGATACGCTGTTAACTTGAACAACTTTGTAAAGGTTGATAAAATGATGATGGATTTGGGAGTCAAAATCAACTATGGCAAACTATTTAAAGACTTACTTTTGATAGTAGTTTTAATGGAAACCATCAACCTTGTTTTCGAACTCATCCTTGGGTTATTAACCTCCAGCAAGTTACTTGTCGTATCATCGTGGAAATTAAATGTAGCAATCTATGGTCCTGGTTATTTTTCGGAAATGTTTATCCTCTTTTACGGAACCTGCGCCTACATGGTCAAAGTTGACATCAATCGAATCAATCAGCAATTGGCTCAGCTTTGCGATGTTAAACTGATAAGAGGAATGGGCTACAACTTTCAAAAACAAAGCAAAAGCGAAGATACTAACAAAGAAATTACTAAAAACGACAAACCAAAAATGCATTATCCAATCAAAGTAACTAAATTTTCAACAAGACCAAAAGTTGAAACTAACAAAGTGATGAAGAACATGGCAAAAGCAAAAAGAATCAACATGATCTTTCGAGTGTATGATAAGATTTGCGATATAACTGATGGGATATACGACGCGTATTCGTTTAAGATCTTGTTCATCGTGACTTACTGTTTCATTTCTTTGGTCTTGAACTTGTTTTATGTCCTGGGAGCGGCAACCTCTATCTATCTCGGCGACAATTCCGATGTCCTGATATCCTTACTCTGTGTGTCACTGCATCAGAGCCTGATGAATGTATTTTTCGTGATGTTCATCACGACAATGTGTGAGCAATGTGGATTAAGGGTATTTATTCAAAATTTTAAGTATGAAATGTTGGCAATTTTTTGTATTTCTTGGGCATTAACTATGTAACAATTTCTAAACATTTTGTTTTTTTCAGAGTTTTATTAAATGTACATTTGTTACTTAAATTTAATTTTTCCGCGACCGGTTTCGATACAACCGTATCATTCACGATTATCATCATTAGTTTTAATTCTGCTCGTGAATGACACGGTTGTATCGAAACCGGTCGCGGAAAAATTAAATTTAAGTAGCAAATGTACATTTAATAAAACTCTTCAAAAAACAAAATGAAATGGTGGTTTTAGAAGTTTTTTAATGATCCGAAATATTCGTCTAATAAAACAATTAACTAAATTTTCACATGTCGCAATCACTAAGTGAGTAAACATAATTATAGTAAGTAGAATAAAATACCTTAGTTCGAATACCACTTCATCGGTTAAACCTGAACCTTCATCAACCCTTCAATATATTCAATAAATTGGTATTCAAACAAAAATATTTTTGCTAATTATTACCTTATATATATATATACATATAATCTCGAGTCGCGGTGTTTGTGGTCGCACTCCTCCAAAACGGGTCGACCGATTTTTATGAAATTTTTATGTAGGTATATTTGGTAGGTATGAGAGTAGATCGTAAAATATATTTCAAACGGATAGGTGATTAGGGTTTTTCTATCCAGAAAAAAAAAATTTTTGACAAAAAAAAAAGGATTTTTTTGTTGACATCAAAAATACCTATAACCCCATATTTTCACCCTCCTACCCCCATCTTCCCATTTTTTATTCGCGATTTTAGTAATTTCGTATGAACAAATTTAACTGTGCGTCGTTCGTATTTCAAAAAAAACTAAATTATTTATGTGGTTGAATGACAAATGGCACTACTGCAAATGCCAATCCAATTGGAAAATGACAATCAATAAGTCGCAACACCAAACGATATCGCTTTGCGACTTAGATTTGGGCACACCATGTTTTTCACACGGACAACTAAACATGCATGTACTCGCGTGGGCAAACCATCGAGCTTATTTGTGTTGGCTAAAGACGGACTGACAAAAATATCGTACTCTCAATTACTTTTTTAATTTCATTTTCCTACTTTGGAATACAATATATATTTCTTTTTTTCACTTTACATTTATCATTTAAGTGGTCAAACAATGAATATGTCCGTTACTTTAATGAATGGTTGATGTTTTTTTTTTGGTTTTTATCGGTGGTCATCGTCTACAGCGCTCCATTCCTTTTTCTGTCATAGATCCCATCCCCACACACTTACAATACATTCGTTATTTTTTATTTAACAACCAAAATCTTCACTAGAAATACTTTATATGGCAGAACAACGTTTTCCGAGTCAGCTATTGATTAATACTATTTTACGTATTTTGTTAATTTAATTATTATGATTTATCGGTTATAATAGTAAAGTGTATTTAAATTTTAAAAAGTGATTATATTCACGGTCCTCCTCACCAGGGATTATTAATTTTACCTTTCTGAGACGTGTAATTTCCTAATCTTTATATTCACATTTCCGCTTTTTGTTTTTTTTTTAACACCATGATATTTTTAAACTTATCTGGTCTTCATGTTTTTATGCTTTTCTTATCTTCATTAGTGATTTTTATTTGATAGTTTTTGACTCGTATATATACCTCATAATTTCATCAAATTGTGACACTAGAAAACGTTCCGTAATTGCATTAATATCGTAAACGGTATTCACGGCAATTGGATTATATAATAAAATAGGAGATTTATTAAATTTCTTTGCTAGCGGCTTATAATATCTCCTAATGTTTAATAATTTAATGATAATTATATGTCGGTTCCATTATCCGATACGTACTCCGACTTGTTCTCAATAAGTCATTAGTCATTAGGTTTCACCTATATCATTTTAGTACTCACTCATAAATCGAAATTGAACTCTTTCGTTAATTTAACACAACAGATTAACTATAATGTTCATTAATGTAAAATGTTGAAGTTTACTCAATACAGGTAACAAAACAATTTAGAACAAATGAAATTCGAAGCATTCCCTTTTTGTCAGCCTGACGTCTAACAGAAACATCAGTAAACATATGAAAATGTTTCAATATTTCATAAACCTTTTCGCTGCAAAATCGTTCCAAGAAGGTATTAGACCTCTTATGACTGTAATGGCACTTTCCGGAATAAATCCCTTCAACCACGAACTAAGTAAAATTCCAAAAACTTCTTTAAATATTCCCGTAATGATTTATTCGTCGATTTAATACGGTATTTATTTATACAGTGTTTTTAGTATTCTGATTCACGACGACATCCATGAGAAATATTTCAACACGTCCAAACTTTTAAAATACACAATGACTTTTAAAGTCATTCTTGGAGTGATGATTCTGATTTTTCTTTCGATTGAAAACTTTATGTTCACTAAGAGATACGCAGTTAACTTGAATAACTTTGTAAAAGTTGATAGAATGATGGTTGATTTGGGAATCAAAATCAACTATGGCACACTATTTAAAGAAGCGCTTTTTACAGTTGTTTTAGTGGAAATCATCAATTTTGTTTTTGAACTCATTCTTGACTTAATAACCTCTACCAAATTACTCATCGTATCGTCGTGGAAATTAACTGTTGTGATTTATGGACCTGGTTATTCCTGTGAAATGTTTATCCTCTTTTACGGAGCTTGCGCCTACATGGTCAATGTTGATATCAATCGAATCAACCAGCAATTAGCTCAGCTTTGCGATGTTAAATTAACACAAGGAATGGGTTATAACTTTGAAAAACGCTCCAAAAGCGAAGATACCAAAAAAGAAATTACTAAAAACGTCACAATAAAGATGGATTATCCAGTCAAAGTAACTAAATTTTCGAAAAAAGCAAAAGCTGAAACAAACAAAGTGATGAAGAATATTGCCAAAGCAAAAAAAATTAACAAGATCTTTCGAGTTTATGATAAGATTTGCGATATAACTGATGGGTTGTACAACGCATATTCGTTTAAGATCTTGTTCATCGTGACTTACTGTTTCATTTCCTTGGTTCTGAACTCGTTTTATGTACTGGGAGAAGCAACCTATATCTATTATGGCGACAACTCAGATGTTCTATTGTCCTTATTCTGTATGTCACTGTACCAGAGTCTGATGAACGTATTTTTCGTGATGTTCATCACAACAATGTGTGAGCAATGTGGATTACGGGTATTTATTCAAAATTCTACATTTGAAATATTAGTTGATCAAGTTTTTGAATGATACGTAATATTCTTCAAACAAAACAATTAATTGAATCTTTATTTGGTAATAGCTGGTACCCGGCAAGCATTGCTATGCCATTAAATAAAGAAATTGTTTCTCCGTGCGTGTCCTTTCCCATTCGTCCCGTTCCACTTCCACCTCCCCTTCCTCTCCCGCATTCCCTTCCCCTCTCGCGTTCCCACTCCGCCTCCTCCACCTTCCCTCTTCCCACTCGACTCCCCCCCCTTCCCCCGTCCCGCGAACCCCACTCCCGAGTTCCCCTCCTCCCTCCCAGGTTACCCTCCGCCCTCCCAAGAAACCCCTACCAGAGTTCCCCCCCCCCCTCCCTCATTCGATACATTCAGTCCCGGTACATTCAGTCTTCAAACAGCTCGCGTGCCACCTATTGCAATTTTTTATGCAAATTTCATAATGCCAGAGCTCACCAGTAGTTTTATACAAACCTTGTCCTGACAATAACGAACACAAAAAAAAAGAATTATTCAATTTGGTGGAAGTTATGCACATACGTACATTTCTGCGGTTCATTTATGTTTAATTAATTAATTTTTCGTAACTCCATGATGCTAGGGCTCACTATTGTAACAGAAACTATCGCAGGCATTCACAAATCAAATCCCCAAAATTTCATCGCAATCGGATGAACGGTTCAGCAATGCGTAATTTCATGATGCCAGAGCTAACTGTTGTATACAGAAACCATCGCGGGCATGCACACATGAAATTCCCAAAGTTTCATCGCAATCGGATGAATGGTTTGGCAACGCAAAGCGGACATACAAACATTTTTAGATATATAGATTCGCCGGATTTAACATTACATTCACAGTCCTCCTCACCATGAATTTCTGAGACTGTCGGTTGTTTCTCATTTATTTTATTCTATCTTCATAATTTGTATATTTTTTTGATCTTCAGGTTTACATTTTTATCTAGCGTGTCACGTTTGTCACCATGATGTTTCTTTAATTTTCCTATCTTCTTATATTTTATGATTTCCTTATTTTCATGTTTACTTCCTGATATTTGGCGTTATTTTAGTACTCGTGTATCTTCACAAGTAGAATACAATTCGACTAAAGTTTATTAATTTATTTTTAAAGAGCTGAGGGAGCGGTCCGTATCGGTAGAGACGGGAGCGTGAGAAATGAAAGGCGTCAGTCGTTGTATGAGTCAGTCTTTATTTGTAGCGCTACGTAGCGGAGGTCGAATCGGAGCGGAGTGATAGTGGTGCCAATAGTGATGATGCTGCGTGATGATGAGTGAAGGAAGGTCAGGAGACTACCGCGGTGAAGATCACTGGTCTTCAGGGAGCTGGCGTGTTGCACTACACCATGGCGGTGTAGAAGTGACCTTGATCCAGGCGGTCGACCGTCGTCGCGTTGATGAGGTATGGCGGCTATGTGTCCTTTGAGTCGGAGCATACACGTGACGCAGGAAGGAACCTTGAGAGGCGGTGAGGATGCTGTTGCTGCTCGTTGCAGGATTGCTGGCGCGTTGCCTGGTTGCTTGTTGCTGGATGTTGGCTGCTGTTCGTTGCAGGATGCCGGTTGATGGCTGCGGGGTTTCTGGCGCGTTGCCTGACATCTCATGTCCAGATGGTAGTTGGAGATGGTGGCTGCTCGTTGCAGGATTGCTGGCGCGTTGCCTGACATCTTATGTCGAAATGGTAGTGGAGAAGTTCCTCGAAGGTGCTGGAAATTTTCCTGGTGTCACACTGGATAAATGGTGTTCACTGCTGGCTGCGCGAGGCCCGTGCCCCGCGCAGGCAGGTAGAGAGTTACTACACTGCACTTATTGTATCACTGCCCGATGTATTTTTGAGTCGACCATTGAATGAGAACTAGACTTGAGACTGAGCTGCATGCGGCTCGCGCTTATTTATATACTCTGCCGGCCGGGCAAGTAGTTTCGATGACGGTAGATAACGCCGGGTGAACTCACGCAAAGCCGAGATATCGCTCGAACTTTCTGCGGGCACTTGTTTGGTACAGCCAGACGTTCTAGCTCTTTCACGTAGGTGGCGGATTATTTACGAGGCGGCCGTTGTTGGTACCACGCTGAATGTAGGTAGATGTGTTTCTAGTGCGTTCGGCCAGAGTCCAATGGCGGAGCCATTAATTCGGCACAAGTGGCCGCCACAGAGCTTTTAAGATTGTTTAAAAAAATTATCTATGTAAATCTTAAAATCTAATTGCTGAATATCCAACTTACGAATAGTTTGTGCTCTAAATTCTGATCGAAGCCATACAATTGCCCCGAACTTCATAAAATAAAATACAACACTCTGTCAGATAAAAGGTTGAGTGGATAAAAGTGAGGAGAATTAGAGGGAGATGTCATGAAGATGTTATTTCGTAATAAGCTAAATCATTAACTATGTATCCTGTGAACGTTTTGTTTGAATTGTTAGTACCTACTACCTAATCAAAATTTTATAAATATAATCATGTTAATACTCTGTAAATGTTCCAAACAATAAATAAATTTCAGACAACCGATACAGCGACATTGGTGAACAAATTGTTAATTCAAGAAGAATCGGAAGATGTTAGTGATGAGGCAAGTAAACTCGTGAGAATCAAGAATTTCTGTATTTTCTAGAACAAAACAACAAATTAAAATACTTTATTTCTTTTGCAGTTACACAGATTTTCCACGTACATTCTTCACCGTCGACCCACGTTTTCAGTGCTGGGAATGTTTCCAATAGATAACACACTCCTTTTTACGGTAAAAATCGTGAATAATCACAATTTTCGTAATCTTTTTTATTCACCAGTCAAAAAAATTGTAATGGAATACGTTTTTCAGTTCATTTTATATATTTATCTAAACTAGGATATTTATTTCGTTGAATACGAAAGTTATATAGGTATTATGCCCTCATTCTTACAAGGATTGAAAAATATTAATAACTAGCTGGTACCCGGCATTGCTATGCCATTTGATAAAGAAATTGTTTCTCCCTGCGTGTCCTTTCCCATTCATCCCGTTCCCCTTCCGCCTCCCCTTCCCCTCGCGTTCCCACTCCGCCTTCCCTCTCCCCACTCCACTCCTCCCTTCCCCCATCCCGCGAACCCCACTCCCGAATTCCCCTCCCTCCTCCCAGGTTCACCTCCCCCTCCCGGGTTCCCCTCCTCCTCTCCATACATTAAGTTTTCAAACAGCTCGCGTGCCACCTTTTGCAATTTTTTTATACAAATTTCATAATGTCAAAGCTCACCAGTAGTCAAGTAAAACTAAACTAGTAAACCTTGTCCTGACAATAACGAACACAAAAAAAAATCCAATTTGGTGCAGTCGTTCGGAAGTTATGCGCGTACATACATTTCGGCGATTCATTTTTATTTATATTGATTTTCACGTCGCATCTATAAATTACAGCACGAAATTACTTACTTTTAATATATTGTAACGTATTTTCAACTGAGTATTGCAACCAAAAAACTGAGTATTGCAACGAATTGCACCTTCAGATGCACTTGAAAATGGACTATAGATATATTAAACGAAACGAAACGATGTTTGCTGGGATTGGGTGATAGTACATATGTGTAAGAAGAAAAAACATATGCAAGGAAAAAGAATGACCAATCACTTACAAATGAATCTCTGCGAAGGATCACACGAAACAAACGCAATATTAGCCGAAAGCGTTAGAAACACTTAAGCATGCTGTAATAAGGACGTTTAGTCCAGTTTAGTATTCATTGTAATCTTTACGATATCTTAAATAAATCAACTTAATCACAACTTATTTAGAAGTTTCCCAACACATTTAGGGTTGTTTTAGTCATTCAGGTTAACAAACACAATACCAATTAAATTTAAGCTTGGAACAAAGAAACTATATGGATTATCGTCACGAGTTTGTTAATAAAAATTAAATGTGTATATTAGTTTGAAAAGTATTACCGTGATTGTTTTTGTCTGCAGATTGTTGGAGCCACCACCACTTATTTAATTATCCTCATCCAGTTCTCAATGACCTTGTGGGAAAATCCACAGCTGACGACTGAAACACAAAACCTAACTGAAACGGTTTCAAATTGAGCCAAAAAAGAAGATAAATCACTCAGCTACAGTTTTACCAAAAACATAAAATATCATGATATTGTTATTAGAATTTTTGTTTTTTTTTGCAAATACAATAATTTGGGAATCATTCATTGAAAACCTCTGTCTTAGATCACTTCGGGTGTTTAGCTACCTCGGGTGTTTGCGAGGATTCCCGAGTTCATGGGATTGAATTTGTCCAGTTTTTGACGGTGGATGTGTCTACCCATCTACTGCCTGGCGGGTCGATCGGGGGACGCTGATGGAGATAGGCCCGTTGACATCTCCAATTGAGAGGCGGTTCCGGTTCTAATTGGGGACAACGAAAGATTTGTTCGCTTTCATCCAGGGGAACTGGAATCGCAACTAACGAAAAAGTTGTTAAATTTAATGTTAAGGACGATTCCTTAACCCTAAGTAGAACCGGAATCACCTCTCTGAACTCTCTTTACTCATTGCCTTGCACCGCAGTGCGTGAGGTGGAAACATTCGTCCATTCCTCCTGGACACAATGATCCCCAGATAATAATAATAATAATAATATAAGTTTATTCCAGAATGTATGCAGGGGAAGTGCAATGCAATACATTCCATAATGAAACAAAAAAAATAACAAAAAAGGATAAATAATCAGTTAAGGTAAAAAGTAAATAACAATACATAAATTAAATAAAATAAACGAATAAGCATGAAAAATGAAACTGAGAAAAAAAATTATGTATGTATCAAACACTAAAATGAATGTAAATAGCCGTTTACGGAGGGTATTTCATCGTCTCCCGTCTCCAGAGGGTCATCAGGGGAGATTCCATCCAGGCAGTTATGGCGGTGATGATCGCATTCTTCGAATGGCGCAGTCTGCGGTGGCGGAGAAGTGCCCGGAAAGTATGTACTCGTCCCTCCAGGAACATTTCCGTAGCACTGCAGTATCTCGGTAGGCGGAAAAGTTGGCGATAAGCGTTATTGTAAGCAACCTTTAACTTATGCCATTGGGTTGCAGTGTAGTCAACCCACAGTTCTGATGTGTACAACGAGGTACAGAAAGCGTTGAACAGTATTCTTTTTACTTTGGGGCTGCAGGAGTAAAAACGTCTTGACAGCATACCCGCTCTAACTGATATTGCTCTTCTCTGCCTTTCCATGTCCTCGATATTCTTAAGGTCGTCTGTGATGACATGTCCCAAGTATTTAACGCTGTGATTAACATTCATTTTCCTTTCATCTAGCCATACTGAGGGTGTTTGGACGATTTCGTTTTTCGGTTTAAAAACCATAACTATTGACTTGGTGGTATTATACAAAAGGTTATGGTTTTTTGCAAAGTCTTCACAAATTAAAAATAATACCCACCCATACCTTTTCCTTCCTTTCCTTAATCATACAGATGACGAAGGCCTTGAAAGAAAGGAAAGAAAAACCCTGAAGACCTTCTGAGTGGAGTTAACATTTAAAAATAATCTACGGCTTTAACACATCTCGATGTATATTATCTGTCCGTACCTAAAGACTAAATAAAAAAAAATAATTAGCAAATGTGTTATCTAATACCCTACAGACTATGTTTTTGAAGCGCTGAATTGAATGTCACTGAAACAATTATATACAAAAGATATTCGAATATACGCATTAAAAAATCAGGATAATTTTACACAGACAAACTTGGGCCGATTCACAAGATCTACATTACAACATACATTCCACCAACCTATAACTATGAAACAACGGAGAACATCTATAGGTAAAGGTTTTTAAAAATAACTTTACCGTACTTATATGGGTAACTTATTTTTATTGCACAGATGATGGTGAAAATAGACGCAACTTCTATGAGCATTTAGATACGAATTTAAATTTATTATTGAATAAATATATTATTTTACTGGGTGATTTTAACCTGAATAATAAACCTGAAGATATTTTAAATGATTTCAAATATTTTTGTTGCTCAAATGGATTAACACAGCAGAGTGAAGTATTTAACAGTTATGACAATATGCTGGACCTCGTCCTAAGTAACCTTTCCGTATGTGAAGTGACGAGAAGCGAGGAGCCGTTCGTCAAAGAAGATCGTCATCATCCAACACTGGCCATCATGGCGAGTCTCGCACGAGCCACGCACACACGACGTAACAGTCACAACAATCCCCACGCTTGCACTCGCCCCGCCTCATCTGCACAACCTACCAACTGCTACTCGCAATATAACTTTAAGCATGCTGATATAAAATTGTATCAAAACATTCTGTCACATTTTGACTGGACATTTCTTAAAAGCATACACTCTGTTGATGTTGCGGTAGATTATTTTTATAATTTTTTAGTAAGTATTTTTGATTTATGTGTACCAATTAAGAAATCAATAAATGTGAGTGTAACCTACCCGACATGGTTCACAAAATCAATTATTGACAAAATAAAAAGCAAGGAAGCGCATCGCAGAAGGTATAGATTGCACAAGAAGCAGTCTGATTACTTGTTGTTTTCTGCGGTGCGATCCGAGCTCAAAAAAGATATTGCCGCAACTAAACAGCAATATTTAAAAAGAACTCAGGACCGGATTAAAGATGATGTCAAATGTTTCTGGGATTTCATAAAATCACAGAAAGCAAACTCCAGGTCGCATAATGGCCTGAAGAGTGGAGATGAATTTATAACAGATTCAGAATCTATTTGTCAGATGTTCGCAGACTACTTTTGGTTTGTATATGATAGTAAAACCCCGGATCTCAGTACGGAATTTACGAAAACAGAAATTCCGTGGAACTTAGGGAACATATCTCTTGGATTTACTAATCCGAAAGAGGTAGAAGCCTACATTCGTAAACTGAAGACAGACAAGGCTACAGGACCGGATGGAATTCCTTCCAGTGTTATCATTAGCATAGCGCCAATGATAAGTGTAGCCCTTTGTTATATATTTATCTCTAGTATTTTGACTTCTACGTTCACCCAAATTTGGAAACTGACCTGAGTCAGTCCTATTTTCAAGGCTGGAGATAAGACAGACGTCAAAAACTACAGACCGGTAGCCGTATTATCAGTGCTACCCAATTTTTTTGAAAAATTGATTTGTGACAAATTAAGTCACCAGATTGCGCCATTCATTGGTGAAAATCAATACGGTTTCCTTCCAAAGAAATCAACAATCACAAATCTGCTTAATTTTTCGCGGTTGGTGGCCACCAGTTTAGACTCGAGGCATCAAACAGGTGTAGTTTACACCGACTTTGCCAAAGCATTTGACCGTGTTAACCATGATATACTTCTGAGGAAAATGTTTAAAATAGGCTTCGATCTACCAACACTGAACTTTTTCTTATCGTATTTAAAATTCAGAAGCCAATTTGTTTCGATAAAAGGACATAATTCAAAAAAAAATTCCTAGCGCAATCTGGAATTCCGCAAAGGTCTAACCTCGGACCTATGTTGTTTCTAATACTTATAGATGACATCCAAAACTGTGTTAGGAACGGCAAATGTCTACTATTTGCTGATGACCTTAAAATTATGATGGAAATAAGCTGCCAACAAGATTGCTTTAAAATGCAAACTGATCTTGATGCGCTATCTGAATGGTCGAAATTAGATTTTAACACAAAGAAATGTGTCACAATGTCCTTCACTGGTTGTAAAAATATTATAATTTACGATTATAAAATAAAAAGCGAAGCGATTTTACACGTTATCACGTGTAAAATCCGTGAAGGATCTCGGTGTCGTCCTTGGTCCCAAACTGACATTCTCTTGCCATATATCGCAGCTCACTCAGTCTTGCTACAAACTTCTTGGATTCATCATCAGGACTTGTAAGCAATTTGATAACCAAGAAGCTATGTTAGCGTTATTTGATGGCATACTGAGAAGCAAGCTGGAGTACGCGAGCGATATTTGGGCACCGTACCACCAGAAGTACATTGATATGTTAGAGCAAATCCGGAAGAAATTCCTCAGGTATATTTATATGCGGAAGCATGGAACCTATCCAAGTTTCATGCACCATATTAAAGTAAGTAAGTACTTGAGGAAACTGATTCTGTGAGTCTAGAAACTAGAAGGAAAGCAAGTCTTGCTATTGTGTCTTTCAAAATTTAGAACAATTTCATCAATAGCCCATTTCTCTTGGGATGCTATGATTTATAAGTACAAGACCACTACAGCCGAAGTCAACATCATGACTTATTTAAAGTACCGAACGGCAGAACAGACGTCTTGGCAAAGCATAGCATGACGAGGGGAGTGGTGCTGTTAAATGAAATTGCAAACCATTTGGATGTAAGTGACTGTTCTTTATATGCCTTAAAAACATTATTGAAGAGTCACTTGCGTAAATGCTGATAGGGTAACTAAATTGTTCTGTAATTGGAATTATTCTGTTGTACAATAATAATAAAAAATAAAAATAAAATAAAATAAACTAAAACGACTTTTGGACAAAGAAATATGTAATACTTCTATAAAATTATTTGATTTACTCCCTCTCGCAATAAAAACCATTTGAAAAATAGCCGACTTCAAAAGAAGCATAAAAATATGGATTATGGACAGAGGAAGGAAGAATATAGATACAATTTTGCAACCAAGAAAACTTGTACAATGTGTCCATAGAACGGGGTACCCCAGTAAGGACACATTTTTCTCAAAAAACTGTAAAACGAAGAAAAAATAAATAAAAAATTGCAAAGTATTAAATATACGTTGAAAAGGTTCCATGACAGTTGATCCGGCGACATTTGGTCCGGCGACAGTTGGTCCGGCGACATTTGATCCGGCCGACATTTGATCCGGCCGACACTTGATCCGGCGGACAGTTTATCCGACAGACATTTGATCCGGCGACAATTGATCCGGCCTGATCCTTTAGAAGATTTTTTCTTCAAGTACTTACTTACATACTTATGTAAAGAGGATATACGGCCGTACAACCAAATTCGATGTATTTATATCTGAAGGCATCTTGAGTGAAAATCCGCTGAAAAATATTTTATTTATTTATTTATTTATTGTGAAAAACAGTTAACATATATATCCAATTACATTTCACAATTTTTAGTTAATAGTGTAATACATTAATTATATAGGTACATTAATAATGACAGGTGCTAAAGAATACCTTTATTTCGCTCTTGAAATGATTGAAGTTTGATTGAAAAATGTCAATTTCAGAAGAAAGGTTTAATAGTGAGGTCATTCTCCCCAGAGGCATAACCATCGGTAGGTTGGTCCTGCCTCTAGGAAAAGTAAAAAGTCTGTGTTGCCTTGCTCTGGTGAAGTTATCGGGGACATAAAGTGAAATCCTTTCCAGGACATCAGGATAACAAATGTGCCCGTTTAGCAGCTTGTGTGCTACTAGTACCATTGCAATTTTTCTCCTAACGTCGAGACGATTTAGTCCCAGCATTCCCGCGAAAAAATCAGAGGGATACAACAAAGGGTAGTACCCAAACTCTCGCATGTACAGGTACCGCATGAACTTTTTTTGCACCTTTTCAACATCATTTGCGTATAGGGCATCTTCGGGTCCCCATATTACTGATCCACTTTCGAGAATGCTACGAACCAGAGTGAAGTAGAGCATTTTTATGACTGCTGTGTTGGAAAAAGATTTTGCGTTGCAGATTACAAAGCCTAGCATTCGCATCGCAGAGTTGCACACCGAATCGACATGAGAACGGAATGTCAGGCGTTTGTCAAAAGTGATTCCTAAATCCCTCATTTGTGAAATATGTTTTAACGAGGTACCAGACATTTTGTAGTTATAATATAGAGTACTCCTAGCTCTTGTATAGCACATAATTGTACACTTTCCGCTGTTAAAATAGAGTTTATTCAGATTACTCCATTCTACGATTCCGTCGATATCGGTTTGTAAACGAATAGAATCTGCTTTCGTTACTAAAATACTTTTAAATCTTTACTCATTTTTACTAACCACTTGTGATGACCTATGGCAGGAATGTTGGTTATCCAATAAATGGTTCCCGGGGCGACGATAAACATATCCGCCTCCTAAATCTTAAGTAGATGTTGCACATATACGTATTTTGCTATTCGTCTGTATTTATTCAGAATTGAAACGTTACTTGAAACGGCTTGAGGCGTGTTGGGTGACTAGATCTGAATAGCCAGGTAAATTTTTCACATATCCTTCTACTCCCCACTATCTTCAGCCTCACAACTTATCAAAATTAGGAATGCCATAATCTCACTGGCTCCAGACGGTTGGGAGCAGTTGGGATACTTGTGTTTTGATAAAAGTTGTAAAAAATAAAAATAAAAATATAAAAAAATTTATATCATATGATTTTTGTAATTTTTTCGCTGGTGAACAGTGTATGTAGGTTTAATCGGAATGACGTGACTAGATCTGAATAGCCAGGTACGTTTTCCACATCTCCTTCCCCTCCCCACTACCCTCAGTATCACACCATACCAAAATTGGAGATGCCATTGGCACTCACTGGCTCGAGACGGTTGAGAGCAGTTAGGACTCTAGTGTAATTTTCAGATAAAAAAGTTATACGCAAGTAGGAATCTTTTACGGTGCTTTTGTTAAACTGACTGCACGTATAAATATGTCGTATTTTGTATTGCCGCATGCTTCTTCGGAGAGTCGAAATTATTGTTAGTAAAAATATTTTTACAGCGTATTTTCACTTAAAATGACTTCAGATATAAGTACATCGACTTTGGTTGTACGTTGGAGGTTGCCCACCACTTTCCCACGGCGTTCTAAGGAAACAGATGGTTTCCTTCTTCAGCGTACTCGTCAGGACTCTGATTTTTTTATTTATAAAGAAGCTACTTTTTATTTAAAATTACTCTAGACCCCCAATGTCCGGGCATACATTGTTAGCAGGCAGTATGCGAGTGCGTACATGTTGTTAGTTATTTATTTCACAGTATCACGTCTCATCTCCGCCACCTGATATAGCTGAAATAAAAGTTTGTTAATATGCAGAATAAAAAAAATACATATTATGATGACATTGTTTAACTTAACCAAAGCAGCTGAGCTACAGTCACCCGGCAGTCCCGCCGAGGATAAGCGGAGCCATCAGTCCAGTTGCAAGCGTTCCTCAGGCATTCGACACGAGATCCGCATTCCATGCTGGTCTCGTAGTTACTTTCAGACCTTCCAACATTTCGTTCCTTGCGTCCGTCAAAATCTCACAGTGCCACAGAATGTGCTCGGCTGTTTGGTTTGTGTCACCACACGCACAGTTTGAATGGGGAGACAGGGTCAGGCTGTGCAGTCTTCCCCTGAATTCACTATGACCTGAAAGTATTTGCGTTAATTAATGATACAATTTGATGAACGCCCCTTCCATTCTGGCTTTAACTGACGGGAAGAAGTAGAAAGTCCATCTGCCCGTATTCGATCTATCCCAACGTTTTTGCTATTCATTAAGAGTGAGTTCACGCATCTCTTTCAGCAGTCGAGGGAGAGGTACTACCCCACCTGGTATTAATTCAACTCCAAGATGGACGGCTGACCTTCCTCTATTCTTAGTTAATACTTCCCTTACTTCTAGATCAATGGGCAAAATACCGGCCAGAACCGGCAATGCGTCCGAAGCTACAGTCCTGTATGCCCCCGAGAGTGCCAGCAGGGGAGTTCGCTGGCCCCGCTTTTAAGTGCCGAGTGGATCAGTACGTTGTCTAGGCGATGCTCCCAGACAGAGGCTGCGTACGTGACTTGTGTCACATACGCTCCCCTATACAGTAGGCAAAGTGCCGGAGAGCGTAATCCCCACTCCGCAGTTGAGATTCTTCTCAGTTTCATGAACAGAGCCTGGGCCCTGCTTGGTACACTCTTGACATGCGCCAGGAAAGATGAAGAGCGATCCAAGATAACGCCTAGGTTGGAGTCTCCCATTTTTATAGTAGAATTTCTTCCTCTGTCGAAGCCCTTCATAAGGAGACCCTTGGTCTTTTGGGGAGCGAAATTCAGCCTGTTTCTCTTACCCCACTCAAGGATTACTCTCAAACCTTCTTCAGCTTTATTTTGAACTACTCTCTAATAATTGTAATAATTTGTCATCAGCGTAGTCGACCGAGATACATCCTTCAGGCAAGGGCAGCCTGGAGGAATCGTCAAAGTGTACATTCCAAAATTCCGGGCCAAGGACCGAGCCTTGTGGGCAACCCATATTCACTTCCCGGTTAATGGTGATATCACCATATGTTAAAAAGATACTTCTGTTGTTGAGATAGTCAGAGACTATCTTAAACAACTTACGAGGGCAGTTACGGTTTTTTTACTTTCGACAGTATCATCGGCCACCACGCACGATCGAAGGCACCAGTGATGTCTAAGAAGACTCCAATCACGTACCTCTTTGGACAGACCCTCACCCATTCAAGCGCAAACTTAATGGCGTGCTCCGTGGATTTTCCCAGGACAAAGCCAAATTGAAAGTCGTCCGCTGGAGACAGGGTTTGGTATAGGCGGTTCCGTATAATTTTTTCTAGAATCTTCCCCAGAACAGGAAGCAGCGTAATAGGTGTATAAGCCTTGATATCCATCTTTGGCTTATCGTTGCCCTTGGGTATAATACGGAGCACCCCTTTCTTCCACTCTGTGGGGAAAACCCCTCTTCGCAGACACGTCCATGACTTGGAAGACCTCTTCCTTGGCATGGACCCATGCTTTATTCACTATTACTCCATTCAGTGGTTGTACGACCGTATATCCTCTTTACATACTTACTTGAAGAAAAAATCTTCTAAAGGATCAGGCCGGATCAATTGTCGCCGGATCAAATGTCCGCCGGATCAACTGTCCGCCGGACCAAGTGTCGGCCGGATTAAATGTCGGCCGAATAAAATGTCGCCGGACCAACTGTTGCCGGACCAAATGTCGCCAGATCAAATGTCGGGTCACCGTTGAAAAATACATTGAAATGAAAACTAATCACTTTGCGTACATCACTTATTAAATCAAAATTATCAATCGTCAGGAGAAAAGATTACAAAAAGGTTTTAACATTCCATAACATTTTTTTTATTCTCTTACATTTCATAAAATTGGCGGGACAGATAAAATGAAACAAAAATGGTGGTTAACATCAAAACCTATCTACCAGTTCATTTAGATATTTACATCAGGTAATCATTATTATCATATCCATACATAATAATCCATTAGATTATTAGACGAAGTCGAACATGATTTAAAGGGTTTTATTATTATAATAATAAAAACCTGCCAATAAACCCATTAATAAAATTAAGAATTCGTCAAATGTGGCTTTCACACAGATATTACAGTATTACACCCACAAATTTGAAGCAAGCCACTTCGGTCCGTATAACATCAATCTCACAAATATATATGTATAAAAAAAAATAAAGATGAAAAGTTTAAAATAATTCAATATTTCAAAAAAATTTTCAACGCAAAAACATTCCTAGAAGGTCTTAGACCTATCACGTTTATTTCAGCAATTTCCGGAATTGTTATTTTCACTTACGACCTTAGAAAAAGTCAAAAACCTCACGTGAATATTCCATTAGCTGTGTTTTCATTGTGTTGGTATTGTTTTTATGTTTATTGTGTTGTTAAAGTCATTGGTCATGAGGATCAAGTTCAGTATTTTAAAACGTCTCGACTTTTAAAATATACTTTTACATTTAAAATTATACTTGCCCTTATATGTTTATCCTCTTTGGTCGTTTACTAATAGATACGCAGTGAATTTATATAACTTTGTAAAGGCTGATAAGATGATGATGGAATTGGAAGTCAAAATCGACTACAGAATCTTATTCAAAGAATCACTGTTCGTAGTTATTGCAGCCCAAGCAATTAATATTACTTTTGAAATAGTCAGAGCCATGGTTGTTTCCGAAAAACTTCTTCGATCGTCACGGGAACTTAATATAGTAATGTACGGTCCAGGATTTTTCTCAGAGATGAATCTGCTATTTTACGGAATGTTCGCCTACCAGATCAAAGTTGATATCGACTGAATCAACAAACAATTGGCTGAAATTTGCAACGTGAAACTTGTAAGGGGAATGGGAAATAATTGTTATAAACGAACTGCAAATGAAGAAACAAAAAGAGAAATCAAAATTTTTAAAACCAACGTGGCATTTCAAGTCAAACGAATAACGAATCTCCAATAGACAAATAAAGTTATGAAAAACATGGCAAGAACAAAAAGAATCAACGCAATTTTACGAGTCTATGATAAAATCTGCGACTTAACCGACGGGTTGTACGAAGCATATTCTTTAAAAGTTTTGATCATTATCGCTTTCTGTTTCATTTCTTTGGTCCTCAACTTGTTTTATATCCTGGGAGTGATAACTCATATTTACTACGGCGATTACTCAGAAGTTCTGACATCTTGGTTCTGCATTTCTCTGCAGCTGGTATCATGAATATATTGTTTGTGTTGTTCATCGCTACAACATGCGAACAGTGTATATTACGGGTAATCATCAAAATTTCACTACTCTAAATATAAGCACTTAGAACATGTTACAACCATTTTCTTCTTCCTTGCACTGTCCCAACTCATTGCCTAGGCAGGCTGTTGGGGTCGGCTCTTCTCGTTTTCAGGTTGTAGCTTCTTCGGTTCTGAGTATAGCCGTTACCCAGGCCATTTCTTTAAAGTTTTTTGGAGCATTGAGTCATCCAGGAGTTCTTTGGTTTTCCTCTGGATGAGTGTCGATGAAGCTCCATAGACATTGCCTGCTTCACTGTGTGGTCTGATGGTCTCCGTCTTATGTGCCCATACCATCTCAACTGTCGTTCCTACAGCTTACTGTTTATGTCCGTGACACCCAGGCCACCACGAATGCGTGAACTTTTGATCTTATCTTTTAGTGATACATGTTAAAACATGTTACAACCATGTGCAATACAAATGTTGTGAACAGCACAGAAGGTAATGTTTTACTTTTGAAGAAAGTTTTATTTCAGGTAACCGATACGGCAACATTGGTGAATAAATTGTTAATACAAGAAGAATCTAAAGATGTTGGAGATGAGGTAGGTGTGCTGACAAGATGCATATGTGTACCTTTCGTATTCACAACTTTGTGAGACTAAATGAAATTACATTATTTGTACTGCAGGGTATTTGTATTCAGGTTCTCCACGTACATACTCCACCGTCGACCAACTTTTTCACTATTGGGGATGTTTCCAATTGACAACACTCTACTATTTACGGTAATGATCGTAGCTAGGGGGGGGGGGGGGGCATTAGTGGGCAATGCCCTACCTTAAAATACCTGTGCCCTACCTTAAGAAATACCATCGACTATGATAATATACTAGTAAACTGCTTATTCATTGTTTGACATGATTGAAAAAAATACTACCTATTAGTGTAGCGTAGCGACATCTAACTAAACAGCTTCGAATTAACCAAAGAATCATATTATATCAATTCTTTATTCTGCCCATAGATGGAATTGAAGTAAGTGGTGATAGGCTGTGCGCGTATTGCAATCACTGCTTAGGGGGAATTCCCAAATAGTTTGGGGATGTTATTCAACGGTTAGGTCATAAATAAACCAATCCCTAGATCGATATCTTCGGGCCTTCTCCATACTAAACGGTTTGTCATCAGATCAAGCACTTGCATACTGACAATTGACAATAGGGGTCTAGTTTTAGTTAATTTTAATTGTAGGATCGTTCTATAAAAAAATAAGAGTCCTTGTTAAATAGTAACCTTCTGTTACTTACACCGGGCGGGTACGTGGTGGATAACCTTCAATTCACTTCAAATAAGAGAATGTTTTCCTTCAAAATGTGTCAGCTGATGGATCCACAATTGGAAATTTATATTTTGATCACAAAACTAGTTTTAAATTAAGGATGAATCTGCTTGCTTGTCCACAGATTTAATTAGTATTACTCTCATATAATGCGTAGTATGGTTTTCCTACGAATTACGAATTTTGTGGAATAACTATTTATATATATATTTATATATATTTAATAAAATTTTTAACTCCACTCGAAATATTAGAACAGTTTTTTTTTTTAAATGTGTCAGCAGATTAATCCGCTACTGGAATTTTGACAGATCATTCGGAACATGAAACTGGTTTTAACCCAGGAGTTAATCTGCTAAGTCCTCAGCTTTAGCTCAGATACTACACCCAGAACAAGAAAATGGTTTTCCTCTTACTTTTGTACTTAACACACGGCAAGGACGGATCCAGGGGGGGGGTCATGACCCCCCCCCCCCCCTGGGCTGGGTCCAGGACCTAGGTGGATCTACTTTTTACTTGTATCTATTATTATCAAAATTAAATTATAACTTCTAGTGTCTTGACCACGACTATGTGACCCCCCTCCCCCCTGGCGACAAAGCTGGATCCGCCCTTGACACATGGATGGTTTGATAATCTATTGGAACACGTGACGATCCATGAAACTTTCTTAGAATTGTCGCGCATCGCCCACGGACCTCCCTCAATCATACTCACTGAATATTAGTCATAAAAAATCCAAGCGCAAAACAAAATTCGACTCGGACGGTGTTGCCAGTCGCTGCAGTTATCAAGGTGACATTATTATATTTAAAAAAAATAGTAGTTTATATATTATATTTATATATAGTTTATATTTATTGTAAGTAAAATGTATGTTATAAAAATGAACTAGTTGTAAAATAACTCCTACGCCAAGCTCAAGAGCTAGTACTCTTCATTGGCGTAGAAATTCATAAAATCATGTTCTTTTCATTAAATAAAAATATTTAAAAAAAAATATATATATATATATATTCATTTGAAGAAAGGGGGATTCCCCAGGTTTGTCACAGAATAATGAAAAATTCCGTGCCCATTTCAGTCGTTCTGAATCATATATGCAACAAAAATATGAAAAAAAAATGATTAAAACTTTAACAAAATATTTTCCGCCAATTTAAAGTTTGGCGCTGGTTTTTTGTAATTTTTTCAAAAGTAAGACAGCAAATTGTTTTTTTGTCTCATAATAGATTGTTGGAGCAACCGCCACTTATTTGATCATACTCATTCAGTTCTCAATGGCTCTATGGGAAGATACGGAATTGACAGTTACACCCATGGACGTGACTGTAATTGCTTGATGATGAAAATAGAAAACAAGAATACAAAAACTCAACAAAAGAACCGCCATTAACTGTGGGTGAATTACACTGCATCCCAAAGCTGAAAGTCATAATAATTCTCATCGCCAACTATTCCACCTACCGAGATACTGCAGCGCAACAGAAATGTTACTGTTGGGTTGACTACACTCTTTCAGAGATATGAAGGAATGTTTGCTGAAAAATGTGAGGTAAAATGATTTTAATGGTAATTGATGGTAAAAAGGCTGGGATTCCGAAAATTACATGTAGAATAAAAGCTGTAGATAATTTACTTGTTCTAAGAAAATTTTCCTCTGCGGCGCGCGGCGCACCGTTTTCGAGATATAAGCGAAAACCCGAAAATCGGGACCTTCCCCCCCCCCCCCAGTTCACCGCCTAGACTTCAGGACTTTTAGTATGTTCACACCAAAGATATTCAAATACAGAAGAGATATGCTATGGTGTCCGCGCAACTTTCGCTGGACTACGCGCTAATTAGCGTAGTTTTCATACAAAAAAAAATTGTTCATTTCGTTGGTTTTTTGAAAATGTGCATTAATATTGGTTAACAATATATTTTGAATAAGTAAAGAATTCGTTCATTTAGTTTAACGTTCGTTTGGTTTATTCGTTAATTATTTGTTCTTTTAGTTTATTTGTTAATTGGTAAACAATATCGGCGACGACCCACATAGTAAAAACAGCAGATAGCACATCTTCTTATATTTCAATATCTTTGGTTCACACCCTAAGCACCCTAAATAAGTTTCTGAAGTAATCGCTTAGGTCCCTGCTCACGCACTCTACACCGCCTTTTGGACCGTGCATTGACTGGACTATTATTATAATATGTAATATTTTTTATGTGTTGATATTTTGTCCGTTTTTCTATTTTATTAATCGAAATATGAAATGTTTTGTTAAAATGGAAATATATTATATTATACAAATTGAATGTAATATTCGAAATATGGAATGTATATATCAATGTATTGCACAACCCCTTCATATAATTACAATTTAAATTTGGAGGCGGTATGGGTCTTCGCAGTGGGGTGGATGGATTCTAACCCTTCCTTCACACATTTTTCCTTCACAAATTTTTCCCAGACCTTAAAAAAATCCTTCAAAAGCATCCCCAAAGATGACAAGGACCCTGCGGCCTTTTTTTCTCAGGGCCTCCTTTGTGTAGATATTGTAAAAAAATCATTCTGGAATAAACGATTCAAAATATTGAGAGACATTAAAAAACTTGTTTTTATATCTCCAACATATAACTAGTTCAAATGACTGGAGAAAATTCGTACATACTTCTATTTTACTCATGTTTTACATATTGGTATCATTTAATTTAACATGTACGGTATCTCGTGGTTAATATTAATGGTTAATGTATACAATCTCAATCACTTGGAGTAAGAGATTGAGATTACATAAACTGGAAAATATATTCATAAGAGACCTGATTAAAACAGTGAGGGAAGGATGATAGCAGGAAATTCAATTATTAGAGTACTCAAGGTAGGGTTGGGGTCCATACGTCTAAAATGAATTATACACGCCTGCAACTGGAAGAAAAAATATGAAAGTATTTTAAATGCGGTCGAAATGAGATCCTTGAGGAATAATTTGCGTGTTAAGCAAATTTACGAAAGTATTACAAAATAAGGGATCTGAAAATAATACCTTGCCATTTGAAGCATTATGAACAAGAATGTGAAAGACAAACAAGCAGGTTTGGACACGAGAATCAGATGGACGGAGAAAGAAGTTTCAGAACAACACACTATCAGAAACATGTAGCCATGAAGACATCGAGGTCGCCCCACAAAGACATCGAAGATCGATGAAACAAATCATTACGTTGGGTCTTACGAAGATTGGAGTAACATAAAGTCATAATATCTAATGATTATCGTAGCTATGAGCGTATCATCCACAATGTCCACCCCTACAAATAAATTATGTGATTTTTTTGTCAGTCACGTGTATTATTTTTTTCAACAATTACAAAGGAAGAATCTAACGGGATAATTATATTATTAAGATTATCTGTCTCATTGTAACACATTTCTTCAGACTGATTCGTGGATAGTTCGAAAATTCGACTATCATGAAGAGCAATACTTTCTAAGTTCCCGATGGTTATCTCCGTCACCGACAGCATAGACTGTTTTATCTCCCGGTTTGCAGAACCAACTTATCAATGGTGATGTCGGAGAGATCAATCGGGAGAGCTGGCCTAATGTTAAATAGAAGAATTTATTCAAACGGCAAGCTTTGTTGCTGTTAGTTTAAATTGGTTAACTTATCTACAATATTTTCTCTTTGAAAGACTCTTTGAATTTTTAATTTTGTAATGTTTTTAAAATGAATAAATTCAGTTGATTTGAAAGAGTGCAGAATTTATTTAGCTTAACCCATAATCATAATATTACAAAAATCACTTAGAAATATTCTCAATATCCGCCTTTTGCCTATCTTTATACAGCTGAGAATTCTTGATGGCAGAATACAGGGTGAAGAGGACGTGCAGGGCTTGTACCTTCCCGTTCAGACCCAGCTCGGGGTGGACCGGGATGTCGAACAGGCTGCAGATGATGTCGACATATTGACTGAGGCTACAGTCCAGAGAGGCTGGAGGGAATCCGACCTCGTTCAACTTGGTTTCCATGGATTCTGGCCATTCTTCCATCAGGGAGTCTATGTCGGGCATAGCTCTAAAAAAGAAGAACGAATTTTATCAATATACCGACACGCGTTGCAATTTACAATGACACATTTTTTTCGTCTGGTGCGTTTTTCGACCTGAGCAGGCCACATACAGCTGTCCGTGTGAGAGGCGTGGATTTTGCAAATCAAGTCCACGCTATCTCCAACCGCTACTATGTCTCCTTTGCAATCCCTCACTTTGCCAATTCCTCTTCCCACACCAGTCCGTCACTAGTCCTCTGCGTTTCCTTTCCCATGCGACCCCGTTCCCGCCCGTTCCTTCCCGGGACAAAATTGAATGATACTAGGAAAAAGGAAATATTTTTTTAAGGCTATATATTTTCTTACTTCGTGTAGTGGACGTTTGGTGGTGGTTTTGACTGGTGCAATTCACTGACATCTCTTATCCACCTTTCTATAGCTTTTCCATTCTTCTCAGCATTCTCAATTTTCTTTACAACCTGAAATCAATGGGTTCATTTTTTTTAATTCCATAAATGTAATGCATCATAATATTAATATTAATTTACATGGTGTCGGTTACGATGTGTGCCGAAGATAGCCGATCAGAAACAGGCAAGACATTCTTATTACGAGAGCTCAGCGAGTTAGAAGGGCGTGTGATCTCTTAAACCATATTTGTATTGTACATAATGACAATAAGCAGTCACTGTGATTTCAAAGAACTACAAGTCTTTTAATCAAACAGTAAAGTACTGAGATAAGGTCTGGTACTAATAATAATACTACACCTCCGTAGAGGATAACAGAGAGATTTCACGATAAGACTTTTTGAAAAAAAAATTACTATATACCGTACTATGTCCGTACCATGTGAGGAGAAGTTTCCTCGTTTTGGAGAAGTTTCAGAAGACAATTCTAAGATTTCTCAACTTGAGAAAGTATGGCTACTACTTGCGACTCTTTCCTAGCTACTTTATTTTGGGTATGCTCGGAAATACTACGGGTCGGTCGGAAGGGATGTGCGCATTTCTTCAGACTGATTCGTGGATGGTTTAAAATTCGGCTCTCTTGCAGAGATTCATTTCTATGGTCCCGATAGTTATCTCCGTCACTGATAGCACAGTGTGTTCTACATCCCCTGTTGAACGTGGGATTACATTTCGGAAACGGGGTAAAAATTACCTTGATGAGTTCTGGTCAAAGATCGGTATAAAAACAAAGCAATTTTTTTTTGCGATTATTTTCTGTTTACCAGATAGTTTATCTTATTATTCGTGTATATTACATTGTAATATCATCAGATGTTCTCCCAGAATAAATAACTAACTAAAAATAAAAATAAAAATAAACAGCTCTCCCATTTTGGAAATAATTTACATAAAATATATTCATACAAATGTAAACTGGTTTTATTATTTCTACGCAAATCGGAATGCATAACCAACACTAAAAGACAATTCAACGGATTTGATACTTTTTTGAAAATTTTAAATATTTTCGCTATTGATAGCTGCTAAAAGTGACTTGCTAATGTCATAGAACATTCTTTTGAAAGTTGGGAGGCGGGTATGGGTACCGCCACCCCGAGAACCATTTATTGGATAACCAAAACCTCTGCCGTACGTTTGGTGACTTAGCAGGGGTGCCCGGGTTCATGGGG
Organism: Limnephilus marmoratus; assembly: GCA_917880885.1. Classification (NCBI taxonomy): domain Eukaryota; kingdom Metazoa; phylum Arthropoda; class Insecta; order Trichoptera; family Limnephilidae; genus Limnephilus; species Limnephilus marmoratus. The sequence goes on from OU862926.1 coordinate 6,674,563, forward strand.
TGAGGTTTGTCCAGGTCTTAGCGACGGATGCGTCTGCTCACCTGCTGCATGGCGGACCGGATCAATGGAGACTGGTTGAGGGAGGCCTTTTGACCTTTCCAGCCGGATTTTCGACCCATCGCCGAGCACTGCAGTTGGAGGGATTGATTGTTACGTCCGTCACCCCTGGATATACTGACCCCCAGATTCCTACCAACCCCTCATACCTTTTTCCTTCCCAGAACTTCCTATCCTTCCCTTCCTTAAAAAGACCCTCCACACAGCATCCCCTAAGATGACATAGCCCCTGAGGGAAATTATTTTCCTCAGGACCTCCTGTGTGGGGCTAATGTAAAAAAAAATCAGAGTAGCTACAATGATCAAATAAAAAGTAGCTCCCAGATTGATATTGGCGCAAACGATTCTGACCTTATCTTTCATACTGTTCCCATATACACGAGAGTTAAAATCGCATTTAAAAAAAAAAAACAAAATTTATTTTAGCCGGACGCTAGTGGGCGAGCCACTTACTAGAGGTTGCCAATGGTCATGTTGGTGGGTAGGGCAATCTTGCTGTTTATTAGAATTTAGCATTTAAAAGGCTGTTTTTAAACGGCAAGCCTTGATGTTTTTAGTATATTACCTTTAGAAACTTAGTTTCCATTTCTATTATATTATATTATTTATAATGTGTTATTAAAACGCATTAAAATGGAAATTTTGTAATGTTTAAAAATAATAATAAATATAACACTTTATTCGATCAAGTAAACATTTGTTTCATACTAATACTTTTTTAAACTTACCATTGTTTGTTTCGTTGTATTTGATTTGGATGCAGCCCTGAGTTGCAAATGGAGGAGAGCGGGGTCACTTTGATTTGGGGATGGTTCGTCCAACACAATAAGTCCTGAAAGATTTGGAATATTTACATCGTTTTTTAATCCATGCCGGAATTCCATATTCGTTATTGAATCTACACAAGCCATGTTGTTTTACAGGTATTTCAATGAAACCTGCTCAAATTAGCAGAACTAATCTTATGTATACCGGTGCATTGATCGAACGAAATCCTAAGACTGGTTCACAATTGATGTCAGCAGCGTAGGCACCAGCCATTTTTCCGACTCATTTCTGAAGGCTTCCACTAGTCCCGTATTAACAAATTCCTTCCTATACACCCCTTCCTTTACCCGCCTCAAAACGACGCCCAATCGGTTGCAGCATACCTCTGCCCACTGGTGTACGTATGTATGTCCCGTGGTCATACCTCTCTACCGGGTACCCATATCAACGTAATTCTGGAGAATATTCACACATCGTGTTTTTCACATCACTGATCACATTTCCACGCGTCGCAAATAATCAAGTGATATGCGCTCCGTCTCGTATGTACGGTGCTGCTGGAACGAGACTAAAATGCGTATCACATGTTCCGCTAGTGGCAAAGTGTGATGGAAAAATATGTGTTGGTTTTTTTTTTTTTTTTTTTTTCGTTTATTTCTGGCTTTCACCCTTCAAGGGTGTTCTAGGCCATCATTTATAATTACAGAGAAATGAAAAGTGAATTTATATATTAATTTTATTTAAATGTGCAAATTTCAGAATTTTATGGAAGATTGGAGTGGAGTTCAGACTTAGAAGAGATGAGATGTTGAATAGAGGAGAGGCAATTTTGGATAAATCTTGATAGAAGAGAGGATATTTATTTAGAGAGGGACAATCAAAAAATATGTGATCTAAAGTTCCCACATCTAGACCACAGAATGTACAATCTGGGGAGTCAAGCACATGAATTTTAAAAAGGTGAGAAGGAACGGAACAATGTCCGATTCTCATTCGAATAAGTAAGGAAATTTCTTTTTTTGAAAAATGGGGGAATTTTTGAAACCACGGTTTTGATGGGATAGTCCTTTGTATTGAGGCGTAGCGGGCACCCTTGGATTGACTAGCAATGTTCCAATACTCTGTCCAAACATTGCGGGATCTATCTTTGATGATGGAAAAAATATCAGATAGGGGAATATTGTTTACGAGGGTAATGGTAGGGTTAGACGCTCCTTGTTTTGCCAAGGAATCAGCAATATCGTTACCCACTATGCCAACATGTCCAGGAATCCAAATCAGAGTGACAGTTTTTCCAGAACTTTGAATGGAGGATATCAGCACTCGAATAAGACATACAAAGTGATCATCAGGATGAAGAAAAGGACTGGATTTAAGTTTTTGGAGGGAACTGAGAGAGTCAGAGAGAACAAGAGAATGTTCAAAATTATTTTTTATTATATATTTGAGAGATTCAATTATTGCAATGCACTCGGCAGAAAATATTGAAAATTGGTTTGAAATTGAATAAAATATTCTTTCATTAGAATTATTGTGGTAAACGTTAATACCTATACCACAGTTAGGAGAGTCTGGAGATTTGGAGCCATCAGTAAATAAAAGAGAAGTGTTGGGCCATTTAGAAGAAATAATGTCATTGAACATATTACTGACAGTACGGGCTGGAAGATTGGAATGACTTTTAAGGATGCCGATCCCTTCTAAAATTGTTGGGGATAGGGTGACGTGACTATATTTTAATTTGAATAATGGAAGAAGATCATTTTGGATAATTTGAAGCTCTGAGAGAGAACGAAAATTTTTACAGAAGGCAGGAAGAGGTTTAATTCGAGCTCTGATTGTAGATGAATGTGTTGAGTCTTTGAACAACGACACTCTGGGAATAACCTGATGGCATTTAGAATTTAAACATTTAAGAACAAATTTGTCAGCAAATAGTTGACGTCTTAAATAAAGTGGAGGGTCAGAACATTCTACTTGAAGAGAATTGATGGGCGACGATTGCATGGCTCCAGTTATTATTCGCAATGACTTTGATTGAATTTTGTCTAATTTGCTGAGTGCATTTTTGGATGCAGTATTAAAAAGTGGGCAGGCATAGTCGAGATGGCTTCGAATAAGTGCGTTGTAAAGCAACTTAATGCAGATAGGGTGTGAACCCCACCAAACACCAGTCAATGATCTGATGATATTTACATTTTTTTCACATTTAGTAACAATATTATGAATATGGGAAGACCATTTAAGTTTCCTATCAAATGTTACTCCCAAAAATTTAACTTCGGAGACATTGGGGATTGGAGAGTTTTTAAATAAAATTTGAACAGGAGGGTTATGATGACGGTTTGAGAAGGTGACACACTGACTCTTTTGAACTGAAAGTTCAAGACCATTTAAAGTGAGCCATGTGCAAAGGGCATCCATGGCTTCATTAAGATATTTGACGGCGGGTGGGATGATTTTGGATGATAAGAAGAAAGCTATGTCATCCGCGAACTCAATAACTTTTACTTGAGGGGGAATGGTGACATGCATATCATGTGTGTATATATTATACAGTAAGGGGGATAATACATCGCCTTGAGGTAAGCCCTTCCAAATTGACCTACTCTGAGGAGTAACATCTGGGGTGCTAGCATGGTCGATCGATATAATCCTATATCAATACGATATCGTTATAATCCGTCATTTATGGTCATGTAGCAATATGTGCTAGCACGCTCAACAATCGATAAGGGATATTCCGACCGACGATTGACAAAACCCCGCCAATTCGTATGCATTCTTGGCTGCGACCGTAGCACAGTCGATTGATAAAACCCCAATATTAATACGAAATGTAATAAATCCATTGTCTATGGTGAGTTAGCGATATTTGCGAGCACAGTGAACATACGATTCCGACAGTCGGTTGACAAAAGACGCCGTTTTTACCGTGGCTTCCGGAGTGACAGATAAGCTGTCAATGTACAGATTTTTTTAAATAATGTCGTTTGTTACGCAAAATAACTGTCTAATTAATGAGTAGAGGTGAACTAAAAAAACTCTTCGAATTTAAAGAAATCGTATACGAGACCCATAGACTCAGTTAATTCATTTAAAAGGCGATCAATTAATTGCTTTCAATTTCGAGAAACGAAATTTGTTAAAATGTCGTTTAGTCTCAAACAGTATCTACATACGAAACGCCAATATTTATTTGAGTTCGTATTTCAATTCGAAATTGTCAATTTATTGGTATTTCAAATTAAGAAACGAAAATTCATTCAAAGATCCCCAGTGTTGCCATTGTATGTCAATTCCTTATTTATTTCCCTTCGACGTCGGTCTGCCTATCGATGGTGCAAGCGTGCTAGGGCAATCGGTTTGTTATCGATACGAGATTGTAAATCACCATGTCCTTTGTTTAACTGGCGATATATCTGCACAACTTTATTAATAATGACATTCTTTCTGCATAATTACTGGTTTATTAATGAACGGGGGCAGATTATCGAAGATTGCAGGATTGAATTAAATCGGAATTCAGACGTTTTCGTTTGACAGTTTCGTACTTACGAATATATCTCGTATTATGGCTAATGATCTCATTGTCCAATTAACTCATTTTTTATTGTCAAAAAATACATGCGGAGTTCCAACGTATATTAAAGTGTGTGTAATTAATATTATTATGATATCTCAGCAAAAATCTCGATGTAAATGGATCTTTAAATGTTCAAAAGAGAAGATTATTAGTTAGTTGTCATATTATTACATTTAATGGATTACGATGGTTTGACAGTTATTATAGACCGGGAGCCTGGCTACACAAACCCACGTCATCGAGTACACAGATGAAACTACTTTGTAGTGATAATGGACATTTAGTAAGCCTTAAATAAGCTAGTCTGCCGGTGCACCTCTTGGCAGGTTCCACACAGTCATGGAAATAGTGAGCGATTTTTGAAGTAAAACTTCTTACCGCACGCTCTACATGGGGGGTAAGCTGGTGAATGCGTTACGAAAAAGGATATTATATACATTTTATGCGAACGGTGATCGGGTGAGGCGAACGGTCGGGCCTTTTTTTGGGGATGGGGATGGGGATGGGGATGGGTACCCAATGGGTATGCAAGGCTCCTGTAACCTCGCGGTCAACTAAACTGTAATGGTTCCATGCTATATAACATTATATGGATACAACGGGTACCCGGCATAAGTTGGTGAAGTTTTACTTCAGTCGTGTGGTCTAAAGCACACTCGTTTTTTTTCGAAAAAATTGCGTCATCGGGTACACGAACGGGAATGGTTTCATATGATAAATGTCGATTAGTAGATGAGAAAATTAGCAGGTCTTCCAAATTGGGATAGAAATTAGTAAATTTTACTTCATCAAGTACACGAATGAAACCAAGGAATAACTGTAGTCTAGATTCTAAACCATTCCATTGAAGAATTTCACTAGTTCCATGACTGCGCGGAATCTGCCAAGAGGCGCGGCACACCAACTTTTTTAAGGCTTACTAAATGTCCATTATCACTACAAAAGTAGTTTCATCCTTGAGGTAAGGTTTCATCACTCATAAGGTTTGTGACGTAAGATTTGTGTACCGGCTCCCGGTCTAAAACTGCGATACCATAGACATCGTGACAGCTACATAGAAAGTATCTCAAGTGTTGCCAGCGTATAACAATTTCTTTTTGATTACCTTACATTGCTTACCAATATCGGTTCGGTACAAAATCGTCGGTTGTTATGCCATATCGATTCGATATTGTAAAGATAACGATTTCAGTGTGCTAGGACCCCTGGTAGCTCAATGAAAATTTTCCTATCGAGAAAAAGATTAATAATAGATTGGACAAACATGAGGGGTAAGCCAAGGCCTAAAAGTTTTTTTTTAAGAATTGGGATGGAAACATTGTCAAAGGCGCCTTCTATGTCTATAAAGACTGCAAGACATACTTCTTTGTTAGAAATGGATAAATTAATATCAGTACTGATGATGGCAAGGTTATCTTGCGTGGATTTTTTTTTTCTAAATCCAAATTGAGATGGAGAGAGAAGATGATTACTCTCGACAAAAAATTCTAACCGGTTTTTAATTAATTTTTCATAAATTTTACTAAGGGTGGATGAAAGAGCAATTGGCCTATAGTTGGATCCAGAATTGGGTGATTTGTTTAATTTTAGGATTGGAATGATTATTTGAGAACTCCAGTCATCAGGAATTATGCCAGTCTGGAATATTTTATTTAAGATGCTTAAGAAGTGATTTAGAACATTATCATTACTATTTTTTATAATGCTATAAGGAATACCATCTCTGCCTGGAGATGAGTCCTTGACTGTTGATAAACAATTTTTTAATTCAATTAAAATGAATGGAGAGTCTAGCCAATGATCAGACATAGGAGTGTTATGAATGGGAGTTATTTCCTCTAAGTTAGGAACAGAAGGGGGGGCAATTTTGTCCAAGAACTCATCTATCCATTTAGAATGAGATGCTCGAGGAGATGTTGAACTGAAGGAGGATCGAAATCTTCGAATCATAGACCAAACTTCCGAAATTGGAGTGCTCGGAGATACAGAACTGCAGAAGTTGTACCACCCGGATCTTTTTTTTGACCTCAATACCCTTTTGGCATTGGCTTCGGCATTTTTGTATATGAGATAGTTCTCCATAGTCATATTGTGACGATAGGAAAGAGATTTAGCTTTCCGAATTCTCACTACCTTGGAACATTCCTCATCCCACCAGGGAGTCGGAGGGAGTTTTTTGAGAGATTTGGTTTTAGGGGGAGGATTTGATTTATTAATTGCAGTTATGAGCATTGATTTGAAGTTATCGTAGTTATCTTTGACAGATAATGTATCGATAGAAGGTAAATTTTGTATAAACTTATCCATATGCGAGTTAAATTCGTCCCATTTGGTGTGTTTTGTTTTAATCTTTGTCGAAATATGGGACTTGTCTGAATGGAAAGAAGTTTGATAAGAGATGGTGATCGGGAAATGATCACTGGAGCAAGGGTCGGGGGACACCACCCACGAGGAGAGAGGTGCCAGATTAGTAGAGCATATGGAGAGATCTACTGCACTGGGGTTTGTGTTGGGGCGAGAGATTCTAGTAGGAGATCCATCATTCAAAAGAAAAAGGTTGGATTCATCTAGGAAATCCACCACACTTCGACCGTCTCGATCAGAGAAAGCAGAACCCCAGACGGGGGAATGGGCATTAAAATCGCCCAATAAAAAGAAAGGAGGGCTTAGTTGACGGATAATTTGCAACCACGTTTGTTTATTGAAGTGCGAAGTTGGGGGAAGATATACTGAAACAAAGGAAGTGTCCTTTATTTTAGCTGCAACCATTTGAAAGTCAGCATTGGGGGGTTTGATATTATTTATTGGGAAAAAAGGAAGGGATTTTTTAATAAAAAGGGCAGCACCACCGCCCGTACCTTCCGGGCAATCATCGCGGAGACAGGAGTACCCTCCCACATTAAAGTGGGTGGATGGAGTAAACCATGTCTCCGAGATAGCAGCCACAGAAACAAGGTTTGAATTTAATAGGTTAAGAAGGTTCGATTTGTTAGAAATAGCACTGCGGCTATTCCACTGAAGAATTGTGACATCTTGAAGAGCCATTTTGAATAAATGATTTTAATGTGGAAATAATAGAAGCAGCGTTGGACGGTAGATTAGTTTGAGAAGAAATTAGGTCAATTAGAAGCATAATAAGAGTTTGAATAAATGAAGAATTATCTTGGGAGAGTTGTTCAGAAAGCTTTTGATGGTTTGTTGAGGATGAATTATAACTGTTTGCACACCCATTTGTGGCATTTGAAAGAGGTGAACCATTGGGATTCAAGAGAAGTGAGTTGTGTTGTTGCTGATCGTATCCAGGAGCCGGTTTAGAGATAGGGTTTTTATATGAGAATTTAGTGGAACGAGAAGATGTTGAGGTGGAGGCGGGTGGGTTGGATGAGGAGTTACTGGATAAAACCTCGGCAAATGATTTTTTGACAGGCGGGAATAGTTTAGAAGCCTGTAGAAAAGACAAGTTCTGAGAGGCCATAGAAATTTTTATATTTTTTTGGCGAAATTGTTCCGGACAAGAAGAGTTAATGGCGGAATGAGCACCTGAGCAGTTAAAATATTTAGGTGAAGAGAGAGAAGAACATTGGTCAGCCGTGTGGTTTTCTCCACATTTGAAACATCTGGGAGGGGATCTGCATGCTACTTTGGTATGACCAAAACGACAGCAATTGTAACATTGAGTGGTAGGATAAGTATACATTTCAACTGGTAAGGAGTTGAAAAATAAATAAATATGGGAGGGAAGAGATTGTCCTTCGAATGCGATGACGACAGATTGTGAGGGCTTCCAGGAAACGATGCCCTCAGAGGTGTCCTTATAATTTAGCCTCCTGGCTTTTATGGGATTGCCGATATGTTGGGGAGTTGAAAGTGAAGATAGGATTTCTGGAATGGACAGATCGGTCGAGATACCTCTGACGAGGCCCATTCGAGTGACATTGTAAGTTGGGATGTACGCCTTGAATTTAGAATTTGATGAAATAAATATGTTTTTGATAAAGTTGTTGGCGGCTGAACCTGAGAGGAATTCAACAGAGATTCGGAAGCGACCCTCGGATTTTACACCTCCCGGCTTAATAGAAAGGTTCTTGCTATTTGATAGGAATTTACCAAATTCAAGAGGGTGGATGGTTTTACCTTGCTCAGTTTTTTGAGCGTACACAATGAACGGGCCACAGGAATGAGGAGAATAAAAGTTTGTAGGAGGAGGTTGAGGAAGAGCAGGTGAAAACTGAGAAGAAGAAGGAGAGTCATGTTTTATTGAGGAAGAGGGACTAAACTTCCTTTTTTTTGTGGTAGTCAGAATGACAGATTCACTGTCCGAAATTACTAGATTTTCACCATCTGGGGGGTCAGGGGGAGGATCTGGGGGCTTTTTAGGATGTCCAGGAGGGTCCTCCTCCATTGTTTACAAAAATATAAATGAAAAAAAAATGTATGGAAAGTGACAGAAATAAAAAAGGTTATAAATATCTGGAAATCAGTAACGAAAAGTGACTCCTGGAAGATCAGAGGGGAGAAGAATCCTCAAGGAACAACACACTACACTTTTATTGACCAGAAAACATAAAAATATTAGTTAAAATAATAAAAAAAGATTATTTTTTTCTAGAGCAAAACAAAGTAACTGTGACAGCTAGATGTTCAAAATTCGAATGTATGTGTTGGTTTTAAATTATCAAAAAATCTTACAGCGGACAATTTATTTTTTACTCCAAATATGCTCAGAAATCGCGGGTTAAAATCCTTCAGGTAGGTACGTACTGATACAACCTGTACAGTTGTACACATTAAAATTATTGACTATTTTAATAAAAAGGAACAGTAAAGCAGTTTCTTCGCAGTCCCCCTCGCTATTGTGAGTATAGTTGTGGATGTGGGAACGGGAAGGGGGGGAGGAGGCGACTGGGGGAGTGGGGGGAAAGGGGGAGGGGCTAAGGGTTTGGAGAAGGCGGCAGGTAAGGGGGAAAGGAGGAGCGGGAACTTTTTGTGCATTGGTATCTACATATTCAAAATGAAATTTATTAATACCAAGTTCTCCAATTTTGTCCAAAGTCTTATCGGGTAAAGGTTCTCCCTTGAGATTAAACTGTGGGGTGACGACTTTAATGAAGGCGTCAATATCTCCCACCGCTGGAATATAGTCGGGAAGGAAAGGCTTCAGCTTGAAGTCGATGTCAATTTTCTGAGGGGCGTACCTGGAAGAGAAATGTAATTTATTTATTTATTTATTTATTTATTTCAAAACATCTTTCTTTCAATTTCTATCAATTGCTGACTGTTCAACTCTCGAGTTAAGTCATTTTAAAAGTACCGACACGATTTAGTTTTGTGAACATGAGTACCTCAATAAATAAACATCCAAGATATGATTTTATACCACTCCAGCCAAGAGAACTCAAGCCAAGAGAACTCCAGCCAAGAGAACTCCAGTCCCGTGGCAACCGGTTCACCAGGTCGAGACACCAAATTTTTAGAACTTGAAATACGGTGCTGTAGATGGCTATACACCAATCTAAGACCACATTTTAACATTTAGAAACGCAGGATGTACAGAGATCAAGAAATGGATTCAGCATTGTTAATATTTTTTTATCTTCCGTTTAGAAGATCAGCGGCCACCTGGGAACAACGGCAGGATCTTTCAATGTTCCTGTAGACCTCCAGCTGTAATAGCTCCTTCCTCAGGATGTGCTGGAAGATCTCTGCGATGCCAGGGCTGACCTCGAGGTCTGCATACGGCTGCGGATTGTTAGCCCCCTCGTCGGGGATGACCATGGTGGTGCTACCCCTAACCTTGTTTCTGCCGACTCCCAGCTCTATTGGCTCCTACCTCAGAATGTGTTGGAAGATCTCTGCGATGTCGGGGCTGACCTCGAGGTCGGCGTACTGCTGCGGATCGTAGGCCCCCTCGGCCGGGATGACCATGGTGGTGCGACCCCTGACCCTGTTTCTGCCGACCCCCAGCTCGTCCAGATCATTGCTGTCTGTATCTGCACACAAGTAAAGATAAAACAATAAATATTGTAAGAAGCTTAACCAAAATTGATAAAAAGAGTATTGTATCACTCGGGGGCAGAGCATTATACAATATTTAAAAAAAACATTGTTTCCAAGGCGACAATCGGCTTGCTTTTTTTCTGACATTTGCAATAAATCGATTTTGTTAGGGACAGAAAAGGTATGATAAATAATTTCATAACGCCAGAAATTATTCATAACGCCAGAGCTTGCCAATATATATAGCCAATAGTACTCGCAAAAAATGTAGCTTTCTATTTTAGTGAAAGAATTTTTAAATTCCATTCAGTAGTTTTTGCGTGAAAGAGTAAAAAACATACATCCATACAAACTTTCGCCTTTATAATATTATATATAATATATATATAGTAGGAGTAGGATAATACTAGAATAAATTCCAGTACACGTTAATTAATCACAGATAGAAATTTAAATTCGAACATGGATTTTTTATGGTGACACGATAAATGATTTGTAATAAAAAATCTTCTATCTTCTATCTTCTTCTTCTATCTTCTAACTATATAAATAAAAATGAATCGCCGAAATGTATGTATGCGCATAACTTTCGAAGACTGCACCAAATTAGATAATTCTTTTTTTGTGTGTTCGTTATTATCAGTACAACGTTTGTATAAAACTACTGGTGAGCTCTGGCATTATAAAATTTGCAATAAGTTGCACCCGAGCTGTTTGAAAACTACATGTACCGGGACCAAATGTATGGAGTGCGGGAGGGGGGATGGGAACTCTGGTAGGGAGTTCGCAGGAGGGGGGGAGGGGAACCAGGGAAAGGGGCGGGGAACCTAGGAGGGGGGAGGGGAACTCGGGAGGGCGGTTCGCGGGACAGGGGAAGGGGGGGAATGGAGTGGGGAGAGGGAAAGTGGATGCGAAATTAGGATGGGACGAATGGGAAAGGACACGCAGGGAGAAACAATTTCTTATTAAATGGCATAGCAACGCATGCCGGGTACCAGCTAGTATTTCTATAATTTCGGCACCCGGAATGTCAATAATAAATAATTAAGAAAAGAATTTTTTACATTAGTTCCACACAGGAGGCCCTGAGGAAAACAATTTCCCTCGGGCTTATGTCATATTTGGGGACGCTGTATGGAGGGTATTTTTAGGGAAAGGAATGATAAGAAGTCGAGTCGAAAGGAATGACGGATGCATGAATCCATTCCTTGCACTGCGTGCAAGGGTCGAGAGACTCCGGCTGAAGAGGTCAAAAACACTTGGGATGACCTGTGGCGGGGTGTTGGTTATACATTAAATGGTTCCCAAATTGTAATATAATCTCGTGTTAAAGTGTGAAACTACTAAGTTAGCTGTGTCATTATTCGAGGACTAGAGCGCGCGGAAGCTTTTGAAATAATGTTGATGTGTGTTTTATGTGCGGATGTGGATGTCGAAGGATCTTGTATGTTTTTGTGTTTTGACTACTGCACAAGTAAAAAGAATGGACATAAGGAAAGGGAAAAAAGGACTCACTGCGGAACCTTGTGGCACTCTGCTATCTTGTCTGGGTTTATTTTGCACTTGTGACTATGTCGCGGTATGCGGGATTAATTGCGGATGCGGTAAGCGGTATATTAGAAATGTTCATGCGGCGATGGTCGATTTTAGACTGAACGTGGGTATGATAAAATGACAGGTATACAGGGATGGGTAAGAAAGGAACATGTGACAATACAAGCTACAAATACAGGGTCTATGAATGTATGTAGGTAATTAGTATGTAGGTAAGTAGCTACGTTTCTTTGTATGTAGGTAAGTATAGTCTGTATTGTGTAAATGTCCAACCAAATTTTAATAATAATGTAAAATAAAAAACACATAAATTTGTTTAAGACCACTTTTATTTTAAAACACTCTATCGGTTTCAGAAGCACCCTTCCTTCGTCAGGAGAATATTATATCAGTTCCTGACGAAGGAAGGGTGCTTCTGAAACCGGTAGAGTGTTTTAAAATAAAAGTGGTCTTAAACAAATTTATGTGTTTTTTATTGTAAATTATGGCGAGCCACAAAGTTAGTGCTTTTTACAAATATTTAATAATAATGTTTTAAATATTTCTTCAAATTGGCGACATTTTGGGAGGGCATTCGCGGGTGTTTGCAAATTGGCCAAAATGTGGCCAAAAATTCTCCATTGTATAAGTCAATTTTTTCGACGTATGACAAAATATTTGCAGATATAGATTTGCGGATGTTTGTGGATGTTTATGAACATTTGTGAATGTTTTGGAATATCTATAAGTATATATAGATATTCATGAATGTTCATGGATATTATAAAATATTAAAAAACACTAAAAATATCCACAAATATCTAGATATTTGTGGATATTTTAGACATGTGTGCATATTTTTTACATTTTTCTGAATATATTTGTGGATATTTGTAGACATTCGTGGAATTTGAATGTACCCGAATGCTTTATTCAATAAAAAAGATTTCACAATTGTAAGAAATCTTTTAGTTTATTTGTTATGATACAAATACATAGATATTATCTCTAACCTGTCACGTGATCGTGCATGTTGTTCCACTCCACCCATGCTTTTATGAATTTAATCGTGACCTTAAAAGATTTACAATCTAATAACTTGAATGTAACAAAGTTTCAGATTACATTACATTTATTGTACTAGTTACATGATTATTAAATATTCCCTTTATACAAAGTACGACCAACATAAAGAAGATATGTTTTTTTTAAGGTCGAGTTGTGAAATCCTTTTTAGATACCTCAACTTAGCTGAATACCATTATCACTCACTAATTAAACAACCTGTTTATCCAAAGTTAAAAAACCTGATGCTCGTGTTATTTCTTGCACAATCAGGCTTAATGAAGCCATGAAAGGTGTTGTTAGAGATATCTTACAAGGCAAGTACAGACGAGTGAAATCCCACCCGGTAATTATTAATTACTCTACTTTTAAAGCAATAAACACCCATAGATTAAAGTGTCTAGTAATGTTATCACACCTATTAATTGGAACCTATCAACTTATTTCCTTATTGCCTTATCAGACAATTTTTTTAGTAATGATGACATAGTAAAGGTACTTGATAATTATTAGCAATTAGTGAACTAATTATGTGCTTTGTATGGACCGCAACATCCCTGTACAGAAACCGATAAAATTTACTGAAAGCAATTTATTTATTTCTAACGATGTTCGCGAGTTCCCTCGGGGTCTACGTGATCTTTGAAGATAATGAACGTTTTTTATTATTATGGTCACGATTTACGGTTACTGTGCCGTGACGGCAAAAAATGTCAATGAACATTTCCTTATCGCTGTAATATTGCAGTTCTTTTAAAAGATGAGATACAGTGGATACAGTACACAATGTACGTAGGTCTATTTCGTCCAAAAGAAAAAAGTGATCATTTTCTACCATCTCTCTCACACACCGTACCGTGACGTCTCCGTAGACCCCTACAATACAACTAGCCGTGACGATAATTTTGAAAGTATGGAATATAGTTACAAGGATAATATTGAAGTGTGAGGGAATTCCAAAAATAAAAAACAAAAATAAAAATGTCAAATGTGCTGATGGTTTTGTCTTTGTTCTTAAACATACAATGCTGCAGCTCTTTCTTACACACTAAATACCAACAGTCAAAAATGAGACAAACGGTGAACTTAGACCTTATGTCTGCACCCTCATGAAGGAAATATACAACACCTCTGCCGTAGATCACCCCGAGTGGTTTGCTACGTTTGATGACTTAGCAGGGATCATGGGGTGAGGTTTATCCGGATCTTGAAATTTTGTACACTATTTCTACACATAAATCAACAGGTACTCAGTTGGAGTTTTTTTCGCCATTTTATAATAATCAATTCACCGAAATTTGTTAACAAAAATCGCGTTTTTCACTTCAAAATGATAAAAAAATAAATAAAAAAAACTCCCTCTGACTACCTAGGAAAACATATTACCTTTTAAATGCATTTCGTTTTTTTTGTTTCAAATGATCCGGTGACGAGTTATGGAGTTCACCGCTTAACAACTTTTTTCGAGGCGCCTCCGGAGATTTGCTGTCACGGACTAATTTATTGATATTTTTAATTGATTTTTTTTTTCAAAGATACTTCAGATATTATACTGTAACGTGTGTATGAAATAAATAAATCCAACATTATTCATATCTCAAAAAAAATCATGACAATATGCCTTTATTTCGCCTTTAAAACCTTACCCCCCGCCTTAAGGACACTGTGGAAAATACTTTTTGTGTTTTTTTTTATTTGTATCATTTTCTGAAAGATGCATTTGTTAAAAATACTCTCACCAAATGTTTTAAACAAATTCTAAAAAAATAACGGAGATACAGCATTTTATGTGAAACCATTTGAAACAGTTTGTACGTTGAATTATCCTTCAGCAATACTGAATAAATAACTTGTAAAATTACATCAACTTCAGAAAGGGAGGAAGGGGGGGGGGGGTTGGTTCATTCAACTTTGCCGCCCGGGCTTCTGACGGGCTTAGTCTGCCACTGCACTTTACCCTTTTCTAACTTCCAAAATTATTTTTTTTCTACAAAAACGAATTTTTTTTCATAATTAATCTGTTCTTTTACTGCATTACGAAAGGTATGCCATCACCCCATTCAATAAAAAAAGAATACAATTCAATAAAATACAATAACCCTTTTTTGCACATACATTTTTACACATACATGAAAACAACAATATATATTATTAAAAAAAACATTACAATAAGCCGTCTTGTTACTAAAGTGGTCTCTTCCAGACAACCTTTCCCAAAGAATTTTAGCACGCAGATAGGTATTGCGTACTGAAGCTTGTACAACATTTATATTTTAAACATATAATTAGAAATAAAACAAAACAAATGCCAATATAAACCACACACGGCACCTTCAATCACTTCAAATACTAAGTAATGTTGCAACAAATAGAAGGAAAAAAAAGTAAAATACAAATATGTTTATATATTTGTTTTAATTATAGACTTTTTATTTATTATTTGTGCATGATGTGAACATTAGTTATTTATCGGGTTATAACCTAATTATTATAATTTGTTATTTTCTTTAATGCGTGTACCTAATTATGTTAACCTGTAAATGTTCCTATTTAAAAAAATTAAAACATCTTGAAAGCTGACTTTTTCCCAAACTTCGTTGCTCACTAATTGAAGCAAGTCATTTTTCTCGGGACGCTGGGCCCCTATCCGATGCGGGGCCCCTAGGCAGTTGCCTACTCTGCCTTAGGGATAATTCGGTACGGGATGCGCCTGCCCATTAGCTGCATGACAGGCCGGATCGGGAGAGAATGTAGGGTTGAGGTTGTCCCTATGTCTTCTCCGCAGTACTCTCTCGGAACATCGCCTTGCACTGCAGTGGGAGGGGTGGATTCATACGTCTTTCACTCCTGAATACACTGACCCCAGACTACTACCCACCTTTAATACCCTTTTCATTCCCAGAACTTCCTCTCCTTCCTTTCCTAAAAAGAACCTCCACATAGCATCTCCAGAGATTACAAAGGCCCTGAGGCGAATAATTTTCCCTCGGTCCTCCTATGTGGAGCAAAGGTTAAAAAAAATGCTGTCATTTCCATACAACTCCCTCACACGTGTAAAAAAATTAACCGCAAGGAAAAAGTACTTTGGAGGAAACGGTCACTCACGTTATGTGTGTCTCACTAATAATGTGTAAGAAAGAGCTGCAAAATGATAGCGATAAGGAACGTATGTTTATTGCGTTTTTTAAACGTGAATCGGCACGTATTTATAAAACCCACTGGTTTTAGTGAAAGGAAGGAGATGAAGTTCTGGGAAGGAAAAAGGTATGAGGGATGGATAGAAATCTGGGGGTTAGTATGTCCAGAAGTGAGGGAAAGATGAATCCATCCCTCTCACTGCGGTGCAAGTGCGAAGGTGTCGAGTTGAGAGAGTCCGGCTGAAAAAGTCATAGCGTCTTCCTCAACCGGCCTCTTCCGTTCCGGTCCACTGCGCAGCTAGTGGGAAGACGCATACGCCGCCAAGATCACTTCACTCATTAATCCCGGGCACCTATACTAACTCACTAAACGTATCGAACCACTTGAGGTGACTTATGGCCGAGTGTGTACTATTTTCACAGTGCGAAAAGTTTAAAATGAAGTTTTTTGTATGAATACCTCACGAGTATGTGAGCTGCTCCCGTCTGAAGCCAGTGAGACTATGGCATCCCCAATTGGAGTATGTTGTGAGGTTTAAGGTGGTGGGGAGGGGAAGGTGATTGGGAAGTACGTGGCTATTCAGATCTGGTCACCAAACACTGCTAACCGGCCATTTCAAGTAACGTGTCAATTCTGAATGGTGGTCAGAATGATAGCTATTTCCAAAGTATTAAAAAAATTAAAATAACGAAGCATTTTTAAAATAGTTAAATTTAGAGGCATACCAGAGTTTTCTGAGGAGTCGCTATTGTTCTTGCTGTTGTGTTTGGTGAGTTCAGGTCTACTGTCCCTTGAGACCTGTTGGGACAACACAGGTCGCTTCTCCGTCATTCTGGTGATGTTCTGCGGCTTGTCCGGGGACTAAAATTAAAAATGATTCCCACAATATAAATAAGAAAACCTTTTTAAAGGAGAAAGTTTGGAAGCCTGATGACAAATGTGACATCGATATCACACAGTCTGCGTACAACAGCCCGAAACCGTGACATTACATAATATTACCATTTTTTTACATTAGCTCCACACAGGAGAAACGAAAATTCCATCAGGGCCTATGTAGTCATTGGGGGTGCTGTGTGGAGGGTCTTTATAGGGAAAGAAAGGAGAGGAAGTTATGGGAAGGAAAAAGATTTGAGGAGGTGGATAGGAATCTGAGGGTCAATGTGTCCAGAAGTAACGAACATATGAATCCAACCCTTCTGCTGCGGTGAAAGGAGATGGGTTTGGAGAGTCCGACAAGAAAGTCTAGATTAGGTCTCCCTCAACCAGTTTTCCATCCTTTTCGAGTAAATTCTGCCTGATGTTGGATCGCTGTTGCTAACAATTATTCTAAGCAATAATTATCAGCCTGAAACACTCATCTACATTGAAAAATCTTCCGACAAAAGATACATGACGCCAACGGGACTTGACCCCGTATCCTTCTGATTGCCGGTTAGGTGCTCTCACCACTGAGCTTTGGCGGCTTATCTAATACCCGCCAAATAATTCAATATATACTAGTGTTTCATTCAACAATTACTGTTTATTACATTTTTCCACCTGAAAACAACCAACTTTATTTTTGTGAGAGAGACATTGTTAGTGCTAAATCTCTCGCTAGGTGGCGTCGAGACAAATTATTTTTATTTATTTTTATGTAAGTTTTTATTCCAGCAGGGCTGGGAGGATAGTGCAATCCCAGTCTGCCATATTACATAAACTATAGTATAATATATTTTACAGAGAAAATAAAAATCTAAAAGAAATAAAATATGGTAGCGTATTAGGTTAGGTAAAAATGAAAATAAAATTGGAACATAAGTAATAATAATAAAAATTAATCACAAAATTAAAAACAAAATTAAATTAAATTAAACAGAAATTAAAATAAAAAAAAAGAAATATTAGTTTTTTTATCGTCCATCAGGGAGGTCGCCTCATCATTTGCATCCATCGCTCATTTAGTGGGGAACTGAGCCACCCGGATGCAGCCACGACAATGATGTTGTTTGACCTCCGTGTCCTGCTCCAGAAGCTGGCTAGCCGGTGGCGAAGTAATGCTGGGAATGAGTGCACCCTCCCTTCGGTGAACATCGTGGAGGCGCTGCAGAACCTCGGTAGTTGCATAAGTTGCCTGTACGCATTGTTGTAGCACACCCTCAGTTTGTCCCATTGCGCTGCTGGGTATTGCGTCCACAGTTCAGACGTGTACAGGGCAGCGCAGTATGTCTTGAAGAGTAATTTTCTGACGTCGTCGCTACAGTGGTAGAACCGCCTTGAGAGCATTCCCGCCCGTATGTTAATTGCTCTTCTTTGTCGTTCCATATCTTCTATATCCTTCATGTCTTCGGTTAGGATATGTCCCAGATACTTAACCTATGAGGCCACAAGCAGTTCGTTTCCTTCTAGATATATTGGAGGAATATTTAATGACTCCTTGTTGTGTTTGAAAGCGACGATGTTACATTTTTGTCTACATTTTTTGGTGAGATACTTTAACTTGTCAAATATTAATTATTATTTTTAATTAATAAACTAACGTTTAAGACAAGATTTTTATGCATAGCACAAAGGGTAAAAATTATTATAAGTCCCGTAGGCGTCATGTATCTTTTCTCGGAAGATTTTTTCAATGTACTTAGATGAGTGCTTCAGGTTGATAATTATTGCTTATAATTATTGTTATCCTTTGTGCTATGCATAAAAATCTTGTCTTAAACGTTAATTTATCAAATAAAAATAATAATCGCTGTAAGTCTTTCAAAAGGCGTTGAAGCGTGGACCTCGCTCCAAATGTATTTTTTACCTTTCAGTTGCCGTAAAAATTGATAAAAGTTTTTGAAAAATCTAAATTTCTCGCTTGCACCACGACTTTCCAGTTTCCATTGTGTACGTACATCATAAAGAAGGGTGTCCGTGGATTTGTTTTGTGTAAAAATCTACATATATCCATATCTATATTTAGACTTGACCGCCAAACAATAGTAAAGACATTGTCTAATTGTCCACAAGATTTAAAAAAACCACCCCATGTCCTTTTATCATCCCTCAAAGCAGAATAAGGCCAGGACAACGTTGGCTAGTTTTAAATTCAGAATCTTACCGTGCCTACAATTGCTTCAAGCTTATTCATGTCTGCTTCACAGCTGAACGTATCTGGACGGAAATGTGAAAGCACCATTAACAAAAAAATCGGTTAATTTTTCATACTCGATAAAGATCGATTAATTATTGAGAAAGCAATAATTAATTTACAATGATTAATATATTGCTTAGCCGTAGATTCCAAACCCATCGCTCTCAAACGAAATAGAAAATTGAGTACCACCATCGAACCATTTATTCAAAAACCAATAATAATAATAATTCCTTTTTGGATGATTTTTATTGTGCTATTTTTGTGAGAAAATCACCTCAAGGGCGCTTTGAATAACCAACACCTTATGTTACTCCAAGCGTTTCGCTATGTGTAGTATATGTAATTATCGATGTATTGGATATCATTCGGAAACGTTCGGGTTCCGACGAAGTTTGACGAGCGGCTCGCGGTGCACACAGCTGACGCACCCGGTGCCGCGCGCAGAGCTAAATCGAGAAGCCTTTGTGGCCAGTCGCTACTTTAGACATAAAATACATTACTAATCGAATCCATTGTATCATCCAAATAAAGACGAAAAGAACTTACGTTGTACTAATTATTATTGTGGGCTAGTAAGGCCACATTAAAGAACATTACACTATGTTTGGTCACTTAGCAGGGATGCCCGGATTCGACGGTTGTGGTGTATTAGATCTTGACGATGGTCCTACCAGCTGTGTGGCAGGCCAGATCAAGAGGGGCCGGTGAGGTAAAACCTTTGATCTCTCCAACTGGTCTTTCTCGACCCGTCGAGAAAGCACCGCAGTTGGTGGGATGGATTTACACTTCTCTCCTGGACACTTTGACCCCTAGATTCCCACCCCTAACATGTGTTTCCTTCCCAGAACCTCCTCTCCTTCATTTCTTTAAAAAGACCCTCCGCACAGCATCCCTAAAGATGACAAAAATAATAATTTCCCTCAGGGCCTTCTGTATGGGGCTAGCATAAAAATAATTTATAGGTTGATAAAAATGTAATGCAGATTTCGGAAAAGGTGTGATGGCCTTTTCAAATGTATCTGAATCTCATCTCAGGTAACCTCGTAGCTATTAAAAGCAAAATGCACGGACCTATAGAATTATATATGTCAGGTACATAGATTTAGTAGTTTCAACATCCTTCAACAGATGTCGTTAGTTTTGTTAGTTTTAACTAGTTTTGTGTCGTCTCAACGTGTATCAGTTGTCAGTGTCAGGTAATTAGTACCTTGAAAGAGTATCATCTATAGTCGTCCGTGTCTAATAGGCGAACGGTTACTGTAATAAGTAATAACCAAAGGCACGTGAATATTTTTAACACAAAACGGAGATAATCTCAGAACAAGTGAATGAAGAACGGAAAAATATAGATACAATTTTGCAACCTAACAAATTACTTTATAATTTTCTTCTGTAATATTTTAAGTTACATATATTAGGTAGGTATTTACTTATATCGCAAACAAGAAAACTTGTACAATGTGTCCCTAAAACGGGGTACCCCAGTAAGGACACACTTTTCTCTAATAAACGGTAAAAGAATGAAAATAAACAAATAAAAATAAAAAAGTAGATTTTTCAGTCACTTTCGTTTGCAACTAACGATTGTTGGGAACCTGTGGCTTATCGAGCGTTTTCATAATAAATTACAATACAAATGGATAGAATATGTATTCCGCTGAATGTCAAGTTATGTCTCATTTTTTCAGTGGTAATTTAACTAAACCAATAACTTAAATAATACTAAATACTTAATACTTAAATACTAATACTAAACCAATATTTAACTCTTATCGATTAAGATTATCGTTTTTATTGTTGTGACGTCTTGGGGTAGAACTTTAAATGTCCTTTTCTCAGGCCCCATGGCTCCGATCCGACGGAAATTTTGGAGTCTTACTAAGAATCATGGTCTGTACACGAATCAAGAAAAAAAACATAAAAAAACAGAATTTTTAAAAATTTCATCGTTTGACGCTTGGGTTCGGTCGTTTTATCACCTTTTCAAACTTGGGGTCGGTCATATCTATGGCCCTATAGCACTAAATCATCTAAAAATTTTGATTCTCGGTCAAAAACATGTTCTTTACGGTAAACAATAAATAAATTGGTAAAAAGCAACATTGGAAAAAGATCATCGTATTTATTGTTGTAACATCTTGGGGTAGAACTTTAAATGCCCTTTTCTCGGGCCATATTGTTCCGATCCGACAGAAATTTTGGAGTCTTACTAAGAATCATGGATTGTACACGAATCAAGAAAAAAATATAAAAAACAGATTTTTTTAAAATTTCATCGTTTTAACGCTTGGGCTCGGTCGTTTTATCACCTTTTCTCACTTGGGGTCGGTCATAACTATGGCCCTATGGCACTAAATCATCTAAAATTTTTGATTCTTGATCAAAACCAATGTTCTTTACGGTAAACAACAAATAAATTGGTAAAAAGCAACATTCGAAAAAGATTATGCTTTTTTTTGTTGTGACGTCTTGCGGTTAAATTTTAAATGTCCTTTTCTCAGGCACCATGGCTCCGATCCGTCGGAAATTTTGGAGTCTTACTAAGAATCATGGTCTGTACACGAATCAAGAAAAAAAACATAAAAAACCGAATTTTTTAAATCACATGGTTTTAACGCTTGGGTTCGGTCGTTTTATCACCTTTTCAAACTTGCGGTCGGTCATAACTATGGCCCTATGGCACAAAATCATCTATAATTTTTGATTCTTGATCAAAACCAATGTTCTTTACGGTAAACAATAAATAAATTGGTAAAAAGCAACATTCGAAAGAGATTATCTTTTTTTTTGTTGTGACGTCTTGCGGTAAAACTTTAAATGCCCTTTTCTCAGGCACCATGGCTCCGATCCGACGGAAATTTTGGAGTCTTACTAAGAATCATGATCAGTATACGAATCAAGAAAAAACATAAAAAACAGAATTTTTTTAAATTTCATCGTTTTAACGCTTGGGTTCGGTCGTTTTATCACATTTTCAAATTTGGGGTCGGTCATAACGATGGCTCTATGGCAACGAATCAACTGAAGTTTTAGATTCTTGATTAAAAACCATGTTCTTTACCGTAATAAACAATAAAGAAATTGGTAAAAAACAACATTGGAAAAATATCATCATTTTTATTGTTGTAACATCTTGGGGTAGAACTTAAAATGCCCTTTTCTCAGGCCCTATGGCTCCAATCCGACGGAAATTTTGGAGTCTTACTAAGAATCATGGATTGTACACGAATCAAGAAAAAAATATAAAAAACAGATTTTTTTAAAATTTCATCGTTTTAACGCTTGGGCTCGGTCGTTTTATCACCTTTTCTCACTTGGGGTCGGTCATAACTATGGCCCTATGGCACTAAATCATCTAAAATTTTTGATTCTTGATCAAAACAAATGTTCTTTACGGTAAACAACAAATAAATTGGTAAAAAGCAACATTCGAAAAAGATTATGCTTTTTTTTGTTGTGACGTCTTGCGGTTAAATTTTAAATGTCCTTTTCTCAGGCACCATGGCTCCGATCCGTCGGAAATTTTGGAGTCTTACTAAGAATCATGGTCTGTACACGAATCAAGAAAAAAAACATAAAAAACCGAATTTTTTAAATCACATGGTTTTAACGCTTGGGTTCGGTCGTTTTATCACCTTTTCAAACTTGCGGTCGGTCATAACTATGGCCCTATGGCACAAAATCATCTATAATTTTTGATTCTTGATCAAAACCAATGTTCTTTACGGTAAACAATAAATAAATTGGTAAAAAGCAACATTCGAAAGAGATTATCCATTTTTTTTGTTGTGACGTCTTGCGGTAGAACTTTAAATGCCCTTTTCTCAGGCACCATGGCTCCGATCCGACGGAAATTTTGGAGTCTTACTAAGAATCATGATCAGTATACGAATCAAGAAAAAACATAAAAAACAGAATTTTTTTAAATTTCATCGTTTTAACGCTTGGGTTCGGTCGTTTTATCACATTTTCAAATTTGGGGTCGGTCATAACGATGGCTCTATGGCAACGAATCAACTGAAGTTTTAGATTCTTGATTAAAAACCATGTTCTTTACCGTAATAAACAATAAAGAAATTGGTAAAAAACAACATTGGAAAAATATCATCATTTTTATTGTTGTAACATCTTGGGGTAGAACTTAAAATGCCCTTTTCTCAGGCCCTATGGCTCCGATCCGACGGAAATTTTGGAGTCTTACTAAGAATCATGGATTGTACACGAATCAAGAAAAAAAAAAATTTTAAAATTCATCGTTTTAATGCTTGGGTTCGGTCGTTTTATCACCTTTTCAAACTTAGGTTCCGTCATAACTATGGCCCTATGGCACTAAATCATCTAAATTTTTGATTCTTGATAAAAACCATGTTCTTTACGGTAAACAATAAAGAAATTGGTAAAAAACAACATTGGAAAAAGATCATCGTATTTATTGTTGTTACATCTTGGGGTAGAAATTTAAATGCCCTTTTCTCAGGCCCTATGGCTTCGATCCGACGGAAATTTTGGAGTCTTACTAAGAATCATGGATTGTACACGAATCAAGAAAAAAAAACATTAAAAAAAAGAATTTTTAAAAAATTCATCGTTTTAATGCTTGGGTTCGGTCGTTTTATCACCTTTTCAAACTTGGGTTCCGTCATAACTATGGCCCTATGGCACTAAATCATCTAAAATTTTTGGTTCTTGATGAAAACCATGGTCTTTACGGTAAACAATAAATAAATCGGTAAAAAGCAACATTCGAAAGAGATTATCCATTTTTTTGTTCTGACGTCTTGCGGTAGAACTTTAAATGCCCTTTTCTCAGGCACCATGGCTCCGATCCGACGTAAATTTTGGAGTCTTACTAAGAATCATGATCAGTATACGAATCAAGAAAAAAAACAATAAAAGCTGATTTTTTTTAAATTTCATCGTTTTAACGCTTGGATTCGGTCGTTTTATCACATTTTCAAACTTGGGGTCGGTCATAACGATGGCTCTATGGCAACGAATCAACTGAAGTTTTAGATTCTTGATTAAAAACCATGTTCTTTACCGTAATAAACAATAAAGAAATTGGTAAAAAACAACATTGGAAAAATATCATCATTTTTATTGTTGTAACATCTTGGGGTAGAACTTAAAATGCCCTTTTCTCAGGCCCTATGGCTCCGATCCGACGGAAATTTTGGAGTCTTACTAAGAATCATGGATTGTACACGAATCAAGAAAAAAAACATAAAAAAAAAGAATTTTTAAAAAATTCATCGTTTTAATGCTTGGGTTCGGTCGTTTTATCACCTTTTCAAACTTGGGTTCGGTCATAACTATGGCCCTATGGCACTAAATCATCTTAAATTTTTGGTTCTTGATGAAAACCATGGTCTTTACGGTAAACAATAAATAAATCGGTAAAAAGGCAACATTGGAAAGAGATTATCCATTTTTTTGTTGTGACGTCTTGCGGTAAAATTTTAAATGCCCTTTTCTCAGGCACCATGGCTCCGATCCGACGGAAATTTTGGAGTCTTACTAAGAATCATGGATTGTACACGAATCAAGAAAAAAAAACATAAAAAAAATATTTTTTTAAAAATTCATCGTTTTAATGCTTGGGTTCGGTCGTTTTATCACCTTTTCAAACTTGGGTTCCGTCATAACTATGGCCCTATGGCACTAAATCATCTAAAAATTTTGATTCTTGATAAAAACCATGTTCTTTACGGTAAACAATAAAGAAATTGGTAAAAAACAACATTGGAATAAGATCATCGTATTTATTGTTGTTACATCTTAGGGTAGAAATTTAAATGCCCTTTTCTCAGGCCCTATGGCTTCGATGCGACGGAAATTTTGGAGTCTTACTAAGAATCATGGATTGTACACGAATCAAGAAAAAAAAACATAAAAAAAATATTTTTTAAAAAATTCATCGTTTTAATGCTTGGGTTCGGTCGTTTTATCACCTTTTCAAACTTGGGTTCCGTCATAACTATGGCCCTATGGCACTAAATCATCTAAAATTTTTGATTCTTGATAAAAACCATGTTCTTTACGGTAAACAATAAAGAAATTGGTAAAAAACAACATTGGTATAAGATCATCGTATTTATTGTTGTTACATCTTGGGGTAGAAATTTAAATGCCCTTTTCTCAGGCCCTATGGCTTCGATGCGAAGGAAATTTTGGAGTCTTACTAAGAATCATGGATTGTACACGAATCAAGAAAAAAAAACATAAAAAAAAATATTTTTTAAAAAATTCATCGTTTTAATGCTTGGGTTCGGTCGTTTTATCACCTTTTCAAACTTGGGTTCCGTCATAACTATGGCCCTATGGCACTAAATCATCTAAAATTTTTGATTCTTGATAAAAACCATGTTCTTTACGGTAAACAATAAAGAAATTGGTAAAAAACAACATTGGTATAAGATCATCGTATTTATTGTTGTTACATCTTGGGGTAGAAATTTAAATGCCCTTTTCTCAGGCCCTATGGCTTCGATGCGACGGAAATTTTGGAGTCTTACTAAGAATCATGGATTGTACACGAATCAAGAAAAAAAACATTAAAAAGAAGAATTTTTAAAAAATTCATTGTTTTAATGCTTGGGTTCGGTCGTTTTATCACCTTTTCAAACTTGGGTTGGGTCATAACTATGGCCCTATGGCACTAAATCATCTAAAATTTTTGGTTCTTGATGAAAACCATGGTCTTTACGGTAAACAATAAATAAATCGGTAAAAAGCAACATTCGAAAGAGATTATCCATTTTTTTGTTCTGACGTCTTGCGGTAGAACTTTAAATGCCCTTTTCTCAGGCACCATGGCTCCGATCCGACGGAAATTTTGGAGTCTTACTAAGAATTATGATCAGTATACGAATCAAGAAAAAAAACAATAAAAACTGAATTTTTTTAAATTTCATCGTTTTAACGCTTGGATTCGGTCGTTTTATCACATTTTCAAACTTGGGGTCGGTCATAACGATGGCTCTATGGCAACGAATCAACTGAAGTTTTAGATTCTTGATTAAAAACCATGTTCTTTACCGTAATAAACAATAAAGAAATTGGTAAAAAACAACATTGGAAAAATATCATCATTTTTATTGTTGTAACATCTTGGGGTAGAACTTAAAATGCCCTTTTCTCAGGCACCATGGCTCCGATCCGACGGAAATTTTGGAGTCTTACTAAGAATCATGGATTGTACACGAATCAAGAAAAAAAAAGAATTTTTAAAAAATTCATCGTTTTAATGCTTGGGTTCGGTCGTTTTATCACCTTTTCAAACTTGGGTTCGGTCATAACGATGGCCCTATGGCACTAAATCATCTTAAATTTTTGGTTCTTGATGAAAACCATGGTCTTTACGGTAAACAATAATAGCCCAGTCATTCCGTATTTAAAAAGGCCTTTAGCTTGCAAAAGGTCATGTAGTAGCGATTTTGATATATGTTGTTAAAATTGGGACTCTAAAAAAAAAAAAAGTTTTCGACCTCGGGAGGGTCGAGCTCGATCCGCCATCTTGGATTGAAGGTCCCAAAATTCGTTTTTTTCTAAATAATTATGAAATGGTTGATTTTACAACGAAGTTGTTCAAGGTGAACTTGAAGAAAACTAAATTACGTACATTTTATGTATTCTGTTTTTTTTTGTAAGTCTGATAGGTAACGAGTTACGGTGGCGGAAATGTGAATATTTTTCTAAAAAATGATGAAATTCCCAATTTGTGTTATTTTTCGGGTTATTCATTACATAACTAGCTGTTAAAAACCCGCTCCGTAGGGTTTTACTGCTAGGCCCTGTAGGCAGCTTTTGGTTTGGCTTCGCCCAGTTAGTGTTGGTGACCATTTTATACATAATTATATTATATAATTTTTTTTTTCATATAATTATAATAATTTTGTTAACTCATTTCCACACTACTATGAAGTAGAGAACATGGCGCATTTTTTATTGTGGTATCCCCTGTAGGTCTACTCCACAGATATACCAGCGATGGTAGATTTCGAAATTATTTTATATATTGGCTATTGCGTAATGATATTTTTTTGTTGATGCCGGTTGGTTGATATCGACATCTTAATAACACTCTTCATCAATGTCATCTTCTAATTCATTACCTGTGGTACTGAGATTCTGGGCTTCCATTGATAAAATCTCTTCATCTTCTTCCTCGACATCGATATGAACCTCTGGCGAATTTCGGCATGTTTGACCATTACAGCACCCACACACAATAGAACAATTCAATCCAGCTTTCCTGCAGCCACATGCAACGCCGCATCCTTTTTTACAATTACATGAAATAAATTTCAATAAAGTCTCGGGTGCTGGTTTCTTTGTCATTCTTACTGGAACAAGCCCGTTGGTGCCACGTTTCCAGCCCCAGTTTTCTGGATTTTTTTGGATTTCATACCATTTTTGGACTTGGTGGTACGTCCTAAATGCGTGGTACCGTGCAGCGTCGTTCGTTGGTGGCAAAGAGGCAAGATTGAATTTGCTTTTTGTTGTTGACTTTGCGAAACGTTGGTAGCGGACTTCTTCCAAGGTTTCCTTATCCATGTCACCCCCGTACAAAGCAACAAGAAAGCGTGTTCCTGCATCTGCTATGTTTTCTGGTTTTGCATCATGTTGTTTGAAGATTTCTATCATGGCATTGAGTCTTGTGTCGTTCTGTTCAAGTGAACAAAATTTTGTTTTTCCTTGGTTGAAGAAGGACGATGTTGTATCGCAGCCACTAAAGGCATGGAGAAACAGAATATTCTCAGCCGCTTCTTTGTATTTCACACTATTCGCGGAATACAGTCTTTCAAAAGTTTTTCCTCTCCCGGGTTTGCGAAGATATATACTACTTTCGGGTGGTGCCAATGCTGTTAGCAGAACTAGGAGATCAACGTCTTCGCCAATAACGAATACAGCGTTAAATGATGAACACAAGGGAATCGCAGTATTGACAATCAACTCATCAGCATCTTCTTCAGCCTGCTTAACTGTAAAATCAGCCTGTATAAATTGCTTTGTAAGCATCGAAATCAGACGGACTTTGTTATTTTCGTTGGCGAAAAAACGTTCTTGTGAAACTTGAACTGGCATTGTTTCATCGAAAAGAACATCTGCAGACATATGCTTCTTCGATCGGCGAAGTCTTTCTGCGGTTTTTGTATTTTTTTTCACCATCATCTAGCGGATATCCATCGAAAACAATAACTGCATGTGATCCATAGTGATGTCTTACATAGTGAACGTACTTCTCGCAAATTGACCCAAAAAAATCATTACCATTCCATACAACTTTATGTAAAAGGTATCCTCCATCCACAACATTAATTTGCTACCTTCAAGTTGCACGCCTTCTGGAAGTTGTTCAAAAACACCATAAAATGATGATTTCGTACCTTTGCGCATTCCTTCTTCAGAGAAAAGCGACAAAGGAAATGGGGCGAGTTCGAATTTAAGGTAATCCTTCAATTCTTCGTCGGATTTCTTCAAAATACACACTCTCTGGAACAACATTAGCGGGTTGATGGAAATAGTTGTTTCGCCGATCTTGATGCTGCTGTTGACTGCTACTAATGGAATAACTTTGTCCTTACGTTTGAATTTAATAGATTCAAAATTTGTATGCCTGGTAACCATGTTCGACATCCTCCGACGTCCGACAGACCGAGCGTCCAGGCATCGTCCAGTAACCAGGACTCAATCAGTGTTGCCAAATCAGCTATAGACTAGGAGCCCACTATAACAACGTCAATCAACGTAATCGAGCATACGGATGATGCTATATAAGTATGTTGTTTGTGGGAATACGTTAAAATGATATTTTGTAATATGTTCTTACAAAAATTTATCAAGAAAACTTGAGTTTTATAATTTTTGTCAAAATTGTCTTCTTTCTTCCACTGTAACTCGTTACCTATTAGACTTACAAAAAAAAACGTTGGACATAAAATGTACGTAATTTAGTTTTCTTCAAGTTTGCCTTGAAAAACTTGGTTATAAAATCAAACATTTCATAATTATTTTGAAAAAACCAAATTTTGGGACCTTAAATCCAAGATGGCGGATCGAGCTCGACCCTCCCGAGGTCGGAAACTTTTTTTTTCTTAAGAGTCCCAATTTTAACAACATATATCAAAATCGCTACTACATGACCTTTTGCAAGGTAAAACTACGGAATGACTGGGCTATAAATAAATCGGTAAAAAGCAACATTCGAAAGAGATTATCCATTTTTTTGTTGTGACGTCTTGCGGTAAAATTTTAAATGCCCTTTTCTCAGGCACCATGGCTCCGATCCGACGGAAATTTTGGAGTCTAACTAAGAATCATGGATTGTACACGAATCAAGAAAAAAAAACATAAAAAAAATATTTTTTTAAAAATTCATCGTTTTAATGCTTGGGTTCCGTCGTTTTATCACCTTTTCAAACTTGGGTTCCGTCATAACTATGGCCCTATGGCACTAAATCATCTAAAATTTTTGATTCATGATAAAAACCATGTTCTTTACGGTAAACAATAAAGAAATTGGTAAAAAACAACATTGGAAAAAGATCATCGTATTTATTGTTGTTACATCTTGGGGTAGAAATTTAATTGCCCTTTTCTCAGGCCCTATGGCTTCGATCCGACGGAAATTTTGGAGTCTTACTAAGAATCATGGATTGTACACGAATCAAGAAAAAAAAACATTAAAAAATGAATTTTTAAAAAATTCATCGTTTTAATGCTTGGGTTCGGTCGTTTTATCACCTTTTCAAACTTGGGTTCGGTCATAACTATGGCCCTATGGCACTAAATCATCTTAAATTTTTAATTCTTGATGAAAACCATGGTCTTTACGGTAAACAATAAATAAATCGGTAAAAAGCAACATTCGAAAGAGATTATCAATTTTTTTGTTGTGACGTCTTGCGGTAGAACTTTAAATGCCCTTTTCTCAGGCACCATTGCTCCGATCCGACGGAAATTTTGGAGTCTTACTAAGAATCATGATCAGTAGACGAATCAAGAAAAAAAACATAAAAAACAGAATTTTTTTAAATTTCATCGTTTTAACGCTTGGGTTCGGTCGTTTTATCACATTTTCAAACTTGGGTTCCGTCATAACTATGGCCCTATGGCACTAAATCATCTAAAATTTTTGATTCTTGATAAAAACCATGTTCTTTACGGTAAACAATAAAGAAATTGGTAAAAAACAACATTGGAAAAAGATCATCGTATTTATTGTTGTTACATCTTGGGGTAGAAATTTAAATGCCCTTTTCTCAGGCCCTATGGCTTCGATCCGACGGAAATTTTGGAGTCTTACTAAGAATCATGGATTGTACACGAATCAAGAAAAAAAAAACATAAAAAAAAAATTTTAAAAAATTCATCGTTTTAATGCTTGGGTTCGGCCGTTTCATCACCTTTTCAAACTTGGGTTCGGTCATAAATATGGCCCTATGGCACTAAATCATCTAAAAATTTTGATTCTTGGTCAAAAACATGTTCTTTACGGTAAACAATAAATAAATTGGTAAAAAGCAACATTGGAAAAAGATCATCGTATTTATTGTTGTAACATCTTGGGGTAGAACTTCAAATGCCCTTTTCTCAGGCCCTATTGTTCCGATCCGACAGAAATTTTGGAGTCTTACTAAAAATCATGGATTGTACACGAATCAAGAAAAAAAACATAAAAAACAGTTTTTTTTTAAATTTCATCGTTTTAACGCTTGGGCTCGGTCGTTTTATCACCTTTTCACACTTGGAGTCGGTCATAACTATGGCCCTATGGCACAAAATCATCTAAAAATTTGGATTCTTGATCAAAACCAATGTTCTTTACGGTAAACAATAAATAAATTGGTAAAAAGCAACATTCGAAAAAGATTATGCTTTTTTTGTTGTGAAGTCTTGCGGTTAAATTTTAAATGTCCTTTTCTCAGGCACCATGGCTCCGATCCGTCGGAAATTTTAGAGTCTTACTAAGAATCATGGTCTGTACATGAATCAAGAAAAAAAAATAAAAAACAGAATTTTTTAAATCACATGGTTTTAACGCTTGGGTTCGGTCGTTTTATCACATTTTCAAACTTGGGGTCGGTCATAACGATGGCTCTATGGCAACGTATCAACTGAAGTTTTAGATTCTTGATTAAAAACCATGTTCTTTACCGTAATAAACAATAAAGAAATTTGTAAAAAACAACATTGGAAAAATATCATCATTTTTATTGTTGTAACATCTTGGGGTAGAACTTAAAATGCCCTTTTCTCAGGCCCTATGGCTCCGATCCGACGGAAATTTTGGAGTCTTACTAAGAATCATGGATTGAACACGAATCAAGAAAAAAAAACATAAAAAAAATATTTATTTAAAAATTCATCGTTTTAATGCTTGGGTTCCGTCGTTTTATCACCTTTTCAAACTTGGGTTCCATCATAACTATGGCCCTATGGCACTAAATCATCTAAAATTTTTGATTCTTGATAAAAACCATGTTCTTTACGGTAAACAATAAAGAAATTGGTAAAAAACAACATTGGAAAAAGATCATCGTATTTATTGTTGTTACATCTTGGGGTAGAAATTTAAATGCCCTTTTCTCAGGCCCTATGGCTTCGATCCGACGGAAATTTTGGAGTCTTACTAAGAATCATGGATTGTACACGAATCAAGAAAAAAAAACATAAAAAAAAAGAATTTTTAAAAAATTCATCGTTTTAATGCTTGGGTTCGGTCGTTTCATCAACTTTTCAAACTTGGGTTCGGTCGTAACTATGGCCCTATGGCACTAAATCCTCTAAAAATTTTGATTCTTGGTCAAAAACATTTTCTTTACGGTAAACAATAAATAAATTGGTAAAAAGCAACATTGGAAAAAGATCATCGTATTTATTGTTGTAACATCTTGGGGTAGAACTTTAAATGCCCTTTTCTCAGGCCCTATTGTTCCGATCCGACAGAAATTTTGGAGTCTTACTAAAAATCATGGATTGTACACGAATCAAGAAAAAAAACATAAAAAACAGTTTTTTTTTAAATTTCATCGTTTTAACGCTTGGGCTCGGTCGTTTTATCACCTTTTCACACTTGGAACCCCATAACTATGGCCCTGTGGCACTAAATCATCTAAAATTTTTAATTCTTAATAAAAACCATGTTCTTTACGGTAAACAATAAAGAAATTGGTAAAAAACAACATTGGAAAAAGATCATCGTATTTATTGTTGTTCATCTTGGGGTAGAAATTTAAATGCCCTTTTCTCAGGCCCTATGGCTTCGATCCGACGGAAATTATAAAGTCTTACTAAGAATCATGGATTATACACGAATCAAGAAAAAAAACATAAAAAAAAGAATTTTTAAAAAATTCATCGTTTTAATGCTTGGGTTCGGTCGTTTTATCACCTTTTCAAACTTGGGTTCGGTCATAACTATGGCCCTATGGCACTAAATCATCTTAAATTTTTGGTTCTTGATGAAAACCATGGTCTTTGCGGTAAACAATAAATAAATCGGTAAAAAGCAACATTCGAAAGAGATTATCCATTTTTTTGTTGTGACGTCTTGCGGTAGAACTTTAAATGCCCTATTCTCAGTCACCAAGGCTCCGATCCGACGGAAATTTTAGAGTCTTACTAAGAATCATGATCAGTATACGAATCAAGAAAAAAAAACATAAAAAACAGAATTTTTTTAAATTTGATCGTTTTAATTTTTGGGTTCGGTCGTTTTATCACATTTTCAAACTTGGGGTCGGTCATAACGATGGCTCTATGGCAACGAATCAACTGAAGTTTTAGATTCGTGATTAAAACCATGTTCTTTACCGTAATAAACAATAAAGAAATTGGTAAAAAACAACATTGGAAAAATATCATCATTTTTATTGTTGTAACATTTGGGGTAGAACTTAAAATGCCCTTTTCTCAGGCCCTATGGCTCCGATCCGACGGAAATTTTGGAGTCTTACTAAGAATCACGGATTGTACACGAATCAAGAAAAAAAAACATAAAAAAAATATTTTTTTTAAAATTCATCGTTTTAATGCTTGGGTTCCGTCATTTTATCACCTTTTCAAACTTGGGTTCCGTCATAACTATGGCCCTATGGCAGTAAATCATCTAAAATTTTTGATTCTTGATAAAAACCATGTTCTTTACGGTAAACAATAAAGAAATTGGTAAAAAACAACATTAAAAAAGATCATCGTATTTATTGTTGTTACATCTTGGGGTAGAAATTTAAATGCCCTTTTCTCAGGCCCTATGGCTTCGATCCGACGGAAATTTTGGAGTCTTACTAAGAATCATGGATTGTACCCGAATCAAGAAAAAAAAACATTAAAAAAAGAATTTTTAAAAAACTCATTGTTTTAATGCTTGGGTTCGGTCGTTTTATCACCTTTTCAATCTTGGGTTCGGTCATAACTATGGCCCTATGGCACTAAACCATCTAAAATTTTTTGTTCTTGATGAAAACCATGGTCTTTACGGTAAACAATAAATAAATCGGTAAAAAGCAACATTCGAAAGAGATTATCCATTTTTTTGTTGTGACGTCTTGCGGTAAAACTTTCAATGCCCTTTTCTCAGGCACCATGGCTCCGATCCGACGGAAATTTTGGCGTCTAACTAAGAATCATGATCAGTATACGAATCAAGAAAAAAAACATAAAAAACAGAATTTTTTTAAATTTGATCGTTTTAATTTTTGGGTTCGGTCGTTTTATCACATTTTCAAACTTGGGGTCGGTCATAACGATGGCTCTATGGCAACGAATCAACTGAAGTTTTAGATTCGTGATTAAAACCATGTTCTTTACCGTAATAAACAATAAAGAAATTGGTAAAAAACAACATTGGAAAAATATCATCATTTTTATTGTTGTAACATTTGGGGTAGAACTTAAAATGCCCTTTTCTCAGGCCCTATGGCTCCGATCCGACGGAAATTTTGGAGTCTTACTAAGAATCACGGATTGTACACGAATCAAGAAAAAAAAACATAAAAAAAATATTTTTTTTAAAATTCATCGTTTTAATGCTTGGGTTCCGTCATTTTATCACCTTTTCAAACTTGGGTTCCGTCATAACTATGGCCCTATGGCAGTAAATCATCTAAAATTTTTGATTCTTGATAAAAACCATGTTCTTTACGGTAAACAATAAAGAAATTGGTAAAAAACAACATTAAAAAAGATCATCGTATTTATTGTTGTTACATCTTGGGGTAGAAATTTAAATGCCCTTTTCTCAGGCCCTATGGCTTCGATCCGACGGAAATTTTGGAGTCTTACTAAGAATCATGGATTGTACCCGAATCAAGAAAAAAAAACATTAAAAAAAGAATTTTTAAAAAACTCATTGTTTTAATGCTTGGGTTCGGTCGTTTTATCACCTTTTCAATCTTGGGTTCGGTCATAACTATGGCCCTATGGCACTAAACCATCTAAAATTTTTTGTTCTTGATGAAAACCATGGTCTTTACGGTAAACAATAAATAAATCGGTAAAAAGCAACATTCGAAAGAGATTATCCATTTTTTTGTTGTGACGTCTTGCGGTAGAACTTTCAATGCCCTTTTCTCAGGCACCATGGCTCCGATCCGACGGAAATTTTGGCGTCTAACTAAGAATCATGATCAGTATACGAATCAAGAAAAAAAACATAAAGAACAGAATTTTTTTAAATTTCATCGTTTTAACGCTTGGGTTCGGTCGTTTTATCACATTTTCAAACTTGGGGTCGGTCATAACGATGGCTTGATGGCAACGAATCAACTGAAGTTTAAGATTCTTGATTAAAACCATGTTCTTTACCGTAATAAACAATAAAGAAATTGGTCAAAAACAGCATTGGAAAAATATCATCATTTTTATTGTTGTAACATCTTGGGGTAGAACTTAAAATGCCCTTTTCTCAGGCCCTATGGCTCCGATCCGACGGAAATTTTGGAGTCTTACTAAGAATCATGGATTGTACACGAATCAAGAAAAAAAACATAAAAAAAAGAATTTTTAAAAAATTCATCGTTTTAATGCTTCGGTTCGGTCGTATTATCACCTTTTCAATCTTGGGTTCGGTCATAACTATGGCCGTATGGCACAAAACCATCTAAAATTTTTGGTTCTTGATGAAAACCATGGTCTTTACGGTAAACAATAAATAAATCGGTAAAAAGCAACATTCGAAAGAGATTATCCATTTTTTTGTTGTGACGTCTTGCGGTAAAACTTTCAATGCCCTTTTCTCAGGCACCATGGCTCCGATCCGACGGAAATTTAAGATTCTTGATTAAAACCATGTTCTTTACCGTAATAAACAATAAAGAAATTGGTCAAAAACAGCATTGGAAAAATATCATCATTTTTATTGTTGTAACATCTTGGGGTAGAACTTAAAATGCCCTTTTCTCAGGCCCTATGGCTCCGATCCGACGGAAATTTTGGAGTCTTACTAAGAATCATGGATTGTACACGAATCAAGAAAAAAAACATAAAAAAAAGAATTTTTAAAAAATTCATCGTTTTAATGCTTCGGTTCGGTCGTATTATCACCTTTTCAATCTTGGGTTCGGTCATAACTATGGCCGTATGGCACAAAACCATCTAAAATTTTTGGTTCTTGATGAAAACCATGGTCTTTACGGTAAACAATAAATAAATCGGTAAAAAGCAACATTCGAAAGAGATTATCCATTTTTTTGTTGTGACGTCTTGCGGTAGAACTTTCAGTGCCCTTTTCTCAGGCACCTTGGCTCCGATCCGACGGAAATTTTGGCGTCTAACTAAGAATCATGATCAGTATACGAATCAAGAAAAAAAACATAAAAAACAGAATTTTTTTAAATTTCATCGTTTTAACGCTTGGGTTCGGTCGTTTTATCACATTTTTAAACTTGGAGTCGGTCATAACGATGGCTCTATGGCAACAAATCAACTGAAGTTTTAGATTCTTGATTAAAACCATGTTCTTTACCGTAATAAACAAAAAACAACATTGGTAAAAAACAACATTGGAAAAATATCATCATTTTTATTGTTGTAACATTTGGGGTAGAACTTAAAATGCCCTTTTCTCAGGCCCTATGGCTCCGATCCGACGGAAATTTTGGAGTCTTACTAAGAATCACGGATTGTACACGAATCAAGAAAAAAAAACATAAAAAAAATATTTTTTTAAAAATTCATCGTTTTAATGCTTGGGTTCCGTCGTTTTATCACCTTTTCAAACTTGGGTTCCGTCATAACTATGGCCCTATGGCAGTAAATCATCTAAAATTTTTGATTCTTGATAAAAACCATGTTCTTTACGGTAAACAATAAAGAAATTGGTAAAAAACAACATTGGAAAAAGATCATCGTATTTATTGTTGTTCATCTTGGGGTAGAAATTTAAATGCCCTTTTCTCAGGCCCTATGGCTTCGATCCGACGGAAATTATAAAGTCTTACTAAGAATCATGGATTATACACGAATCAAGAAAAAAAAAATAAAAAAAAGAATTTTTAAAAAATTCATCGTTTTAATGCTTGGGTTCGGTCGTTTTATCACCTTTTCAAACTTGGGTTCGGTCATAACTATGGCCCTATGGCACTAAATCATCTTAAATTTTTGGTTCTTGATGAAAACCATGGTCTTTACGGTAAACAATAAATAAATCGGTAAAAAGCAACATTCGAAAGAGATTATCCATTTTTTTGTTGTGACGTCTTGCGGTAGAACTTTAAATGCCATATTCTCAGGCACCATGTCTCCGATCCGACGGAAATTTTGGAGTCTTTCTAAGAATCATGATCAGTATACGAATCAAGAAAAAAAACATAATTTTTTTAAATTTCACCGTTTTAAAGCTTGGGTTCGGTAGTTTTATCACTTTTTCAAATTTCAGTCAGTCATAACTATGACCCTATGGCATTAAATCATCTAAAAAATTTGATTCTTGATCAAAACCATGTTCTTTACGGTAAAGTATAAAGAAATTGTTAAAAACAACATTGGAAAAAGATCATCGATTTATTGTTGTTACATCTTGGGGTAGAAATTTAAATGCCCTTTTCTCAGGCCCTATGGCTCCGATCCGACGGAAATTTTGGAGTCTTTCTAAGAATCATGGTCTGTACACGAAAAAACAAAAAAACATAAAAAACAGAGTTTTTAAAAAATTAATCGTTTTAATGCTTGGGTTCGGTCGTTTTATCACCTTTTCAAACTTGGGTTCGGTCATAACAACTATGGCCCTATGGCACTAAATCATCTAAAATTTTTGATTCTTGATCAAAACCAATGTTCTTCACGGTAAACAATAAATAAATCGGTAAAAAGCAACATTCGAAAGAGATTATCCATTTTTTTGTTGTGACGTCAAGACGTCAACTTAAGACGGCAAGCGGTAGAACTTTAAATGCCCTTTTCTTAGGCACCATGGCTCCGATCCGACGGAAATTTTGGAGTCTAACTAAGAATCATGATCAGTATACGAATCAATTGTTAAAAACAACATTGGAAAAAGATCATCGATTTATTGTTGTTACATCTTGGGGTAGAAATTTAAATGCCCTTTTCTCAGGCCCTATGGCTCCGATCCGACGGAAATTTTGGAGTCTTTCTAAGAATCATGGATTGTACCCGAATCAAGAAAAAAAAACATTAAAAAAAGAATTTTTAAAAAACTCATTGTTTTAATGCTTGGGTTCGGTCGTTTTATCACCTTTTCAATCTTGGGTTCGGTCATAACTATGGCCCTATGGCACTAAACCATCTAAAATTTTTTGTTCTTGATGAAAACCATGGTCTTTACGGTAAACAATAAATAAATCGGTAAAAAGCAACATTCGAAAGAGATTATCCATTTTTTTGTTGTGACGTCTTGCGGTAAAACTTTCAATGCCCTTTTCTCAGGCACCATGGCTCCGATCCGACGGAAATTTTGGCGTCTAACTAAGAATCATGATCAGTATACGAATCAAGAAAAGAAACATAAAAAACAGAATTTTTTTAAATTTGGTCGTTTTAATTTTTGAGTTCGGTCGTTTTATCACATTTTCAAACTTGGGGTCGGTCATAACGATGGCTCTATGGCAACGAATCAACTGAAGTTTTAGATTCGTGATTAAAACCATGTTCTTTACCGTAATAAACAATAAAGAAATTGGTAAAAAACAACATTGGAAAAATATCATCATTTTTATTGTTGTAACATTTGGGGTAGAACTTAAAATGCCCTTTTCTCAGGCCCTATGGCTCCGATCCGACGGAAATTTTGGAGTCTTACTAAGAATCACGGATTGTACACGAATCAAGAAAAAAAAACATTAAAAAAATATTTTTTTTAAAATTCATCGTTTTAATGCTTGGGTTCCGTCATTTTATCACCTTTTCAAACTTGGGTTCCGTCATAACTATGGCCCTATGGCAGTAAATCATCTAAAATTTTTGATTCTTGATAAAAACCATGTTCTTTACGGTAAACAATAAAGAAATTGGTAAAAAACAACATTAAAAAGATCATCGTATTTATTGTTGTTACATCTTGGGGTAGAAATTTAAATGCCCTTTTCTCAGGCCCTATGGCTTCGATCCGACGGAAATTTTGGAGTCTTACTAAGAATCATGGATTGTACCCGAATCAAGAAAAAAAAACATTAAAAAAAGAATTTTTAAAAAACTCATTGTTTTAATGCTTGGGTTCGGTCGTTTTATCACCTTTTCAATCTTGGGTTCGGTCATAACTATGGCCCTATGGCACTAAACCATCTAAAATTTTTTGTTCTTGATGAAAACCATGGTCTTTACGGTAAACAATAAATAAATCGGTAAAAAGCAACATCGAAAGAGATTATCCATTTTTTTGTTGTGACGTCTTGCGGTAAAACTTTCAATGCCCTTTTCTCAGGCACCATGGCTCCGATCCGACGGAAATTTTGGCGTCTAACTAAGAATCATGATCAGTATACGAATCAAGAAAAAAAACATAAAGAACAGAATTTTTTTAAATTTCATCGTTTTAACGCTTGGGTTCGGTCGTTTTATCACATTTTCAAACTTGGGGTCGGTCATAACGATGGCTTGATGGCAACGAATCAACTGAAGTTTAAGATTCTTGATTAAAACCATGTTCTTTACCGTAATAAACAATAAAGAAATTGGTCAAAAACAGCATTGGAAAAATATCATCATTTTTATTGTTGTAACATCTTGGGGTAGAACTTAAAATGCCCTTTTCTCAGGCCCTATGGCTCCGATCCGACGGAAATTTTGGAGTCTTACTAAGAATCATGGATTAAACACGAATCAAGAAAAAAAACATAAAAAAAAGAATTTTTAAAAAATTCATCGTTTTAATGCTTCGGTTCGGTCGTATTATCACCTTTTCAATCTTGGGTTCGGTCATAACTATGGCCGTATGGCACAAAACCATCTAAAATTTTTTGTTCTTGATGAAAACCATGGTCTTTACGGTAAACAATAAATAAATCGGTAAAAAGCAACATTCGAAAGAGATTATCCATTTTTTTGTTGTGACGTCTTGCGGTAGAACTTTCAGTGCCCTTTTCTCAGGCACCTTGGCTCCGATCCGACGGAAATTTTGGCGTCTAACTAAGAATCATGATCAGTATACGAATCAAGAAAAAAAACATAAAAAACAGAATTTTTTTAAATTTCATCGTTTTAACGCTTGGGTTCGGTCGTTTTATCACATTTTTAAACTTGGAGTCGGTCATAACGATGGCTCTATGGCAACAAATCAACTGAAGTTTTAGATTCTTGATTAAAACCATGTTCTTTACCGTAATAAACAAAAAACAACATTGGTAAAAAACAACATTGGAAAAATATCATCATTTTTATTGTTGTAACATTTGGGGTAGAACTTAAAATGCCCTTTTCTCAGGCCCTATGGCTCCGATCCGACGGAAATTTTGGAGTCTTACTAAGAATCACGGATTGTACACGAATCAAGAAAAAAAAACATAAAAAAAATATTTTTTTAAAAATTCATCGTTTTAATGCTTGGGTTCCGTCGTTTTATCACCTTTTCAAACTTGGGTTCCGTCATAACTATGGCCCTATGGCAGTAAATCATCTAAAATTTTTGATTCTTGATAAAAACCATGTTCTTTACGGTAAACAATAAAGAAATTGGTAAAAAACAACATTGGAAAAAGATCATCGTATTTATTGTTGTTCATCTTGGGGTAGAAATTTAAATGCCCTTTTCTCAGGCCCTATGGCTTCGATCCGACGGAAATTATAAAGTCTTACTAAGAATCATGGATTATACACGAATCAAGAAAAAAAAACATAAAAAAAAGAATTTTTAAAAAATTCATCGTTTTAATGCTTGGGTTCGGTCGTTTTATCACCTTTTCAAACTTGGGTTCGGTCATAACTATGGCCCTATGGCACTAAATCATCTAAAATTTTTGGTTCTTGATGAAAACCATGGTCTTTACGGTAAACAATAAATAAATCGGTAAAAAGCAACATTCGAAAGAGATTATCCATTTTTTTGTTGTGACGTCTTGCGGTAGAACTTTAAATGCCATATTCTCAGGCACCATGTCTCCGATCCGACGGAAATTTTGGAGTCTTTCTAAGAATCATGATCAGTATACGAATCAAGAAAAAAAACATAATTTTTTTAAATTTCACCGTTTTAAAGCTTGGGTTCGGTAGTTTTATCACTTTTTCAAATTTCAGTCAGTCATAACTATGACCCTATGGCATTAAATCATCTAAAAAATTTGATTCTTGATCAAAACCATGTTCTTTACGGTAAAGTATAAAGAAATTGTTAAAAACAACATTGGAAAAAGATCATCGATTTATTGTTGTTACATCTTGGGGTAGAAATTTAAATGCCCTTTTCTCAGGCCCTATGGCTCCGATCCGACGGAAATTTTGGAGTCTTTCTAAGAATCATGGTCTGTACACGAAAAAACAAAAAAACATAAAAAACAGAGTTTTTAAAAAATTAATCGTTTTAATGCTTGGGTTCGGTCGTTTTATCACCTTTTCAAACTTGGGTTCGGTCATAACTATGGCCCTATGGCACTAAATCATCTAAAATTTTTGATTCTTGATCAAAACCAATGTTCTTCACGGTAAACAATAAATAAATCGGTAAAAAGCAACATTCGAAAGAGATTATCCATTTTTTTGTTGTGACGTCAAGACGTCAACTTAAGACGGCAAGCGGTAGAACTTTAAATGCCCTTTTCTTAGGCACCATGGCTCCGATCCGACGGAAATTTTGGAGTCTAACTAAGAATCATGATCAGTATACGAATCAAGAAAAGAAACATAAAAAACAGAATTTTTTTAAATTTGATCGTTTTAATTTTTGGGTTCGGTCGTTTTATCACATTTTCAAACTTGGGGTCGGTCATAACGATGGCTCTATGGCAACGAATCAACTGAAGTTTTAGATTCGTGATTAAAACCATGTTCTTTACCGTAATAAACAATAAAGAAATTGGTAAAAAACAACATTGGAAAAATATCATCATTTTTATTGTTGTAACATTTGGGGTAGAACTTAAAATGCCCTTTTCTCAGGCCCTATGGCTCCGATCCGACGGAAATTTTGGAGTCTTACTAAGAATCACGGATTGTACACGAATCAAGAAAAAAAAACATAAAAAAAATATTTTTTTTAAAATTCATCGTTTTAATGCTTGGGTTCCGTCGTTTTATCACCTTTTCAAACTTGGGTTCCGTCATAACTATGGCCCTATGGCAGTAAATCATCTAAAATTTTTGATTCTTGATAAAAACCATGTTCTTTACGGTAAACAATAAAGAAATTGGTAAAAAACAACATTAAAAAAGATCATCGTATTTATTGTTGTTACATCTTGGGGTAGAAATTTAAATGCCCTTTTCTCAGGCCCTATGGCTTTGATCCGACGGAAATTTTGGAGTCTTACTAAGAATCATGGATTGTACCCGAATCAAGAAAAAAAAAACATAAAAAAAAGAATTTTTAAAAAACTCATCGTTTTAATGCTTGGGTTCGGTCGTTTTATCACCTTTTCAATCTTGGGTTCGGTCATAACTATGGCCCTATGGCACTAAACCATCTAAAA
Source organism: Limnephilus marmoratus (assembly GCA_917880885.1). Taxonomy (NCBI): domain Eukaryota; kingdom Metazoa; phylum Arthropoda; class Insecta; order Trichoptera; family Limnephilidae; genus Limnephilus; species Limnephilus marmoratus. The sequence continues at coordinate 6,716,909 of OU862926.1, forward strand.
TTTTTTGTTCTTGATGAAAACCATGGTCTTTACGGTAAACAATAAATAAATCGGTAAAAAGCAACATTCGAAAGAGATTATCCATTTTTTTGTTGTGACGTCTTGCGGTAGAACTTTCAATGCCCTTTTCTCAGGCACCATGGCTCCGATCCGACGGAAATTTTGGCGTCTAACTAAGAATCATGATCAGTATACGAATCAAGAAAAAAAACATAAAGAACAGAATTTTTTTAAATTTCATCGTTTTAACGCTTGGGTTCGGTCGTTTTATCACATTTTCAAACTTGGGGTCAGTCATAACGATGGCTTTATGGCAACGAATCAACTGAAGTTTAAGATTCTTGATTAAAACCATGTTCTTTACCGTAATAAACAATAAAGAAATTGGTAAAAAACAGCATTGGAAAAATATCATCATTTTTATTGTTGTAACATCTTGGGGTAGAACTTAAAATGCCCTTTTCTCAGGCCCTATGGCTCCGATCCGACGGAAATTTTGGAGTCTTACTAAGAATCATGGATTGTACACGAATCAAGAAAAAAAACATAAAAAAAAGAATTTTTAAAAAATTCATCGTTTTAATGCTTCGGTTCGGTCGTATTATCACCTTTTCAATCTTGGGTTCGGTCATAACTATGGCCGTATGGCACTAAACCATCTAAAATTTTTGGTTCTTGATTAAAACCATGGTCTTTACGGTAAACAATAAATAAATCGGTAAAAAGCAACATTCGAAAGAGATTATCCATTTTTTTGTTGTGACGTCTTGCGGTAGAACTTTCAATGCCCTTTTCTCAGGCACCTTGGCTCCGATCCGACGGAAATTTTGGCGTCTAACTAAGAATCATGATCAGTATACGAATCAAGAAAAAAAAACATAAAAAACAGAATTTTTTTAAATTTCATCGTTTTAACGCTTGGGTTCGGTCGTTTTATCACATTTTTAAACTTGGAGTCGGTCATAACGATGGCTCTATGGCAACAAATCAACTGAAGTTTTAGATTCTTGATTAAAACCATGTTCTTTACCGTAATAAACAATAAAGAAATTGGTAAAAAACAACATTGGAAAAATATCATCATTTTTATTGTTGTAACATTTGGGGTAGAACTTAAAATGCCCTTTTCTCAGGCCCTATGGCTCCGATCCGACGGAAATTTTGGAGTCTTACTAAGAATCACGGATTGTACACGAATCAAGAAAAAAAAACATAAAAAAAATATTTTTTTAAAAATTCATCGTTTTAATGCTTGGGTTCCGTCGTTTTATCACCTTTTCAAACTTGGGTTCCGTCATAACTATGGCCCTATGGCAGTAAATCATCTAAAATTTTTGATTCTTGATAAAAACCATGTTCTTTACGGTAAACAATAAAGAAATTGGTAAAAAACAACATTGGAAAAAGATCATCGTATTTATTGTTGTTCATCTTGGGGTAGAAATTTAAATGCCCTTTTCTCAGGCCCTATGGCTTCGATCCGACGGAAATTATAAAGTCTTACTAAGAATCATGGATTATACACGAATCAAGAAAAAAAAAATAAAAAAAAGAATTTTTAAAAAATTCATCGTTTAAATGCTTGGGTTCGGTCGTTTTATCACCTTTTCAAACTTTGGTTCGGTCATAACTATGGCCCTATGGCACTAAATCATCTTAAATTTTTGGTTCTTGATGAAAACCATGGTCTTTACGGTAAACAATAAATAAATCGGTAAAAAGCAACATTCGAAAGAGATTATCCATTTTTTTGTTGTGACGTCTTGCGGTAGAACTTTAAATGCCATATTCTCAGGCACCATGTCTCCGATCCGACGGAAATTTTGGAGTCTTTCTAAGAATCATGATCAGTATACGAATCAAGAAAAAAAACATAAAAAACATAATTTTTTTAAATTTCACCGTTTTAACGCTTGGGTTCGGTCGTTTTATCACTTTTTCAAATTTCAGTCAGTCATAACTATGACCCTATGGCATTAAATCATCTAAAAAATTTGATTCTTCATCAAAACCATGTTCTTTACGGTAAAGTATAAAGAAATTGTTAAAAAACAACGTTGGAAAAAGATCATCGATTTATTGTTGTTACATCTTGGGGTAGAAATTTAAATGCCCTTTTCTCAGGCCCTATGGCTCCGATCCGACGGAAATTTTGGAGTCTTTCTAAGAATCATGGTCTGTACACGAAAAAACAAAAAAACATAAAAAACAGAGTTTTTAAAAAATTAATCGTTTTAATGATTGGGTTCGGTCGTTTTATCACCTTTTCAAACTTGGGTTCGGTCATAACTATGGCCCTATGGCACTAAATCATCTAAAATTTTTGATTCTTGATCAAAACCAATGTTCTTCACGGTAAACAATAAATAAATCGGTAAAAAGCAACATTCGAAAGAGATTATCCATTTTTTTGTTGTGACGTCAAGACGTCAACTTAAGACGGCAAGCAGTAGAACTTTAAATGCCCTTTTCTTAGGCACCATGGCTCCGATCCGACGGAAATTTTGGAGTCTAACTAAGAATCATGATCAGTATACGAATCAAGAAAAGAAACATAAAAAACAGAATTTTTTTAAATTTGATCGTTTTAATTTTTGGGTTCGGTCGTTTTATCACATTTTCAAACTTGGTCACGGTCATAACGATGGCTCTATGGCAACGAATCAACTGAAGTTTTAGATTCGTGATTAAAACCATGTTCTTTACCGTAATAAACAATAAAGAAATTGGTAAAAAACAACATTGGAAAAATATCATCATTTTTATTGCTGTAACATTTGGGGTAGAACTTAAAATGCCCTTTTCTCAGGCCCTATGGCTCCGATCCGACGGAAATTTTGGAGTCTTACTAAGAATCACGGATTGTACACGAATCAAGAAAAAAAAACATAAAAAAAATATTTTTTTTAAAATTCATCGTTTTAATGCTTGGGTTCCGTCGTTTTATCACCTTTTCAAACTTGGGTTCCGTCATAACTATGGCCCTATGGCAGTAAATCATCTAAAATTTTTGATTCTTGATAAAAACCATGTTCTTTACGGTAAACAATAAAGAAATTGGTAAAAAACAACATTAAAAAAGATCATCGTATTTATTGTTGTTACATCTTGGGGTAGAAATTTAAATGCCCTTTTCTCAGGCCCTATGGCTTCGATCCGACGGAAATTTTGGAGTCTTACTAAGAATCATGGATTGTACACGAATCAAGAAAAAAAAACATTAAAAAAAAAATTTAAAAAACTCATCGTTTTAATGCTTGGGTTCGGTCGTTTTATCACCTTTTCAATCTTAGGTTCGGTCATAACTATGGCCCTATGGCACTAAACCATCTAAAATTTTTTGTTCTTGATGAAAACCATGGTCTTTACGGTAAACAATAAATAAATCGGTAAAAAGCAACATTCGAAAGAGATTATCCATTTTTTTGTTGTGACGTCTTGCGGTAAAACTTTCAATGCCCTTTTCTCAGGCACCATGGCTCCGATCCGACGGAAATTTTGGCGTCTAACTAAGAATCATGATCAGTATACGAATCAAGAAAAAAAACATAAAGAACAGAATTTTTTTAAATTTCATCGTTTTAACGCTTGGGTTCGGTCGTTTTATCACATTTTCAAACTTGGGGTCGGTCATAACGATGGCTTTATGGCAACGAATCAACTGAAGTTTAAGATTCTTGATTAAAACCATGTTCTTTACCGTAATAAACAATAAAGAAGTTGGTAAAAAACAGCATTGGAAAAATATCATCATTTTTATTGTTGTAACATCTTGGGGTAGAACTTAAAATGCCCTTTTCTCAGGCCCTATGGCTCCGATCCGACGGAAATTTTGGAGTCTTACTAAGAATCATGGATTGTACACGAATCAAGAAAAAAAACATAAAAAAAAGAATTTTTAAAAAATTCATCGTTTTAATGCTTCGGTTCGGTCGTATTATCACCTTTTCAATCTTGGGTTCGGTCATAACTATGGCCGTATGGCACAAAACCATCTAAAATTTTTGGTTCTTGATGAAAACCATGGTCTTTACGGTAAACAATAAATAAATCGGTAAAAAGCAACATTCGAAAGAGATTATCCATTTTTTTGTTGTGACGTCTTGCGGTAGAACTTTCAATGCCCTTTTCTCAGGCACCATGGCTCCGATCCGACGGAAATTTTGGCGTCTAACTAAGAATCATGATCAGTATACGAATCAAGAAAAAAAACATAAAAAACAGAATTTTTTTAAATTTCATCGTTTTAACGCTTGGGTTCGGTCGTTTTATCACATTTTTAAACTTGGAGTCGGTCATAACGATGGCTCTATGGCAACAAATCAACTGAAGTTTTAGATTCTTGATTAAAACCATGTTCTTTACCGTAATAAACAAAAAACAACATTGGTAAAAAACAACATTGGAAAAATATCATCATTTTTATTGTTGTAACATTTGGGGTAGAACTTAAAATGCCCTTTTCTCAGGCCCTATGGCTCCGATCCGACGGAAATTTTGGAGTCTTACTAAGAATCACGGATTGTACACGAATCAAGAAAAAAAAACATTAAAAAAATATTTTTTTAAAAATTCATCGTTTTAATGCTTGGGTTCCGTCGTTTTATCACCTTTTCAAACTTGGGTTCCGTCATAACTATGGCCCTATGGCAGTAAATCATCTAAAAATTTTGATTCTTGATAAAAACCATGTTCTTTACGGTAAACAATAAAGAAATTGGTAAACAACATTGGAAAAAGATCATCGTATTTATTGTTGTTCATCTTGGGGTAGAAATTTAAATGCCCTTTTCTCAGGCCCCATGGCTTCGATCCGACGGAAATTATAAAGTCTTACTAAGAATCATGGATTATACACGAATCAAGAAAAAAAAAATAAAAAAAAGAATTTTTAAAAAATTCATCGTTTTAATGCTTGGGTTCGGTCGTTTTATCACCTTTTCAAACTTGGGTTCGGTCATAACTATGGCCCTATGGCACTAAATCATCTTAAATTTTTGGTTCTTGATGAAAACCATGGTCTTTACGGTAAACAATAAATAAATCGGTAAAAAGCAACATTCGAAAGAGATTATCCATTTTTTTGTTGTGACGTCTTGCGGTAGAACTTCAAATGCCATATTCTCAGGCACCATGGCTCCGATCCGACGGAAATTTTGGAGTCTTACTAAGAATCATGATCAGTATATGAATCAAGAAAAAAAACATAAAAAACATAATTTTTTTAAATTTCACCGTTTTAACGCTTGGGTTCGGTCGTTTTATCACATTTTCAAACTTGGGTTCCGTCATAACTATGGCCCTATGGCAGTAAATCATCTAAAATTTTTGATTCTTGATAAAAACCATGTTCTTTACGGTAAACAATAAAGAAATTGGTAAAAAACAACATTGGAAAAAGATCATCGTATTTATTGTTGTTACATCTTGGGGTAGAAATTTAAATGCCCTTTTCTCAGGCCTTATGGCTTCGATCCGACGGAAATTTTGGAGTCTTACTAAGAATCATGGATTGTACACGAATCAAAAAAAAAAAACATTAAAAAAAATATTTAAAAAACTCATCGTTTTAATGCTTGGGTTCGGTCGTTTTATCACCTTTTCAATCTTGGGTTCGGTCATAACTATGGCCCTATGGCACTAAACCATCTAAAATTTTTTGTTCTTGATGAAAACCATGGTCTTTACCGTAAACAATAAATAAATCGGTAAAAAGCAACATTCGAAAGAGATTATCCATTTTTTTGTTGTGACGTCTTGCGGTAAAACTTTCAATGCCCTTTTCTCAGGCACCATGGCTCCGATCTGACGGAAATTTTGGCGTCTAACTAAGAATCATGATCAATATACGAATCAAGAAAAAAAACATAAAGAACAGAATTTTTTTAAATTTCATCGTTTTAACGCTTGGGTTCGGTCGTTTTATCACATTTTCAAACTTGGGGTCGGTCATAACGATGGCTTTATGGCAACGAATCAACTGAAGTTTAAGATTCTTGATTAAAACCATGTTCTTTACGGTAATAAACAATAAAGAAATTGGTAAAAAACAGCATTGGAAAAATACCATCATTTTTATTGTTGTAACATCTTGGGGTAGAACTTAAAATGCCCTTTTCTCAGGCCCTATGGCTCCGATCCGACGGAAATTTTGGAGTCTTACTTAGAATCATGGATTGTACACGAATCAAGAAAAAAAAACCAAAAAAAAAGAATTTTTAAAAAATTCATCGTTTTAATGCTTGGGTTCGGTCGTTTTATCACCTTTTCAATCTTGGGTTCGGTCATAACTATGGCCCTATGGCACTAAACCATCTAAAAAATTTTGTTCTTGATGAAAACCATGGTCTTTACGGTAAACAATAAATAAATCGGTAAAAAGCAACATTCGAAAGAGATTATCCATTTTTTTGTTGTGACGTCAAGACGTCAACACGCAAGCGGTAGAACTTTCAATGCCCTTTTCTCAGGCACCATGGCTCCGATCCGACGGAAATTTTGGCGTCTAACTAAGAATCATGATCAGTATACGAATCAAGAAAAAAAACATAAAAAACAGATTTTTTTTTAAATTTCATCGTTCTAACGCTTGGGTTCGGTCGTTTTATCACATTTTCAAACTTGGGGTCGGTCATAACGATGGCTTTATGGCAACGAATCAACTGAAGTTTAAGATTCTTGATTAAAACCATGTTCTTTACCGTAATAAACAACAAAGAAATTGGTAAAAAACAGCATTGGAAAAATATCATCATTTTTATTGTTGTAACATCTTGGGGTAGAACTTAAAATGCCCTTTTCTCAGGCCCTATGGCTCCGATCCGACGGAAATTTTGGAGCCTTACTAAGAATCACGGATTGTACACGAATCAAGAAAAAAAAACCTAAAAAAAATATTTTTTTTAAAATTCATCGTTTTAATGCTTGGGTTCCGTCGTTTTATAACCTTTTCAAACTTGGGTTCCGTCATAACAATGGCCCTATGGCAGTAAATCATCTAAAAATTTTGATTCTTGATAAAAACCATGTTCTCTACGGTAAACAATAAAGAAATTGGTAAAAAACAACATTGGAAAAAGATCATCGTATTTATTGTTGTTACATCTTGGGGTAGAAATTTAAATGCCCTTTTCTCAGGCCCTATGGCTTCGATCCGACGGAAATTTTGGAGTCTTACTAAGAATCATGGATTGTACACGAACAAGAAAAAAAAACATAAAAAAAAAGAATTTTTAAAAAACTCATCGTTTTAATGCTTGGGTTTGGTCGTTTTATCACCTTTTCAATCTTGGGTTCGGTCATAACTATGGCCGTATGGCACTAAACCATCTAAAATTTTTGGTTCTTGATGAAAACCATGGTCTTTACGGTAAACAATAAATAAATCGGTAAAAAGCAACATTCGAAAGAGATTATCCATTTTTTTGTTGTGACGTCTTGCGGTAGAACTTTAAATGTCCTTTTCTCAGGCACCATGGCTCCGATTCGACGGATATTTTGGATTATTACTAAGAATCATGGTCTGTATACGAAACATGAAAAACAAAATTTTTAAAAATGTCATCGTTTTAACGCTTGAGTTCGGTCGTTTTATCACTTTTTCAAATTTCAGTCAGTCATAACTATGACCCTATGGCATTAAATCATCTAAAAATTTTGATTCTTGATCAAAACCATGTTCTTTACGGTAAAGTATAAAGAAATTGGTAAAAAACAACATTGGAAAAAGATCATCGATTTATTGTTGTTACATCTTGGGGTAGAAATTTAAATGCCCTTTTCTCAGGCACTATGGCTCCGATCCGACGGAAATTTTGGAGTCTTACTAAGAATCATAGATTGTACACGAATCAAGAAAAAAAAATTAAAAAAAAAGAATTTTTAAAAAATTTCATTGTTTTATCGCTTGGGTTCGGTCGTTTTAACACTTTTTCAAACTTGGGGTCGGTCATAACTATGGCTCTATGGAAACGAATCAACTGAAGTTTTGGATTCTTGATTAAAAACCATGTTCTTTACGATAAACAATAAAGAAATTGGTAAAAAACAACATTGGAAAAATATCATCATTTTTATTGTAATATCTTGGGGTAGAACTTTAAATGCCCTTTTCTCAGGCCCTATGGCTCCGATCTGACGGAAATTTTGGAGTCTTACTAAGTATCATGGATTGTACACGAATCAAGAAAAAAAAACATTAAAAAAAAGAATTTTTAAAAAATTCATCGTTTTAATTTATTTATTTATTTATTGTACGAAACAAACAGCAATTTATATACAGGTGAGTTATACAAGAGGTTAAACATGAGGTAAGCCAAAACAGTTTCTTATGCTAATGTTGGTTATTATGATATAATATACAATTGTAATTGGTAATAACCGTTAAATGAAAATGAAAATAACAACAAAAAAAAATAAATATATATATATATAAGTATATTAGAAGGAAGAAGGAAGAGGAAAGGGCAAGAGGCAGAGGAAGGTGGGATGGGGACAGGAGATGCTCATGCTGTACCTTTTCTATAGTTGTGCATTAATTTAATTAACATTTGTGGTCGTACGTTTGACTTCGTTTCGGTATTTCACAAGAGTGTTATTAAGAATATCGATATCGTTAAATTGCGTGTTATATTGCGCGCATATACGGGGGATTGGAGAATTTTTTCTAAGGTTGGTTCTGCACGCTGGCAAATGAAAAAAATGGTTTAGTCTGGTTGGCCTTGTAGGTATGTGAATTCTTAAATGATTTACGAGTTCAGGAGAGTCCAGGCCGTTATTCAGAATTTTGTATAAAAATATTTGATCAGATATTAATCTTCGTGTTTGAAGTGGAGTAAAGTTGTGAAATTTTAAGGATTCGGTGTTATTTGCAAAGAGTAATTTGAATTTATAATTTACGTGTTTAAAAAATTTATTTTGTACACTTTCGATTCTGTCAATATGGCATTGGTAGAACGGTGCCCAAATTAGTGTGCAGTATTCTAAGTGGGGGCGGGTATACGTGGTGTAAAGGGAATACAGAGTTTTAATATTGCGAAAAGGTTTAGATATGCGAATTATAAATCCCAACATTTTATTGGCTTTGTTGATTACTTCGTTAATGTGTTTGATAAAATTTAGTTTTACATCCAGTACTACCCCAAGGTCACGGATTGATTCTATTTCATCGGATTTGTGTATCATGAAAGTTATAATTAAAAGAAATTTTATTTTTGTTACGCGTAAAAGATAATTTGTTGCACTTAGAAATATTTAGGATTAATTTGTTTAATTTACAGTATGCAAAAAGTCGATTTAGGTCTTCTTGAAGTTTTATGCAGTCATTGATAGATTTGATTACTAAGTATATTTTTTTGTCATCTGCATATGCTAGGTAGTTAGCATGTAAAAAACATTTATAAATATCAAATATATACACATTAAACAATAATGCTTGGGTTCGGTCGTTTTATCACCTTTTCAAACTTGGGTTTGGTCATAACTATGGCCCTATGGCAGTAAATCATCTAAAAATTTTGATTCTTGGTCAAAAACATGTTCTTTACGGTAAACAATAAATAAATCGGTAAAAAGCAACATTGGAGAAAGATCATCGTATTAATTGCTGTAACATCTTGGGGTAGAACTTTAAATGCCCTTTTCTCAGGCCCTATTGTTCCGATCCGACAAAAATTTTGGAGTCTTACTAAGAATCATTAATTGTACACGAATCAAGAAAAAAAACATAAAAAACAGATTTTTTTAAAATTTCATCATTTTAACGCTTGGGCTCGGTCGTTTTATCACCTTTTCACACTTGAGGTCGGTCATAACT